>CM065053.1:53092398-53728750 GCA_032883995.1 Coronaproctus castanopsis | reverse complement strand
GAACTATTCAAGTTAGAACATAGTGCACTCCGAAGTATACGAGAACAGAAGAATATTCTTAAAAAAAAAAAAAAAAAATAGTTAATCATAATTCGAGTACACGAAGAGTATTAATTATAATCCGACCACATATTTAGTCTATTAAGGTCGATGTGTACATATATATATTAGTGATGGGCATAACCGACTAAACTAATTATAATGCATATGTTACTAAATGATAATACGTTATATAACGAATAACAGACATAAAATAAACTAAATGCATTTAAAATAAAGTTAAAAATTATATTTCTATCGAAGTATAATAAAAATATAGAATTGTATGAACTTTGTGGAGTAAATCACGTAATCGTACAGATTTTAGAACTAACGTATTTTAAAACATCACGAGTATATATAATCGGTGTTTTACAAAATCCATAATTCCAGTAAAAATATAACTAAGCGAAACATAATAATATCGATATACAATCAAACTTTCCAGTTGGTTTAATAAAATCTGCTAATATAAGATAATCTAGAATTGTTTAAAATTTTACGACATGAATCAATCATACAAATTTTAGAACCCAATGAATAAATTAAATAGATTTTAATACAACACGAATATATATGTAATCGGTATTTTACAAAATCAATAATTTATTCAAGTAAAAATATATTTAAGAATCGCCGTTTTCAAAATTCAACTAATTTTTAATCGATTCTAACAAAATCTACTAATATCGATATAAATACGAGTGTTTTTCAATCGGTTTTAACGGTATCTAATAAATTCGATATTTTCCGCGTTACATATCCTTAAATTACTTAAATCAAATTATAATTACTTATTTTTAAACCCTCATTATTAAATCCGAAGTAAAGTTTGATCATCATAATCGTCATATTGTTCGTTGCCGAACGTCGTGACCAGCTACTGTACGTTTATTGTTACATGCAAACTGGACTAGCGTTCAAGGAACTATTTATATGTGACGCATATGTGCCCGTATATGATGTTATACGGAGTGGTGCGCCACTGCCTTCTCCGTGATAATTAAGAATTACGTACATAGGGGAAAAAAAGTGGAATATTTCAATCGAAATGTGATTACTTCATTTTATTCGAACAAAAATAACGTAATAATAGAACTTGCTAACGGTTATTAGTCGAAATGCAACTCGTCATCCGATTTAAAAGTAATCGATTTTTTATTCTAAAGCACATCACACGCTTCTTAGAATATGATGTACAATTAAAATATTAAATTTATTTATATGAAAAAAATAACATCTTTACAGTATTTATAAATATACGTAAACATCGTATATAAAGAAAAAAGAATATTTAATTAATAAACAAATTGTAAAAAAAATATATATTTAAAAAAACAGGATTAGTCGACAAGTCGGTTATGCTCATTACTTATTTATATATATATATATATATATATATATATATATATATATATATATATATATATATATATATATATATATATTATAACGATGTTCCTAATAAATATGTAATTTCTTTCAGAACTTCGAGTGTGATGAATTAATGGAAATATTCCAGACAGCTTCCATAACTTACGAAAGAAATACTGAAGAAACCGAAGAAACCAATATTATCGTACAGGAAACAAATAACGCCGAATGTGTTCGTTGTAGAAGATTTCTATGTCCGCAAGGAATTGAATTGTGTAGTCGTTGTATTAAAATTATAGAAAAGTAAATGTTTGGTTTTTTTTTACCCCCGCCATTTCGATAAATGAAATTTATTTAATGGCTCGTGTATAGTTTTCTCAAATAAATCGTGACCGAAAATAGTCGATACATACTATATATTTTTTATAATTATTTTAAATTAATAATTGATTCTTATTTAACGTTTTAAATTATATAGCATTCATTACAGGCATGATATACGTATTGTGTAGTCTCTTCAATTTTCGATTCTAACAGATTTTTTTTTTTGTGTTTATGAGAAGCGTTTTACACAGCGGATTGCGTAGAATGATCATCTGTCTAGATATTTATTCGATATATTATTTCCAAAATGGGAAGTTTTAAATAATAGAAACATAACTGGGTATAGTAACATTCGTTTTCATTAATACCAGTAATGAATAATCGCGGTGTTAAAAAGATAAAAAGATCTTAAAGTGTGTACACTCGCAGGAAATTAATCTTACGGTACGTAATGTTACTAATAAGTCATAAATTCTATGAGTGTTATTATAAGCTTCGAAAATGTTAATATAATACATTACAGTGTTGTATAGGTCTGAATTTGCAAGGAAATTTTTATTAAGCGCAATCCTATATTTTTAACTATACTTTAAATATAATTCTCTGCTTTTAACTGTGTGTTGAAATGCAATCGTGTGCTTTTAACTATAGGTTTTCTCATTATGATTCGCATATATATTTATATCATATATATATATATATTCATTCAGTGAAGTCACAATTTTTGTTATGTTCGTGTATGTTTAATCGCATATATTAAAAGTATAGTTTGCGGGACATCCTAAGTATTAGATTGATATGATTGCATAATTTTAATTTTCAATTATTGTATGACAGTATTTAATTAAAGTAATTTTTTCTGTAGGGTTATTATTTTCATAAAATTTTTACAACACGGAATGTCAGTAAAGACGTTTCCAATTCGAAAGAGTTCAAATTTAAAAAATATTGTAAAAGTGTTATATTCGGCCGAATTTCTCATATAACGTGAAACCTCCCAAGTAGTATTTATTTTGCTGTTGAATTCTTAGTCACGATATTATCTGTCTTCATAAAGATGTTTTTGTGTAAGGGAAAAAATTAAATAATTAAATCGAATTGCAATTTTCATTGGATGATTATATATATTTTAAAAAAAAAAGAAAAAAAAAAATAGAAGTTGGTAAAAATACGTGTATAGCATTTATTGATCTGGAAAAGGCATTCGACCGAGTAAACTGGAACATAATGTTTAAAAAGATGGTGGAAATTGGAATAGATAGCAGAGATATAAAAATAATATACGAGATGTATACCAAACAAGAAGGGATATTGAAAATAAATGATACAGAAGTAAAGGCTAGAATCCGAAAAGGAGTACGGCAGGGCTGCCAGCTTTCACCGTTGCTATTTAATATATACATAGAAGAAGCCATACAAAATGCTACGAACGGAAAAGATAAAGGGCTTACTGTCAATGGAGAAAATATATGCTGCTTCCGATTCGCAGATGACATTGCAATTGTAGCTGAAAACGGGAAAAGGTTAGAAAACGGATTGAAAATATTAAACGATGAGCTAAAGAAAATAAATAAAGATAAAACCAAAATAATGGTAACTAGTGCTAGGCAGGATAGAACTATCGATATTAAATTGCATGGTGATAAACTGGAACAGGTATCCAAATACAAATATCTGGGAAGTATTTTGTCGCAAGACGGAAATGATACAGAAGATATAAAAAACAGAGTAAACATAGCGAAGCAACAATTATTGAAAATGAAAATTATACTCAGCAGTAATATGGGAATAGAACTGAGGAAACGATTAATTAAAACATGTATGGAGTATTGCACTTTACGGAAGCGAAACGTGGATACTCAAGAAGGTCGATATTAAAAAACGAAGCATTTGAAATGTATGATGAAGATCAAATGGACCGAAAAAATATCAAACAAGAAAGTTATGGAAAAAGTGAAAGGAAGAAAAGAATTTTATAACCACCTCTGCGCAAGAATAAATAGATGGATAGGTCATGTGATAATACATGGTGGATTGGTTCTACGAATATTGGAAGGCATGATAGAAGGTAGAAGAAGAATAGGCCGGCCAAGGAAGTGCTACATCAGACAAATAATGGATAGCGTAGGAATGGGCACCTATCTCGATTTGAAAATTACGGCGGAAGACAGAGGCGAATGGAAAAGGAGGCTGCAGCCCTACCAGTCAAAAGACTGATGCGACTAATTATGATGATATATATATGTCACAAAAAATGTTTTTTTAATACAAATTTATATATAGTGAGAGGTGGGGAGCTGAATCGAGGGAGGGAGGTATAAATAAAATACGTATATTTTTATTATTTTGATACACGAAAAAATTATATTTACAAAAAATCTATATTCTATTATTACACACGGATGATTATACTCGATGAACTGCGAAAATCTCGTTTTTATTTTTACACATATACACATAATCATTCCAAAAGATACGTAAAATGCGCGCATTGCGTGCAAATAGATTGTTATAAAATGGTGATCGTGATACTAATACAGTTGTGTTGGGGACATGTTCGAAATAACGGACGGATATATATATATATATATATATATATATATATATATATATATATATATATATATATATATATATATAATTTTTATATTCATCGCTAGAGAAAAATTAAACATGAACCGAAATTTCCACACTATATTTAACAGTTACTTATGCACTACTGAATGTACAAGAAATTTACTATGAATCAACAGTCAAAAATACTTCGCACGATCACGTTCGCGTCAAATGTTTCTGACTTTAAGGACTTTTCAAACAATTTATTCAAGAAACTTGACAACACGATACATTCTTTCAAAAACTACAAATTAGTCAAAATCAGCAGGATGTATATGTTTGAAAAGAAGAAAGTTGTATTGTGATAGTCATCCGATTATTTAAATGTGTTTTTTTCACTAAATCTTTTAACGTAATTCAGTTTTATCTGTAAGTTAACCGACACGTTGTAATCATTTGGCTAGCAGTTACTTTAAATCTCATTTTGTCTTCCTTTTTTTTTTTTTTTATCACCCACTGCCTTCATTCTGTTATCATTTTGGTGTTCCTCAACATAAAAAAAAATAATAATACTGCCTCGTATTAAACGTCATCATCCCAACACGTTAATGTATAAATTTATAAACATTGCAATACTATCAAAACGTAAAGATCTGGCTGAAACTTCCATGATTTTGGAGTGTCCATGGTTTATGAAAGGGTAAATTTATTTAAAAGTCGGTAATTGTTGTCATATCACGTTTACACTGACAGGAGGAACGTGTAATGTAACGTTCATTAATAATGCAGTTATTCTCAGCTCTGAAAATGTGTTTATGTTGGCTTCTACTTCGATAGTCATTTGACGTTGTTATGAATCAAGAACGACGCAGAAGATATTTAATACTAATACGACTACTTGGGCAAGAGTAAAACCTTATATAAAAACAAATTATTAAAATCGATTTGATTGTGCTGATCACAATTATGTGGGTTTGTGTGTGTCATCAAACACAAAAAGTGTACATAATGCACCTAGTTAGAAATTTTAAGGAAGATTATTAATGCCTTTTTAGTTGGTGTCAAATGAAATAATCAATCGGTGTTTGGATTTATCAATAGCAGCAGAGATTTCATGACAAAACTTTCACAACAATGATCTTTAATGAAAAATTTTCGGCCTCATCATAACGTTTATCAAGTTACAGAAGACTAAAATGCCGATAATCCAGAAATATTTAAGCGTCCAAAAAATATATATGTATATATTTCTCTCCTACAATCAACCTCAAGGCTATGTAGTAGGTTTTTATAAATGGTAATGGAGTAAGAAAAAGCTAACGTGATAGAAACGCAACCACCAAATGTGAATCTATTTTTTAATATTAGTACCTGGGCTACCCTCCATCCTTGATAAACTATATTTATTCAGTAAACACGCTATTTTCTAACGGTTAGGTGTATATAAAATTTCAAAATAAATCAAGCATGTATATTCTAAATCATTTTACCAATACGGAGTTCGTTTGATAAGAAATACTTCGCCACTTTTTACAGTTAAAATTCTTTATCCACCGTGTCTGTTGACGGAGTCTACCAATCGTCTTCCCGACCTTATAGTGATTTTTCTTCAGAATCGTAAACATTTCCACTGGCATATTGTCTACCTTCCTTGTGGTATGCCTGTACCATCTAAGTATTTCTTCCCGTGATTTCAGATATGTAGATGCAACTCCTATATACTTCTTCATGGTCTCATTTTTAAGGAATGTGTTCTCAAGCGACCAGCGTAACATTTTATTTTATGTGCAGGTATATGTTATTCGAAAATATCTCAAAATATTTTATTGTTATCATTATTATTGTCTTACATTGTTCAAACGGGCCATGTGTGACTGGTGAATGAAAGGATACTAAATCCAAGTTAGGAATTAGAACACATTCTGTATATGACAGGAAGAATCGTTTAGTAGTTGCGATCAGGAAAGTGTGATACTCTAACTTCAAGTGGCATAAGGATGAAGCAAGACAAAACAAAACAAATTTAATCACTATAAAAATTATTACAATTACGTTGAAAAGCTTTACATTAATAAAATAATTTTTATAGTGATTAAATTTGTTTTTATTTTGTTTTGTTAATTCATAAAATCACTACTCTCAAATACATCAACATTAATACAGTAAAACTATTTAATTTTATTAGTTTTTGGTTTAAAAATAAAATATTGAATAATCCTCATGTCCGAATACTATAAATATACGTGAAATTAATTAATTTAAAACATTTAGTGATAATTATTTTATCGATATGCGCACGATTTAAAAAATATTGGCTGCGTTTTACAGATTTAAGGTTGAAAGCTAATACATTTAACACCGATTTGAAGTTTTGTCTTAATCTAAAGTCGAGGTATACATATATTTATATTTATATTTTAGAAAATAATATTTTATGTTATATAAATTTACGATATATTCACTATAACAAAAAACAAAATTTTTTCTCAACATTTTGAATCTTTATGTGTACTAAGAGATTAGATTTTTATACGTAAGTTCTGACGTGTTGAATAAATAACCTTTTTTTGTTAATCTGTTTCGGATATTAATTTGTACGCCTACTTGTATTTAATAATTGAGAAAACGATGATCAGTTTTCGTCTGTTAAATTTTTTCCGTCAGTAATTGTGTTATGGAATCGAAATTATCATTTTTTCGCATGAAGATGGGCACCGAATGGATAAAGAAAATAATAATTTTCATGAAAATTTTGTCATATTAAATTTTTAGTGTAATTTTAATTAGAAATTTTAAAAATTTAAACAGGAACATGTGCTAAATGCCAACATTACATAGCATACTGTTTACATATGTATATAAGTGTGTAAGTTAACAAAACAACTTATTCATTCATGTCGGTGTTAAACGAAAAATATTCTTTGTTTTGTTGTTTCCATATAAATGTAATATTGAATGTTTCACTGTTGTAAACCGGTTGTTTATAATAACATATACTAGTTTTTAATTTCTGTTCTCTAAACGTATCCACCTGAAAAGAATATATTGATTTATTTTGTGTTTGAAAAAAAAATATTTATAATTTTTTTAAATATTTAAAATAATAAATTTCGCTGAATTTATTTCTAGATGTATATGTATGTATGAAACTATAATGTTTTTCCTTGGTTTTTATGAATATAGATAATACGTGTACGGAATTTCAGCAATGTTTTACGTATGTGTTTTTATTCTCGTGATCATTGGATTACCGGATTACGGACACTCTTACTTTATTACCGTTGATGCTCACGCGGAAGAATGTTTTCACGAAAATGTGGAAATGGGTACAAAACTAGGTAAGTAGTGAATAGTTTTGCGCCAATTCATATCAGTCCGACTAGGTCACGGAGACCCTATATATCACAAAAAACTCATATTAATATTTTTTATTGATGTATGTTCGATTTGTTGAATATATTTAACTTTATTTAGTATGTACCGAATAATGATTAGGTAGATTCGAAGAATACTTGTACACTCCCGATTTTCGTTTTTTTTTTTTTTTAAATATCAAAAATTATTATTTTTAACAAATTACGACGTTAAAAATCCGCGGAAACCATTTTTGAAAGTCTCGTTTTTTCTTTTAATTCTACTGCTAACTAGCCGAAATAAACGTCGATTCTAACCTAACTGAATCTAACCTAACCTAGGTATTTTGTTATTCTGGTTTAAATGTGTCATTCTGGTTTTTTCTTTGAATTCTACTGCTATACAGCCGAAATAAACGCCGATTCTAACCTAACTGAATCTAACCTAACCTAGGTATTTTGTTATTCTGGTTTAAATGTGTCATTCTGGTTTTTTCTTTGAATTCTACTGCTATACAGCCGAAATAAACGCCGATTCTAACCTAACTGAATCTAACCTAATCTAGGTATTTTGTTATTCTGGTTTAAATGTGTCATTCTCGTTTTTTCTTTTAATTCTACTGCTATACAGCCGAAATAAACGCCGATTCTAACCTAACTGAATCTAACCTAATCTAGGTATTTTGTTATTCTGGTTTAAATGTGTCATTCTCGTTTTTTCTTTTAATTCTACTGCTAACTAACCGAAATAAACCTGACCGATTCTAACTTAACTGAATCTAACCTAACCTAGGTATGTTTATAAACATACTTATAAGTAAAATGTAAAATGTTGTAATTTACAATTAAAAATTTTTTCCGCGTTTTTTTTTTATTTTTTATCCCGCTTAGGAAAGCAAAACTCATCAATTTATCCAAGCCTCAATCGATTCGGAGTTGTACAAGTATGCAATGAGCCAATGAGGGTATCAAAATATGTTCGTTGTAACCGTTTTGATGAAGCTTCTTCAAATATATATATTTTTTTTTCATTTGCGAATAGACAAAATTAGTACACAATAACGTTAAAATATTATACTTAAAATTATTGATTGATTTTGTATCATTTTAATATACACGAATAATAATTTTAGATAAAGGCGGAAAATTATTCTAAAATATAAGTATTTCATTACTTTATAAATGATCGTCCAAAATTGCTTCTTCGTTTAATGTAATTTAACAGCCAACCGTTCTGTCTCGAAATTATTTCTGAATTAAGAAATTAATTTTTGCGAAATTAAATTTTTAAATAAAAAGTATTTTTTTCAATTTCCTTAATTAAATTAGTTTTCCTGTTCGCTTTGTACGAGCAAAAATATTTATATATGAAATTTACTTTAATGTTCTTAAATCGTGGTTATGATTATACGTTTTAATAGAAAAAAATTTCTATCGAAATTTTTACACAGGACTATCGTTTGAAATATCTGAAGGTGGTTTCTTAGATATCGATTTTAAGATTGTCGGTCCTGATGGTCAAGTAATTCACAGTGGCGAGCGAGAAACTAGCGGCAAATACACATTCGCAGCGCATACTACCGGACGGTATGTCTACTGTTTTAGTAACAAAATGTCCACTATGACGCCCAAAGTGGTGATGTTTAATATGGAAGTTGGTGAACCCGCTAGTAAGGAAAGTCCGGAAAAAGATAAAGGTAATATTTCCGTTTAACATTTATTTTCGAGTGATCATGAATAATACGGTCGTAATTTATATTTTACGATAATTCTAAAACATATATAAATAGACATTAGCGATTCTTCTACATAGTGCTGTAATAAACTGATGATATGTCTTATTGAATATTTATACTACAGGCTGATATGTTATCAAATATGATCTATGTATACTCTGTTGTTTTGTGAGTTGAGCATCTGCTGAGATTAGTTGGGAGAGGGATTCCTTTGCTTACAATACGTGACAAGAATTTTGATTCGTTCTATAATAACTGCAGCTGAAAAATAGGTGGTTTTCATCGGCGATCTGATCTCCATACAAAGATGGGTACAGAATGGTGAAGAGACTAATTTTTGTGTAAATAGAACGTATGGAATGTTGTTGACGTTAAGCCTTAGGCGACATATAAAAAACAAATATTTGATGATATATTTTTGCATTCCGCTGGGACTTGACAATATTTCCTCTTTTGGTTTTATGTCCCTTTATTATTGTTTACCGCTATAATCGATAGTTATTTCTTCTATTAGTTGAAAAATAAAATTTTTTCTACTCATATTTCTTCCAGTTACTTCTTTCTAGAGGATCCATGCACTTAGTGCTGCTCTATCTAATATATTATAAAAAGCATACGTGGGATGTTCCAACACGAACGGAATATTTACGTAGTATTCGGTCTAGGATATCAACTCCAAATTTCGATTTATTATAAAACGTTACTTTTTCAGGTTTTTTCTTTTCACTATCCTTAATAAAAACACTGTTGTGCATTATACTTAAAAGTAGCCATTTTTATTTTTCTTACACTGGTAATCTGTGAGGAGGTGTGTGTGTGTATGCTCATTCATCATTACCTTTGTTGAATACAATTATCGTTTTTTATTTATTCTGCAGGATGAAGGTATCCACAAAACTTGTTCCTTTCATATTCAGTTTTTCTCCTGAAGAAACTGAAAAAAAAAAAAATTATCCCATGTAACATTGAGTTCCTTGTAAAAAGTTTACGTAAGGCGTGTTCTGATACCGATTGGTTTATTGGTTTCTTTTTATCTTTCCCAGGGGGGAATAGTGGAAGCCATTCAAACAATATTTATGATAAATTTATCAGTCTTATTTGTCATATATTGCAAAAATTCACGACTACACTTAGTAGTATACAACTGCTCATCGCACGTCACACTTTCATTCGAATAATAACATTTTTGCGAGTTAGCCGTAAATATATTCCGTATTTCAGATGCACGGATACATTTATTTTCACGTAGTTTTGTGCTCCTCTCTGATCGAATGTCAGAATGGCAATACTTCATTATTTGCAGCGTGCGATCACGTTGACTGTTTAAAAATTTTCACGCCCCATTTATTCGACCAGCAACTTTTTAGTGGCATATCACTAAGTCCGAGAACACCACTCGCGTACACTAGTGCAACAAAAATTAAAATTTCTTTTTTGTGACCACCTGGATTTTTTGTCTGAGTTTTGTTTTTACACGTTACCACGATATTCAACAATTCATTTGTTATTAGAAAATGAAATTAACTAAATACACAGAACCTTCATGAATATTACGTAAGGCATATGGAGTGGGTTCAGGAGCAGTTCGTAATATATTATATGTAGAACATCCGTCCGGTACATTTTCACTTATTTTCATCTTTCGCAGCTTCACAAATTTCCTGTTCATTGTCACCTTCATAAATAATACTTTTAGAATAATCTTCCGAATCCGATGATGATAATGCTGTGGCATGATCTTCATTATCAGATGTATTATTCATGACGTAGCTCGTAATCACTTCGAAAATCATCGTCGTTGTGATTCGGAATTTATATGTTGCATTTCACGCAATATTTCCTCGATACTAAGTGTAGTCATTCTATCGCACCAACAACGTGTATACAGCACGTAGTGAACGAACAAATGCGTCATTTTGACTAAATTTTTAGTAGCCGCTTCGTTGGTGTAAAATAAACGAATGATTTTTAAAGAAGACCTTATTTTACAAAAAGTCCGCGAAAATTACTTCATCATTACAACTAAAGTTATAAACTAATATATGGACGCCATTAATCATTTTGACTCATGCCGTCCTCCTAGTGTTAAGCTTGATATTTTAATTTTCTTTTTATGGTTTCGAAATTTAATCAGCGATTTTTTCAATTAAAATTGCGCTGTAATTAGGCCCAAAGCGCGTAATATCGAAGTTCGTTAAATTACTTTTTCTCGAAATCGTGAGAACTTACTGCTTACATATTTTATGGTGTTTAAAAGTGTTTACCTTTACGTTCTGTTCAAAAACGAGCAAACATTTTAAAGTTTAGGAGATCTATTTTTAATTCATTCGGGAGAATATTATACAACATACAGGCCCAACATAAATATTCTAAATTCGTTGAAGTGTGAAACTACAAGCGTACTTCGCTGATCTCGTACTTCCTGTAGTAGCAAGCGAAATATCGAAGTTCTTATTAACTACGAAATCAAGTAACTGTAATTTATATAGTTTTTCTACAGAAAGGAGTTTGTCGATAGTACTCGTGTAATCTTGAGTTAGTTTGTTAATAAGTAATTTTGCAACAACTGATTAATTAGTACTTTAACGACAAGTTCAAATTGTTGTTTGTTTCAACTTCATTTTGATCGAACGGAATAATAATTCCGCGAAAAAAGGATTTAATAGTGATCTAAATAAACGTATCTCAAAACTTATTTTATTGTTCATATATTTATTTTAATTTTTTTTTTTTTTTAATATTTTCGTAGAAAGTAAAGACGAGGAATTAGAACAAACGATTAAACAGCTGTCTCACATGTTGATCAGTGTGAAACACGAACAAGAATATATGAGCGTTCGTGATAGGATACATCGTAGTATTAACGAGTCCACTAATTCGAGAGTTGTATTGTGGGCGCTTTTCGAAGCGATCGTATTGATAACGGTAGTGGTCGGTCAAGTATGGTATTTGAAAAGGTTTTTCGAAGTAAGACGCATGGTTTAATATACATTTTAAATATAGATAAAAATCTTCTGTTCTCATTTTCTATATGTAAGTGGTTCCTAATTGTATCTGTTCTTTAAATGCTGTGTGCGTTTTTATAAATAGTTGATTGTTTTATATATTCCTACGTATATAGAACACGTAAAACGTGTACATTGTGTTTATATGTTTTAAGCATATTTATCATAAAAATACATCGCTTGTTAATGTTAAAATTTCTCTCTTAATGTAGGAACCAATCGAATATTTTTCTTATCGTTCAAAATTATCCGGCCATTTGTTAATATGGTAATCGACATAAATATAGTTGTTAAACTAAATAAATTGAAAAAAACTGCGTGTTATTGATTATTTATTTTCGATTAAATTAATAAATTTTTAATTTCAATTATTTATTACCGCCGGTATTTGCGATGACTTTATTTTTCATATTACCGAAAGTGAAATATGATTGATTCGGTGATTAGCTAGGCCCATACGATTATAATTAACTCTTGATATTTAGACAGAAAGTGGTGGAAATGATAGTGACGTTGAGACATGCATTTAATTTTCGTGTATCTCGAATTAAACAACCGTTGCCTGTGTTTTTTTTTTTTTTAATAGATATTAAACCGTCCCCAAAGAATAGTGAAATATTTATGGTCAGTCGTATATTGAATACAGTTGTTGTTGCAGAGGAGATATACTAGAGTCATTCACCAGCTCAATGTATAAAAGGTGTCGTCAGCTCTTTGGACACACTGCCAATTATTGCAATCTACTCACACGGTGTGTAATGTGTGCCGGTAGGCACGACTCTAAAACATGCGCTAAAGATGTAACAACACCAACGAAATGCGCTTTATGCGATGCTAATCATCCAGCAGGTTGTGTAGTTTATAGGCAACAAGCGCAATATTAGAATAAAACTCACTTCCCTTGCTCATAGTGAAACGACTATACTCCCCATCAAACAGTACCTCTTCTAGGTCAAATATAAATACAAATCGAAGCTCTTACGCCGATGTTGTTAAGACGGTCAATATTGATAGTAGCGATGAACCGTCAAGAGTCAATGATAGAGAAACTAATTATAGTAAATCTCGTTTTTAAATGAATCTAAAAATCTGCCATTAAATCTATTAACAAAAACTATCGTTATAACACGAAACTATCACGCACCATTCCCTCGTGATTAATTATGCTGTGGAATGCGCAAATGATATTTTGCAAAAAAGGAATGAACTTTGTTCCTTAATCAAAATGTTTTTGATGTTGCTTTATTCAGTGAAATGCATCTCATAAATGAGTAAATTTTTAAAAAATTAAAGCTCATAATCCCGATGGAAACGCACATGGTACCACCATGGTGATGGTAAAAAACTTGGACGGGCAATTCACATCTACACCAAAATATGTATCTACCTTAACCCTTCGTAATGACCTAAATATACCATATTTAAATTAAGATAAACCCGTATAAAAAGTTTTTTGATAAATTGCAGTTTAATATTAACCCGCATGTCCGCAGAATGAATTTATTTAAACTCTTATGTAATGCTATAGCAGTCAGATAACCCAATAATTCAGTTCTCCAACTTTGATGATACGGTCACGAAAATCTGCCACATGATCTGCGTAAACGTCTTTTTTGCAAGTATTACTTCCGTTATATGTTTTGGACAGTCATTTCGGAGTACATATTTTTTTCTGGTGTGGTCGAGTTCCATATTACCATCTGCATGTGCTCAGTAAAAGTACGAACACTTTTTTCAATTTGTTGTTCTGTTTTTAACAAAACCCCATGGTTTTGGAATAACTCATTACAATATAGTAAACACTTTTTAACAACAATTATCCGATTAAGAATAGGACATAATAAAACACCGGCACATCTAACCCGAATACACATAATCCAAAAAATGTCAAGAGGGAGAGGATATCAACCATATCATATGGAAATGCGAGAAATACAAACAAAATCGAAATAATATGATACGGGAATTATTAAAATACAAATACACACTTCCTTTAAATGTAGAATCAATAGTAAGTGACCTAAATAATGCAGAACCAGTCAAAATCATATATAAGTTCATAGCCCAGAATAGTATAGAAATATAAATATAATAACCCAACTTTAATAGTTTAAAACAAAAAAAATCATCCTATAAATGGCCAAAGCGACCTATGGTACAGGCCAAAAAAAAAAAATAATAATGAAATTGATAAATTTATGTTTTCCTCCACAAGTCCTAATCTGTACTTCTACTGTGCAATATTTTCTGTTGTTATTTCATTGTTATGTTTGTAGGTATTGTAGCTATTATTGGAGTATGATCGCTAAAAATGTTATCAAAACTTGTTCGAACTCTAATATAATTTGTAGATATGCCTTTAACAATGAACAGGTTATGCTGAAGCTAAGGTATACTTGACATTTGTTCGATAATAACAACTATAGCATGAATTTATGTTGTTTCGTAATTCTCGTTTATATAATATTTAATATTATTTTTTATAATTACAGAAGATCTATCCTGAGCTTTACCACACGAGTGTATTGTGTGGTAACATTTATATCCTGGAACGTTAACAAAAGTTCTATCGGTAAAGCTGGTTTTTGAGATGAGACATCAATATTTTCTTCTTTTAGGAAATATACGATTTATATTGTACGTGGTTTAATAAACCGTTAGCATTCCACTGAGCTACACGTAACATTGACTCATTTGACTTAGTAATGACCTGTGTCAACATATTGACTGTTATTTTGCGCTATTAGTTGACTAAACATTCTTTCAAATCGGGATAAGAAGGAATTTAGTAAATTCCCTATGTTTGTGCCATCGTCAACATGATGCCACCTGTGCATATGATCTTTTGGATGAGGAAGTATGTTGAGTATCATCATATAATAGTTCGTTTAAAGTAGTAGTGCAATGCTGGTTGACATAATCTACTATATGTTTCTTGGATTGCTCTCCTTCTTTTCCGCTGTGACATTTTTTTTTTTTTTTTTTTGAGAAGGTTTTTATACACCTCGCATCCATAAATAGTTGGCGGGATGAGTACCATCGCAAAGTGCATATGTAGCTGAAACTTCCCGTTTTCTTGAACAACTCTTTGTATCATATCCTTCTCCGCATAGCAATAGCTTTTTGGTGTGGCCATATTGTTTACAGCGTGTACATTGATTTGTTTTCCGAGGTGGCTCTACTTGAGTTCTAATATTACATAAGCTTTCTAGTTGATAAATTTCTTTGTAGCATAGTGGATTTTTGTAACTCTGTGTTTTATATTAACGATATTTCTGACATAATGATCTGCTACGGCCAGCTCGTCTGTTATATCACTGACGTTCACTGAATGGTGTAGTCCTCTGATAATAACTTTATAGCTCTTTCATTTTTGAGCTGATGTGTATATCGATAAACGTTTTTGTCTCACTAAGATGTTTACTTAATTTACGATACGAGTCTATGTTTTTAGCCATTATTTTTACTTTATTATTATTCAAAGTGTTTGTTTCAAACTGTTCTTTAGTAATTATAATTTCTGCAAACGTGGTATTATAATCGATGACACCTTCGATATATATTGGTGGCGCTTTAGAGATTATCTCACTCTTAGAATCATTGTTTTTTTTTCGCATTTAAATCTGGATTATTAACGAGAGGCCAAAACCTATTCCTATTGTCAGTGATGACTGAGCTGGAAGTGAGAGTTTTTTCTTCTTTTTTTTTTTTTTTTGTAGGAACAACTTGCCACGAGTTATTTGTATTATGTATGATTTTTATCGGGGGGGAACAAATTTTAGAACTACTTTATATTATCGAAATCTCTGAACTTACGATCAACACAACAACTGTATCATACTGTTCAAGAAAGAAAAATGTGATTATTGATGTCTACACATAGCGAATGAGTGTATCACAGTGACAATAATTAATTAATAAAATCGTTTATTTTCAGAAATTAATCTTCGATAATATATTTTATTTTTTATCATTTCTTTTCGGATAATTTCAGCTTGAACAGCTTCCCGTAATTCGGTAAAATATCAGCGTGTTTAATGTGCTTTTCCGGCATAGGTCCTAGCGGCGGATAACCAATTTGTCGTTTATTCTTAATAAACGAATTTTCTTGTCCCTGTACGAGAATCGGAAAAATCGACGCTGTAACACGTAAATTGTTAAAAAAAAAAAAAATTGAAAAAATCAGTGTTGTAATTTAAACAAGTTTCAAAAATTAAATTTTTACAAATATAAAACGTTTTTAAAAAATTGTAAAAGCGAATTTAAATGATTAAGAATTTGTTTATTCAATTAGACGAACAATTTTTTTCTAAAAAATAATAAACAGAAACTAAATTTTTTATATAAAATATTGCAAAAGCTTTTCGTCTAATAAGCCGTTATCAGCCGCATAAAAAAAAAATATATATAAAAAATATACAATTTATAAAAAATATAAAACCAAAAACAAAATTAAATGTAAGAGAATAGTTAATTTTTAGGTGTACATTATTACAAAGAATTAAAATAATCCGGTAGTGAATGTAGTAAACAACGCAACTCAAAATTAGCAATATAAACAATAACATTAAATAGATATAAAAATAAAAACTTTTTAATATTAAAAAAAATATATGTATATTTTTGTAATATTGTAGATCTAAATGTAGTTTTTTTACATTTTATTTTTCCTTTCGTATTTTTTTATATTTAATTTTTTATGTTTACTTGATATAAAAAATTTAGTGATTTCAACTACTTTCCTGTTGTTAATTTTCTAAAAATCATTACATCCCATGTTTAAATTTTTTTCTAACTCTCATTTTTCATAAAAAATTTTTACACCCATATATATATATACATTTATATATATATATATATATATATATATATATATATATATATATATATATATATATATACTTATATTTTAAAAAATCCCGCCGACGAGAAACGCTAGTCGTGACTATTAGATGGATGTGTTTGATCGTTTAAATTGAAACGTGTCCGCAACGATGGATATAAGTGTGATGCAGTTTATGCTCACTCAAATATGCCGCCCATGTTATATTTATAAACATATATGAATACAATAAGTCCAGTTAATCAAGGTATTTTTAAAATGTAAAAAACTAGAAAAACACAACGTTCAATCGACAATAATTTGAGACAAGGAAAGAAATTTTTTTTTTTTCATCTTCTACAAAAATTTTCTGTCACGCGTTTTAAGAACACTAATTAAAATGTTCGAGTATATATACATATACATTTTTTAACAGTGTGGAATGTTGTGATTTTTAAAACAAACAACAAAGAAGAAGTTAAAATCACTAAATTTTTATATAAAAAGATCGCAAAAAAACTTTTCTGTTCTTAAAACACCATCAAGTGAACATAAAAAAGTAAAACAAAATGTAAAAAATACTTAATTTAAACGTGCAATATTACGTAACTAGTATTTCATTTTGTTTTCTTTTGTAATATTAATTAAGTATTTATTGTGTTTTATTTTTTTATGTTCACTTGATAATGTTTTAGGAACAGAAAAGGTTTATGGTCTTTTTAGATTCAAATTTATCTATTTGAACTACTTTTATTGTTATATATATATATATATATATATATATATATATATATATATATATATATATATATATATATATATATATATATATATATAAGCTAAAACAAAATCATAACACAATTTAATCACTCACAATAAATATTACATATCACTACTCTCCAATATATTCAACATTTTATATATATATATGTATGCTAAAATAAAGTTACATATAGGCGATATAGAAGAAGTAGACAAATTTGTGTATTTGGGCAAAGTTTTCATAACGATGAAAGAACAAACAAGCCCCGACATAGCTAGAAAAATAACAAATGGATGGATCGCTTATTATAAAATAAAACACATGCTCAAAAACAGAATTAGTAAAGAAAATAGAGCAAAATTATTTAATCAACGTGTAATACCAGTAATGACATACGCTACAGAAACATGGCCACAAACGAAGTAATGGAATGCATGAGTTAAACAGAAAGAAGAATGGAACGCGCATTTTTAAGTATTAGACTTCAAGATAAAGTAAAATCTGAAACTATTAGAAGACAAACGATTTTCGAAGATATCGGTAAAAGGATAGCAATGAACAAGTGGTCATGGGCTGGACATATTGGAAGACAACCTGATGGAAGGTGGACAAAAGAACTGGTAGTATGGAGACCACACAATGGGAGAAGAAATACGGGACGTCCAAACAGAAGATGGACCGATGACATTGTTAGAACCGCGGGGAAACAGTGGCTTCGGAAAATTCAAGATAGAGGAAGATGGAAAATATTAATGGATGCCTACATCAAATCAATGATGTAATACAGGAAAAGAAGAAGATGTGTGTGTGGGTATTTATGTATATGTATATAGTTGAAGAAGTACATAGATCGAGTTCATTCGCTTGATTAGCGTAGTTACTTTATATTTTTAAAAAATTTTCTAAATTATTCGCTAGTTGTAATTTTTAAAAATGGTCTCGAGCTGCGTAAAAGAACTGAATTTTATACAGGATAACGCGCTACATTTTTTTAGGTTCTCCTACAGAAATTAAACGCAAATTTTGTATTATTAAATAAGTGTTTTATTTTTATTTGTAGTATGTATAAATGATTTAATTTAACTGAAATTAACCGGGGAAAAAAAAGCTTTCGCCCAAGATGATTCATTTAATTTTTTTGTTTCTACTCTAAATTTGTGGCGTGCACTTTTTTAAACGCTGTAATGATCTCGACATATTTAACCGTTTCAGTCATACATTATAAAATCATAACATTAAATTATAAGTTTTATATAGATGTTTATTATACAATACTGTTTCTTAGGTGAACATTAGATAATTTTCAATGTATTTATATAATAAATATTTTTAAACTTAAGACTTTTCATGTATAAAAATTTTTGTTAATATTAAAATTTCATATCCCATATAGCGGATATTGTGACTGAAAAGATTAAATATTAACAGAGGGAGAGAGAGGGAAAGCGATAAAATTTGTTTTAAACGTCGACGAATTTCATCTGTCGAATTTATAAGATAATGTATTTTTAAAAGAACGTGTTGAATAACGGTTATAAATTGAAATATATATTGTTTTTTAATAATCGTTTTCTGCTAATAAATATTTTCGATAAGTTATAAAAAAACGGGTTTATATATATAAATTATATATATATAAGTATATTACCAGTTATAATCATTGTTACGAATAACGTCCATATGATAATCGTCAATTGTTGTCTCATGATTGCTTCACGTATCTATTTAATGAAGAACTTTTTGCTCTTTGAATGGCGTAAAATATTTGTAACAGCCCTACTTATATTTAATAACAGAGGTTATACTCATAATTTATAATTCGATATGAAATTTTACGACTGCACGAAACTATAAAATTCATTTACCGTGCACTCGTCTTATTATCGACTATTATTAATATTTTTTTAGTATAATGATACCATAGTTTGAGATTTATTTTGTAACGACTTGTTTTTACGTTTATATTAATGTATTTTATTACTTAAAGAAATGACAAAACGATTAGTTAATAATTTAACGATTATAATTGACTAAGAGAATTCGATAAAAATCAAAATTAGGCAACACTAATTGTAATTAAAATAAAAATGTTCTAAAAACGATCGTAATAATACCTTTGCCAGTTTTACGAGATTATCTTTATCATATATTTTCGATTACTTTGGATGGCTACAGAGCACACACACACACATATATATATATATATATATATATATATATATATATATATATATATATATATATATATATATATGCTCTGTATCCATTCAAGAGAGAGAGAGAGAGAGAGAGAGAAGTATCATTTATTTAAATTGTAAACATGAAATACAACACATTGTATACTAAGTGCACCGAATTACCTTTAGTAACTAATACAATAATAATAATAACAAGGTGCAACGTATAAAAGCAACGATGATAATATACAGGAAAACTTGAAAAAACCTGCTACAAAAAAGGGAAAAAAATAAATACAAATAGCATAAATTAAATTTAAAAAAAATTGATTAGAGTTAATTTTACTTAATAAATAAATAAACAAATGTATAAAATAACATAATTATGTTAAGATATGCACGTTACCGACCGCTGTCTTTATCTATAACGTATCTACACATAGAAACCCCGGTGAGATTATTCCTTACTTTAATTTGTCTAACCATCGGTGGTGGAAATAATTTTTATAATTTTATTTTATCTTATTTTTTATTTTCATTTTATTCTATTTTACGCTGTTCTTATGCGACAGCGCGCGTGTATGTGCCTGCACATAAGCACGGGCTGCTAACCTAACATGTTACGTACTCCTGTGTCATCTAGGCCAACGTCGCCATTACCGCGTAACAATAAAAACGCGTGTCAAAATCAATTAAATAATATTGAAGCAACTGATGTCGAAACAGTCGTCGACGCTAATATTACTGATTCTTCTGTAGCCCCACTAGTGTTACAAAAATCTGGAAATTCCTTCAGCATTAAACGACAACTTTCGAAAACTAGTAATAGCGATGATGAAGGTTATATTAAACATAGAGAAGAAGGCAACGATAATGCGTGGCAGCACGTTTCGAAGGGTGCCAAGAGAGTGAAGCATGCTGATCAAATTGCAGCCCATACAATCAAAACCAAAAATCGCTTTTCCGCACTACAGATAAATAAAGAAACAAACAATGACAATCAGGCAAGCAAATCTGTTAATAACAGAACAGAAAGACCACCGCCAATATTCATAGACAATGTTACAGATTTTAAACGAATGAAAAATGCCATCGAAAAAACGATAAAAAATGACGGCTACGTTTGCCGTACCCTGGCAAATAACAGAGTAAAAGTAAACGTGAACGAAGCTTCAGCTTATCGTGATTTAACAAGGTATTTCACTAGCCAGAAGATTAGTTTCTATACTTATCAAATAAAAAGTGAAAGATCGTACAGAGTTGTACTCAGACATTTACATCCATCAGTTGATACAACTGATATTATGGCCGCTTTAAACGAAAAAGGCTTCCAAGTGCGTCAAGTCATAAATATTCGACACCATCTCACTAAACAACCTCTGCCATTATTTTTTATTGACCTCGAACCAAATGAGTTTAATAAAGATATTTATCAAATTAAATATTTACTCAATGCTAAAATCAAAGTTGAGCCTCCACGTAAAAATTTTGAAATACCTCAATGTAAACGTTGTCAACAATATGGGCATACGCAACATTTCTGTAATCGGGCATTTAAGTGTGTTAAATGCGCAGCTACTCACCCTACAAATAAATGCTCAAAAAGTAAAGAAACTCTTCCCGAATGTGCACTGTGCGGAGGAAATCACCCTGCGAATTATAAGGGTTGTACAGTTTATAAGGAACTACAGAAAATGCGTACTAAGCGCGTTAACAGCTCACATCCAAAATTAAGCGATACGACTAAGAAGCGTGATGAACCTAATATGTCGATTTTTAATCAAACAGTAGACGGAACGACTACAAATAGTCCTGCAATAAAGGTTCAGTCACTCACGCAGCAGCCGAAACCTCAAGACATATCTTACTCTCATGCTTTGAGGGGACAACCCTCAACAGCTGTACAACAGCAACCAATTAATTCTGATCAAGTTTGCCTAATGACTATCTTAACTCGCTTTGAATCATTGCTTGAACAAATGAACAAGCAAAATCAGATAATGATGGAGCTTCTAACTAAGCTCATCACGAAAATTCTTCCGTAATAATGAAATCGCTCCGAATTGCACTCTGGAATGCCAATGGTCTAGCACAGTGGCGTCTAGAAACAGAATCGTTCCTTCGGTTACT
This sequence comes from Coronaproctus castanopsis, assembly GCA_032883995.1. Classification (NCBI taxonomy): domain Eukaryota; kingdom Metazoa; phylum Arthropoda; class Insecta; order Hemiptera; family Monophlebidae; genus Coronaproctus; species Coronaproctus castanopsis. The sequence goes on along the minus strand of CM065053.1, from coordinate 53,706,471 downwards.
GAAAATTGATGTGCTCCTTGTGGCAGAAACGCATTTTACTAACAAAACGTTTTTTAACATAACTGCTTACAGTTTATACCATACTCAGCATCCCGATGGAACTGCTCGCGGAGAGAGCGCTATATTAATACGAAACGGTATTCAACATTATCAGTATAATTCTTACCAACAAGATTATGCCCAAATTACAAGCGTTGTTGTGAAAGAACTCAACTCATCTCTTGTATTGGCAGCGGTGTATTGTCCGCCCCGATATGCAATAAAAAACGACTTGTTTGCTGATTGTTTCCAATATCTGGGAAAAAGATTTATTGCTGGCGGTGATTATAACGCTAAACATACTTTATGGGGATCCAGATTAACTACGCCAAGAGGACGCGAGTTGAAAAAAGCTATGGATTCCTTGCAACTTAACCATCTCTCATCTGGTAAGCCAACCTACTGGCCGACTGATCCTATTAGAATACCTGATTTACTAGACTTTTTTGTCGTCAAGGGGATATCGCTACACTACACTGAAGTTGAAGAAAGTGTTGATATAGCGTCCGACCACTCACCAGTTATTCTAACAATAAGTACAAATATTATAAGGAAAGAAAATCCGCCATTCCTTACAAACAAGCAAACGTGTTGGGAAAATTTTCGGAGGCAAATTGCAAACAATATAAATCTAGAAATTCAGCTTAAAACTATTCAGGAGCTGGAAGAAACTGTCGATTCTCTCACCAAAACCATTCAAAATGCAGCATGGAATTCCACGCCAACTGAATCGTTGAATACTGACGTTAATATCAGTTATCCTATGGTAATCAAGGAAAAATTAGCTGAAAAACGCAGAGCTCGTAGAAAATGGCACAACACCAGGCATCCGTGTGACAAAACTTTATACAATCGAATAACTGGGCAATTAAGAAGGCTTTTGCAAAATGAAAAAAATAAAAGTTTACAAAGTTTCTTGCAAAGCCTCAGTGCTTCCCAGGACAGGAATTACTCCCTTTGGAAAGTAACTAAAAAAATTAAACAGGTAAAACAACACAGCCCACCTGTTAAAAATGCAACAGGCCAATGGGCAAGAAGCGATACTGAAAAAGCTAACATCTTTGCTCAACACCTAGCGGACGTATTCCAACCACATCCGTCTGAACCTAGAAGTAATTACAAGCAACAGACCTCGGAGTTCTTGGAATATATTCCTGATGATCAACAATGCATTAAACCTGTATCCCCAAAAGAAGTGTGGCATGAAATTATAGCCTTAAAAAGAAACAAAGCTCCAGGTCATGACTTAATAACAGCCAATATCTTAAAAGAGCTACCGAAAAAAGGAATATTGCTCATTACGTACATCTTCAATGCTATATTCCGACTTAAGCATGTGCCAATCCAATGGAAAATGGCTCAAATAATTATGGTGCTTAAACCTGGCAAGCCTCCAAACGTCGTCTCATCCTATAGACCAATATCGCTTATGCCTGTGTTATCCAAAGTCTTCGAAAAGTTATTTATGAAGAGGATAATGATGATTATTGATCAAAAGAAACCAATACCAGATCACCAATTTGGTTTCAGAACCAAACATTCAACCCTTGATCAAGTTCGCAGAATCGTCAATAAAATTGAAAATGACTTCGAAGAGAAACGAATTTGTTCAGCAGTATTCTTAGATATTTCTCAAGCCTTCGACAAGGTCTGGCATGAAGGACTGCTTTATAAAATCAAAAAAATTGTACCCTATAGTATGTACAAACTAATTTCTTCTTACCTAAACGAACGATTTTTCAAAGTAAAAGTTCAGGAAGAAGAATCCAAAATATACCCGATACGCGTTGGTGTCCCGCAGGGCAGTGTTTTAGGGCCGCTGTTCTACATACTTTATACAGCTGACCTTCCGGCTTCAAATAGCACACTAACTGCTACTTTTGCAGATGATACTGCTGTGTTAGCTTCCGATACCTTCGAAAACGTTGCCGCTAGTAACCTGCAGAATTCCTTAGATCAGATATGCAAGTGGACAAAAACGTGGAAAATAAGTATAAATGAAAACAAATCGGCTCATGTAATATTCACAAACAGAAGAACAAATAATGCTCCGGTTACAATAAACAATAATCAAATACCAATACTAGATGAGATCAAATATTTAGGTATGCGACTCGATCAGAAACTTACGTGGAAACAACACATCATTGCTAAAAAGAAAGAGATTAACCGTTTAATAGCTTCCATGTATTGGCTTATTGGAAGAAACTCGACGTTAACGATCGACAATAAATTGTTAATCTACAAAGCGATTATTAAACCAACTTGGAGCTATGGCGCCCAATTGTGGGGTTGTGCAAAAACCACTCACATCAAAATAATTCAAAGATGCCAAAACAAAATACTTCGTATGATAACGAATGCGCCCTGGTTCATAAGAAACGATGACTTGCATAGAGACCTAAATGTTCCTACTGTAATTACAGAAATTAGACGGTATGCACTTCAACACGAAGACAGATTACATAGGCATCTAAATACGGAAGCAACTATTACATTAGATAACTTAAATAACACAAGAAGGCTGAAACGGAATAAGCCTTATGATATTGTTTAAACAAATTTTATTCATATTCTTCTGAGGCTCCTGTCACTGGACGGATAACCTCTTCACGTTAATTTTCTTTCATATATCAGAATTACTGGATAGTCCAAATGGACTAGTTGTAATTATGTAAAATAAAAAAATAAAAAAAAAAAAAAAAAAAAAAAACCGATACGGATGATACGAATGATAATAATTGGATTAACCAAGGTCGACGTAAAGACAAGAGTAATCCGCGTAAACGTAAATCGTCAGGATACATACCAAGGTGCTCCCACCAGCTACCTCAGCGTCTTGTTTTGGTAGCGTTGAATTCTACTAATATTAACTTTTGGACGCACATCCCTATAGTTCGGCTGCATACAACCATATTGGTTTTAGCACCATGCGATATACCAACACTTTGTTTGCAACCTGTAATTGAGAGCGTGGTCCAAGCAGCCAATGGAGTTGCTTTGTTTTTTGATTGAGCTCTGTTAATTTGGTTTTAATATGCTGCAGCCATGTAAGTGTTTCATCTAGGTGTACTCCAAGATATTTAACAGATGAACATGTGTTTATTTGTTTGCTATTTATAGTTATATGGTAATTATTACGTTCAATTTTCTTCTTTGTGAAAATGATGCGACTGCTTTTATTTTCATTTATTGAAATTTTCCACCTATTCAACCATATCAGGATATTATTTAAATTATTTTATAGATTTTCTGTGGAATTTTGTGGGTTCGCATGTGTTGACATAATTGCCATATCATCAGCAAACGTTGCTGTTAGTGCATCATCAGCATCTGGCATATCATAGGTAAACAGTAGATACAATAGTGGACCGAGTACACTTCCCTGCGGTACACCGGCCTCGATTTTTTGTATTTGTGATTCAGTTCCGTTTACTACGACTCGGAAATACCTGTCTGTTAAATAAGATTTCAAGATATTGAAATACTGAGTCGGCAATAGTTTTTTACACTTGTAAAGAATTCCTGGATGCCAAACTTTGTCAAAAGCCTGGTGCACATCAAGGAAGGCAGCCGAGGTTACTGTTTTATTTTGAAACGTTTCTTCAATCTTGTTAACCAGTCGGTGCACTTGTTGCACGGTTGAGTGGCCAGCTCGAAAACCAAATTGATGATTCGGAATTATATCTTTCCTGCTTAAGCACGTATGTATTCTTTTTTCCAGCAGTTTTTCAAGTACTTTAGCTAAAATTGAAAGAAGTGAAATCGGCCGATAAGAGGAGACATTTTGTGAAGGTTTACCTGGTTTTAGGACCATTGTTACATTAGCAAATTTCCAAAATATTGGGACATATTGAATTCGTAAAATAGCATAGAAATATAGGTTAGCGTAACTAACGCCTTCCTTGGTAATTCTTTTAAAATACGTCCAGTTATGAGATCATAACCGGGTGACTTCTTATTGCTTAATTTCTTTATTATCCCATTAATTTCGCGTGGAGAAGTTAGGTTGATTTTATTTGTTGAATTATTAGGAGATTGTTTTAAGTAGTCATGAACTTCATTTTCGGCGAGCGATTTTATATTATGGGATTTAAAGATTCCAGATAGGTGTAGGGCAAACAAATCTGCTTTAGCAGTGTCATCTATAATCCAGGTCCCATTGTCTGGTTTTAACGGTTCATTTCTAAGTATTGGTTTACGTCCGTACTTTATTGCTTGCCATAGTGAATAATTATTTTCCTTCGAGGGTGACAGTCTTGTAATATAATCTGTAAATGAATTATTTTTATAATTTTGAAGCAGCAACTTAAGTTTTTAACTTCTCTATTTAAAACTGATTTATCAACTGGACTTCTTGTTAACATCCAACGTCTTCTCAGGTGTCTTTTAATTGCTACTTGTTCACGCACGTAGTGCGGGTAGGACAAAGAGTGTGACGATCCATTTTTTAACAACTGTGTACTTTTATAAGCCGCGTTTACTATTTGTGTTGTGATCTTATTGACAGCGTCATCTATATTTTCTGTGGTTTTTAGTGAAGTTGAGAGATTTATAGATTCGTCCGGTAGGTTTCTAAATACATTCCAATTTGTGTATTTATTACATAGTACTAATCTATGTTCCTTTAGACATATTCGTACATTTAACATTATTAGGACAATTGAGTGATCAGATGACAAAGATGAGTGATCATTTTTAACTGTAATATAATTACTCGAGATACCTTTTGTAATAAAAAAATCAAGTAAGTCTGTAACTTTATTTATGTCTGTCGGCCAGTATGTTGGTTGGCCCACAGATATTACATTGCATTTTTCCGAGTCAATAGCTGATTTTAAGCTTCTCCCTATAGGCGTATTCAACAGTGAAGCCCAGTAGGTATTTTTTGCATTAAAATCTCCTCCGACAATGAAATGGTTTCCCATTGATCTAATGAATTCTGTAAATGACTGTATTTGGATGGTGTGCTTTGGTGGACAATAAACAGATCCTATTTTGATAGGTTTGTTATTATAATTTATTGTGACACATGTTGCCTGCAAATAATCTTTATCATATTTATCTTCTACCTTATGAGGGATGTTTTCTCTAATGATGATGGCAGAACCTGCATGGGCTATCTTGTCTCGATGAAGAGTCCAATAAGCTGCATATTTCGATATTTTTATATAGCTTTTGTCAGTAAACCGTGAATCTGAGACAAGTAGTATGTCGATATTATTGGCATTCAAGTAGTGCTGTAATTCATGTTTGTGTTGTAGTAGCCCATTTGCATTCCATAAGGCTATTTTGTATGAGCCTTCCTGTGTATTGTCCATCATTTTTTATTGACGAGAGCAGACATGATAGTACTAATTATATTACTAAACATTTCACTATGTCTTTAAATAGAGATTTTATTTCAACAAGAAAAGAGTTTAAAATTTGCTAAATGCCACCGCTAGTGCTAGCAGAGATAGTGTTTTCATTGTTCGAGATTACCTGAGCGTACGTCGGCATCCTTGGAATGATTTCCATTTGTTGCCCTATTGTATTTACAGTTTGCATTTTGGATTGATTTAGTGCTTGTTGTTTATAAAGGTCATTAGATTGAGTAATCCGTTGCTTACTCAATGATCTACTAAGTGAGTTGATCGGATTTACACGAAGCTGTTGCAATTGTTTGTATAGTGCACAACCTTTGTAATTGGCAGGGTGATTGTCTCCACAATTTGCACATTTTGCGGGCGTCTTGTTATCTTTCGTACATTCGGTGGTAAAATGAGGTTCTGCACATTTGACACAGGTGGCTTGTCTATTACAATACTTTTTAGTATGTCCATACAATTGACAGCGTGTACATTGGAAAATTTCATTTTTCACATAGGGAGCTTCAACATGATTTTCATATTCAGCAAGTATTGCAATTTGTAGATTTCTTTGTTATTAGGATTTGGTTCAATGTCAACAAAAAGTATGGGCAACGGTTGTTTGGTTACGCGATGTTTAACATTAATAATATTCCTGACAAAATGTCCTTCTTCGGCTAATGCAAGAGTAATATCTTGCAGTTCTAGGCTATGATGGAGGTTCCTAATAGCGACTCGAAAAGGTCTTTCACTTTTAACTTGGTATGTGTGATATTCTAAATCGCTAGATTTAAGATATTGTACTAATTTACGGCATTTATCAATTTCGTTAGTTTTGACTTCAACTCGTTTATTACTTAGAGACCTACATTTTATTTTATTGATAGGTAGTATTTTTTTAAAGTCAACTAACATTTTATTATAGTTGGTGACTCCATAGATCATGACAGGAGGAGGTTTTATAACTTTAATTTGAGCGATTTATATATTATTAATTTATTATTGACATTTAGGAAAGATTTGCGCTTAAACAAATTATGAATGGTACAAATTGCTCGATGTGTTTTAATTGACGCGTAATCTAAATGCTTGTTAAAAGTCAACCTTTTATCTAAAATAACTCTTAAATACTTTATTTCGTCCGACCATGCTACACTTACACCGTTAATCGTTAAGGTAGTAGGTAGAAGTGGCCTTCTACGAGTAAACAGTATTGCCCGAGTTTTGGCAGGGTTAAATCCGCCACTTAGCAAAATAACGAATTAGCCTATCTACTCCGAACTGTAACTTATTCTTTACTGCCCTTGGAATGTATGAACTAGAAAATAATGCTGTGTCATCTGCATACAAGGCTACCTCTGTGTTATTTGTTATAGGAATATAAAGTTTATTATGCAGGCGGAACAGAACACAAAAAGGGTGTGGCTTTCTTAATTAATAGAAAACTGAGTAATTATGTAGTGGCATTTGAAGCAATAAATAAACTGTTGACTAAACCGATGCCTTTACACCTACTACAAATATATGCACCGATTGCATCAGCTCATGACGATGAAATTGATTTGTTTTATGAAAATCTACAAATATTATAAATAGAATCAGTAAAAGAGAACCTATGTTAACTTTAGGCGATTTTAACGCCAAAATAGGTGGCACTGCGAAAGAGAACAGTTTGCGTAACGTAATAGGTAAATTTGGATTAGGAAAAAGAAATGAAAGGGGTAACCGATTATTAGAATTCTGTATTACAAATAGCCTATATATAACAAATACCGGCTTTAAAAAACATCCACGTCGATTATATACATGGAAATCGCCATCTGGAAATTCGAGGAACCAGATAGATTACATACTGGTGAGATCAAGATGGAAATCATCATTATTGGATGCTACAACATATCCTGGTGCTGAATGTGGAACTGACCACAACTTACTAGGAGGGAAATTTATAATGCGATTAAAAAGAATTATATGCACATCTCATAAAGATAGGATGATAATAAATAAGCCGGATACTTTCTGTTCCGCAGTAAATAACAATATCGAACAAGATAATCGAAATTGTGAATCGCCTAATGATATTTGGCTGAAACTGACCTCAGCGATTGAACGGACAAAAAAAGATGGATCAAATCCGATGAATATACGGAAAAGGAAAACCTGGATAACTGATGACACAATAAAATTAATTGAAAGACGTAGGAACACAAAAATCCATGGTAATGGTGTGGAGTGTAGGCAATTATGCAGAGATATCCAACGTGCATGCAGAAAGGACAAGAATAGATACTATGGAGATCTATGTAAACAAATACAAGCTCACAAGGAAACGAATGAGACTAAAGATATGTTTAAAAAAATACGCATAGTTACTAGAAAATTTAAAGCCAAACCATGGAGTATTGTAAACAACACCGGGGTCGTTAATAACCGACATACGTGAAATAACGGAATATTGGCGTGATTACTGTCAAAAATTGTATACAGATATAAATAGAAATATAAATAGCAATTCAACGCAAATAAAAGACAATAAATTTTAACAAGAATCTATGCCTTTACGCGATGAAGTAAAACAAGCGATTGTCAAGCTAAAAAACGGAAAAGCTGAAGGCGAAGACAAAATTCCTGCCGAAATAATTAAAATATTATCCGGAGTCACTTTTGAGTTCCTATATAAATTATGCTGTAAAATATGGAATACATGTGAATGGCCGCGTCAGTGGACCACGTCAATGTTAATACCGATATATAAAAAAGGGTCTACAAAAAGTTGCGATAACTATCGTACAATCGCCCTCATTCCACACGCTTCTAAAATACTATTACACGTAATAAATGAGCGTTTAAAATCTTATCTTAATTGGCAAATTCCCGACGAACAAGCCGGTTTTGTTGCAGGAAAATGCACGCGGAATCAGATTTTGAAAATGAAACAAATTATAGAAAAAGCCAGAGAATACTACGTGCCTGTATATATAGCATTTATAGACTATAAAAAGGCTTTTGACAGCGTGATATGGGATATGGATAGTGTTGTCCGAAATGGGTGTTCCTAATCATCTTATAATGCTAGTGAAATCACTTTACGAAAACAATTATAATACAGTACGAGTAGATAATTATTTCTCTAAACCTTTCAAAATATCAAAAGGTGTTAGACAAGGATGTATCCTATCGCCACTTTTATATAACATATACTCTGAATATATAATGCGACGTACTCTTGCCGCAGAGGAAGGAGGTATTTCAATTGGTGGAGCAAAAATTAATAATTTGAGATATGCCGATGACACGGCAATTTTTGCATCATCTATGGAAGAATTAAGTACAACTTTAAATAAACTGACGACAGTAAGCCATGAATTCGGAATGCGTATAAACAAAAATAAAATAAAAATTATGATAGTGGATCTCTAATACTTCACAACAATTACACGGATATGAAGTCGTCAACGAATTTGAATATCTAGGTGCCCGGATCAACAATAAAGGAGGCTCAAGCAAAGAAATAAGGAGACGATCTGCGATGAGTCTAAACGCTATGAATAAGTTGCAACGTATCTGGCGGGATGGAAATATCAATTATTCTACAAAAATACAACTTGTTCGTTCCCTGGTGTTCTCCATCTTTACCTATGGTTCCGTAATAAACTCCACGGATCAGCAACATATTGATGCATTTGAAATGAAATGCTGGCGCATAATGCTGGGTATAAAATGGCACGATAAACAAACGAACGTCTCGATCATTAAGCGTCTTAATATAGATAAACGATTGTCACAAGACATACGCGATAAAATGTACAAATTTTTCGGTCATATAATGCGTGCACGAGACTTAGACAGGACAGTCACACTAGGAAGAATGAACGGACATAGAAGAAAATGTCGACCAATGACCCGATGGACGAAACAAATATGCCGACGTGTTAAACTGTCAATACCAGATTTGGTACACTCGGCAGATGATCGACAACTGTGGAGGAATTTGATTGCTACATAATGGTCACGACGGTCAATTATGATCAATATACGACTGTAGATATATATATATATATATATATATATATATATATATATATATATATATATATATATATATATATGTATATATATTGTACCGACAGTTTCCTCTCATAAACAATATCGATCATGAAAAGGACAGAGGAGATGAGATTGGGCTGGAATAGGAGTGCAATTGTATATTAATCAGACAATTCCAACGAATTGCCTAATTTAGGCCGCGAAGAAGAAAACTATTCATTTATCTTTTTCAACAACAGTCCATAATTCTACGCAAAATGGTATCTGCGCCTTATTATGTATCGAAGACGACACGTCGCATGCGGACTTGAACGTTCCATGTGTAAAGAATGTCTATATGGAACAATACCGAAGGTTCTATGAGAACTTTCAGTTCAATCCAATATAAGAGTTATACAGGTTAATTGTTTCAATTTATTGATTTTCTAACATAATCGCTATTGACGCCAATGGAAATATGTATTACGTTGGCGATAGATGCGATGATCGATGATGAAATTTTACGTTACGATATCGGTACGATACGTATATTATCGTTAACGTGTTTTTGTGGTTTGTGTGCGAAAAAATGACGTACAATCGTCTAAAGTCTTAACGTTTCGCAATTACAACAACGACGATGGTAATGATATATGTATATCAATGTGTATTTGTATTTAAGCGTGTATATATATATATATACATATATATGTGTGTGTATATATAAATGTGTGTTTGTGTGTATGTTACACTTGTAAGGATGATGTGATTATCTAGTTCACGCTCTATATCAGCTACAAATAGGCACTTTAATGTTTTTTTTTGTTTTCCATTTTTCGGAAATAAATTTATAATCTTTTCGATGTTTTTTTTTCTTAAAATAATTATTTTATAGATTAAAAAATATTTCCGAGAAATCAGGTAAATTTTACCGGAGATATAAAATTTTAATTACATTTATCAACGTATATCCGATAAATTCAAATTTTTCAGCTTATAACATTCGAAAAATCATTGCGAATGAGCTGAAATTTTCGCGGCGTGTATTTGGATAAGTATGGAAATAAATATATATATATATACATGACGAAAATAATAGAAGTTTCCAAAATTTGACGGAGGTGTACACGGGTTTGGGAACAAAATTTTAAAATTCGTTATTCCCATACAAGCCATTTTAAATTAGTTAATAAATTACATAGTATGTACAAAACTTCATCCAAAAAATAGTTTTTAAGATTGCCTGTATATATATATATATATATATATATATATATATATATATGTAACATTGGTTATGTACTGATAACCGTTCAACCGATTATTTCGTCCGCTTATCTCTCGTATACTCGTTATCGTTTATTGTACGTAAGTTAATAATAGAGATACTCGCTGTTATATTACATATACGCGTGGTTTATTATTGTAAACAGTTAAAACGCTAAATGTTGTTGATCATCGCGTAATATTACGTATACGGATAAATGTACATCTTTTCGAGTTTTCTATAGTTGAAACCTCGAAACATCATTTATTCAAAAATCAAACTTACAACTCGAAAAGAACTTTTATCAGTCATCATTGATATCATGACGGATGGAAATACAACCCAGGTGTTGGAGAATGTTCGTGTCAAGATTCGATTGGAAAAGTGCATGACGAAGACATCGAAAAATATGGTAACTGTAGTACGCGCGATAAAAAAATTCGGTGATGTAAATTTTTATGTTTTTCCACATGATATGTGTCTCGATTCTATGCATACAACTCTTTTTAATCATCCCATTGTTGCAAAAACGAACAAGTCTCTGACCAAAGTCGGTCAAACTCGATGTTTTACAATTACTATGCCTCCTGAGCTAAGTAATTTATATTTTGATGATGAATTAAACCCTGTATTTAAAGACCATTATCTAGAAGAAGAAATTATACCTCAAACTTCCTTCCCTGACCCCATCACCTTGGAAAGTTTAGTCAAGATTTTCACTGAAATCAAAGAAAAATCACCTCAGGGTACTAGAGAAAAAGAAGAATCTGTTCATCATGTAAAAAAAAATTTTGTACTAGAAAATTTTAAAGGAAAAAATCAAAACGCACCGGAATGGTGGCGGAAATTTGAACAGGAATGTAAGGAAAACCAAGTCGAAAATATTAAACGAAAAATCCAAATATTAAAATTGAGTGTCGAAGATACGGCGTTAGAATGGTTTAATACCACAATATTAAAACTTTCGGATGAAGATAATTTTGAGATATGGAAACAAGAGTTTTTATCTACATTCTCAGACAAAAGTTGGCAATCTGATCGTCAAGCTTTTTCATTTAGGTATCTCGGAGGCTCTTTAATTGAGTATGCATTAAAAAAGGAACGTATGCTTCTGGAACTGCAGCCTAAAATGAATGAGGAAACAAGAATTAGTCTTATCGTTATTGGCCTACCAATACCCATTCAGGATAAAATCGAAAAGAATGAAACTAAATCTATTCAAGATCTTTTAAGCAGCATACGAGTACACGAATCTTACACCAAAAAGAAAGAGTTTCAAAGTGTAGAAAAAACTCAAAAGCAAGAACAACTAAAAACTAATGTAGGAAAAAACTATAAGCCATGTACAATTTGTGAAAAGATAGGTAAACCAGGAAGATTTCATCCAGAAGCTTTATGCAAAACAAAAAAAAGAATCGAAATAAATTTAATCAAATCAAATGAAAAAGAGACACCTACTGATTCAAAAAACGAATAAACTCACCACTAATTTTGCTAAAGATTAAAATCGACAATAAAAAAGTAATCGGAGTATATGATACAGGTGCGAATGCGACCTTAATCAGTAATAAAGTATTAAAAAATATTAAATACGAATTGTCAAGAAATAAAAAAATTTTGAGAACAATTAGTGGTGACGTTGTAACCGATAAAACCATACAAATAAACCTAACTATAGGAAGAAAAACACACAGATGCGAGGCGATAGTGGTGAATGAAAAAAATTTACAAAAAGACTTACTACTAGGACTCGACACAATAAAAAAATTTAAATTATCGCAAGATGAAAACTGTAACATTTGGCAAAAATCAAAAACCCAAATAACCCAAGTCGAGGCAAACACCACAAACCTTGATCAACCTTTTAATGAAATATCATACACAACTATTTCGGAACTCGATCATTTAAAACCAAATAATAAAGAGAAAATGATTGATTTAATAAAAAAATATGACTGTATATTCGCAAAAGATAAATTCGATGTAACATTAATAAAAAATTACGAAGCGGTGATTAAGCTTAGCGAATATAAGAACATAGCCAAAAAACCATACCGTTGTTCACCTAAAGAGAATGAAGAAATAGATTCACAAGTAAAAACCCTCTTACAAAAAGAATTAATAGAAGAATCCCAATCACCTTTCGCAGCGCCGGTTACATTAGTGTTAAAAAAAGATGAAAAAAAAAAGACAAGGCTGTGTATAGACTATAGAGAATTGAACAAATTAATTGTACCTGAAGCACAACCGTTTCCTAGAATAGAAGATATTCTAATAAAAAGCCGGAACAGTAAAATATACTCAGTAATAGATTTAAATTCCGCCTTTTGGTCAATCCCGATCCGTAGGAAAGATAGATATAAAACAGCTTTCACAACTCAGAAGGGTCACTACCAATGGGCGTGTTTGCCTTTTGGAATGAAAAATAGCCCTGCTATTTTCCAAAGAATTTTGTCAAGCATACTGCGAAAGTATAACCTGGACAGTTCCTGTATCAATTATATCGATGACATCCTTATTATCTCAGAAAACTTTGACAATCATATACAATGTTTGGAAAAATTATTTGAAGCGATAAAACAAGAAGGATTTAAAATAAAACTGGAGAAATGTAATTTTGCCACACCAAAGGTTAAATACTTAGGTCATATCATTAATAAAGGTACTGTATCGCCATTATGTGATAATCTTGAAGCAATAAAACATTTTCCCACGCCAAAATCACAAAAACACGTAAGACAATTCTTGGGGAAAATTAATTTTTATCACAAATACATTCCAGATAGTGTTACACTTTTGGAACCATTACATGCTTTACTTCGTAAACACCAAAAATTTTTATGGTCACAAGAATGCGAGTGTACATTTCAGAAAGTTAAAGATTTGTTATGCTCGGCTCCTATTTTGGCAATCTTTTCTCCGGATAAAGAAACATATTTATTTACAGATGCCTCAGGAATTGTCCTGAAACAGAAGCAAGAGAATAATGAACTTCTGCCTGTAGCCTATTTCTCAAAAAAGTTGACATCAGCACAAAAAAAAAAGAAAGCTGTGTACTTAGAATGCTTAGCCATTTATGAGGCGATAAAATATTGGCATTACTGGTTGATAGATCAAAAATTTGTTGTAATCACAGATCATAAACCACTTGAGAATCTTAATATCAAGCAACGTATCGATGAGGAATTGGGTAACATAACTATGAATTTGTCACAATATAACTTTACTGTAAAATATAGTGCAGGAAAATTAAACTTAGAAGCAGACGCTTTATCCAGAAACCCAGTTATGGAAAGTTCATGTGAAATTAATAATGAAATAGAAATTGTGAATTTTATAACAGCACAAGATATTATTAAAGATCAAGAAGACAACAAAATTCAAATAAAAGATATAATCAAAAATAAAGATGAACAAAATATAATCTATAGAACCGCCGATAAAAAACAAATAATAATATCTCAAGAGTTAGGAAGGCGAATTGTGCAGGAAACTCATATTAGGTTGGGTCATATAAATACCTATAAAACATTAAGAGAAATAAAACAAAAATTTTATTTCAAAGACATGTATACATTAACAAAAAAAATATGCTCAGCATGTATAATATGCAAAAAAAATAAAACAAGAATTGGGAGAAAGATAGGATTATTATCACATCTAGGTCCAGCACAGAATCCATTTGAAATCATGTCTATTGATACAATTGGAGGATTTCATGAGCAATCATCAAAACACAGATATTTGCACATATTAATCGATCATTTTTCACGTTATGTGTTCGGGTTAACATCCAAAACACAATCAGCACACGACTACATCAAACTGGTGAAGCCAGTGCTAAGTATTGGTCAGGTCAAAATCATTATGTTGGATCAATATGCGGCTCTTACATCACGAAAATTGCAAGATGTGTTAAAAGAAAATAATATTACAACTATATTTTCAGCAGTCGATTCTCCAAGTTCTAATGGATTAAATGAACGGGTAGGACAGACTCTTGTCAATAGAATACGTTGCAAATACAACGAATGCAAAGAAAAAAAATGAATACCAATTGGACAACAATCGCTAAGCTCTGTATAGACGACTATAATAACACAATACATGACGCAACAAAATTCCGTCCAAATTATCTTCTGTTAGGAGATAGCTCATCTCCAATAACAGACCTAAATCGGCAAATAAACAATTTAGTAGAAGATAGAAAACAAGCATTCCAAAACTCTGAGTATTCTCACATGAAGAACAAGAGATATTATGATAAAAATAGAAAGGACGTCGTCTTTAATGTAGGAGATGAGGTATATGTCGAAAAAGGAAACAGACTTAACAGACAAAAATTAGACGAAATAAGAGAAGGTCCTTATATTATAAAAAATAAATATTCAAACACAATTTACGAAATCCAAACTAATAAAAGAAGAGATAAAGGGCTCTATCACATATCCAAATTATTTCCGAAAACTGAAGTTCTCCAGTTTTCGGTTTGGTAGGGAAGATGTAACATTGGTTATGTACTGATAACCGTTCAACCGATTATTTCGTCCGCTTATCTCTCGTATACTCGTTATCGTTTATTGTACGTAAGTTAATAATAGAGATACTCGCTGTTATATTACATATACGCGTGGTTTATTATTGTAAACAGTTAAAACGCTAAATGTTGTTGATCATCGCGTAATATTACGTATACGGATAAATATACATCTTTTCGAGTTTTCTATAGTTGAAACCTCGAAACATCATTTATTCAAAAATCAAACTTACATATATATATATATATATATATATATATATATGTCGTGTATATTAAATCGCTTAATAAAAATTAGCGCGTAATATGGCTACTCATCAACAAGGTCAAAACTAAAATTATGATCATTAACCGTCCAGAAGAATAACTCTCTTCCGTGCTACGAGAAATTGACGGAATTGAAGTAGTAAACCGTTTTATATATTTAGGCTCTATAGTAGAAAATAGCGGCGGCTGTAAAAGTGAGATACGTCATAGAGTACAGCTTACCCGAGCCACAATGAGCCGTTTGAATAGAATCTGGACCGACTCCGCAGTTAGTAAAGCTTTTAAAATTCGAATAGTGAACTCACTTGGTTTCTCAGTGTTCCTATCCGAGACCTGGTCAGTTAGCTGTGCCAACAGAAAACATATAGACGCACTAGAAATGTAGTTTTGTAGACGAATCACGCGTGTCTCATGGATCGCTAGGAGAACCAATGATTTTATTTTGAACGACATTGGTAACCCGAAAAGATTAAAATCGATCATTCTCAGCAGAATACTACGATTTTTTGGTCACGTAGTTAGAGCCGAAAATATGGAGGCGCTGTTCGTTCAAGGTGTAGTGGCTGGCATAACAAAGCGCGGTCGTGTACCCTCTTCGATGGTCAGATGCGATTTGCAGGACAACTGGCCGTACTTTCCATGATTGTGTAAATATCGCACGCGACCGTATTCGTTGGCGCAGTCTGGTCAGCCGTGTGAGAGATCATGGTCACGATACCCCTGCATGAGGTCACACGACTCACTAATTATATATATATATATATATATATAAGAATTTATCGTTCAATGAAATACGATAGGTACGCACTATTTTAAATTAATTGGAACTCAATCAAAAAGTGTCGTGATCTAATTTTAGTTTGTTTTTCTTTTTAGTAAGGCGCGTTTCTTGCGCATTTACAACTTTTGTGTACATTCGTCGAACCCTAATTAGGCGAATCATTTGTAGTATAGACGATAAAGTTCGGTTTCGCCATTCCAACTTTTCATAAATAAGGAGTATTATTATTTTGTAATGCATTTAGTGTAAAAGAAAGAGGCAGAGTTTCAACTCGCTGTACCGAGTGGTAAGTGTAGCATAGAAGAGGATTTAGAGGAGAACACCCATAGGTCAATTAGGAACAAAATGACGATAATTATGATAACTTCTCGTAAAATTACGACAGTCCAAAAGTATTTATAGACCAGGTTAACCGCATTTTCCGTATTCGATCAATTAATGACCCTTTTTCGTTTATTTTATCCATAATTTCTTGATTTCTTATCTTGTCCGTGCACCTTGTCTTCTCTATGCTCCTCCAGCACTACATTTCAAAAGCTTGCAACTTGTCCACATTTCGTTTATTCATAGTCCAAGTTTTGGCACCATATAGTGCTATAGACCATACATACGCTTTCAAACAGGCGTTTCCTCAAGTCCATTGGCATTGACTTTTGACTTAATATACCTTGTTTCTTCCTAAACGTCTGCTTCGCAAATCCAATACGTGAACTGATTTTCTGATCACAATTCAAGTCATCCGACGTTATTTGTCCTAAATATATAAATTGTCTCTTTTGTTCGATTTCATTTTTATCACATGTAACCGACCCGGTTTCTTATTGATCATCATTGTTTTCGTTTTGTTTATGTTTATTTCTATTCCGAATTCTTTTCCTCTCCTAGCACTCTATAGGTATTATATTTATTTATTAATTATTTTTATTTTTACGACTGAGGTAAACTAAAAAACTTCAGTACTTACGTGCGCTAGGTTCAGATTGTAACGCTTTACGGTTTACTTTCTCCTAACTCGTATACAAATATGTAAGAAAATGTGATATGTGTTTTAAATATTTATCAATTTAGTTATTTATTTAATTATTAATATTCATTTTACTTTATGTAAATAATAAAAATATACGAATTTAAACAAATCAAAACAAATATTCTTTTTTCACGCTAAATTAAATTTTTATTGAGTATTTCCTCGTGTCGCATAGTACGGTCATACATTTCTTCGGAAGATGTATTCATAATTTTTAAACGCATTATTATAGACAAATATCGAAATATACTTTATATACCGACGCGGATACACCTTATGGTTGGGGTGTCATTCTAAAAATTTGTCCGTTCGTCTGTTTAAAATGATCCGTAGATTTATGCAATATTTTTAACGCCTACATAATTATTTTTGCTATATGATGCAAGATTTTAAATGAGTAAGGAGATTTGTGTTTGCTAGGGTATTGTTTTATCAGATTTTATTCATTTTGTTTGAATTGGATGCTTTTTACTCAACGTGATGTACGTACGAACTAACTCGTATTTCTATAAATGCGGATAACTTCTCTAGAAATATCGGTATGTCGGAAAACAATTGTAAATTCCCAAGATGTAAAATGAACAATACATCGCATGGAGGACCATTGATTGATGAGCGCAGTAATTTAAGGTGTAGTTCAGAACGTTTATTAAAGAAGGATATTCGATTAGAGATGGCAGTAAGGACGTTCTGTAAATTGCATAAGAATAGGAGCTCCGGTAACAATTAATGTCCAAATCGCAATCTGCTAAGTACATTTACTCAACGCTAAATGTTATTAAAAAAAAGTAAAATCATACATAGGAAAAGACGGCTGCAATTGGTAGTACCGAGTGAGGGTTGACTGCTGTATGTTCTCTATATATGTCTGTTTCCAAAGTTTCCCATGTTCCTGTGCAGAAACTAAAGACAATACCTTCAGAAGACTCTTCATTGTCGGCGATTATTCGATATGCCAGTACCACCCGTAGAAAGACACAGATATACGAAATCACTCAAGATGGTTAACTTTTAACATGATGATTGAAATTAGCGTGCCTGGCACCTTCTATTTGTTTTCCATAGTCTTTAAAATGCTTCGCGAGTCGGTAATAATGAGGTAATTAAGCTTCGTGTCGAGGTTTTGTAATGCTGCTACACACCCAGCGGTAAATGCGGAACAACGATTAGATAATTTCTAGGCTTTGCTAATGTAAATGCGCCGGAAGTAATTTATTTAAACCAGTGTTTATCATTTGACGATTGGATGGACGAAAAAATGACAAGAAGAATTACCGCAGTAAGGAACAAATTTTGGAGTTTAAAAGGAATTCTAAAAAATAGAGCTGGAAAATTAACCTAAAAGCAAAGGTTAATATTCTAGAAAGATGGGTCGTACCAGTTTTGCTGTATGACTGTCAAACGTGATATTGATAAAATTAGTCGTGTATAGAGAGCAATGGAGAGATCTGTACTACTTGGAATTGGAAGAATTGACCGAATTCGTTTGGAAACCATAAGGCATAAAAACAAAATGAAGGACATTGCGAAGATGGTAATCTAAAATGGAACTGGCCTGGTCACGTGATTCGTCGGGATGGTTTGTTCGAAAATGTAACCAAGTGGATTCCAGATTATAATAAAAGAAGTGAAAAACGTTAAGATGGGCTTCAGACAACGGATGGGTTCGACTTGGTTGCGATTAAGCTCGGATAGAACGGAATGGTGCTTAATTATACGGTGTTCATAACGATGTGTAATTATTCTTTTTTTTCTTTTCATATATTTGCTATTTATAACTAGCCAATGAATGAGGCTATCTAATAAATGATATCATCATATATACATATACACATATATACACATATAATCACGTGTAGGAGGAGTATCCAATGATACGTCCCCTCAAAGTGATGGCAATGTCTGCATTTTTATCCGATACGATAATCGCAGTATCGTCTGCAGATGTTGCCACCTGAGCAGGTTTAACCGTCGGAAAATCTGCTGTATAAAGGTTGTACAGCAGAGGACCCAGGACACTGCCCTGTGGGACTCCAGCTAGAATTGGATATACGTCTGATAGGTTATCCTCATATTTGACCTGGAACTGCCTGTTGCTAAGGTATGAGCACATTAGTTGATAAAGTCTCTCCGGCAGAGAGGATTTCAACTTGTATAGCAGGCCTTCGTGCCAGATTTTATCAAAGGCCTTTGTTATATCGATGAAGACAGCTTCGTTATATTTCGCTAACCCATCTTGTATAAGATTTACTACTCTATGCAGCTGGTATACAGTAGAGTGCCTAGGTCGGAATCCAAATTGATGTTAGAGAATGATAGATTGCTCATGAATTATGTTATCAATCCTTATATAAATTAATTTTTCGAGTAGCATAAGTATCTAGTGTGTATTGTTATTGTATTTATGTGTGGGAAGCCTTCGGCAGACTTTTGGCGAAATAAAGGCTTTATTTATTTATTTACTAATTTTAACTTTGATCCATCTGTATAAATAAGGGTATGCGTAAAAAAATTCTTCAAAATAATCTGATTAAATGTAGCATCATTAGCCGAAGATAAATAGTTCTCAGGAAAGAACAGTGTTTTATATTGGAAAAATTATACGACTAGGGTAGTATAAATTCTGAAGATGACTGGCTGGGGTACGGCATATTATTATTCGACTTATCAAATCGCGTTCAGAAATAATATGCGTGAAGTGTGGATACTATAATTTTAATATAATATTGCGTTCTGCGTACGAAATGAAAATCTACCGTTCAAAATAATCGTTTTATTTCGCTTATTTGTATGTGTGTGATATCAAATCAAACTATCATCACACTATATAATAGCAACAAGGATATATATATATATATATATATATATATATATATATATATATATATATATATATATATTCAACGAGATTTTTACATTTATTTCGAGCAAACTTTCGATACGGTTACGAAAGCACCTTGTAATATCGGTTTGACGAAAAACGACATAAATTGAAAGTGCGAATCGACCGCATCCAGAATCGGCCGAAAACAGTGCAGGCAGACAGATAAGACGTTCGAACATTCGGTAACGTTGACGAAAATGGTCGTCATCTGTTGTAAGGCAATTTCGGTCGTACTGTTGGGCAATACGAAATTCACCAAACGACGTAATTCATTCGTAACGCACGGTGCCATTAAAGCGCAATTATATCGTTTATTTCTTTTTTTATTATCGATTGCGTCCGATTCGAGATTTTTATCGATATGGTTCCGATTTGGATATCGTCCGGAGGATAGTAACGATCGTTGGAACGACTTGGAATCTTCGTCGGACGGACGATGATATTTTTTCTGTACATACATAAATCCGTATCGAGAAAAATAAGGAATTTATTAATCGTCGAAAAACTATCGATACTATACCGTACGAGTATGTAATTTGGACGATACAGAAAGGTTATATATAAAGATGTCGAGAACAAGTACCGCGACTTGGTATATTACCTGCCTATAATAACAGAAACGATCTCTCTAATATACATAATTTGGCCAGTTTAAACCGTTATCCAGTTAGTTTATTTTAAATCCCAACGCCGCTACGGTTGATAAAATTATATAAACTGACTGTAACAGAAGACGATGGGTCGGAAACAATTAATTCAATATCCACAGGTATATACGCCATATGTACGTGCAGTCGTAATCGAGGGAAAATTGGAAGAAGAAGGAAGAGACCAAGGACAACGTAGATGGAACGCGAATGGATATGTAAATTATTCACAGTTTTTGAAAGTAGCCAAGCTAAATGAGGATTTTGACGAGGAAACTGCCGAGTTCCTAAAATTGGTGATACACTGTAATAATAATAATAATAATAATAATAATAATAATAATAATAATAATAATAATAATAATAATAATAATAATAATAATAATAATAATAATAATAATAATAATAATAATAATAATAATAATAATAATAATAATAATAATAATAATAATAATAATAATAATAATAATAATAATAATAATAATAATAATAATAATAATAATAATAATAATAATAATAATAATAATAATAATAATAATAATAATAATAATAATAATAATAATAATAATAATAATAATAATAATAATAATAATAATAATAATAATAATAATAATAATAATAATAATAATAATAATAATAATAATAATAATAATAATAATAATAATAATAATAATAATAATAATAATAATAATAATAATAATAATAATAATAATAATAATAATAATAATAATAATAATAATAATAATAATAATAATAATAATAATAATAATAATAATAATAATAATAATAATAATAATAATAATAATAATAATAATAATAATAATAATAATAATAATAATAATAATAATAATAATAATAATAATAATAATAATAATAATAATAATAATAATAATAATAATAATAATAATAATAATAATAATAATAATAATAATAATAATAATAGTATCGTATCGTGTGATGTTGATTTACAGCTCGAGATCTAGACGGGAAAATCAGTTTAAATAGTTGCCGGGAAATTGAATCTTCAATCACAATCTTATTTTCCGAATATACTTCACATTCTTCGACGATGTGATTTATTGTCTGCTCCTGGATGTCCGTAACAGCAACTAGCCGAATCAGTCCATTTCTGCAGTAGGTGGCCGTATCTACCATGGCCAGTTCGGATTCTATTCAAGAGTCGCCACTCCTTTCATTGAAGTTCCATTCCTATAGGTTGATTCGTAGGGTTTTCGACGAGAGCTGTCCATTGTGAAGGAATTACATACCGATTTCCATTCCTTGGTCTAGTGTTATTTCAAATCGTGCTTAATTCAAATTTGTCCACGGGGATTTCCTTGATTTTAATCTAACTCTAGGTGCTTCTCTTGTAAATTCCGTAATTAATAGATTTTCCTTTTCTTCGAATTTTACCGAGGTCATTTTCAATGAATCGGTTCTTCAAAGAATGTTGAGAATAATGGAATAATGATAGGATGTGTGTAGAAGTTTTTATAAAAAATCACTTCCATACTAATATATATATAGATATAATTCTTTTTTTTTTTTTTTTTTTTTTAATTTTTTATATAATGTGGAATGTAGTGATTTTTTATAAAAAATCAATTGAAAATTAGTTAAATCACTAATATTTATTTTCTTAAGAAAAACACAAAGCTTTTCGGCATTTACGTCATTATCAAGTGAAAA
Organism: Coronaproctus castanopsis; assembly: GCA_032883995.1. Lineage (NCBI taxonomy): Eukaryota > Metazoa > Arthropoda > Insecta > Hemiptera > Monophlebidae > Coronaproctus > Coronaproctus castanopsis. The sequence continues at coordinate 53,683,956 of CM065053.1, read as the reverse complement.
ATTTAAAAAATCATAATTTTAAAAATATAAATTAAATATAATTACTTAAAAATATGTGATGGTAATCGTGAAAATATGATCCAAAAACGATGTCTGCTTCTGTCGGTCTATTTTTTTGATTTGTTGAAATTTAATATCAATATATTTGTTTATTAATTTAGTTTTTTTATATTAATTTTTTCTTCAATATTATTTTCTTGATTCTGTAAAAAGATTATCAGATTTTTAATATTTATTTTCATTTTATTTGTAAAATTGTGTTTTTTAAAAAATTTTGTGGTTGTATATTTTTATATTTTATATTTTACGTTTGGACATCATACATCGCAATAGTAAATGAAAAATTTAAAATTCCAACAGTATACAACTTCTACAGAATCAAGAAAATAATATTGAAGAAAAAATTAATATAAAAAAACTAAATTAATAAACAAATATATTGATATTAAATTTCAACAAATCAAAAAAATAGACCGACAGAAGTAGACATCGTTTTTGGATCATATTTTCACGATTACCATCACATATTTTTAAGTAATTATATTTAATTTATATTTTTAAAATTATGATTTTTTAAATTTTTCACTTGATAATGGCGTAAATGCCGAAAAGCTTTGTGTTTTTCTTAAGAAAATAAATATTAGTGATTTAACTAATTTTCAATTGATTTTTTGATATAATTCTTGTCATTGTTATCGTTAATAATTTATTTTAACATTGATTAGTATTAGTTAAGTTATTTATAACTTGAAAATCGCATAACTACTGAAAAGCTTTATTATCTGTATATATTTAACAATGAATAATTTTTACCGGTAACATTATCCCCGATTTTATATAAGATACGTATGATGATAACTTACCGGGGGAACTTTGTCGAGTTTTCCGCTTACTCCTATTTAGAAAATGAGTAAAAAAAAGACAATTTGACATTAGTGTAAACTCATAAGTATTTGAAACGGTGCCTATTGAATTTACTTTTAATCAGATTTTTACAAAACGAGTTAGTGAACGTGATTGAATATACATCTATATATATATTTATATATATGTGTGTGTGTTTTGTTTATATATGTATTTACATTTACGTATAGGCCGATGTGAACATTGTTTTATAATATGATTTGAGATAACCATTCAAGTTTCTCTATTTGATATAGTAATTATTATTATTAGTATTTATGTCAATTTATACGTGTGTGGTAGTGAATATTTGCGGCTTATAAAGGAAAATAGTTTATGTTCTCGTTAAAGCTTTCCACATCTCGGTGCTTTTATTTATTTATTCATTTATTTTGTTTTCATTTTTTTACATTTAATTTATTATTTATTTTTTTTGTAAGCTTCGCGCATTATTGCGCATTTACAGGCGTTTATATTTGACATTTATTACGGCGATTGTAACAATGCGCGTAATAAATATTTGATTTTATTTTGTTAATATTATTATTACTACGATTATTATATTTAATTATTTATATTATTTATTGCTCAGAATGTTGCGTAATTTAAAACGGTGGATTCATATTAGGTTATATTTATTTTCGAGGAAGTCGTTATAAATTTTTGTTCGTTTCTTCGTTTATCATATCGATGCTCGTGTGTATCAGTCGAATATTACGCTATTTCGATTATTATGTAAATTTTATAATATAGAAGTGTAAAATTGGAATAAATTGAAATTTAATTGAAATTATTATAGTGTTGCGCCGATATAGGCGGTTTTATTCTATTTATTTTAATTTCATATAAATGATTAAAGAAGAAATGTATTCGCTATCGTATTATTCTTATTAAGTCGTCGTTATTATTATTATTTAAATTATTTTTTAACGATTATTTATTTTTATTTTTTATTTATTTTTTAAAATTGTTTCATTTTTTAATTTGTAATAATGTTCACGTCGTATTTCATCTTTCCATCATCATTCTCTGAAATATATCGGGTGTATTGTATCGAAATTAACATAAATTTCATTTGACACCCTTATTATTATTATTCAATTCAATTAAATTCAATAATAAATTGAATTTAATTTTCTTAACGATTATTTATGTATTTTTTAATTTTTTTTAATTTGTAATAATTTTCACGTTGTATTTCATCTTTTCATCATCATTCTCTGCAATATACTGGGTGTATTGTGTCGAAATTAACATAAATTTGATTTGATTCCATTATTATTATCATTATTCAATTCAATTCAATTTAATAATAAATTGAATTGAATTGAATTTTCTTAACGATTACTTATGCATTTTTTAATTTTCTTTAATTTTTTCATTTTTTGATTTGTAATAATTTTTACGTTGTGTTTCATCTTTTCATCATCATTTTCTGTAATATCCGGGTGTTATTGTGTCGAAATTAACATAAATTTGGTTTGACTCCCTTATTATTATTATTATTCAATTCAAATTTTCTTAACGATTATTAATGTATTTAATTTTTTTTCATTGTTTCATTTTTTGTAATTTGTAATAATTTTCACGTCTTATTTCATCTTTTCATCATCATTTTCTGGAATAAACCGGTGTATTGTATTGAAATTAACATAAATTTGATTTGATTCCATTATTATTATTATTCAATTCAATTCAATCTCTAATAATAAATTGAATTGAATTAAATTTTCTTAACGATTATTTATGTATTTTTTATTTTTTTTTAAATTTTTTGATTTTTTAATTTGTAATAATTTTCACGCCGTATTTGAACTTTTCATCATCATTTTCTGGAATATACCGGGTGTATTGTATCGAAATTAACATAAATTTGATTTGACTCCATTATTATTATTATTATTATTATTAATATATGAATATATATATTATTTTTATATATATATATATATATATATATAACTTGTTCCTACCTGGAAGATATTGTGATGTATAGAGATTGACGTCAGTTGAGCTGCTATCGCAAGACTGATAAAAAAATAATGCTAATGTAAAACATTGAAAATACGTTAAAACTTTATTAGCAACGAACATGTTGAAAACGGATCTAAGCATTCGTGATTTTATTTAAAGAGCAAATAAATCGCCGTCTGGGACTTAAGAAGTGTAACAGCATTAACGATTTATTGCGCATTGTTTTGTTTTCCGGGTAGAGCGATTCATTTACACGGAAGCATATTCGTCGAACTCTGTTTATAAATATATAAATATATATATAAAAGTGTGTATATATGTTTATTTATGTATATGAATATATATGTATGTACATGTATGTATAGCACGTGTAAACTATTTTACAATTATTCTTGTTTAAAATTATTTCACGGATCGATCGCTGGTTTGTTTACAAATTGCAATTTATTTTACTATTTATTACTCGAATTTACGTGATTTTTGTCGTATAATGAAACGATCGAGAATAAAATACAAGCAACAGAAAAAAGTTTGAATTTATTAGTTCCATTTTCTTCATTTATATCACGTACTCCGTTAGAAGACTTTATAAGAAAAAAACAACAAAAAACCTGGGGGAGCGAATTAGTTTTTCGAATAACGAATGATTCATATATTAGTCATTTTTAATCGCTGGAAATAGTAGATCGATCGAATTCTAATAAGGTACGTAATAAAAACCATCGCTAGTTATACACGGCTTTAACGTACCGGTTGAATAATTCTAGACGTGTCTCGAGTTGTATGTCTGAAATCTGTCTATATTCATCTATGACGGTTATATATTATTATCATCATCATCTTTTTTTTGTAAGGAATAAATTTCTGACTATCAAAAGAAAAAAAATGGCTGCTTACATGAAACCGCGGTCTAAACAGAGATATTTATTAGCTGATCTATATATCTGGCAATTTAAATAGATTTTGTATTTTGTTGTTTTACGACAACTCTAGCCTAGGGAAGGCTATCTAATAGGTCTATATAACGAGGATTTTGTACTCGTTAAATGGTTAATTAACGGTATATTTTATCGAGCGAAATAAAAAAAAATAAATAAATCTGCGCCTCGATGAAGAAGTAAAAAAGACGTTTTTCTGCTGTGGTTAACTTAACGTGGCGATGACTTTAATGTTTTCGTTGTCAAATCTACGTCGTACATACACATTCTTCGTGCAGCGAAGATTTCAACGAAATAACGGATAGCCGTGCGCGCATGCGCAAGAGAAGAACACGCGAAAAATATTATTTCGTAATTTCTGCACACGTGTTTGTACACTCGTCTGCGATTATACACGTATTCGAGTAGGGAATGCGGAAAAGAGTGGAAAAGCCCTACTACACTGTGAGAATAGGCCTGCCTATGTGCCGATGTGTATAAGACTTTGGCTCGCTGGCTCGGCTCGTTTTACGGGTTAACTCCGCCCGTATACAGCGAGCCAATAGAAGTTTCACTTCAAAAATCTTGTTTACAGAACGATCGTTCCGATTAATCGAGGCCACATCACTGATCAACTATATTGCTGATCGTTCTGTAGCCGATGTGTACGACTGTTTCATTTATCCTCTACGTTCGGTTTGTGCATAGCGTCCGATCGAAGACATATCGAGGAACACTCCTGTAACGAGGCGTAATATCTTATTTCGTAGTTTCCCGATTTTGCTGTTTTTTGAACGACCGATACCGTTGACGAACTTTACACGTACAAATCATACCGGTCTCAACAGCGTCTATTTATATGACGGGATTTTATTTTCTGATCGACTGACTTCTCAGATCAATCAGTTCGTAGTACAAAGTTTTATGTTTAGCGCTTATACACACGGATATGCCGTTTCTACACGTTAGTTTCTATGGAAAAATTAATGCGGAATGCACTAATCGAAAAATGAAAACGAAACGCTTACCTGCAAATTAGCCGTCGTTTTGGCTAAGAGATGTAACAAACGAAACTTAATCTATAACGGCCAAACACTTACACCGTACAAGATAACACCGCACAAAATACAGGATCCGATACATAAAATCCTCTCAAATAACCCTCAATCAATAGTTAGAATTGTGAGCCGGTGAAAGCGGACTTTTAACGTACATGTAAATTAGTCACACGTCTCATTATGCTGTAATAGCCCTGGTATTTACAAATGGCGTATGGAGATTTATATAATTTAAAATATATATATATATACAAATAGTAAAAAACAAAAGTGAATTAGCTAAGTTGTTACGAGAATTTCGAAGTTTTTTTATCGGTTTGAAGAAGTACGAACTTCGAAATTTAGCTTTACTAGGCATTTACACGTTACTGTTCCTTAGAAAAATATTCGACATTTAACGAATCGAAAAATATTCGAATATATTGACAAGAAAGAAGATAAATGTATGTGTATATCTTATCTTATTAAACCAGCAATTATTATATATATATATATACATATATATACATATTATATGTCATCATCATCATCAGTATCATCGTATTGTTCATTGCCGAACGTCGTGACTGGCTATTGTAGTTCTTTTTTTATTTTTACGTACAAAACGAGCTAGCATTCAAAGCACTTTTTATATGCGACGCAGATGCGCGTGCATATAATGTTATACGGAGTGGGGTGTTATTGCCTTCTCTGTGATAATTAAGAAATAAATAATGATGAAAACCTTTCATGTCGCGTGGTGGTTTCGAATCCCCAACCATCGAGTTGACAGCCGAGCACTCTAGCAACTACGCCACAGCGACATACATACACTCATATATATATATATACATATATGTATGTATATATTTTCGGTTATCTCGGAAACAGCTCACCGATTCGGATGGAATTTCTTATATATTCCCTGTAATTTATTAAGTAATTAAAAAGGCCTGTATGGATATTACAAATTTTGAAATTTTAGGCTCAGATTCCGTTCACACCCCCATAAAATTTTTGGAAATTTCGATATTTTTCCGTTTTTTTTTTTTTTTTTTTTTAATATCGAAATATACGTTAAAAATTTCAGCTCGATCGCATCAACGTTCGTAATATATATATATATAGTACTGACAGTTTCCTGTCATAAACAATATCGATCATAAATTAGGAAAGAATGAAATAAAGAGGAGAGAAGATTGGAGTGGAATAGGAATGAAGTGTATGCATAGCAAGGACCTTAAATGTATGTATGTATAATTCATTTCGTTCATATCGTAGTTTCGGATTTTCATCTTTTCTTTTATCGTTGATTAGTTTCAATTTCTACTAAGGATACTCGTTTTAAAGTTTATATATATATATATATATATATATATATATATATATATATATATATATATATATATATATATATATATTGTACCGACAGTTTCCTGTCATAAACAATATCAATCATAAATTAGGAAAGAATGAAATAAAGAGGAGAGAAGATTGGAGTGGAATAGGAATGAAGTGTATGCATAGCAAGGACCTTAAATGTATGTATGTATAATTCATTTCATTCATATCATAGTTTCAGATTTTCATCTTTTCTTTTATTGTTGATTAGTTTCAATTTCTACTAAGTATACTCATTTTAAAGTTTATATATATATATATATATAAACTTTAAAATGAGTATACAGACTTGTACAATCTCGTTAAGAGTGTTCCAAATAAAGAACGAGTATTTATACTTGGAGATTTCAATGCACGTGTAGGGAATGATGTGCATGTTTGGCCAAATGTTGTTGGTAAGCACGGTCTAAAAGGCGTAAATGATAACGGCAACCGTCTTCTCCAGTTCTGTGAAAGCCTTGGTCTAGTCATAACAAACACGATATTTGAGCTTAAGCCCATCTATAAAGGCACGTGGATGCATCCAAGGTCAAGGCAATGGCATATGATAGATTTCATAATCGTGCGTTCTGAATATAAAAGAGAGGTAAGAATAACTAGAGTTATGCGAGGCGCAGAATGTTCAACAGACCACATGCTTGTAAGATCAGTGATTTCGCTGACGAAGCAGAAGATTCATAAAAAATACTTAAAACCCAAATCTGCTCGATATAATGCTGATGCCTTAAGAAACGATAATAAGCGCAAAGAGGTAACGGAACTCATTGACCAAGCTTTCAGTGCGTCGGAGATTGATTCCGCCTCGAATAGCAGTCAAGTTTGGGCTAAAATGAAGGAAGTAATACACCTCACTTGTTCCCGTGCGATAATGACATCTAAAAAGAAAAATCAGGACTGGTTTGTCGCAAATGATAAAGAAATTACTGACCTAATTGCGCGGAAAAGGCTAGCTTTCACTCAATGGCAGAATGATACAAGCAACATAAGGCTGAAACAAAAATTTTCTGAAATAAAGGCTGAAGTTCAAAGGAAAACACGCTGGATGAAGAACAATTGGTGGCAAAACAAGGCACAAGAGATTCAAACATATGCAGATTCCGGCCGTTATAGGGAGTTCTTTTCAGCAGCTAAAGCAATATATGGACCTACACCGTATAGAAATGCTTTGTTAAGGGATGAATATGGAAATATCATAAGTAATCATCATAGAATAGCGCAAAAATGGAAATGTCACTTTGAGAATTTATTAAATAATGATACTTGTGTAAATCACTCAGTGCTGAACGAAGTGCAGAATTCTCAGCAACTCGCTGCTTTAGACGAGGATATATCCTTAAAAGAGGTTAAAGATGCATTAAAGTACATAAAAAATGGGAAAGCTGCCGGCCCAGATGGAGTGTTACCGGACATTCTAAAGTTGGAAAGCAGCAACCTGCTAAACGCGCTTCATAAATTATTTTCTATTATGTGGGAACAAGAATCTATGCCAACTGATTTCCAATTAGCTGCCATAGTGCCCATTTTTAAGAATAAGGGCGACAGGAGCGATTGTAACCACTACAGGGGAATTTCATTGCTTTCAACTGTGGGGAAATTATTTGCCAGGATTATGCTTAATCGTATTTTACCAATATTGGAACGAACCTTTCCTGAGACACAGAATGGATTTCGCAGTGGTCGTGGTACCATCGACTCAATATTCTCGCTTAGGCAGCTACAAGAAAAGTGCTTAGAACAAAATCGGGATCTTTTCATTGCATTTATTGATGTTAGTAAAGCCTTTGACTCAGTGCATAGGCAGCTATTGATGAAATGCATGGAGAAAATTGGCTGTCCGCCGAAATTTATTCGATTGCTTTCCCTTCTATATGACAACAATACAAGCATGGTGATGCTACGAGATGGCAATTCTGAATCATTTAAAGTTAGTACAGGAGTCAAGCAAGGGTGTGTGCTGGCCCCTGTGCTGTTTTCAGTGTATATGGCTTTCATACATATGATAGCAGTTAAAAAGCTGGGACCTGAAAAGATAGTAATGATCAGTAGGTTTAATGGCGGATTATTTAATGTACATCGATTACAAGCAGCTTCTAAATGCTCCAGAGTAGGAGTATTCGATTTCCAGTACGCAGATGATTGTGCTGTGGTCGCATACACCATACGGGAACTGCAGACTACTATCAAAATACTTGATGCAGTATACAACAGTTTTGGCCTAGCTATAAATAAGGGAAAAACCAAATTACTTGTACAGGTAGCTCCCACAAACAAACGGCAAAATGTACATGTGTTGGAATTAGGTAATAGTGTAATAGAACAGGTGGAAAGTTTTAAATACCTTGGTAGTATGCTTAACAACAAGTTCAGCTTGGACACCGAGATTTGTAGTAGAATACAAGCTGCTTCAGCTGCAATGTATAAGCTTGATAGAAGGATATTTAATAATACACATATCTTATTGTCAACAAAACTAATAATGTACAAGTCCATTGTTTTACCGACACTACTTTATGGCTCAGAAACATGGGCCCCATATACGAAGAACATACGGTCGCTGGAAGCGTTCCATCAGAGAGCGCTGCGCAGATTGCTACGTGTTCGTTGGCAGGACCGAGTGACGAATCGCGAAATTTTAACGCGGGCAAAATGCAAGTCTATTCGGATGCTGCTTTATAGTAATAGTTTGAGATGGACTGGACATGTAATCAGAATGAACGAGGAAAGACTTCCGAAGAAATTCCTTTATGGTCAGCTTCTGGTTGGTAAACGACGCATTGGACGTCCTCGTTGGCGATATAAAGACTATTTGCATCGGATATTAAAGGAATGCGAAATTGATCGCAGGAGTTGGGAAAAGCTAGCGATGGATCGTACCATCTGGAGACAGACAATACGAGATGGTTTGCAGAAAGCGGATCAAAATGCTCGAGCTGCGGAAGAAAGGAAAAGAAATCGACGTAAAGGATTGATTGGAACGGTTCGAGTGGATAATATTAATAATGACGCTTTTACGTGCGATGCATGCGGAAAGGTGTGCGCCGCAAAAATTGGTTTGATTAGCCACCTCAGGACTCATAAATAATTGATGGTACTCCATACTCGGTTAACGAGTGGATAATTTAATTAATTAATTAATATATATATATATATATATATATATATATATATTGTACCAACAGTTTCCTGTCATAAGCAATATCGATCATAAATTAGGAAAGAATGAAATAAAGAGGAGAGAAGATTGGAGTGGAATAGGAATGAAGTGTATGCATATAGCAAGGACCTTAAATGTATGTATGTATAATTCATTTCGTTCATATCGTAGTTTCGGATTTTCATCTTTTCTTTTATCGTTGATTAGTTTCAATTTCTACTAAGTATACTCGTTTTAAAGTTATATATATATATATATATATATATATATATATATATATATATATATGTATATATTATATGTACACACGTATATAATATGTAAATATATGCATATATATAATTCGTATATAAATATAGGTAACTATATACATATATTAATATATATATATATACACAAATAATTCGGAGTAAAAGAAATAGAAAACGTTTATTTAAAAATTAGGAATCGATTTTATCGCAGTAATTTGTAGGCGGTATCGATTATCGCGAAAATATTTAATTTAAATTCGAACAAATAACACGATAAACGTTATCAATAATTTAAAATTTATTGAGAAATTAGATTGCAATTCGTTGACTAATAAAAAAATATAACGTTATTTCATAGAGAATCGGCAAAGATAAATATGAAGCAATTAGTTATCGTCCTATTTCATTGACATGCGTATTGTGCAAACTTTTAGAAAAGATAATTGCAAGAAGGATGATGTGGACTATAGAAAATAAGTACTGGCTGGACAAACATCAAAGTGGCTTCAGAAAAGGACGGTCGACTATTGACAATATATTAAGACTACAACAAGAAATTCTAGATGGTTTTACAATGCGACAATATACTGTATGCGTGTTTTTCGATATAGAAAAAGCATTCGACTATATATCCAAAGAATCGATTATAAATACACTATATGAAATGGGTTTTAGAGGCAACCTACCAAAATTTGTCATAGCATTCCTTCAAAACAGAAAATTTAAAGTTCGAGTAGGTAACTCGCTTTCAACTGAAAGAAACCAAATGTCAGATGTGCCACAGGATCCGTTTTAAGTCCCCTACTATTTATACTAGCACTAAATGATCTATTAATCAAATACCCTGTTAACTACTCAATATTTGCGGATGATCTAGCAATTTATTTACGAGGAAATAATATTTCACAAATAGAAAAAAAATTACAAAAGATTATAACAGAAATAGAAAAGTGGGGCATCACTAAGAATATACACTTTTCTACCGAAAAAACATGTGTAATTAATTTTACAAAGAAAACACCTGAACGTGAGATCAAGTTAAAACTAAATAATACATTTATAGCAAACAGAAACAGAACAAAATTTTTAGGGCTTATATTGGATAACAAATTAAATTGGAAGCCACATATTGAAAACATAAAACTAAAATCTACGAAAGCTCTTAATTTATTAAAAATGTTGCATGGCAAGTCATGGGGATCTGATAGAAGCATGCTATTACGACTATATGGAATTTATGTCAGATCAATAATAGACTACAGTGCGATCGCATACGACTCAGCTGCAGAAAGTACGCTAAGAAAACTGAATGTAATCCAAAACAACGCGCTCAGAATATGCAGTGGAGCGTTTTGCACAAGTCCGGTTATAAGCCTGCATGCAGAAACAAACATATTGTCATTAAAACACCGTCGAATTATATTAGTACTGAAATACTATACGAAACTTAGCGGTAACAAAACGCATATAAATTACTATAAAACATTTCATTCCAATTTAAATCAAATCTGCCGGGACAAAAACAAACCATTTAGAATTAGATGTAATGACTATCTAAACTATTTGCGTATAAATCGATTTAACATCAGGCCACCCGAAATTACAAACCCGCCATGGGAAAATATTAAACAGATCAAAACGACACGTGAAAAAGATCTATTAAATGCAAGAAAGCAAATAATACTGGCAATCAAGATGGCCGCTCAAAATGTATGGACAAATCAAATCAACAACAACTTACGGCAAGTTAAAGGCAAATTGGATCATTGGGAAACATCTCACCGTGAAAACAGACGAGAAGAAATTGTATTATGCAGAATCCGTATTGGTCATACGAAATTAACACATGCTCCAGACAGGACTCCCGCCGTCGTGTATATACTGCGGTAATCAAAAGATATCCATCAGTCACGTCATCACTGAATGTCCAGAATTCACCGAGGAACGAGAGAAAGCGTTCGGACATAGAAAAATGACGACAGAAGAAATGCTTGCAGATGATGAAGCTATCGTTCAATATATTTTTAGTTTTTAAAATGTATAAATGTATTCCATAAGATATAGATTTACTTTTCCGTTGTATTTAATTATTTAAGTTATAGCAGACGCAAATGACCAAGATGTCGAGCGTCTTTAAATAAAAATATACAATACAATATATATCAATCATATATATTGTTAGTTCTAATATACTTTTCAACTGTGTATATTTGAACACTGGTATATTTAAAATATAAAAATCACATATTTGAAATTAGTAGTGGAAATAATTATAATATAAAATATTATACATACATACACATATATATATATAAATATATATATATATATATATATATATATATATATATACAGTGACGAATATAGATTATATCTTGGGGAAGCTCGCTGCCTGTCGCAAACACTTATCCGAACTAAAAGAGTCAAATACGCAATAATTTTGAACGTTTGACAATGTAAAAAAAATCATTTTATTATAATGTATTAAACTAATTAAATTAAATATACAGGGTGACTCACAGACGGACGGTTATGTCGTTTTTTTAACAAAAACTACTCGACCAAAACTTTTGAATGAATTCTTTTTAAATATGGGAAAGCTAGAGATTACCTTACTGAATTTGGGAATCTACTGTAACTCAGATTACGGTATTTAGTTTCATTATTTCCTCATTTGGGGGGGTTGCTCGGGCCGTAAAATACATACATACATACATATATATAAAATAAAGTGGACGAAAGAAGAACTATATTATAGAGGATAAAGAAATAAGTAGACTGGGATGGTTTCGACATGTACTAGGAAATTGCGATAGATTCAAAACATATAACACACGGTTATCAAAATGAAAATTGTAGGAAAAGGACCGTGCGAACGTACCAGAATGAACACTTATAGATAATATATTCAGAAGAGACCAGTATATAAAATTAAGAGTAGATGGAAAGAGGACAGAGAGTGATCGTGGCTGTAATAGGTACATAGTACATTTCATCGATCATGTATTTAAAATATGTTGAAATCGTATGTAAATGTAATTATGATATTATATATATATATATATATATATATATGTGTGTGTGTGTGTGCATATTTATGTAACTGAATATATATGTGCATGTATGTAGGTTAAATGTCGGACTTCCCATTGACGTTAGGAGTTAAAGTATATATACCTTAAAATACATACTTATTTATTATACACACACACACACACACACACACACACACACATATATATATATATATATATATATATATATATATATATAATGTTGTTTTCAATTATTTCGACCCGGACAATTTCGATCGAAGAAGTTCTGATTTAAATTCGTTGGTCGTTATTGTTTAACTGAAATCGGTGGTTTTCTTTGTATAATCGCTGCAACAAAAGAAATTCGATTACCAATTACTTTTTTCACAGCGAAATTTTTTTTTTCTGTACTCTATTACGAAATAACAGAATAGCGACCGCGTAAGCGTGAATAACTCGATTCTATGAATCGATTCCTTACGATTAATGAACGAATTAGAAAACTCGTTCACTTAGTCTTATAACCGGGGGGAGCGTTCTAATTTGACAAATCTTTTCTTCCAAAGGAACGCGTATAGTTGATAAGCAGACATCCGCGTTTATCTTTAAATATAAAATCGTGACGATGATTTTTCACAGTTTTTAGTTAAGATTTTACTTCTCGATATGTCTTATAATGTACATGTATATATGTTAGCATTTTTTCAAATTGGTTTTAAAACATATTCACGATCTTTAGCCGACAAATAATTCGAGGATGCGACGTGAGTTGAAGATTTTTTTTTCTAATTTTTCTTTTATTTATATATATTTTTTAAATTTATATTTGTGATATATTGCAATACTTCCGGAAAAATAATATTCTTCGTGTCAATTTTTTTTTTATTTTTTTTTTAACGAGTATTTAATGCCTCGTGGCTATTACTCGATGTATATGATTATTAATTAAAATACATATAATTAAATATTATTAATAATATTTGTCTTGATTAGGAAGGCTGTAAGAATTTCTAGGTTGCAGACGTCCGGTATAGCTGAGCTCATCTCCTTAGTACGATGTTGAACGTATTTCCGGCAGGTCTTCAGTATATGATAGACGGTTAACGGCGCTTTACATTTATGGTGGCTGGTTACCAAAAAGGTACGAGTGGGTGATTTGTGTATGTCCAAGGTACACTCTCTTTACCGCTGTTTCCAATCTCGGTAGACAAATTTTTCCAACGAGTTTTGGCAATGCCGTCAGATCCTTCTTGATGCAACCCGAAATACTGGGCTGACTATGGAAGGATCCACTCCATGATCGCAGTATGCTCTGGACTGAATCTAGAGCATAGTCCGCACCCGTATATATTGGAAGGCGTATTTGCGACGGCGAACGGGCCGCCCGGTGTACGGCATCGTGTGATGAAATATTACGTGTGTCAATTTGATAGCGGCGCCGTAAAATATATTGTCCCTCTACGTCACCAGTTCTAGAAACTGCTACATATAATTGTCCACGTGAAAAACATTCTGATCTCGAATTAATACCAATTCGTTTAAATGTCTTGCGCTTTATTGATTGCGATGGCGACAGAGTTTTATCGGAAATTGTAGTCGTTTAAATTGGAATGGTAAATCGGATGAAATCAGTGGGATACGGGATATCATAGATTTCAGAAATCGACAAAGTGTCGTTATTGAAAATACCGACACTAATACTGATACTGATACTAATAATAATAATAATAATAATAATAACGTGTAACGGAAATTTGATAAGAGTTGGAAATTTGCATATGGAAACGATTGACCGATAAATAACGTGCGTTTTGGTTATTTTTCGGTTTTGACGTGCTAACAAATAAAACGGAACATGGCCATATCAAAACTTCTATATACCTATGCACCTATATATATATATATATATATATATATATATTTAGCAAAACAAAATAAAATCGAAGTTAATCACTAACAAATTTTTTATTACACAAACATGAACGAAGCTTTTCGACTATTAAGTCATTATCAAGCTATTGTTAAAAAAAAAATTCGTGTTTGTGTAATAAAAAATTTTTTAGTGATTAACTTCGATTTTATTTTGTTTTGCTAAATTCATAAAATCACTACTCTCCAATACATCAACATTATATATTATATATATATAACAATTTTTCCATGAAGTATTCAGTTAATCAATTAATTATTGTAAATTAATTGATTAATTGAATATTAAATACAACTATTCTATAACGTTTGTTGTCATGCTCGCAATCACAGTAAAGTGCTCCAAAAATGATCATTAATCGAATTAATTAATCAATTAATTAACATTGAAACTATCCTATGTCCTTCCACGTGATACTCATAATCACGTGAAAATAGTTTGGTAACGATTGGTAACATAAGTTTTTCAAAAAAACGTGTATGAGAAAAAACCACTTTATCTTTATATAATTTTATATATATATATATATATATATATATATATATATATATATATCTATATATATATATATATATATATATATATATATATATATATAATCGATCAACATCTTTAAATTAGAAAAAAAACGATGAATATGATAATTTCGGTGTTTGGTTACTGGCGAATTTTTTATAAATATTTTTATCCGATTAATTATTCTATTATTATTATTATTATTTGATGGTACGGGGTCCAAATGTACAAACGGGCCATACGCACCATGGACTTACTGTGGTCCTAGATTTGATTTAAATGGTTCAGTGACTTACGTCATTTTAATAAATTTCGTTATCTATAATCGTGTTTCGAATCGAGCGCGAGATGATAAACTTTTTCAATTTCGCAAAAATTTTATAGGAAATTATTAAAATTTTTGGATTTTTTTCATTACGCGAATAATCCAAGAAATTAAATTTATACCTGTTTAAACTTGTAATTTTCGTTGTGAAGGTACGGGAAACCGTAGTATAAGTAAAATGTTAAACATTAACAAAGGAATTAATGTCGATGTATCGGAGGGTAGTGATTTTATGAATTAATAAAACAAAATAAAAACCGAAATTATCTCTATACATTTTTTTTCATTAATGCAAAGCTTTTCGAAATTTAACGTAATTATCGAGCATATACAATAAACGCGTTACCTATTTTTGTATATGCTCGATGATGACGTGATTTTCGAAAAGCTTTGCGTTAATAAAAATAAAATTATAGTGATTTGTTTTTATTTTGTTATTTTAATAAGAAAGAAGTTAAAATGACTAAACTTTTTACAAAGATCACTGTGCATTTCGATTATTAAGCTATTATAAAGTGAACCTGAAAGTAAAATAATCAAAATATCTAAATATATACAATATATATATGAAATCTAAAAATATTAAATTTAAATATACATTATAAAAATTAACGAAATGCAAAATAATATTTATAAAATAATCCGATGTATTCGCTATTAGATTATTTTATAAACACTATTTTACATTTGGTTAATTTTTATAAATTGTATATCTCGAATTAGTATTTTTATATTTTATATTTCTTATTTTATAAAAATTAACAAAATGAAAAACCGTATTTATAAAATAATCTGTTAGCGAATGTATCGGGTTATTTTATAAATACAATTTTTCATTTTGTTAATTTTTATAAATTGTATAGATACGTAAATTAGTATTTTTACATGTTATACTTTTTATATATTCTTTATATTTAGATATTTTTAAAAATCACTATAAACAATTGTTATTCGTCCAAGACTAACTTATGTTTGTCCTGTATGGTCTGCTGTCTGTAATAATACGTATAAGAAGCTTCAGATAGTAGAAAATTAATGTTGTAGAATTATATTAAATGCTCTACTCGCAATACTTTACAAGAGCAAACAAAACTATTTATTGATCAGGTTATTAATAACAACATTTTTAAAAATTATCGTAATAAATTAAGATCAGTTATCGGTAACTATGATATATCTTCATGCACGATATACTAAGTATGAGCACCGGATAATTAAGCAGGTATTTTTATAAAAATTATTTTCTTATTTTGAGTAAAGTTACTATTATTTTATTATACCATTTATTAATCGATTGTAAATTGTAATTATCTGATTTATAAGTATTTTTATTGTGTGATTTTTTCTCTCATCTTAGCATGTTTTTTTATTTTCCCATTTATTTCATTTTGATCTGATTTATACTAAATATTAAAAATTTAATTTATCATCAAGTTAAAATAACTATTTGCCAAAAGTTTAAAAGTGGTACTTTGAGAATAATTTGGTGAAATGTAGGTTTAATGAAATAAAGGTTTTTTCTTCTTCTAGATATTTTTATATTTTATTTTCGACGAAAAGTTTTATGATTTTTTTAACTCCTTTCTGGATGTTTATTTTTGCAAAAATCACTGTATTCCGCACTTTTCAAATTAGTAAAATGTTACGCTAGGTTTTAAATATATGAAAAAAACAAACTTCCTGTTTCAAAATCAATAAACTATGTAGAAAATTTCGAATTTGACCTTTGATCCCGGAATTATTTATTATAAAATAGGAACAATACTGTATTTTTGAAATGAATTTTTATGATCAACAATTTAATATAATTTTATGTGAATAATCAATAACAATTTTCGCAACTTCGTAAACATAGAAATTACGAAAACAAGACTCGAGAATTTTTTCCGTTACAATCATAATTCGATGTTAAATAAACGACTATTTTAATAACTCGAGTTAATCACTCAATACAGTATACGTATCTTGTTGAGTGGTAGAAACGAGTGTGAAGCAATTAACCCAATGGTTAAAGCTGTTAAAATATAATTATCGTTTACAAGACTAAATTTTATCGTTTAAATAATGCGATGATGATCCATTTACGTGTAGTATACTGCTATGAGGCCAAAGGCACGGAAGCTATAGTTGTTTGAAACAGGTCGGCTGCACGTAGGAACGCTACTGTTGACCCGGCTGAATTTGGCTGCAAAAATCGTTGTAATGCTGATGGAAGACCATACCGGATACGTTCAGCCTTGTATTTTTGGCAATGTAGCAGAAGGTGTTCTATTGTTAACATTGTTGCAGGAAGAAATCGGTGGTGATTCTCTTCTGATCAAGTGACTATGAGTGAGAGTCGTATGTCCTAGCAATATAGGACGAATGGCTATTTCTTCATGTCGTGTAAACGAAGGAGGAGATGGCCATAAATTAGTATCAGGTTTGAATGAGCGTAATTTGTTTGTAATTTGGTTTAATGACTACAACATATTCCCTTTCGCGCGGAGTTGTTCGTTTATTACACTGCGGACATCTTTTGGATCTATTGGAAGATCGGGAGCAGGTCGCATATAAGCCGTCTCTTTAGCTGCTATGTCCGCTAGATCGTCCCCAACAATACTAGTTGGAACCCATATAAATAATGGTTGACGAGAAATACTGGTAGATAGTATGCTGATTTCTTTGGCCACCGGATGCTGATTTTTACGCTTATAATTACTGATGTCGGTGATTGCAGAATGAGAGTTGGCGGCAATGGCAGACTGATTCGAATTTCTATCGACAAAATCTCGTATATAAATTACAGCTAGTTTTATAGCATAGAGTTCAGCCGAGAGGATTGAAAAATGTGGAGATAGTGGAAATCTGATTATTATTTCGTTGGAGGATGCTACTGCGCATCCTTCACTAGAATTTGACTTAGAACCATCTGCGAAGAGCATTTGATGGTCGTTGTATTGATCTAATATAATAGAAGGATTATTGCGAAGATCTGTTTGGATTAACGGAAGATTTACTTTCACGTTCAGTGAGATCCACGGCGGCAATGCAGGCATACGGTTCTGATAAAGAAAATGAGAATTTCTACTTCGATGTCTTTGAATATTGATATTGCTTAACGACTGTTACCGGATTGACCACTAAGATTCATTTCAGATCTATGGATTGATTCAGGCAAATTTGGAGTACGTCTTGTCGTTTAATACGTTTAAGGTGTCTAATATTTAAACGAATGTCGAGAAGTTTAGCTGTTTCCACATTATCACGTTAAAAAAAACGGGTTAAGTGAAAACCGATATAAGACATTACATTTTGTCCAACCTGGATCACATTGCGATTTTATATCCTTATAGTTGAACGTTGTACGTTCAGATTGGCTTTATTATTTTCTTGTTAAGTAATACACTATTTGTTTCATCTTCGTTCGAATGTGCATTTTCCAAGTATAAGGCGCTGATCCAGACTCAAGAAATAACAACACAAAATAAAGATACGAACGAATTAGTAAATTTCACGTAATATTATCTTTTTAAATTTTATATTTTACGAAAGAAATTAAGAACGCAGAGAATAGATTTAGTGATTTAGTAACTCGATATTTACCACGAAGAATCCGGCGAATCCATTTACTGAGATTGCTTAAATTTTTCAAATATCGAACCTCTTATGCTTAAGGTTTTTTTCATTGAAAGTAACTGTTGTAAAATATTCATGCAATAATTACTAATTTACACTAAACAGGTTCTTGCTAGGTCTGAGGGTACACCAGCTTGTCGTGATGGAGTGGGCTTGTGTGCTTTAATGATGCAAAGAGCAATGCTGGGGACAGTTCACTCAAGCCAGATAGGTCTTAGCAGAAAAGCCGGACAATTCGTATCTCCCTGATGTTGGAAGCAGCTACATCAGTACTGATTTGAGGAGAATAAAACGTGATTTTATTTAAAATATAAAATAACGTACTATTATTCATCCAAACCGTCCTCCTCATAATTTGTACAGCGTCACAACCGACCATCAAGAGCTCTCGCATGAGGTTATATAATTTAAGGTATTGCGAGCATTTTGGACATTTATAATGTCCATCTTTTGACATGAACTCCCAATCCCTTAATCGGTTTACAGACGTTCTCGGTTTCCGCACAAAGATAGAAAATCGAAAGCATTTTCCGCGGTTTTATAAAATAAAGCACTTTAAACCATAAAACAAGTAACATGTCGTAAATAAACAGCCAAACGCGACGAGTGACACGTGGTCGATTACGTAATACGCAATATAACCTAACCATTTTACACAGCGTATAAATTAGCACACAACCGCCATTTTGAATACCATCGACATTAATTAGCGAAAAAAAGTACGTGCTATATTTGAATAATATCAACAAAAATATATATTTTTTAAAAATAATTTTAAAAATGTTGTAATTAATTGTAGCAATTTTGAATGAAATTAGTTTGCAATAAAACATGAAATCTATTCATCAATCGTTTCTCGGCCTGTTGTATAAAACATCAAAGTGTCGTATCTTTTCTGATCAGCTACTATCTGATATACCTGAAATCTTACCTAACCTAACCTAATGTAATATCGCTTCTCGGCCGTTTAGGCAAAATCAACATGTAGTGTATTTTCTCTTATCAACTTAATATATATATATGCTAAAAAAAAATTATGTTTAAATTATTTTAAAATGTTTATAATTAGTTATAATAATTTTCAGCCTAATTCGTTATAAAATTCGTTCGGAATTAATTTTCAAAAATGAAAAATATTCAATTCGTCATCGATATTACAGCGCTCCAATCGGTAACATTTGATACTAATCATAGAATATAAAAGCATTAACGTTTGTTTATTATAAATATTATAGGTTTGAAGAAGTATAATTTATTTTTAAAACAAAATTTTCTATAATTTAATTATGCGCAATGCTTTTAATAATTATATTTAATCATTTTAAATTGAATATCCGATAAATAACAGGTTTTTTGTTTTTTGGTTTTTTGGATTTCGTAAAACAAATTTTTTCGAAAACTATCGACTTCCGGCAAAAATTTTTTTCCTATCTAATCGTTTTTATGCAAATGAAATTTGTGTTCCAAAAATTACGATTTTAATTCGGATTTTTGGGCACTTGTGTATATACTCAATTTTAGTCGAATGTGCGGTTATCCGATAGAAAATAAAAACTTACGTAAATCCACGGGACAGCCCGCTTACGTTCTTGCATCTACAACAGAAGAAGAAAAAAAAACCGAAGGAATTTAAATAATTCTACAGAAGTAGGGTCGGTACTTATAATAATAATAATAATAATAATAATAATAAAATCAAATTTATTTTAATTTCAATTTCAATTTCAATGCAATACACTAATTAAATTCGAAATTTACGATTAAAAAAGAAACATAAAATAAAAAATATTACGAATATAAAAAATAAACAAACAAAAAAAAGAGATAAAAAATCGGATAATAATTAAAATAATAATAATAATGACGTAATTGTCGAATGATATCGAACACATTTCTTCTTTAATTATCTTACTAAATAAATAAGGAATTGGGATTCACTGGTGATAAATTCTTGTAAAATATACGAAAGTTAATTATAAACGATTAGTTAATTTTTTAATATTCTCGATCTATTTTGTAATTGAATTTAGTTTTTAGTCATTTGAGGCGTTTAAAATAGAGATAACAGTTTTTCGGTAGCTTAACGACTAGCGGATTAACATGTTCTCGAAGCCTGCATATGTATTTTTCACTTAAACTTCTTATTGTATACACCAGGACGCTGATAAAATATTTCGCAACACCTTGTTTTAGTGTTGTGAATTGCTTGTAGTGCCCCGTATTTCAACTGCGTAAGTCCATACCGGTTTCAATAAAACATGTTGTATAGTAAGACTTTGCAATTGAGAGATTGGAATGTTTATTAGCCAGTTTATACACTTAAACTTCTTATTGTATACACCAGGGCGCTGATAAAATATTTCGCAACATCTTCTTTTAGTGTTGAATTACTTGTAGTGCCCCGTATTTCAACTGCGTAAGTCCATACCGGTTTCAATAAAACATGTTGACAACTTGGTATTTCTATGTGAGTCGTTGGTCCAAGTGTAATCCTAGATATCTTATTTTCCGTGAAATTGGTATTATTTGGCTATTCATCGAGACGGATAAATTACCAGCTTTGTTCAAAGTAAACAATACGTAATTCAATTTTAGATTCATTACTCTGCGCACCGCTACTCATTGTCTTAGATAGATTGCAAATTGCCTGTTTTAAAACCCTTTACAATTCTAACC
The DNA here is from genome assembly GCA_032883995.1 of Coronaproctus castanopsis. Taxonomy (NCBI): domain Eukaryota; kingdom Metazoa; phylum Arthropoda; class Insecta; order Hemiptera; family Monophlebidae; genus Coronaproctus; species Coronaproctus castanopsis. The sequence goes on along the minus strand of CM065053.1, from coordinate 53,662,219 downwards.
ACGCTTTATTTAATATTTAAGAGCACTTTCCTTTTCATCATTTCTCCATCTACTGTTCTATATATTTGAAGTATGTTCATCCATCTAAAACTTGTATGTCGTCATTCACATTTTTAATTATATTTATAATTATTTATGATCTACATATACATATATAAACATACACTCATGTACATTATATTTACACATGTACACATATACACCAGTATAATATATATCTTTCAAAAAGATCCTTATCAATATATATATAAATCCTTACTCCTGTTCTTCATACATATTATAACATATATACACTTACATATATATATATTCAAAATTATTTCGGCGTACAATTTATCTCTGTCATTCTCGTAATAACATAATAATTATAATATACTAATGACAAACACTAAAATCATAATAATAACAATAAGCTACCGAATAGATTAATTCGATTACTGCTGTAGTTAAAATAATTTTCTAACGATGTATTTTCAAATATTTTAACAGCTTCTTGCGTAAATATGTCCATTCTTTGACTATACATATTTCATTCATCTGCCGAGATCGAATTTTAGTATTATACAGTAAATGCCTATTGTGTTGTGTTAAATGCTCGTTTACATATATTTTTCTGACAATTGCTCTGTTTTTCACGATCTCTTTATCGTATATTGATTTTTTTTTTAAAACCGGGTGGGGGAAAAATCTTCAGAAAACACTAATATGTAAAAATTATATTTTTGGGAGCAGCATATGCACCTGCTAAGTGCTGCTCAACGTGTGGGATTTTTACCCACTAAAGCCCCTCCTTCTATGTTTAAAACAATGATGCATGATCCTGTAAAGCAGGTACCTCCATTAGATAATAAAATTAAATAAAACGAAGAAGGAATGAAAGAATATAGTCCCTCCAACCATAAGAAAAAATGATTTATATGAGTTTTTGTATTGAAGATATAAACAAAGAAAAATACAAGAAAGGGACAATTAAAAACAAGTAATAACAGAGAGAGAAAAAAGTTTCTACATTAAAAAATATATATGTTCACATATATACACGCGCATATACATACGTATACAAAAAAAAAGTAGAAAAAAACTCGATAAAAAATAGAATAGGCAATATTAAATTAAAATACGTATTAAATCGACGTATATTTAAATAGCCTTAGCAAATAAAAACATAAAACAGAAGCCGGGCTCCGACTATGATTCAAAAGATGCGGTTTAACGTTTGAATTTATATTTTTGAAACAAAAATTAATAATAATAATAAAATAAACACTCAATAATAAAAAGGAAAAGATAATAACCACTTAATAGTGTAGTAAACAGGAAAAAAAGATAAAATTATAGACCACATTTGAACTTCCTCACCATAGATAGCTACATAAATAACAAAAGACTGTGTGAAAATGAGATCTTGACCTTTGCGTATTTTGCACTTACAATGTGAATCCTCAAACAAAACAAGGAACATAGGAGTCAACACTAGAATTGCAAAAGGCACACACACACACACACACACACAGGATCAGAAGTAAGATGGAATCTATATAGATAGAAACCAAACGTACCGTGGCCAGAGAGTATACGAGCATTATAAAAATTAATATTAATATTACTAAGTTTAAGACGCGATCGGACACCTTTAGGAAAAACACACAACGAATGCTAAAGATACCGTTAACTTAATACAGGAGTTTGACATAAACATACAATTGAAGGACATAGTACACCGAGTCTAATGTAGTAGGACGTATTTTAGGAAATGATAGTCTAGAAAAATATATTACGCAAGATAAAATATAATTATCAGGAAACGTGGAGGAGCATCATCGAGATATATTGATCACATAATACAACTGGTTAGTATTACATCGTATGAGTAACATCGCCTTACAAATAAGTTCATAAAACTCATAACGCTCGGGTCAAGTGATTGAAGAAGAATATATATATATATATATATATATATATATATATATATATATATATATATATATTGGAAACCTGAGAAGCCTTCTTAAAAGTATACATATGGAGTATACTGCTGTACGGTCAGAAAAATGGACGATTAATAAATAAATGTGCAACCGAATGGAAGATTTTGAAATGTGCTGCTGGCGCAAGATTAAAAAAATTAGCTGGATGGAGAAAAGAACAAATGAGAAAGTACTAAAAATAGTACGCGAATGGAGAACTCCAAAATGGATAGGACATCTATTCCGTCATAATCAAACGCCGTTGCTAATAATCAAAGGGAACATGGAAGTCAAAAGATGCAAAGGAGACCCCGAAAAACGCGCATCGAGCAAATAATAAAAGAGACAGTAAGCTATGCAGATATAAAAGGTCGAGCTAAGGTAATTCCAATGGTAAAAGAATCGAACATGACAAAAGATTATTCACCGATTTACGGATTGAGGACAAGTAGAAGATACACACATATATATATATATATGTGTGTATATATAAATTTTATCTCCTGAGGTCTATTTTAAGGTCTAGCTGAATAATTTTCAACGCTTCTGTCTTAAAAAGAAAACCTACGCGATACGTCGTTACCGAATTACACGATCGATAATTTACATTTTGTTCTGCAACGTCCACACACGTTAACTCGCCGAAACACCTCAACATTAATTTATTTTTATTCGCACTGTACGATTTCTTTCGAAAATCTCCTCTCGTGCTATAACCTAAATTCCTGTTTGCTAACAAAAAATCTAATTTTTATTTATAATTACAATCGAATTTCTAGATTGATCGCTGAAAAATTAATTGCGACTTAAACCCCAATTAACGAAATCGTGTTTATTATATAAATAAATTATAGATTATAGATATCGCTTCGTTCGTACTCATTTAATCTAATACAAACGGCGAAATAAAATTACTCACAACTTTGGCTAAGCATAATGCGAATTCGAACGCCCTTTTGCAACAGTTTTCTTCGTCTGAAAACAAAGGAATAAGAAAACAAAAGTGGATAAGTAACATTAGTCTTTTAAAAATGAACATATTGCAATATTATAACAAAAAAAAATTATATTATCGCCGTGTTTTTAACAAATACCGTTAGTATTTAGTTAACAATTCGGGAATATCGACCTAAACTTCGGGGTTCTGTACCTCTATTGTGAAATATCAACCCGAGGTGTATGTTTTTATAATAACCTTAATTCAATTCAATTCAATTCAATAAAGTATATTTATGTTTTTTATACATCAGCAAATAATAAGTAAATAAAAAAATGCGCATACCGAGCAGCGTTAACGCTCTTACGCGTCTTAGGAAATAGTGTACAAAGAAATCTTAAAATTTATTTTATAATTATACAATAATTATACAGGGAAAAACGTACAACTAAAAACCCTGCGTAGGTAATAACCTTAGTATCAACCTACATTTAGGCGAAAGTTCAAAACTATAATAGTAAATAACCGGTGAACTAGTAGATTGTGTTTATCAAATATATTTTGACACTAAATATCGCCCTCTAAATGTGGCGAGTCTTTTTTACCGAGCCATTTTTCGACAATACCGATGGCTCGTTGTGTAGCAGCTTCATTGCGCGAGCATGTCTCGCCACGTGGATAAGCTTTTTAATATTTATTTTCAACCCTATTATTTTAGAACATCGATACAAATCAGCGAGAACGTTTCTTATAAATTATCGGATATCTAACGTATAAAGAACTTGGCCAAAATTTATTATTATTATTATTTTTTTTTATAGAGGTATTTGTTTTATTTATAAGTTGCACTCGAGCCGTTGTTTACTTTTGTATTACCTTTTCGAAATACCTGTAAAATTTTCCCGATGTCTTTTTAAATATTTAGTTATATATATGATATTTCCTACATTTCGATATGGCATATCTTATTATAGACAATATTGCGTGTAATCAGATATAAATGTTGCTTCTCGTCGCTGGTAATCTTTCTATTTCTTTATTTAATCGGTCATCATTCGTCTAAACGGTTTATGCGCGCGCGCGCATAACCCGATACGTCTATAAATTGCTCGCCTATCGGCGTTGCATTTGCTCGATTTCGAATTCTTACTAAGGATATGCTAATACATCAACAGGATCGACTGGCGCAGTTATTGGACACGATAGATATTAGAAAATAATAATATTTAATCGCGAAATCGATTATATCGAAATAATTTTAAAATGACGCGTGGACGACAAATTACTACTTCCGAAGCTTAAAGTTTTTTCGTTTTGTTGAGCCATAGTTATTAAAATTAAATTAGAAAAAAATAAAATATTAATAATGAAAATAGCAAATATAACGAACGTAGTGCTTAATATGAAAAATTCCATTATACCTCATCTAGTTTCGTACGAAAATGAAACTTATACGTGTACTGGAGTTAAGTCGATAAATTAATTACATTTGTTATACGTAGTTTTTTTTCATCGTTATTCTTAATTTGATTTTTGATATTGCGAAAGCTTAACAGGCTTCGATTAAGTTTAACTAATTATAATCGATTTGTTTTTTATTCCCCCAATCCCATCAAACGGATTAGGAAAATGTTCTTTTTTAAATAGTTGTATATAAAGGTGCGCAGGCTTGTGTTACGTGCGCATTAAAAGTAAAAAATAACAGATGAAAAACGGCGCATAGATATATTGTAAATGTCTATTCGTGTTTACATAAAGCTATCTGCAAGTCTACTTATAATTTAAAGCGGTAGTCAGGATAACAATAAAAACGATCAGCGATTGCTTATACAATAGTTTCACGGCGAAAAGATAAAATTATTTACAAACTTAATTTTCTAAACACGTAATAAATGCAGCAGCAGAAGATCTTCGTAGTTTAATTAATTTATACTTTTTTTTTTTTTATTATTTATTAGAGATAAAAATTATCTCAGGATGTTGCACTTTCAGAAAACTTGAGGAATGGCTAATTCATTAGCGCTGTTCAAATGGAGGGACTGGGTGTTTTCTATTTTATACTTAAATACGCTGATCCGTGAATACAGGACATTCGTATATAAAATGTTCAAGGTCGTCTATAATATCTCCAGAGCAACAGGTACATCTTGGAACATTAACAAGATGCAGTGGCGCACACAGGATTTATATCTGAGGTGGGCCCAAACCCCTCACCCATATCGTAATAAAAATGAATAAAATGTACGCAGCCGAATTTGTAACAAAAATTATAAACTATCACGAACAACGACGGTAACAACAGCAAAAAAATGTACTGGTCACGAACTGGGTCAGATTTGAATGCCGAACGGCTCAACTAACGACCATTTTTTTTTTTTTGTGTTGCACAGTCAGCTGAATTTTCAATGTCATTAGCGGACACAGAATGTAAGGAATATTTTCTAACAGTACTTTTTGCAATCTAGGCTGTTTTGCACGCTCTTCAAGATGAGGTTTTATTTTTCAAATACTCTCTTCCATTTAAACTATCATTTTAGCTGCGACATTATTTGGAGCTTACAAGTTAGGCTCCTTCTTAATATGTATTTTTTTTTATACTTTTCTATGCTCTGTTGGGGCCATGGGTGCGCCACTGATAAGATGGAACCGACATAAATAAGCTGCAAACTTGCAAACTTGCCATGACCGTTATAATCGATTTATAACGATAATAACGATTAATAATAAATTTAATATTAATGAAACTATGTTTATACTACGTAAACATCGCCGGGACATCTTATTCATCCCGTTAATTATTAATTGCAAACTGAAGAAACCAAAATCTTACAGATCAGGTTATTTTAAATGTGATTATAGGTAATGTTAAATTATAGAACGTTTTGTAAATCGTTAATTATTTATAATGAAAAAGTTGATTTCGTTAGCATCGATTACGTACTTAAGGTATGTACGCACGAAAATGTCAACTCGATAGATTCGGGACGACTGTAATGGAAATCTTGTTGCATCGTAAGCCATATTTTTCCGATTTGCGGATAGCAATTTTCATCTATCTGTAAGCATAAAACAAAATTTATAAGTACGTTTACACGATAAAACTAGACATTATATATATATATATATATATATATATATATATATATATTTAATGAGGAACTAGAGATGCTATTATAATGTTAAAGTTAATGACGTAATAAATTCAAATCAGGAATTAATAGCACGTTTCATAGATTACGAAAAGATTTTCGACTAGGGTAATTAATAAAACGTAATAAAAAAAACTCTACATATGGTTTGGACAATACGGATATGTCAGACTAATTAAAAAATTAATCCTATTAACCGTTTGTTAGAATAACCCTAGGCGATGAACGAAGAAATATCAATAAAAAATCGATTAAATTCACTAGCTCGGTGAATACGAAATAATGACCGTGATCATAACTTCGGTAATTAAATAACAATTGGAAACGTTTATTACAAGTAATTAAATTAATTTTAATATAGAAATTAAATGATTAAATAATGTAAAAAAAAAAATAAAAGCGAAAGTTAATTACTCCTACAAATGTTTTAGTAATTAACTGGCTGGTGTGACTGTTAATATAAGACATTGCTAATGTAATAAATTTGAAACGTGGTAACTTGTATAATACGAATATATGTATATATATATATATATATATATATATATATATATATATATGTCCGGTTTAAGTAATTGTTGAAGGTAGATATCTTCCTATACCCACACAGTCAGTATTACAGTTTATTCGAGGAATAATTGGCACCGATCGATCGAAATGTTACAAGAGATAACCAACTTCGGTTTCCTTCCGTAGAATTTGCAAATGAATTGCTTATAATGATTATAAAATCGTACCTAGCCGATAGACAGTTCGCTGTTAAGATAAATGACACCTATTCGAGTAGTAAAATATCATCTGCTGGAGTTCCGCAGGGCAAGGACCTTTCTTATATATTTTATATATTAATGATTTGCCGCAATTGAGGGATGTTGATACTTCTCTTTACGCGGATGACACTGCTTTATTTACATCTTCTTATCGAATCGATATAATAACAAACAGACTCACCAATAGTTACTATAAAAGGTATATAAATACTACACAAAATGGAAAATTAAAATTAACACCGAAAAAACGGAAGCTATCTTATTTACTAGACGTAGACCACAAGTCATTCATCTCACATTGAAATAAATAATACACACCTATCTTGGAAATCCCGATTAACATATCTTGGTCTCACCACGGACAAACGATTGTCGTTTTATGATCACATCAAACATATCACGGACAAAGCGCACTCCCGATTATACAAAATTTTCCCTATATTTAACAAACGCTCTAAAGTCAGTGTTAAAAACAAGCTAATAATATACAAAGCGTACATATTGCCGATAATATTATTATATCCCTGCCCAATTTGGTCTGGTGTTAGTAAGTCCACCATTAATAAATTGCAAACTGTTCAAAATAAATGCCTGCCTAACTCAATGCTCCATACTACACTAAGATAACAGACACGCGTACAACTTTAAACCAGCCTTCTATCTTTGACCTTGTACAGGAAAAAGCTAACAGATTCTATAGCAAATGCTTGACTAGCCAGTACCATACAACATATTGGAAATTATACTCATGACTCACTGACCCGGAAATATAAAAAATATAAACACAAAAGGATTAAACATTCTCTGCTTTAAGGTTGTCTAACTATGCAGGTCGTTATAAATTAGTCTCGTTTTTAAATTAATGTATCATTATTTCTCTCTCTTTATTTCCTTATTTATTTTGTTATATTAATACATACTCTATTAATATCTAAACCATAATTAATTTCTTTATCTTTCGGCTATGCAGGGTTTTTTTTAGTTGTATTTTTCCCTCTAAAAATATAGCATAATTTATAAACTAATGTATGACCTCGTTGTACGCTAACTTTAAGACGCGTAGTAAGAGCGTTAACGCTGCTCGGTATGCGCATTTTTATTTACTCGTCTTTTCTGTAACTGTACAAATTATCATAAATATACTTATTTGTATTTGTATTAAAAAAAAAAAAAAACGGGGAAAAAATATGCCGGTAAGTTCTTAACTGACGGGTAAAAAGTGAAATAGAATTTCCCGTTTACGGTTTCGCGAATAATCTAACGTCGTTATCTTACGTGTACCTAATGAAAAAGTAAATCCGATGCTTAAGCACTACATGAAGAAACTGAAAATAATTTCCTTCTCTAATAATTCTAAAGGAGAAGTACACAGTTCCAGAAAATGTACTTGGCTCTTGTCAATATTTTGTACAACAGGTGATAATGCTGGAGAATGGATTGTAGTTTAACTAGAACGGAAGCAACTGCGTGAAGATGAAATTAAAAATCTACGTCGTGTGCAATAGAGGCTATTGAAATAGCGGACTTCGTGTTCTTTTTTTCATTATTATTATTATTATAATTATTAGCGTTATTATCGATTTGTCAGTCGAATACGCGGTGAAGGATTTTAAAAAAATACCTATCAGTCATTGACTTCGATTAATGTTCTGCTCAAAGTGCGTCGTTGAACTGATAATGTTATCGAGGAATTTTCGAAAACTGGTAAAAACGGCTTCGTCGATGCTTTAGATAGCTGACGTGGATTAAAAATTGATAATTAATCGGGCCACCCTGTTCAGTGTAGTATATATATATATATAAAATATAAAAGCAACAATAAAATTGTTTGTTAAAATTGTTTGTTAAAATCGTTAATTTTTAAATAATTATAGTAACGGTTTTCGCGAGTTTAATACAGATAACGTTACTAATAATAGGGAACTATGGCAAAATACATTATTAATAATGACAATAACATAAAACGATATTATTATATTTGACTTTTAATAACCTAAGTAAAAAGTGCTCCGAAATCGAAAGATAAACGTGAACTAATAATAAAATGCCACCTACGGTCTGTATTGAAATATGCCTGCCAAACGTGGAATATTACCGTAGAATGTGAAAAAAATTATTAGTTTTGAGATGTGGTGCTATCGAAGATTATTAGGAACATCGTTGAAAGATTATATAATCAATGGAGGAGGTTTTAAGGAGAATAGGAGAAAAAGAGAGAAAAACATAGGTAGTCGATATTAAAAACAAGAAAACGAAATGTATAGTAGTTAATAATATTATCACAATAAAAGGTAGAATACAAGGAAACCCAACAAGAACAAGAGGGCTACTGGAACTGATAACAACAAATCCACCGAGCAACTTACTTTCCACAAATCACGAAAAACTCACTACGAACGTCGGAAACCGGCAAATATGAATGGAAATGTATAAGAGGAAGTGATCATGATGAATGAGTTGTTGGTAATCTATAAATATTTAAAATGGCGTAATTGTGTAAAAGCTTTGTTATGATTATTTAACAATTAGTAATGTTTATTAATAACTTTATCGCTCTTTTTTGAGAAAAAATTACTACACTCGCATGCATATATATATATATATATATATATATATATATATATATATATATATATATGTCTTGGGACCAGTTTGTTCACTTAGTAAGGTTTGTTTCTTTGATAAGTATTTTCCAGTCTGATCGGTTAGTTGTAGCTGTTTACATTTAACAGTATCGATCTGTACCAGTGTCCTCCAATAAGATATTGTTAGAAACATTATCCTTCTATTATATCGCTTAGGAGATCATATATATATATATATATATATATATATATATATATATATATATATATATATATATATATATAAGTTAATCGTCATTTCTTTATCGTATTTCCTCGCGAGCTTAGCTAGTCTAATTCTCGGATTAACTTTCATATCATAATGTAATATAAAAAACGCGTTAAATATCACCTACCTTTTGTGTTCAAAATACATGTTGTACCACCATGGTTCGGTGGTCACGCTTCCGTAAATTTAATCGTGTTAGCTTCTGAATTTCATCAAATTATTGTGTTCGTGGTCGTCCAGTGCCTTCTATTGTCGCCTTCATTAACAAAACTATTTTTTTCTTCTTTTTTTTTTGCAAAACGTAGCTAAAATATTTTATTTCATAAATACGAACTACATTTTATAATCGTTCGTTGTAACTATTTTCTTGCAGTTAAGATGCGTTCGACATTTTGACTGTTCACGGCATTCTAAGGACCCTTCTCCGGCACCGCATTAGAAACCTACACACTAGGTGTTCGATGTCGTCGGTTTCAACCTCCACGTCTCTTCCATTTGTAATAAAATTTAGAAAAGTTAACGACGGGTATTAACTTTATTTGATTCTCTTTATTTACGGATTCGTCTTTCTGCGTGTTCTTTAATTCGGACGTGACAGCGATTTGTGTATTTCGCTTCTCATTCCGAACCACCGTTATTATCTAAATTTACACAAATTTATACAAATTTACACAAATTTATCAGCTGTTTTTTTCTCTCTCCGGAAACATCATTATTGATGGTCGTTATATTATCTCTAGCCGTCCATCGTTATCTATCAATGGGCATTATTTATAATGATAGCTATAACGATAGATAATTATAATAATGATCTCGTAATATTCATATCGTACTTACCAAATATAATCTCTTCGCCACGCAAAAGTACAAACACTAGAAAAAAAAAATATTATTAAAAATATGAACGAAATTATTATTATTTTTAAAATAATAATAGTAACCAAAATTACAAGAATTTCCAATACTACTAATAATAACGTGTTTACTATATAAGGAAATACCATTATTATCGCCGACATATAAAACCGTTTCTGAAGCTCTCTAAAATATATTGAAAAATCAGGTAGACGAAGGAAGATTACGTTCAGAACAAATTTTTGGAATTTTAAATTGGTTATAAGGTTTAGAAGATTAACAACTTAGGAAAACATAATATACTTGTTAAATTTGGAATTAATAGACAGCCTTTCATCAGACAAACCTTATCAAATGCATGATTAAAAGGCAAGTTTCGTGGAAAATTTTCAGATTCGTTTGAAATTAGTCTTTCTTCGACACTATTTAGTTGTGTTTTGTAACAAGTGATAGCGAATGGAAAACGCTTATTTTTAAAAGTGACATAAAAAACTTATCCCACACATTAGGGCGTAATTGTTTAAACATAATACGATTTGTATTTGCAGAGTCGATCTCGCTACATTGAAACAAATTACTCTATTGAAGAATATGTTTTTTTTTGTTTAAACTGGTTAACAAATCAATTTCGAAAATATTTAATACTTAACAAATGTGAATGATTCATCTACATTTATGAATACAAAATGTGGTAAAATTAAAAAGGTTCCCCATTTCAATACCTAGGCGAAGTAATTCAGGTAAAATATGTTTTGTTTTTTTTTTAACTGGGTAACAAATTAATTTCGAAAATATTTAATACTTAACAAAAGTGAATGATTCACCTACATTTATGAATACAAAATGTGGTAAAATTAAAAAGGTTCCCCATTTCAATACCTAGGCAAAGTAATTCAGGTAAAATATGTTTTTTTTTTTTTTAACTGGGTAACAAATCAATTTCGAAAATATTTAATACTTAACAAATGTGAATGATTCACCTACATTTATGAATACAAAATGTGGTAAAATTAAAAAGGTTCCCCATTTCAATACCTAGGCGAAGTAATTCAGGTAAAATATGTTTTTTTTTTTTTTTTAACTGGGTAACAAATCAATTTCGAAAATATTTAATACTTAACAAATGTGAATAATTCATCTACATTTATGAATACAAAATGTGGTAAAATTAAAAAGGTTCCCCATTTCAATACCTAGGCGAAGTAATTCAGGTAAAATATGTTTTTTTTTTTTTTTTTTAACTGGGTAACAAATCAATTTCGAAAATATTTAGTACTTAACAAATGTGAATGATTCACCTACATTTATGACAACAAAATGTGGTAAAATTAAAAAGGTTCCCCATTTCAATACCTAGGCAAAGTAATTCAGGTAAAATATGTTTTTTTTTTTTTTTTTAACTGGGTAACAAATCAATTTCGAAAATATTTAATACTTAACAAATGTGAATGATTCACCTACATTTATGAATACAAAATGTGGTAAAATTAAAAAGGTTCCCCATTTCAATACCTAGGCAAAGTAATTCAGGTAAAATATGTTTTTTTTTTTTTTTAACTGGGTAACAAATCAATTTCGAAAATATTTAATACTTAACAAATGTGAATGATTCACCTACATTTATGAATACAAAATGTGGTAAAATTAAAAAGGTTCCCCATTTCAATACCTAGGCAAAGTAATTCAGGTAAAATATGTTTTGTTTTTTTTTTAACTGGGTAACAAATCAATTTCGAAAATATTTAATACTTAACAAATGTGAATGATTCATCTACATTTATGAATACAAAATGTGGTAAAATTAAAAAGGTTCCCCATTTCAATACCTAGGCGAAGTAATTCAGGTAAAATATGTTTTTTTTTTTTTTTTTTAACTGGGTAACAAATCAATTTCGAAAATATTTAGTACTTAACAAATGTGAATGATTCACCTACATTTATGAATACAAAATGTGGTAAAATTAAAAAGGTTCCCCATTTCAATACCTAGGCGAAGTAATTCAGGTAAAATATGTTTTTTTTTTTTTTTTAACTGGGTAACAAATCAATTTCGAAAATATTTAATACTTAACAAATGTGAATGATTCACCTACATTTATGAATACAAAATGTGGTAAAATTAAAAAGGTTCCCCATTTCAATACCTAGGCAAAGTAATTCAGGTAAAATATGTTTTTTTTTTTTTTTAACTGGGTAACAAATCAATTTCGAAAATATTTAATACTTAACAAATGTGAATGATTCACCTACATTTATGAATACAAAATGTGGTAAAATTAAAAAGGTTCCCCATTTCAATACCTAGGCAAAGTAATTCAGGTAAAATATGTTTTTTTTTTTTTTTAACTGGGTAACAAATCAATTTCGAAAATATTTAATACTTAACAAATGTGAATGATTCACCTACATTTATGAATACAAAATGTGGTAAAATTAAAAAGGTTCCCCATTTCAATACCTAGGCGAAGTAATTCAGGTAAAATATGTTTTTTTTTTTTTTTTAACTGGGGAACAAATCAATTTCGAAAATATTTAATACTTAACAAATGTGAATGATTCATCTACATTTATGAATACAAAATGTGGTAAAATTAAAAAGGTTCCCCCATTTCAATACCTAGGCGAAGTAATTCAGGTAAAATATGTTTTTTTTTTTTTTTTTTTAACTGGGTAACAAATCAATTTCGAAAATATTTAGTACTTAACAAATGTGAATGATTCACCTACATTTATGAATACAAAATGTGGTAAAATTAAAAAGGTTCCCCATTTCAATACCTAGGCGAAGTAATTCAGGTAAAATATGTTTTTTTTTTTTTTAACTGGGTAACAAATCAATTTCGAAAATATTTAATACTTAACAAATGTGAATGATTCACCTACATTTATGAATACAAAATGTGGTAAAATTAAAAAGGTTCCCCATTTCAATACCTAGGCAAAGTAATTCAGGTAAAATATGTTTTTTTTTTTTTTAACTGGGTAACAAATCAATTTCGAAAATATTTAATACTTAACAAATGTGAATGATTCACCTACATTTATGAATACAAAGTGTGGTAAAATTAAAAAGGTTCCCCATTTCAATACCTAGGCGAAGTAATTCAGGTAAAATATGTTTTTTTTTTTTTTTAACTGGGTAACAAATCAATTTCGAAAATATTTAATACTTAACAAATGTGAATGATTCACCTACATTTATGAATACAAAATGTGGTAAAATTAAAAAGGTTCCCCATTTCAATACCTAGGCAAAGTAATTCAGGTAAAATATGTTTTGTTTTTTTTTTTAACTGGGTAACAAATCAATTTCGAAAATATTTAATACTTAACAAATGTGAATGATTCATCTACATTTATGAATACAAAATGTGGTAAAATTAAAAAGGTTCCCCATTTCAATACCTAGGCGAAGTAATTCAGGTAAAATATGTTTTTTTTTTTTTTTTTAACTGGGTAACAAATCAATTTCGAAAATATTTAGTACTTAACAAATGTGAATGATTCACCTACATTTATGAATACAAAATGTGGTAAAATTAAAAAGGTTCCCCATTTCAATACCTAGGCGAAGTAATTCAGGTAAAATATGTTTTTTTTTTTTTTTTAACTGGGTAACAAATCAATTACGAAAATATTTAATACTTAACAAATGTGAATGATTCACCTACATTTATGAATACAAAATGTGGTAAAATTAAAAAGGTTCCCCATTTCAATACCTAGGCCAAGTAATTCAGGTAAAATATGTTTTTTTTTTTTTTAACTGGGTAACAAATCAATTTCGAAAATATTTAATACTTAACAAATGTGAATGATTCACCTACATTTATGAATACAAAATGTGGTAAAATTAAAAAGGTTCCCCATTTCAATACCTAGGCGAAGTAATTCAGGTAAAATATGTTTTTTTTTTTTTTTAACTGGGTAACAAATTAATTTCGAAAATATTTAATACTTAACAAAAGTGAATGATTCACCTACATTTATGAATACAAAATGTGGTAAAATTAAAAAGGTTCCCCATTTCAATACCTAGGCGAAGTAATTCAGGTAAAATATGTTTTTTTTTTTTTTAACTGGGTAACAAATCAATTTCGAAAATATTTATTACTTAACAAATGTGAATGATTCACCTACATTTATGACAACAAAATGTGGTAAAATTAAAAAGGTTCCCCATTTCAATACCTAGGCAAAGTAATTCAGGTAAAATATGTTTTTTTTTTTTTTTTAACTGGGTAACAAATCAATTTCGAAAATATTTAATACTTAACAAATGTGAATGATTCACCTACATTTATGAATACAAAATGTGGTAAAATTAAAAAGGTTCCCCATTTCAATACCTAGGCAAAGTAATTCAGGTAAAATATGTTTTTTTTTTTTTTAACTGGGTAACAAATCAATTTCGAAAATATTTAATACTTAACAAATGTGAATGATTCACCTACATTTATGAATACAAAATGTGGTAAAATTAAAAAGGTTCCCCATTTCAATACCTAGGCAAAGTAATTCAGGTAAAATATGTTTTGTTTTTTTTTTAACTGGGTAACAAATCAATTTCGAAAATATTTAATACTTAACAAATGTGAATGATTCATCTACATTTATGAATACAAAATGTGGTAAAATTAAAAAGGTTCCCCATTTCAATACCTAGGCGAAGTAATTCAGGTAAAATATGTTTTTTTTTTTTTTTTTTAACTGGGTAACAAATCAATTTCGAAAATATTTAGTACTTAACAAATGTGAATGATTCACCTACATTTATGAATACAAAATGTGGTAAAATTAAAAAGGTTCCCCATTTCAATACCTAGGCGAAGTAATTCAGGTAAAATATGTTTTTTTTTTTTTTTTAACTGGGTAACAAATCAATTTCGAAAATATTTAATACTTAACAAATGTGAATGATTCACCTACATTTATGAATACAAAATGTGGTAAAATTAAAAAGGTTCCCCATTTCAATACCTAGGCAAAGTAATTCAGGTAAAATATGTTTTTTTTTTTTTTTAACTGGGTAACAAATCAATTTCGAAAATATTTAATACTTAACAAATGTGAATGATTCACCTACATTTATGAATACAAAATGTGGTAAAATTAAAAAGGTTCCCCATTTCAATACCTAGGCAAAGTAATTCAGGTAAAATATGTTTTTTTTTTTTTTTAACTGGGTAACAAATCAATTTCGAAAATATTTAATACTTAACAAATGTGAATGATTCACCTACATTTATGAATACAAAA
Organism: Coronaproctus castanopsis; assembly: GCA_032883995.1. Classification (NCBI taxonomy): domain Eukaryota; kingdom Metazoa; phylum Arthropoda; class Insecta; order Hemiptera; family Monophlebidae; genus Coronaproctus; species Coronaproctus castanopsis. The sequence continues at coordinate 53,646,429 of CM065053.1, read as the reverse complement.
TGTGGTAAAATTAAAAAGGTTCCCCATTTCAATACCTAGGCGAAGTAATTCAGGTAAAATATGTTTTTTTTTTTTTTTTAACTGGGGAACAAATCAATTTCGAAAATATTTAATACTTAACAAATGTGAATGATTCATCTACATTTATGAATACAAAATGTGGTAAAATTAAAAAGGTTCCCCCATTTCAATACCTAGGCGAAGTAATTCAGGTAAAATATGTTTTTTTTTTTTTTTTTTAACTGGGTAACAAATCAATTTCGAAAATATTTAGTACTTAACAAATGTGAATGATTCACCTACATTTATGAATACAAAATGTGGTAAAATTAAAAAGGTTCCCCATTTCAATACCTAGGCGAAGTAATTCAGGTAAAATATGTTTTTTTTTTTTTTAACTGGGTAACAAATCAATTTCGAAAATATTTAATACTTAACAAATGTGAATGATTCACCTACATTTATGAATACAAAATGTGGTAAAATTAAAAAGGTTCCCCATTTCAATACCTAGGCAAAGTAATTCAGGTAAAATATGTTTTTTTTTTTTTTAACTGGGTAACAAATCAATTTCGAAAATATTTAATACTTAACAAATGTGAATGATTCACCTACATTTATGAATACAAAGTGTGGTAAAATTAAAAAGGTTCCCCATTTCAATACCTAGGCGAAGTAATTCAGGTAAAATATGTTTTTTTTTTTTTTTAACTGGGTAACAAATCAATTTCGAAAATATTTAATACTTAACAAATGTGAATGATTCACCTACATTTATGAATACAAAATGTGGTAAAATTAAAAAGGTTCCCCATTTCAATACCTAGGCAAAGTAATTCAGGTAAAATATGTTTTGTTTTTTTTTTTAACTGGGTAACAAATCAATTTCGAAAATATTTAATACTTAACAAATGTGAATGATTCATCTACATTTATGAATACAAAATGTGGTAAAATTAAAAAGGTTCCCCATTTCAATACCTAGGCAAAGTAATTCAGGTAAAATATGTTTTTTTTTTTTTTTTTTAACTGGGTAACAAATCAATTTCGAAAATATTTAGTACTTAACAAATGTGAATGATTCACCTACATTTATGAATACAAAATGTGGTAAAATTAAAAAGGTTCCCCATTTCAATACCTAGGCGAAGTAATTCAGGTAAAATATGTTTTTTTTTTTTTTTTAACTGGGTAACAAATCAATTACGAAAATATTTAATACTTAACAAATGTGAATGATTCACCTACATTTATGAATACAAAATGTGGTAAAATTAAAAAGGTTCCCCATTTCAATACCTAGGCCAAGTAATTCAGGTAAAATATGTTTTTTTTTTTTTTTAACTGGGTAACAAATCAATTTCGAAAATATTTAATACTTAACAAATGTGAATGATTCACCTACATTTATGAATACAAAATGTGGTAAAATTAAAAAGGTTCCCCATTTCAATACCTAGGCGAAGTAATTCAGGTAAAATATGTTTTTTTTTTTTTTTAACTGGGTAACAAATTAATTTCGAAAATATTTAATACTTAACAAAAGTGAATGATTCACCTACATTTATGAATACAAAATGTGGTAAAATTAAAAAGGTTCCCCATTTCAATACCTAGGCGAAGTAATTCAGGTAAAATATGTTTTTTTTTTTTTTTAACTGGGTAACAAATCAATTTCGAAAATATTTAATACTTAACAAATGTGAATGATTCACCTACATTTATGAATACAAAATGTGGTAAAATTAAAAAGGTTCCCCATTTCAATACCTAGGCGAAGTAATTCAGGTAAAATATGTTTTTTTTTTTTTAATTGGGTAACAAATCAATTTAGAAAAAATTTAATACTTAACAAATGTGAATGATTCACCTACATTTATGAATACAAAATGTGGTAAAATTAAAAAGGTTCCCCATTTCAATACCTAGGGGAAGTAATTCAGGTAAAATATGTTTTGTTTTTTTTTTAACTGGGTAACAAATCAATTTCGAAAATATTTAGTACTTAACAAATGTGAATGATTCACCTACATTTATGAATACAAAATGTGGTAAAATTAAAAAGGTTCCCCATTTCAATACCTAGGCGAAGTAATTCAGGTAAAATATGTTTTTTTTTTTTTTTTTAACTGGGTAACAAATCAATTTCAAAAATATTTAATACTTAACAAATGTGAACGATTCACCTACATTTATGAATACAAAATGTGGTAAAATTAAAAAGGTTCCCCATTTCAATACCTAGGCAAAGTAATTCAGGTAAAATATGTTTTTTTTTTTTTAACTGGGTAACAAAACAATTTCGAAAATATTTAATACTTAACAAATGTGAATGATTCACCTACATTTATGAATACAAAATGTGGTAAAATTAAAAAGGTTTCCCATTTCAATACCTAGGCGAAGTAATTCAGGTAAAATATGTTTTGTTTTTTTTTTTAACTGGGTAACAAATCAATTTCGAAAATATTTAATACTTAACAAATGTGAATGATTCATCTACATTTATGAATACAAAATGTGGTAAAATTAAAAAGGTTCCCCATTTCAATACCTAGGCGAAGTAATTCAGGTAAAATATGTTTTTTTTTTTTTTTTTTAACTGGGTAACAAATCAATTTCGAAAATATTTAGTACTTAACAAATGTGAATGATTCACCTACATTTATGAATACAAAATGTGGTAAAATTAAAAAGGTTCCCCATTTCAATACCTAGGCGAAGTAATTCAGGTAAAATATGTTTTTTTTTTTTTTTTAACTGGGTAACAAATCAATTTCGAAAATATTTAATACTTAACAAATGTGAATGATTCACCTACATTTATGAATACAAAATGTGGTAAAATTAAAAAGGTTCCCCATTTCAATACCTAGGCCAAGTAATTCAGGTAAAATATGTTTTTTTTTTTTTTTAACTGGGTAACAAATCAATTTCGAAAATATTTAATACTTAACAAATGTGAATGATTCACCTACATTTATGAATACAAAATGTGGTAAAATTAAAAAGGTTCCCCATTTCAATACCTAGGCGAAGTAATTCAGGTAAAATATGTTTTTTTTTTTTTTTAACTGGGTAACAAATTAATTTCGAAAATATTTAATACTTAACAAAAGTGAATGATTCACCTACATTTATGAATACAAAATGTGGTAAAATTAAAAAGGTTCCCCATTTCAATACCTAGGCGAAGTAATTCAGGTAAAATATGTTTTTTTTTTTTTTTAACTGGGTAACAAATCAATTTCGAAAATATTTAATACTTAACAAATGTGAATGATTCACCTACATTTATGAATACAAAATGTGGTAAAATTAAAAAGGTTCCCCATTTCAATACCTAGGCGAAGTAATTCAGGTAAAATATGTTTTTTTTTTTTTAATTGGGTAACAAATCAATTTCGAAAAAATTTAATACTTAACAAATGTGAATGATTCACCTACATTTATGAATACAAAATGTGGTAAAATTAAAAAGGTTCCCCATTTCAATACCTAGGGGAAGTAATTCAGGTAAAATATGTTTTGTTTTTTTTTTAACTGGGTAACAAATCAATTTCGAAAATATTTAATACTTAACAAATGTGAATGATTCACCTACATTTATGAATACAAAATGTGGTAAAATTAAAAAGGTTCCCCATTTCAATACCTAGGCGAAGTAATTCAGGTAAAATATGTTTTGTTTTTTTTTTTAACTGGGTAACAAATCAATTTCGAAAATATTTAATACTTAACAAATGTGAATGATTCATCTACATTTATGAATACAAAATGTGGTAAAATTAAAAAGGTTCCCCCATTTCAAAACCTAGGCGAAGTAATTCAGGTAAAATATGTTTTTTTTTTTTTTTAACTGGGTAACAAATCAATTTCGAAAATATTTAATACTTAACAAATGTGAATGATTCACCTACATTTATGAATACAAAATGTGGTAAAATTAAAAAGGTTCCCCATTTCAATACCTAGGCAAAGTAATTCAGGTAAAATATGTTTTTTTTTTTTTTTAACTGGGTAACAAATCAATTTCGAAAATATTTAATACTTAACAAATGTGAATGATTCACCTACATTTATGAATACAAAATGTGGTAAAATTAAAAAGGTTCCCCATTTCAATACCTAGGCGAAGTAATTCAGGTAAAATATGTTTTGTTTTTTTTTTTAACTGGGTAACAAATCAATTTCGAAAATATTTAATACTTAACAAATGTGAATGATTCATCTACATTTATGAATACAAAATGTGGTAAAATTAAAAAGGTTCCCCATTTCAATACCTAGGCGAAGTAATTCAGGTAAAATATGTTTTTTTTTTTTTTTTTTAACTGGGTAACAAATCAATTTCGAAAATATTTAGTACTTAACAAATGTGAATGATTCACCTACATTTATGAATACAAAATGTGGTAAAATTAAAAAGGTTCCCCATTTCAATACCTAGGCGAAGTAATTCAGGTAAAATATGTTTTTTTTTTTTTTTTAACTGGGTAACAAATCAATTTCGAAAATATTTAATACTTAACAAATGTGAATGATTCACCTACATTTATGAATACAAAATGTGGTAAAATTAAAAAGGTTCCCCATTTCAATACCTAGGCAAAGTAATTCAGGTAAAATATGTTTTTTTTTTTTTTAACTGGGTAACAAATCAATTTCGAAAATATTTAATACTTAACAAATGTGAATGATTCACCTACATTTATGAATACAAAATGTGGTAAAATTAAAAAGGTTCCCCATTTCAATACCTAGGCGAAGTAATTCAGGTAAAATATGTTTTGTTTTTTTTTTTAACTGGGTAACAAATCAATTTCGAAAATATTTAATACTTAACAAATGTGAATGATTCATCTACATTTATGAATACAAAATGTGGTAAAATTAAAAAGGTTCCCCATTTCAATACCTAGGCGAAGTAATTCAGGTAAAATATGTTTTTTTTTTTTTTTTTTAACTGGGTAACAAATCAATTTCGAAAATATTTAATACTTAACAAATGTGAATGATTCACCTACATTTATGAATACAAAATGTGGTAAAATTAAAAAGGTTCCCCATTTCAATACCTAGGCGAAGTAATTCAGGTAAAATATGTTTTTTTTTTTTTTAACTGGGTAACAAATCAATTTCGAAAATATTTAATACTTAACAAATGTGAATGATTCACCTACATTTATGAATACAAAATGTGGTAAAATTAAAAAGGTTCCCCATTTCAATACCTAGGCAAAGTAATTCAGGTAAAATATGTTTTTTTTTTTTTTAACTGGGTAACAAATCAATTTCGAAAATATTTAATACTTAACAAATGTGAATGATTCACCTACATTTATGAATACAAAGTGTGGTAAAATTAAAAAGGTTCCCCATTTCAATACCTAGGCGAAGTAATTCAGGTAAAATATGTTTTTTTTTTTTTTTAACTGGGTAACAAATCAATTTCGAAAATATTTAATACTTAACAAATGTGAATGATTCACCTACATTTATGAATACAAAATGTGGTAAAATTAAAAAGGTTCCCCATTTCAATACCTAGGCAAAGTAATTCAGGTAAAATATGTTTTGTTTTTTTTTTTAACTGGGTAACAAATCAATTTCGAAAATATTTAATACTTAACAAATGTGAATGATTCATCTACATTTATGAATACAAAATGTGGTAAAATTAAAAAGGTTCCCCATTTCAATACCTAGGCGAAGTAATTCAGGTAAAATATGTTTTTTTTTTTTTTTTTAACTGGGTAACAAATCAATTTCGAAAATATTTAGTACTTAACAAATGTGAATGATTCACCTACATTTATGAATACAAAATGTGGTAAAATTAAAAAGGTTCCCCATTTCAATACCTAGGCGAAGTAATTCAGGTAAAATATGTTTTTTTTTTTTTTTTAACTGGGTAACAAATCAATTACGAAAATATTTAATACTTAACAAATGTGAATGATTCACCTACATTTATGAATACAAAATGTGGTAAAATTAAAAAGGTTCCCCATTTCAATACCTAGGCCAAGTAATTCAGGTAAAATATGTTTTTTTTTTTTTTAACTGGGTAACAAATCAATTTCGAAAATATTTAATACTTAACAAATGTGAATGATTCACCTACATTTATGAATACAAAATGTGGTAAAATTAAAAAGGTTCCCCATTTCAATACCTAGGCGAAGTAATTCAGGTAAAATATGTTTTTTTTTTTTTTTAACTGGGTAACAAATTAATTTCGAAAATATTTAATACTTAACAAAAGTGAATGATTCACCTACATTTATGAATACAAAATGTGGTAAAATTAAAAAGGTTCCCCATTTCAATACCTAGGCGAAGTAATTCAGGTAAAATATGTTTTTTTTTTTTTTAACTGGGTAACAAATCAATTTCGAAAATATTTAATACTTAACAAATGTGAATGATTCACCTACATTTATGACAACAAAATGTGGTAAAATTAAAAAGGTTCCCCATTTCAATACCTAGGCAAAGTAATTCAGGTAAAATATGTTTTTTTTTTTTTTTTAACTGGGTAACAAATCAATTTCGAAAATATTTAATACTTAACAAATGTGAATGATTCACCTACATTTATGAATACAAAATGTGGTAAAATTAAAAAGGTTCCCCATTTCAATACCTAGGCAAAGTAATTCAGGTAAAATATGTTTTTTTTTTTTTTAACTGGGTAACAAATCAATTTCGAAAATATTTAATACTTAACAAATGTGAATGATTCACCTACATTTATGAATACAAAATGTGGTAAAATTAAAAAGGTTCCCCATTTCAATACCTAGGCAAAGTAATTCAGGTAAAATATGTTTTGTTTTTTTTTTAACTGGGTAACAAATCAATTTCGAAAATATTTAATACTTAACAAATGTGAATGATTCATCTACATTTATGAATACAAAATGTGGTAAAATTAAAAAGGTTCCCCATTTCAATACCTAGGCGAAGTAATTCAGGTAAAATATGTTTTTTTTTTTTTTTTTTAACTGGGTAACAAATCAATTTCGAAAATATTTAGTACTTAACAAATGTGAATGATTCACCTACATTTATGAATACAAAATGTGGTAAAATTAAAAAGGTTCCCCATTTCAATACCTAGGCGAAGTAATTCAGGTAAAATATGTTTTTTTTTTTTTTTTAACTGGGTAACAAATCAATTTCGAAAATATTTAATACTTAACAAATGTGAATGATTCACCTACATTTATGAATACAAAATGTGGTAAAATTAAAAAGGTTCCCCATTTCAATACCTAGGCAAAGTAATTCAGGTAAAATATGTTTTTTTTTTTTTTTAACTGGGTAACAAATCAATTTCGAAAATATTTAATACTTAACAAATGTGAATGATTCACCTACATTTATGAATACAAAATGTGGTAAAATTAAAAAGGTTCCCCATTTCAATACCTAGGCAAAGTAATTCAGGTAAAATATGTTTTTTTTTTTTTTTAACTGGGTAACAAATCAATTTCGAAAATATTTAATACTTAACAAATGTGAATGATTCACCTACATTTATGAATACAAAATGTGGTAAAATTAAAAAGGTTCCCCATTTCAATACCTAGGCGAAGTAATTCAGGTAAAATATGTTTTTTTTTTTTTTTTAACTGGGGAACAAATCAATTTCGAAAATATTTAATACTTAACAAATGTGAATGATTCATCTACATTTATGAATACAAAATGTGGTAAAATTAAAAAGGTTCCCCCATTTCAATACCTAGGCGAAGTAATTCAGGTAAAATATGTTTTTTTTTTTTTTTTTTAACTGGGTAACAAATCAATTTCGAAAATATTTAGTACTTAACAAATGTGAATGATTCACCTACATTTATGAATACAAAATGTGGTAAAATTAAAAAGGTTCCCCATTTCAATACCTAGGCGAAGTAATTCAGGTAAAATATGTTTTTTTTTTTTTTAACTGGGTAACAAATCAATTTCGAAAATATTTAATACTTAACAAATGTGAATGATTCACCTACATTTATGAATACAAAATGTGGTAAAATTAAAAAGGTTCCCCATTTCAATACCTAGGCAAAGTAATTCAGGTAAAATATGTTTTTTTTTTTTTTAACTGGGTAACAAATCAATTTCGAAAATATTTAATACTTAACAAATGTGAATGATTCACCTACATTTATGAATACAAAGTGTGGTAAAATTAAAAAGGTTCCCCATTTCAATACCTAGGCGAAGTAATTCAGGTAAAATATGTTTTTTTTTTTTTTTAACTGGGTAACAAATCAATTTCGAAAATATTTAATACTTAACAAATGTGAATGATTCACCTACATTTATGAATACAAAATGTGGTAAAATTAAAAAGGTTCCCCATTTCAATACCTAGGCAAAGTAATTCAGGTAAAATATGTTTTGTTTTTTTTTTTAACTGGGTAACAAATCAATTTCGAAAATATTTAATACTTAACAAATGTGAATGATTCATCTACATTTATGAATACAAAATGTGGTAAAATTAAAAAGGTTCCCCATTTCAATACCTAGGCAAAGTAATTCAGGTAAAATATGTTTTTTTTTTTTTTTTTTTAACTGGGTAACAAATCAATTTCGAAAATATTTAGTACTTAACAAATGTGAATGATTCACCTACATTTATGAATACAAAATGTGGTAAAATTAAAAAGGTTCCCCATTTCAATACCTAGGCGAAGTAATTCAGGTAAAATATGTTTTTTTTTTTTTTTTAACTGGGTAACAAATCAATTACGAAAATATTTAATACTTAACAAATGTGAATGATTCACCTACATTTATGAATACAAAATGTGGTAAAATTAAAAAGGTTCCCCATTTCAATACCTAGGCCAAGTAATTCAGGTAAAATATGTTTTTTTTTTTTTTTAACTGGGTAACAAATCAATTTCGAAAATATTTAATACTTAACAAATGTGAATGATTCACCTACATTTATGAATACAAAATGTGGTAAAATTAAAAAGGTTCCCCATTTCAATACCTAGGCGAAGTAATTCAGGTAAAATATGTTTTTTTTTTTTTTTAACTGGGTAACAAATTAATTTCGAAAATATTTAATACTTAACAAAAGTGAATGATTCACCTACATTTATGAATACAAAATGTGGTAAAATTAAAAAGGTTCCCCATTTCAATACCTAGGCGAAGTAATTCAGGTAAAATATGTTTTTTTTTTTTTTTAACTGGGTAACAAATCAATTTCGAAAATATTTAATACTTAACAAATGTGAATGATTCACCTACATTTATGAATACAAAATGTGGTAAAATTAAAAAGGTTCCCCATTTCAATACCTAGGCGAAGTAATTCAGGTAAAATATGTTTTTTTTTTTTTAATTGGGTAACAAATCAATTTAGAAAAAATTTAATACTTAACAAATGTGAATGATTCACCTACATTTATGAATACAAAATGTGGTAAAATTAAAAAGGTTCCCCATTTCAATACCTAGGGGAAGTAATTCAGGTAAAATATGTTTTGTTTTTTTTTTAACTGGGTAACAAATCAATTTCGAAAATATTTAGTACTTAACAAATGTGAATGATTCACCTACATTTATGAATACAAAATGTGGTAAAATTAAAAAGGTTCCCCATTTCAATACCTAGGCGAAGTAATTCAGGTAAAATATGTTTTTTTTTTTTTTTTTAACTGGGTAACAAATCAATTTCAAAAATATTTAATACTTAACAAATGTGAACGATTCACCTACATTTATGAATACAAAATGTGGTAAAATTAAAAAGGTTCCCCATTTCAATACCTAGGCAAAGTAATTCAGGTAAAATATGTTTTTTTTTTTTTTAACTGGGTAACAAAACAATTTCGAAAATATTTAATACTTAACAAATGTGAATGATTCACCTACATTTATGAATACAAAATGTGGTAAAATTAAAAAGGTTTCCCATTTCAATACCTAGGCGAAGTAATTCAGGTAAAATATGTTTTGTTTTTTTTTTTAACTGGGTAACAAATCAATTTCGAAAATATTTAATACTTAACAAATGTGAATGATTCATCTACATTTATGAATACAAAATGTGGTAAAATTAAAAAGGTTCCCCATTTCAATACCTAGGCGAAGTAATTCAGGTAAAATATGTTTTTTTTTTTTTTTTTTAACTGGGTAACAAATCAATTTCGAAAATATTTAGTACTTAACAAATGTGAATGATTCACCTACATTTATGAATACAAAATGTGGTAAAATTAAAAAGGTTCCCCATTTCAATACCTAGGCGAAGTAATTCAGGTAAAATATGTTTTTTTTTTTTTTTAACTGGGTAACAAATCAATTTCGAAAATATTTAATACTTAACAAATGTGAATGATTCACCTACATTTATGAATACAAAATGTGGTAAAATTAAAAAGGTTCCCCATTTCAATACCTAGGCGAAGTAATTCAGGTAAAATATGTTTTTTTTTTTTTTTTTTAACTGGGTAACAAATCAATTTCGAAAATATTTAGTACTTAACAAATGTGAATGATTCACCTACATTTATGAATACAAAATGTGGTAAAATTAAAAAGGTTCCCCATTTCAATACCTAGGCGAAGTAATTCAGGTAAAATATGTTTTTTTTTTTTTTTTAACTGGGTAACAAATCAATTTCGAAAATATTTAATACTTAACAAATGTGAATGATTCACCTACATTTATGAATACAAAATGTGGTAAAATTAAAAAGGTTCCCCATTTCAATACCTAGGCAAAGTAATTCAGGTAAAATATGTTTTTTTTTTTTTTTAACTGGGTAACAAATCAATTTCGAAAATATTTAATACTTAACAAATGTGAATGATTCACCTACATTTATGAATACAAAATGTGGTAAAATTAAAAAGGTTCCCCATTTCAATACCTAGGCAAAGTAATTCAGGTAAAATATGTTTTTTTTTTTTTTTAACTGGGTAACAAATCAATTTCGAAAATATTTAATACTTAACAAATGTGAATGATTCACCTACATTTATGAATACAAAATGTGGTAAAATTAAAAAGGTTCCCCATTTCAATACCTAGGCGAAGTAATTCAGGTAAAATATGTTTTTTTTTTTTTTTTAACTGGGGAACAAATCAATTTCGAAAATATTTAATACTTAACAAATGTGAATGATTCATCTACATTTATGAATACAAAATGTGGTAAAATTAAAAAGGTTCCCCCATTTCAATACCTAGGCGAAGTAATTCAGGTAAAATATGTTTTTTTTTTTTTTTTTTAACTGGGTAACAAATCAATTTCGAAAATATTTAGTACTTAACAAATGTGAATGATTCACCTACATTTATGAATACAAAATGTGGTAAAATTAAAAAGGTTCCCCATTTCAATACCTAGGCGAAGTAATTCAGGTAAAATATGTTTTTTTTTTTTTTAACTGGGTAACAAATCAATTTCGAAAATATTTAATACTTAACAAATGTGAATGATTCACCTACATTTATGAATACAAAATGTGGTAAAATTAAAAAGGTTCCCCATTTCAATACCTAGGCAAAGTAATTCAGGTAAAATATGTTTTTTTTTTTTTTAACTGGGTAACAAATCAATTTCGAAAATATTTAATACTTAACAAATGTGAATGATTCACCTACATTTATGAATACAAAGTGTGGTAAAATTAAAAAGGTTCCCCATTTCAATACCTAGGCGAAGTAATTCAGGTAAAATATGTTTTTTTTTTTTTTTAACTGGGTAACAAATCAATTTCGAAAATATTTAATACTTAACAAATGTGAATGATTCACCTACATTTATGAATACAAAATGTGGTAAAATTAAAAAGGTTCCCCATTTCAATACCTAGGCAAAGTAATTCAGGTAAAATATGTTTTGTTTTTTTTTTTAACTGGGTAACAAATCAATTTCGAAAATATTTAATACTTAACAAATGTGAATGATTCATCTACATTTATGAATACAAAATGTGGTAAAATTAAAAAGGTTCCCCATTTCAATACCTAGGCAAAGTAATTCAGGTAAAATATGTTTTTTTTTTTTTTTTTTAACTGGGTAACAAATCAATTTCGAAAATATTTAGTACTTAACAAATGTGAATGATTCACCTACATTTATGAATACAAAATGTGGTAAAATTAAAAAGGTTCCCCATTTCAATACCTAGGCGAAGTAATTCAGGTAAAATATGTTTTTTTTTTTTTTTTAACTGGGTAACAAATCAATTACGAAAATATTTAATACTTAACAAATGTGAATGATTCACCTACATTTATGAATACAAAATGTGGTAAAATTAAAAAGGTTCCCCATTTCAATACCTAGGCCAAGTAATTCAGGTAAAATATGTTTTTTTTTTTTTTTAACTGGGTAACAAATCAATTTCGAAAATATTTAATACTTAACAAATGTGAATGATTCACCTACATTTATGAATACAAAATGTGGTAAAATTAAAAAGGTTCCCCATTTCAATACCTAGGCGAAGTAATTCAGGTAAAATATGTTTTTTTTTTTTTTTAACTGGGTAACAAATTAATTTCGAAAATATTTAATACTTAACAAAAGTGAATGATTCACCTACATTTATGAATACAAAATGTGGTAAAATTAAAAAGGTTCCCCATTTCAATACCTAGGCGAAGTAATTCAGGTAAAATATGTTTTTTTTTTTTTTTAACTGGGTAACAAATCAATTTCGAAAATATTTAATACTTAACAAATGTGAATGATTCACCTACATTTATGAATACAAAATGTGGTAAAATTAAAAAGGTTCCCCATTTCAATACCTAGGCGAAGTAATTCAGGTAAAATATGTTTTTTTTTTTTTAATTGGGTAACAAATCAATTTAGAAAAAATTTAATACTTAACAAATGTGAATGATTCACCTACATTTATGAATACAAAATGTGGTAAAATTAAAAAGGTTCCCCATTTCAATACCTAGGGGAAGTAATTCAGGTAAAATATGTTTTGTTTTTTTTTTAACTGGGTAACAAATCAATTTCGAAAATATTTAGTACTTAACAAATGTGAATGATTCACCTACATTTATGAATACAAAATGTGGTAAAATTAAAAAGGTTCCCCATTTCAATACCTAGGCGAAGTAATTCAGGTAAAATATGTTTTTTTTTTTTTTTTTAACTGGGTAACAAATCAATTTCAAAAATATTTAATACTTAACAAATGTGAACGATTCACCTACATTTATGAATACAAAATGTGGTAAAATTAAAAAGGTTCCCCATTTCAATACCTAGGCAAAGTAATTCAGGTAAAATATGTTTTTTTTTTTTTAACTGGGTAACAAAACAATTTCGAAAATATTTAATACTTAACAAATGTGAATGATTCACCTACATTTATGAATACAAAATGTGGTAAAATTAAAAAGGTTTCCCATTTTAATACCTAGGCGAAGTAATTCAGGTAAAATATGTTTTGTTTTTTTTTTTAACTGGGTAACAAATCAATTTCGAAAATATTTAATACTTAACAAATGTGAATGATTCATCTACATTTATGAATACAAAATGTGGTAAAATTAAAAAGGTTCCCCATTTCAATACCTAGGCGAAGTAATTCAGGTAAAATATGTTTTTTTTTTTTTTTTTTAACTGGGTAACAAATCAATTTCGAAAATATTTAGTACTTAACAAATGTGAATGATTCACCTACATTTATGAATACAAAATGTGGTAAAATTAAAAAGGTTCCCCATTTCAATACCTAGGCGAAGTAATTCAGGTAAAATATGTTTTTTTTTTTTTTTTAACTGGGTAACAAATCAATTTCGAAAATATTTAATACTTAACAAATGTGAATGATTCACCTACATTTATGAATACAAAATGTGGTAAAATTAAAAAGGTTCCCCATTTCAATACCTAGGCCAAGTAATTCAGGTAAAATATGTTTTTTTTTTTTTTTAACTGGGTAACAAATCAATTTCGAAAATATTTAATACTTAACAAATGTGAATGATTCACCTACATTTATGAATACAAAATGTGGTAAAATTAAAAAGGTTCCCCATTTCAATACCTAGGCGAAGTAATTCAGGTAAAATATGTTTTTTTTTTTTTTTAACTGGGTAACAAATTAATTTCGAAAATATTTAATACTTAACAAAAGTGAATGATTCACCTACATTTATGAATACAAAATGTGGTAAAATTAAAAAGGTTCCCCATTTCAATACCTAGGCGAAGTAATTCAGGTAAAATATGTTTTTTTTTTTTTTTAACTGGGTAACAAATCAATTTCGAAAATATTTAATACTTAACAAATGTGAATGATTCACCTACATTTATGAATACAAAATGTGGTAAAATTAAAAAGGTTCCCCATTTCAATACCTAGGCGAAGTAATTCAGGTAAAATATGTTTTTTTTTTTTTAATTGGGTAACAAATCAATTTCGAAAAAATTTAATACTTAACAAATGTGAATGATTCACCTACATTTATGAATACAAAATGTGGTAAAATTAAAAAGGTTCCCCATTTCAATACCTAGGGGAAGTAATTCAGGTAAAATATGTTTTGTTTTTTTTTTAACTGGGTAACAAATCAATTTCGAAAATATTTAATACTTAACAAATGTGAATGATTCACCTACATTTATGAATACAAAATGTGGTAAAATTAAAAAGGTTCCCCATTTCAATACCTAGGCGAAGTAATTCAGGTAAAATATGTTTTGTTTTTTTTTTTAACTGGGTAACAAATCAATTTCGAAAATATTTAATACTTAACAAATGTGAATGATTCATCTACATTTATGAATACAAAATGTGGTAAAATTAAAAAGGTTCCCCATTTCAATACCTAGGCGAAGTAATTCAGGTAAAATATGTTTTTTTTTTTTTTTAACTGGGTAACAAATCAATTTCGAAAATATTTAATACTTAACAAATGTGAATGATTCACCTACATTTATGAATACAAAATGTGGTAAAATTAAAAAGGTTCCCCATTTCAATACCTAGGCAAAGTAATTCAGGTAAAATATGTTTTTTTTTTTTTTTAACTGGGTAACAAATCAATTTCGAAAATATTTAATACTTAACAAATGTGAATGATTCACCTACATTTATGAATACAAAATGTGGTAAAATTAAAAAGGTTCCCCATTTCAATACCTAGGCGAAGTAATTCAGGTAAAATATGTTTTGTTTTTTTTTTTAACTGGGTAACAAATCAATTTCGAAAATATTTAATACTTAACAAATGTGAATGATTCATCTACATTTATGAATACAAAATGTGGTAAAATTAAAAAGGTTCCCCATTTCAATACCTAGGCGAAGTAATTCAGGTAAAATATGTTTTTTTTTTTTTTTTTTAACTGGGTAACAAATCAATTTCGAAAATATTTAGTACTTAACAAATGTGAATGATTCACCTACATTTATGAATACAAAATGTGGTAAAATTAAAAAGGTTCCCCATTTCAATACCTAGGCGAAGTAATTCAGGTAAAATATGTTTTTTTTTTTTTTTTAACTGGGTAACAAATCAATTTCGAAAATATTTAATACTTAACAAATGTGAATGATTCACCTACATTTATGAATACAAAATGTGGTAAAATTAAAAAGGTTCCCCATTTCAATACCTAGGCAAAGTAATTCAGGTAAAATATGTTTTTTTTTTTTTTAACTGGGTAACAAATCAATTTCGAAAATATTTAATACTTAACAAATGTGAATGATTCACCTACATTTATGAATACAAAATGTGGTAAAATTAAAAAGGTTCCCCATTTCAATACCTAGGCGAAGTAATTCAGGTAAAATATGTTTTGTTTTTTTTTTTAACTGGGTAACAAATCAATTTCGAAAATATTTAATACTTAACAAATGTGAATGATTCATCTACATTTATGAATACAAAATGTGGTAAAATTAAAAAGGTTCCCCATTTCAATACCTAGGCGAAGTAATTCAGGTAAAATATGTTTTTTTTTTTTTTTTTTAACTGGGTAACAAATCAATTTCGAAAATATTTAATACTTAACAAATGTGAATGATTCACCTACATTTATGAATACAAAATGTGGTAAAATTAAAAAGGTTCCCCATTTCAATACCTAGGCGAAGTAATTCAGGTAAACGATCGATGCAAATTGTCCCGGAAGCAAGAAAAACGGAACGAGCATTTAATTTTATGATAAATATTTATAATAAAAGGACCCTCCCCATATATATATAAAAAACTAGTCCACTATAATACCGTCATCGGGCTAGAGTACTTATATACATCAGAATGCCTTTTATAAATGTAGGAGGAAAAATTAGAAATAATTGAGAATATATATATATATATATATATATATATATATATATATATATATATATATATATAAAAGGAAAATATTTAATCCTAATATTGGGGATAAAAAAAGATTTTTCAAAAGTAACAACGAGATATATGCAAAAGTTATTATGGAAACCACGAAAAAGAGAAGAACGATGTTTTATTGACACTTCGGAAGAATGAAATAAAGTAGGTTGATTAAAGATATATTTGAGTTTTCCAATTGAAACTATGAAACAAGACTGGCACAGTTCCAAGATGAAACGGATGGAGATTTTGAATACAGATAACTTTAGAGGAGGAATTTCACAACGCTAGAGAAAATATTAAAACGACCACCGGCAGCAAAATGGTCCCAGAAACGGAAAAAATCTCGCAGACGAAAAATGGAAGTTCTAGAATAATAAGAAGAGAAGAACAGTGAACTGGAAGGAAAATGTCAACAAACAATTTACATGAAGCGACCAAAGACAAAATTTGCTCAGTAAGATAATGCGGGAATATTGGAGAAGAAAAAAGATTTTCAGCTGTTTATTTTATAGTTTTATGCGGTACTTCTCGCTGGCTAAAATCTAAAATAAAAATAATAGTAGTCGTAGAACATATATAAACGAAAAATAATGATGATGATTATATATAGTTATATAAAATAACGTTATACTCGTAGTATAAGCAAATGGTAATCATGTATGTTTTCGAAAAACATTAAGTTAAACAAAAAAAGTCACAAAACGAAATTAGACTTTTTATTACAATATCCGGTACCCTGTCGGCAATTATACTTATTTCACGATTGTCGCGAGTCCATCAAGACACTTCACACTACAAATTTAATCATGAAAAACATTTCAAAAATCCAGCGTGACGAGCAATATTATCATCTCGCTGCTCGGAGGATATTTATTATTTGTCTGAGGCTAGCATTCGTATTTTCAAAATTTAGGTAAATATGGAAGTTAAAAGCGGCAGATAAAAAATGCTTTGACAGCTTTGAAATGTGGGTGTTGAGAATACGACGGACAGCCGAACAAACGAATATGTCAATATTAAACAGGCTCAAAATTACGAAAAGATTAACCAGCCAGGTCCGAACAAACATTTTTACGCGGCGACAGAACTCTATCGAGCGATTAATCACATAGAGGAGTATAACGAACTCGAGGACGAGTATACACACACACACACACACACACACACACACTAGATGGAACGATAAGGAAAGCAACGGGGAAATTTTTCGCGGAATGTGCGCGAGAGGTGGAAAATCGAAGTAGATGTTATAGATTAGTGCAAGAAGTGATAACGTAAATTTGCGGTCACGACATCCCTTCGAGGGTATTGCGACCGATGAAATTAAATGAATATAATAAAACGTTACGTAGTTACCTGTAGATTAGCGGTATTAATTTTTGGAGGATTTTCTAAATATTCGAATACATAATTTTCCACACCTGTAAAACATCGAAGATTGTCGATTATTTGGATAAAAAATAATCAAGTTGATATTTAACCTCGTAATATTATGTACCGCGAATAAAAATGATTCAGTAAATCTACAAATTATATTTATAAGATATTTTTTAAATTAATTTATTTTCGTACGCGCGTAAGAAGACGAAGAATTATTATCGATTAAAATATATATATATATATATATATATATATATATATATATATATATATATATATATATATATATATATATATTTAAAAAAAAAACATTGTCGATAATTGCGTGCGATGTGATAAGTATACATAAAGTTAGAGGTTAACAACGGAATGAGTAACATGGTTCTCCTTAGTCACCCTGTATAATTTAACGATAAAAATTTCATTAGACGTCGATATCAAAAACGCCCTATTCCTACACATAGGTTATTCTTTAAATATTTATGTAGATTAGTCAAATACGAATTAAGAGAAAACTATAATAATAGTTGGAGATCTAAACTGAATTCGTTATCGTCCCGTGATAATAGTCTATGGAAAGCAGTCAAAGTATTTACTAATCCTCGGACGTACTTACCTCCGTTAAATTATCAGGGTAAAGTCGTCTATTCGGATCAAGATAAAAGTGAACTTTTAGCTAATATATACTCAGGGGTGCATGCTCAGAATTGTAACATGGCATCTGCTTATCAGAATGCCAAAGTCAATTCCAATGTCAAAAAATATCTACGTATTTCTTCTGATGGAATGAGAGCAGCGGACTGTTGCTGAAATACATAATCATATAAAGAAACTAAAAAATAAAAAGTCAGTTGGGTTGGATAAGGTTTGTACGATTTTCCTTAAAAATCTACCCATTAAAGCTCTAGTTAAATTAACTATCATAATTAATTCTATGTTACTACTTTCGCATTTCCCCATTTCTTGGAAGACGTCTAAAGTAATACCCATCCCTAAGGCTGGTAAGAATACCTCGGATCCGGTTAATTTACGTCCTGTCTCTCTTCTCAGTAATCTTAGTAAAATAGCTGAAAAAATTATTCTCAGTCGAATACAAACCTTTACACAAATTAATAATATTCTTATTGAACAACAGTTTAGATTCAGGAGTAAATTATCAACAGTTATGCAGTTGGCGAGGATTACTGATTTCATAACAGATGGTTTTAATTAAACATACAGGTTCACTTCTCATAGACATTGAGAAAGCCTTTGATACTACATATGGCATCTCGGATTAATATATAAATTAATTCAACTAAAATTTCCTAATTATATCGTTAGACTTATTAAAGATTATTTAACAGATAGGAAATTTATGATAAAAATAAATGATTGTAACTCTGTGGAAAGGTCTATACTAGCTGGAGTACCTCAAGGGCGTATACTTGGACCCTATCTTTTTCTCTTATTTATAAATGACATTCCCATGGATAAATACCTTCAGATGGCGTTGTATGCGGATGATATAGCTATATATTGTACGTCGTATCGTACAGATACTATTCAAAGAAGGCTAAGCATAGGATTTGAGAAATTAAGATCATACTTCAATAAATGGAAAATTAACATAAATACTGATAAAACACAGTCAATATTATTTACAAAAAGAAGACCAAACTCTCTAACTCCTATAATAATAAATAACATACCCATATAATGGAAGACTCAGATCAAATATCTCGGTGTTATTCTAGATAAAGGTCTTACCTTTTCTAAACATATCGAACACGCCGTTAATAAAACTCGAGCCTCTTTATTTAAATTATATCCAGTCTTTAATAGGAAATGCTACGTTAATTCTGCAAATAAGCTAATTATCTACAAATGTATCTTAAGACCGATAATGTTGTACGCGTGTCCTGTGTGCTCTTACGCAAGTCACTCTAACTTATCTAAATTGCAAGCCATGCAGAATAAATGTTGCAGAATTATTCTTAAAGCTCCGTTTTATGCTAGGATAGATCGTTTGCACAGAACTTTGAAATTACCATACGTGCATCAATTAATAAATCAGCAAACCAAAAAATTTTTTTATGATTGTACCCTAAGTGAGTATTCCATTATAAACAATATAGGAGACTACACTCGCACTAGTCTGCAATTAAAATATAAGAAATATAAACATAAAAGAATTAAACATACATTATTATGATGAGTAGCCGGCATTCCCGATGATATATAGTTATTATTTAAGTTTAAGTTTATTTTATGTATATAGTTATTTATTTTCCTATTTATTGCTACTCTGATCGTCTGTTATCGCGTACTATATTTTATGTTATTATTTTATTTTATTATATACTTATTTCATGCAGGTTTTGGTGGTGGTTTTTCCTCCAGTCTATTTTAAGCTTCGTTTCTTTTGTTTTTATATTTATATATCGCGATACACGGGGAGAATTTTACACTATTTCGGTACGTGTAGACGATATTTGTTGTTTCTTATTTTAAATGTAAAAATACACTTTTTATTTATTTATTTATTTATTTATTAACGAGTATCTTTAAACATTATCTAAATGAAGACGTTAAAAAGGATAAGATAATTAAAAGGTAATTAAACGATTATATCGCTAATAAATGTAAAGTTAATGTCTATCGAGAAGCAGGCGTGGGAAGTGAAAAACAGGCTAAATGATTAGGATTTACGTTTGACTTACGAGTGAGTAGTATGAACGTCTAAAATTAGGTACCGCTCTCGAATTACCATAGAACACTCCATAAACAGCTGTATAAGTTAGTCTGAGTTCGATTTTAAAACGAAGCGTGAAATAATTGGAAACAATATTTTTTGATCCGAATCTTATAAGCAATGGGGAGGATTTTCTTTTTATAGACATATACGATAACACGGGTAAAGTGATCGAAATTATAAAAAAGAAAAAAAAAACGAAATGTAAAGATATTCATATAAACGCGTGTTTGTCATAATTTCTGTACGTGTTGTACGTATGCAAACTGAATATACATGTATATGAATACAGCTAGAGGGAAAGAGTGAAGGAACCCGACTATACTGTGAGAATAGGCCTGCCTATGGTTACTATTTGTATAAGCCTTCGGCTCGTTTTACGCGTTCTCCTCCTATATAATGGGTAAACATAATAATCATTAAATAAAAATCAGTATTGAAAAATCAATTGAAAATTAGTTAAATCACTAATATTTATTTTCTTATAGAAAACACAAAGCTTTTCGGAATTTACGCCATTATCGAGTGAAACATTTTAAAAAATCATAATTTTAAAAATATAAATTAAATATAATTACTTAAAAATATTTGACGGCGATTGTGAAAATATACTCCAAAAATGCTGTTCCGCTTCTGTTCTGTCTATTTTTTGAAATTTAACATCAATATATTTGTTTATTAATTTTGTTTTTTTATATTAATTTTTTCTTCAATATTATTTTCCGGATTCTGTAAAAGTTGTATACCGGTGGAATTTTAAATTTTTCATTTACCGTTGCGATGTATGATGTCCAAAAGTAAAATATAAAAAATAAAAATATACGAACACAACATTTTTTAAAAAACACAATTTTACAAGTAAACTGAAAATAACTATTAAAAATCTGATTTTTTAATATTTATTTGCATTTTACTTGTAAAATTGTGTTTTTTAAAAAATTTTGTGTTCGTATATTTTTATATTTTATATTTTACTTTTAGACATCATACATCGCAACGGTAAATGAAAAATTTAAAATTCCACCCCAGTATACAACTTTTACAGAATCCGGAAAATAATATTGAAGAAAAAATTAATATAAAAAAACAAAATTAATAAACAAATATATTGATGTTAAATTTCAAAATATAGACAGAACAGAAGCGGAACAGCATTTTTGGAGTATATTTTCACAATCGCCGTCAAATATTTTTAAGTAATTATATTTAATTTATATTTTTAAAATTATGATTTTTGAAAATGTTTCACTCGATAATGGCGTAAATGCCGAAAAGCTTTGTGTTTTCTATAAGAAAATAAATATTAGTGATTTAACTAATTTTCAATTGATTTTTTATAAAAAAATCACTAATTCCACATTATATAAAAAATTTATTAGTATTGACTTCAATAATACTAAGTGTATATACAGTGAAACTCATTAAAAGTTTAGAATACAAAGAAGAAAATCGGGTATGCGCGTGAATGCGTGAGTACCGTGTCAATTTGTATAAGTCTTATAATACAGTGTCGCCCGGAATAGAGGGAAAAAAATACATATCGAAAAGCGAACGTAAAATATTAAAAAAAAAATTGATGTTAAACATGGCGAAAAGAAAATAATTTAAACGGTATATTAAAAAATTCATAAAATACGTATCTTCCATAGATAAAAATTTAACCGTAAATTAGCAATAATGGTCCGGCGATTAAATAAAAAAAATTAAAAAATCAACGTCGAAAAAATATAATTTAAATAACGCGCAAAATGAACGTAAAATATTAATTCTTCTACATACAGAAATTGAAGATAAAAATCTTAGAAAATAATAAAAAAAAAAAAACAGAATATAACAGAACATATAAAAATACAAATCTTCTATAAATTAATCACGAAAATAGGCTATAACGATTAGTATTTCGTACGTGGAATTTATAATAAATTAAAAATTAATAAATAGACTGTGAAAATAAACTACACATCTTGTTCACTTCCAGAAAAACCGAGTCTTGTATTCGCAAGTATTCATCCTAATAACCGCACTCATAAGTCGTATTATATGAGACGAAAATGAATATAAAATAAATAAATAACAAATAGAGAAACAAACAACCGAAAATATTAAATAAATAAATAAATAAATAAATAAACAATTAAATATTTAAATGGCCAGCGCTGCTTGAGTATAAATTAAATATTCGGTTTTACGCGAGTTTACAATCAAACGATTATCAATCGACTATTTCGATATTTTATGCGTCAGTTAGTAATAATAGTAATAATAATAATAGAATAAACATCAATTTTCCCGGTTTCTTTCATTTAATTATTAATAAATTAATAAATGTCTTAAATTTGAAAGTTTTACTTAAATCTGGAAAGTTGCTGATGTAATCTTAATCTCAAAACCTGAACAACTCCTTACTAAAACAACAGCTTACAGACCCATTTCCCTACTTAACTCCGGTGGGAAAGTATATGAAAAAGTTATTAATATATTTCTTACCGATGACATGGTAAATAAAAATCTTCTGCACCCAAGTCAGTTCGGCTTCCGCGTTGCACATTCTGCTGAAGATGCTGCATATAAACTTATACCTATTATTACAAATAACCATGAAAAGGAATCATCCATTTTTGTAGTTTTCTTTGATAATAAACGGTGCTTTCGATAACTGTAGGTGGTCATCAATTATTAGGATTCTTCAAAATAAATCTATTAATCCATCTCTTATTAACATTATTATTAATTACCTTAAAAATCGGTTTGCTCGTTTGAAGATAAATAATTCGCTTAATTCAAAGAAAATTTGTTGTGGGGTACCACAGGGCTCTGTACTTGGGCCAACCCTGTGGAACGTGGCATACTCGAGAATGAAATGGAGGACTTCTGTAAAATGTTAAATTTAAATACCCAATTAATTTCATATGCTGACGACTTATGCGTGACTTTTAAAATTACAAAATATACTAATCTAAATAAAATTGAAATTATTTGTAAAAAACTTGAAGAAATTATTTCGGGCTTTCCTTTTCTATTGCTAAATGCGAGTCTATCCTATTTGGGAATCAAAAAATACACGAAAATGTTAACTAAAAATTATCTCTGATAGGCCAATATGCTGTAAAATTAAATACCTTGGGTTAATAATCGATCGCAGACTTACTTTCCTTGACCACCTTGAGGTGGTAAATAAAAAATGTATTATAATATATGACAAACTAAAAAGGATAATCCCTAATAATTATGGACTTCGGTTCGAAGAAAGAGTAATTCTCTAATAAAGGTCTTATTCAGTCTATTTATGGATATGGTTGTTCCATTTATATTAATGATAAAATCCTTAAAAGAGTAATTAAACAGCAACGAAAATTTCTACTTCATATTTCATCTTTATACAGAACTGCCCCTTCTTCTGCAGCGTGTGTCTACCTCTTGATTTATTTTTAATCGAAAGAGCAATTACTTCAGAATACAGAATTACACGTAACCTTTTACAAACTAAATCGCTTAAATTTCTTGATAACTTTAATAATTCAGATATTGATGCAAATTTGCCCATTAAAGCGGTTAATAAAATGATTAGGTGCAAAATTATCAACTTGTGGCAACCACGTTGGGATATGGGCAACACTGGAAGAATTACCCGCTCATTCTTTTCAGATATTTTAGATAAAGTTAACTATAAAAATATGAATATAACCTTTTTCAATGCGCAGGTTCTGTCAGGTCATGGTAATTTTGGTGAATATCTGTACAGATTTAAAATCACTAATACTCCAAATTGTAAATGTTGCAACCTAAACGATACAATCCATCACTGCATTTTTGAGTGTCCATTCCTAAAGGAATAATTTCATAATTGATAAAACCTCTCCACTTGTAATAAACAAAAATAACCACACAACATGGCTACAATATTTTCACTTAATAATGAAAAAAAAATTTAGTTTGAAACAATAGATCCTTTAATATATTTATCTAAGTAATACAAATGTCATCCCAACTTATTTTGTTGAACTTTCTTATCTATGTTCTTATTCTTATTTAATTACCAACACTGTTTCAAATATAACTTGTTAATTTATAATTGTATATAACTAAAATTAGGTAATGTAATTGTTTTGTTTTTAAAATATTCTCTCGTATATATGAAATTCTTAAATTCAATGGTGACTAAATATAAACATCACCACTGCATATTCGTTTACTCGATTAAATATTCGTCTCCTGTGTTAAAAAAAAATAAAAATAAAATAATAATAATAATAATAATAATAATAATAATAAAATGACAGTTTTAAGATAAATTAATAATGTGAACTGGATGATATATAATTATATGTTTTTTTTTAAGGTAATTATTTGTTTTTCGCATTGGCCCCAAAAAGGCAACGGATATTTTTTTGTTTAATTTTACAAAGAATTCTAATATTTATTTTCTCCAATTTATATTTTTATCGCGAGTAAGTTTAATAAACTACTCTTTCTACATTCTCAGCGTTTCAAGGTGTATTCACTTGTTTTTTTTTTTTTTTACAATATTATTACGAAGAGAAATAGTACCGAACGTATGGCAACACTGTTGGTCGTGTATCGATTTTTTGTTAGTAGGTTTGACGTTCGGAAACAATGTCTTTCATAGAATTCAACGAGGTAACGTTACGTAGAAAAGATGAAATATTTCTCTACAAGGTTTATTAAATTCATTTATCGGTTTCTTTTTTGATGAAAGCTAATGTTTATTTCGAATAAAATATTAATTAACGAGAACGATTAGCATAAGCTGAACGACTATAATTTACTCTTGACGGTTTTAATACGTTCGAATTAACCCGTATCAATATTTCAATAATAGCGTACTCGTTTGGTTATGCGTCTGTATGTGTGCACGTGTGTGAGAATTTGGTAAGTATGTTTTTAGTCGTCTTTATATATATATATCTATATATATATATATATATAGATATAGATAGATATATATATTTGTGTATGTGTCGTGTATATTACTTCCGTTTATTGTTTGTTGATGGGGTTAAAAAGTGTATGTACTTTCGTCGCTACGTTGTCTACAATTGTTTTCATCTTCTTCCCGAAGGTTTTTTTCTAAAGTCAACAAAAGTAAAAATATTTTTATTTCATATTTTCCCGTCTTTTTTCTATATATTTTCAGTCATAATATCCATTATACGGTACGTAAACGTTTAATGCTACAAAAGAGTTACCTATTTTTTCTACAATAAAGGAAATTTGCAAGAATGTTTCAGTTCTAAACAACGCGTTAAATATCATCTAGTCATCTAAAAACATTTTAAAACGTATGAAACGTAGTGATTGTTAAAAAAAATAACTAACAAAAAAGGAGTTAATGAAATTTTTTCTTTATGAAAAATCACAAATATTTTCGCCTGTTAAGTCATTGTCTAGTGAATATAAAAAAAATAAATAATAAAATTTAAAAATACGTACAATTTATAAATATAAAATTGTAAAAAAAGATTTCATAAAGTTTTGATTGTGGAATGTAGTGATTTTTTATACTTAATTACAAAAAACAGTTGAAATCACTAAACTTTATTTATTAAGCAAAGCTTTTCGATAACTACGCCATTATCAAGCTATATATAAGTAAAATTAAATATATAAAAACATAAAATATTAATTTAAATCTAAGCTTACAATTTTTACATAATAAATGAATTATAAATACTTAAAACTGACAGTGACTGTGGTAAACAACACAATCAAATATCAGTAATATAAAATTTACTGAACAGTAGCTAGAAAATAATTATTTTATAAAAATATGTATTTGAACAATGAAAAATATATTTTATGTAATCAAAAATCAATAGCTAGGAATAATATAATTTTTACAATATACTTTTTAGAAATTAATTCTTCCTCAAAATTTACCATTGAATTTAATAAATTATTTCTATCTCTTTCTTTTATTATTTCCATTTTTTCAAGTAGTTTTCTTTTTTTAAAATGTTTTTCTGTATGTAAAATTTTATAATTATGATTAATATTATTTATTTCGTGTTTTAATTCGATACAATGTTTTCCAAATAATGATTTTTCATCATTATTTGTATACGAGTTTAAAAACAAGATTTAAAGAACATTTAAACTCATATACAAATAATGATGAAAAATCATTATTTGGAAAATATTGTATCGAATTAAAACACAAAATAAATAATATTAATCGTAATTATAAAATTCTGGCGGTAGATTTATTAAATCAATGGGGCTCGCAGATTGGACTGTCGCCTGTAGATCTTCTCCACCGGTTTAAATGATTGAAGTTCGTCATTGTTAAATGACATCTCCCATCCTGTTATAGCTCACGTACCCAGTGCTTTTATTTATATATATATATATATATAAATAAAATTTAAAAAAAAAAACTTCATTGCGACGAATACGTATTTATAATTTTAAATTTTTTCATATATGTTCTTAAAAATTCCGTGACCAGTTAAGAATTTGTGTTTAATTCTTTATTTGGAAGTCCGTTATTTATATTTAAGATTAAATGAATCTTTGATCATTAGCAGTGGCGAATCTTGGTCATAAAAGTTGTGCTTGCGCTTAAACTAATTCGGTATTTATTTTCAATTCGGATTATACAGAAATATCTCTATTATATTCTTCTGCGAGAAAAAAATCATGAACTTGTATTCAACTTAAAACAAACTGTTTCAAAAAGACTAAAGTAATTTAACATAATAAACTACAATAATAAAATATGTGTGCTTGTGTGAACGTGTATATGTACATGTTGTTTCTATTTTATAAATCTTATCTTACATGAATATACAAAATTTGTGTATTTCTTACTTATACATTAATTCTATTCGACGCGTCTTTGCAGAAAAATTAGTAATTATGTTATTGTAAAATTCTGGTTCTCCTTTCAATTTCATCAATAAACATTTTTTCTTTCCGGTCGAGATGAACGTTTTTAAAATGATTTAACGAAGGACTACGCCTAGTAAAAATTATCGACTCGCATCGTTTGATTTCATTTATAGAATTATCTATTGCTTTTGATAAATTATATATATATACATTTTTTTTTTTAATTTTTTACCAATTTAGATCGTCGTTACCGACATATTATCATCGCTCAACCATCTCGGATACGATGAGACGACCGGCTAATACTATTATTATTATTATTATTATTATTATTACTACTACTACTACGGGGTTAACTTTAAAGTACGGCGATTGTTTACGCGTTACTAACAAGACAGACGACCATCATATCTCCTGTACGGGAAATTACCGTGACGGTCTAGTCTTTATCGAAAAAGAAGACGATGATTTAAAGGCGGTCTATCGTTTCGGGTACGCGTGCGGTAAATTAAGTTTATCCTTACCGATGGATACGGTAAACAACCTCTCATTCGGCTATCCTAAAGTAAACGATACGATCGATTGCGTCGACTTAATATTGACCGAAATCCATCAACCGATTATAACCGGAACGACTATCAAACCGGACGGCGTTCGTTCGATTAAACGATTAACGTGGACGCGTAGCCACATCGCGCGCATCGTTAAAATACCGGCGTTCGTCGATTTAAACGAATTATTCTTAAACAATAACGGTATACGTACGGTGGATAGATACGCTTTCGACGCGATTAAACATACGGTGCGAATAGTCGATTTGTCGAATAATCGTTTAACCTATTTACATGCGGATACGTTAGACGGAGCGAGACGTTTAGAATCGTTACGTTTAGACGGTAATCGACTAGCGAAAATTCCGCTCTTACCGACCGTATCGACTTTGACCGATTTATATTTATCGTCTAATCGTATCGATAGATTAGACGACAACGTATTCGTCGCTAATCCGCAAATTAGACGTTTAAATTTAGACGATAATAATATCACTAGCGTAAGTAGGTACGCTTTAGCCGATAATTCGGCTTTATTAACGTTAACGTTAAAACGTAACGTACATCTGAACGAATTACCGGACGGTTTATTCGATCGTACACCGTCGTTACGTCGATTAGACGCTAGCTATACAGCGATCCGACAATTAACGTATCGCGCGTTCGGGGGTGCCGAACGGTTGACGTATTTAAATTTGGAAAATAATCGCGACCCTGATCATAATGATGATGATGATGATGATAATAACGCTCTGCTACCGGACGGTTTATTCGACGGTAACCGATGGTTAATTTATCTGAATTTAAAACGTATCGGATTGCGATCGTTAAAAATCGGTCTTCTATTACCGTTGAAACGTTTACGATATTTAGACGTATCGGAGAATCCGTTACTAACGTTGCCGGACTCGTTTTTCCGTTATCTACCGTATTTAGAAGAGTTAAAAGCTCGCGATTGCGATATACGCTCTATACCGTCTTCGGTGGATCGTCTGAAATCCGGTTTTCGATCGATCGATTTAAGAGGTAATCCAATTATTTGCCGAGATCCTAATCTTTATCGATTGAACGTGTATAGCGATAATGGCTGGAATTTGCTGATCGATTGCGCAGAATCGACGCTAACTCCGAATTCCAAAGTAACTGATCGCGTACTATTGGCGATAGTGATCGTCTTAACGGCGTATTTTTCGGTACACGTTACTCGATACGGAAAAAAGTAAGTTTGTTCGTTTCGATATAGAATAATAGATACACTACGATGACGATGCGTTTATATCCATCTACTGCTGCTAAGCTCGCAAGTTTCGTTCATCTATTTTATATATATATATATATATATATATATATATATATATATATATATCATCCAGTAATCAGGTGTACAACCGTTCGCGAGCCTTATAGTTGTCGCACGACGAGCCCAGTTCCATTTAAGTTGCGTTACAACTATATCCGTCAGTTTAGCCTGTTGTCTTATCTATATTTACGTGTTAGACGAGTTAATACTAAACGTTGTTTTTTTTTTTAGTCCTGTGCATCATTGCAATATTTATTGGTGACGTACTTCTTAAGACTCCAAGTTTCTACTCTACATGTGATCACAGAGAAAATTCATTGTTCCTATACCTTTTTTTTTTAATACATTATTCAGCTTTCCGAAAGCTACCCACGAGAAATAAGTTCGTATTTTGATTTCTTTCGCATTGCTTCTTTGTCTATTGTAATTGACCTATAAGTATATATATGAGTAATTTTTCTAAAGGGATTCATTTTCCCTAGTTTCTTCAATGTTTGCATGCATCGAAACGTTTAATTTCTTCTTCAGAACCGCCTTTAATTTCTATGAACGACTTTAATTATGTCAATGTGTCCACTATTTCGTATCTGGATAAGATATTTTCGTTCAAGGACGTTCCGTTACCTATGTCCGCGATTACTTTCATTATTCGCGCTATTTATGCAAAGACCGTACGAGTAACCAATAACCTTGAAGCAGATTTTTCATTTCACTAATGTCTGCGGAGATTAATATCACATCATCAGCAAACCGTAGATCCGAGTATATATATCCTCCTATTGATACCCTACTCATCAAGTTATCCAGAATCATTCTCATTCTGCAAATATGAACTAAAAATAATACAGACTGTAAAATACATCCTTGCCGAACGTTCCTGTAAATGTCTATCGATCGAACGACAACATCGTGAACAATGGTGGAAATTGGTAAAATTATCTTTCTTGACATATGTCACGACACCCCTCGGTGACAATTGATCCAGATGATATATATATATATATATATATCATCATTAGTGAGTCGTGTCATCCCATGGGCGGGTATCGTGACCATGATCTGTCACACAGATAACCAGGCTGCGCCAACAAATACGGTCGCGTGCGGTATTTACACAATTGTGGAAAGTACGGCCACCTGGAAATTTCTTCTGACCGTCGAACAGGTTTACCAGCCACTACACCTTGAACGAACAGCGCCTCCATATTTTCGACTGTAACTACGCGATCAAAAAATCGTAGTATTCTGCTGAGAATGATCGATTTTAATTTTTTCGTGTTACCACCGTCGTCCAAAATGAAAGCATTGGTTCTGCTAGCTATCCGTGAGACGCGCAGCATTCGTCTTCAACATCATATTTCTAGTGCGTCTATATGTTTTCTGTCGGCACTGCTTACTGACCAGATCTGCGAGCCATATAGGAACACCGAGAAAACGAGGAAGAGTTCACTGTTCGTATTTTAACAGCTTTATTAACTGCGGAGTCGCAAACGGCGCCGCTTCTAATAAGTATAAAATTTTATTGTGCTAAAACTTTCGACAAAGTCTGGCATTATGTGGTCTATTACACGAAATTAAGCAACATTTTTCATACGAATTATATCAGTCGCTTCGCTTTTGCCTAAGTGAAAGGTATCTTTATGTGAAATATGAAGACGATGCATCAGATATATATCTGGTGAAAGTACCCATCAGAGCGCGCAACACTATCCAGTCAGCAGTCAACGAAGTTTCGTCGTGACTCTATGGAAGATCAATGACGATGAAAGTAAATCAACACGAGTAATCTTCACTAACAGAAGAATTGATGCAACGGAAGAAATAGTTCTAAATGAGGAAATCTAATATTAAAATCGTTCGATATACACGATAATCACCATTGATAGGACTTACGTCTATACCTGACATAAAAAAAAAAACTTCAAGCACCTATCTCGGAGCATATATCGCAAGTAATGGAAATGATGTAAAGGAAGTCGATAGACGAATCGGAATAGCTTACCTAGGGAAACTAACTGAAAGGTGGAAAGATCATTCTATACAGATAGCTAAGAAGACACCAATTGAAAGGCTAATATTTTCTATAGTGAACTCCGCGGATCTGAATCACGGATGCTAAACAAAAACTTTATATTGTAAGTTAAAAGAGTTTGAAATTATCCGTTGTAGAAGAATGTTCATCAGAATACCGTGGACGGTACATCGATCTAACGCATCAATTTTGACAGATCTCGGAATAGAGCAAAAGCATATACTGGTACAGAAGATAGAAAGAAGAGCTGTCAGATTTTTTTTTGTCTATACGCCGAAATTGATTGGAAAAGACGGTCATACAGGGATTAGTAGAAGGAAAAAGGAATAGAGGGTGGCCATCGACTACATTTTACATACAGCGAGGATAGACGCATCAACTGGACGGAAACGGCCCAGAATCAGAATGAATGGTGAATTAAAAAATGCTTATGATGGTCACGACGTCTGAAAACAGACAACGACGAAGAAAAATCGTCATATATATGTGTATTTTCAATTACATACATATATATAATGAATATAAACACTTACACTCTCGCAATATTAAATTAAGTAAATTCTTACAAATAAAATTGTGCATAGCTGTATATCAGGGAGAAAGGTAGTTATGGTTAACTATGGCTCTGAGACAGCGATAAGCGGAATGAAATTGTACATAGCTGTATATCAACGAGAAAACTTCCAACGGAGTTAAAGTCTAGTAAACGTCTGAATAAAATAGATATTCAGTCTTTTGTGTTCATATTTTTTTATATCTTAACGAGATAACAATTCGTAGTTCTGGTTTACTGTCGCTCTGACAGCGATAAGTGGATTAACGATGCATCTGCTGTAGACATTTTTTTATAGAATATACATAGTATTTGAAATTTGATTATCTCGCGAATACTTCGATTCCATTACGTCTTGGACACAGAGAATTTATTTCACTTTTGAAACGCCCTCCACTTTCCCCGAGTCAGCGTACCTCAACTTGGGACGAGTACCTTTATGTTTATACCGCCGACCCATTCCGCCCAAAAGACCTAGACAGCTTTCCAGTCAGATGATCTGGTTGTACAATTGAGGAGATGCGGAGCGGTCAACTGTCCAAACTAATTACCTACCATCGTCTCGGGTCCGAAGCCGAGCTGGTAATCAACGACAAGTATCATTCACTGAAATTCTCGCTAAGAGCCACTGCCCCCAACAACAAGCACAAGTGCGACTAGGTATTGGATGACATTATCACGGGTGACGAGTTTGCAGCCCTGTGCCGCTGTACAGTGCAAACTTCATCTCCACTTTCGAGTGAGTATAAAGGAAAGAAGATCTCGGCCGATAGACCGGGTCTGGCAGAAGAAGTCTGTCCAGCACTCCGCCAGCACATCAGTAATTTGGTGATACCGACCGAAGGCAATTTCCCTGGTTGAATTTGCTCGGCGACACGTACCTTCAGGCATATCTGTTTGTGCGTTCAACAAGTGACTGACCGTACATGCTCCGGCTCCACGGACACACTGACTACGCGTTTCCCTGAGAGAGAAACGTTGCTCGTAGCATGCAAACGCGGACCGTGACGTGTTTCGAAACATGCCAACAAAGAGCACAAACTATTCGTATTTTTCTCGATTAATTACACTCGGCAGTAGAGTCTTGACGGCACCGTCATATTACATCCAAGACTCTTGCCATCTTGCCGGAGCGACGCCATAAACTTTATTAGCAGGGACCTGCTCGTTTTGCGGCCCTTTGTAAAGGCGTTTCCTGAAATAGACTTGGTAAGCTTACTTAATATAGACGCGCAAACCAAACTGCTGACTTTATATGCTCTCGGGTCTCGAACCGTTATCCTTTCCCGGTCATCAAGAGCCATACTTACCGATGTATCATCATCATGTAAGCAGAATACTTCTCTCAGGTAACCCTTGCGTTATACCTTAATGCAAAAATAACAGCGCGACAGTTTTAACTCTAACGGGAATACCACAGATAGAGCAATCGAAGCAACTATTCGGACTGTGCGGTATGCTCGGGTCATAGCGATAAGAGCCGGCATTTGTATGCTTTGTACTAGGTCAACTAGTTTAATATTAGCGATCCTGTGAACCAAGACCGATGTAGTATATGTGACGATCGGTATTAGTATCGCTTTGTACAAAAGTTTCGCCGAAGATTGAAGATGCTCTGAAAAATTACCGTTACAATCTAATGTAACTCTCAGATACTTCAAAGAAGTTGTCAAGCGTAATGGTTTATTCCTTAATCTTACCATAGGTTGACGTTCAAGTTTCCCTTTAAGGGACATGTACATCGTCTTCTCTGCGGAAAAGATCATACCTGAGCAGTCGGCCCAATTCGATACAATCTAAGTGACCTCCTGGTTCAGCGCTTCCAACTGCCTACGACTGGCAACGATCGACGTACACTATTTCTTTTGTCCCCTCAGGCCAGTTAGCCTTAAGAAACGGATTTATCAAAACTCCTTCGATATAGTTGGACACTCAAAAATGAATCTAAGATTCCGTAACACGAATAGAGAAAATACTAACGAGATCAGCGATACGTTAAAGGAGATCCACGCAGAATACGTATTTATGCATGCGAATAGATCGAATTCAACAGTGGAGGTAGGTTGTTCGGTAGTTGGTCGACGACAACGTACTTCTTTAAAATGCTCTTCCAGCTACGTTCTACCAACGAAACTTTAGTCCATTCGATCCGTAGCGAAATAACGTAGATGCCGATAGAAATAAAAATTTCAGTTTTTGTACTGACTCGTTTTCAGTAAATAATAAAAATTTACATCCAATAGCCAACGAAATAATACACACGTTACAAACTACACCTAAGAACATAATTCACATCGTTCGACCTACAGGATAATGTGTGAATACCATTAATCAAGTTTCCAAATTTTTAAAACATATGAATTTAATACCCTCGTTGAAATTATTTCAGTTTCGTCGTGTCTCTAGTTATAATTGCTGTACACGATCCGGAGTGGACGCGGGGAAAAATTGAAACTTTCTACGTGCGATTCCGAAAGATAATATTAAGAATGAAATTTAACAAATAGCGAAGCATTAAAAATGGCGAATAAAACGAAAAATAAATATATCAAAAATTGGATTGTCGGACATTTAATCGGTTCAGTCACACGTTATTATTCAATTATAAATTTAATTATCGACATAGAGAATTAATTTTCGATAGATACTTTCGAGATTAGTGTAAAATGAGTCGTTAAAAAACATAAAGTTAAAATTAAATGAAATATCGAAGAAAGAAGAGGATTTATTTCTTTAAATCGCGAATAATTTATTAATTGTGCATAAAGCCAAGTATCCTTAAACAGTAACACCTTTTTCACCGTGTTACACCATCATCAGTCGAACGTAGGCGATCATGATAGCTACTAAATATCTCTGGATGCCTCTTGCAGTTGAGGTGCTGATATTTGATACCATCTTCTCATATCCGCTTCCCAAGAAAGTTTTCGCCTACTACCAGGTTTACCATGGCCAATAATTTCACCATATTGTAAAAGATGTGGAACGGGTGATATTTTTCTAGATGTGTCCGTTGTATTTTAACTTTCTGGTTCGAATGGTATAGAACACTTCAGCTTGATTTGACATTTTATTCAGCACTTCTCTATCGGCCACGTGATCTAGATATGATATTTTTAGCATTCTGCGATACACGTACTACATCTCAAAAGCTTCGATTTTCTTCTCCGAGGTTTGTACGAGAACGCAGCTTTCCGTACTGTGTCTCCTTGACCTGCCACTATTGGAATCATCTGCTAGAGACTTTCCGCCAGTAGCCGCTCTTGGTTCGCGACTGCTTATTGTCTTATTGTCTATTCGTAGCTGGTCGGTATATCTACTGGTCATTCCACGGTCCGTTCCGGTTATAGCGCCGGAACTCAGAAGGTACATTGTACACCTCCTCCCCAACCGAGTATTTACCTTATTACACTGTACTTAATTTTTTTTCATACGACATCCGTTTTTTTAGTTACGGTTCTTCGGTATTCTCTTTATTATTTACCATGTTGAGCCGATCGTAATATTGTAAAATTCTTTCGACCGTAAATTGATTAATTTATCCATTTCCTATTTGAATTTCGGGCAGATTTTTCTCCGGAGCTTTATCAAAGGAAGAATTGAGAAATTTCGTACGATATAAAGGAAAAGTGAACGCATACGGCGCAATAGAAGACTATACAGAAACAGCGGCTCTTATAGCTTTGACAAGTCCGTTAATTATACAGGATTTAAAGACCTTTAGAGGAGAAATTTTATTGCAGGTAACGTATCGAAATCGGTATGGTATTATATATATATATATATATATATCGAATTTTAGTTCGGAATTTTTTTGTTGTTTTTTGTGAAATATATTTAGATAAGAGTCAATTAAAAACCATTACATACACAACTATAAGTATTATAAAGTTCGTTTTATACATTTGGGGGGTTATAACAGAAAATTTAAATTTTGACAAATATCGGAAGGAGATCTCATCCGTAATGGTTTTTTTCTTGGAAACTTATTTTGCAATTTTGTAACTTTGTATATAAAAAAATATTTCTCGGATATCTTAAATCGAGATGGAACCCGAGATATAAAATTTGAATTATATTGACTAACCCATATGCGGTGAAAAGTAAATTTCTATATAATATTCGAACGGTCGTAATAGAGCAGAAATTTTTTAAGTATCGGTTTTGAAAAATCGACATTTATGAAATCTTATTTGTCGCGTAGTCGGGGTTGGGGCCTAAAATTGAAAAAATTCTTAATTTACGTACAGACCATTTTAAATTAATTAATAAATTACCAGATATGTACAAAATTTCATCCAAACCATTATATCCCTTTCCGAGATGGGCGAGATATGTATATATATATTTCGATTTGATGTCTAGTTTATCCATGCTATTTTTAACATCCTTCTATGTAGCCACATTCCAATCGATTTTGACTTTTATTTAATGTTGCTGCCTCAATTTCGAATAATAAGATTGGATATATGTAGCACTGCACAATGTTTTGACGTATATTTAAACGTAACGATCAATCACAGAAGACACTGCGCATACTAGTAAAGGCACTCCGGGCGTAATTAGAGCGCATTTTTATGTCTCTGTATCTAGGTCTAGATTCTCCGTAATGTAACGATTTTCCACATATTTTTCTTGTAATGCCAACATAAATAGTCCCTCTATCCGGAGCTTGTGAACCATATACTTAAATTCTCTTTTCGTAATATCTTCTACTATAGTAAGGCTGTATATGTTGCATTTCATTAAATATATATGTATCCGAGATTGCTGAACTCAGCAATCTCATACTCAGCAATCTCGGATACAAATATATTTAATGAAATGCAACATATACAGCCTTACTATAGTAGAAGATATTACGAAAAGAGAATTTAAGTATATGGTTCACAAGCTCCGGATAGAGGGACTATTTATGTTGGCATTACAAGAAAAATATTTGGAAAATCGTTACATTAAGGAGAATCTAGACCTAGATACAGAGACATAAAAATGCGCTCTAATTACGCCCGGAGTGCCTTTACTAGTATGCGCAGTGTCTTCTGTGATTGATCGTTACGTTTAAATATACGTCAAAACATTGTGCAGTGCTACATATATCCAATCATATTATTCAAAATTGAGGCAGCAACATTAAATAAAAGTCAAAATCGATTGGAATGTGGCTACATAGAAGGATGTTAAAAATAGCATGGATAAACTAGACATCAAATCGAAAAGTCCTATAGATGGTTGAAACTGAGAGAAGTGAAATTGGTAATTCGAAGAAAAATAAAGTACTTCAACCGTATAATTAGAGGAGATAAATGTAAACTAAGCAACTATTTATTCAAGGCCAAGTAGATGGGAAAAGAAGTCGAGGAAGAATCGCTGATTGGATAACATCAATAAATGGACGAACACATGGTCAATACGAAAACTCGTGTAAGAAGTCAAAGAAGAGAAGTTTTGATTACCATACATGATCACGAACGCTTTTCGTAAAGTAGGGCATAAGAATAAGATATATAAAACGTACACATATATCTAAATATATTATATATATATATATATTTTATATATATATATATATATATATATAATATATCACGATCATGATATTACGATATGCCTATATCAACCCACTGCTGGGTGCAGGCAGTCCCCAAAACTTTTCCAAAACAACTCCTATCTTGTTCATCTCGGATCCAATTGATTCCTGTCCATTTAATAATATCATTTCGCCACCTAGCCATAGGCCTTCCTCGCGGATGCTGGCTGCCAATTGGCCACCACTGTAATACCCGTTTAGTCCATCTTTGAACGGCGTTATATTTTTACAAGGACGACTGTAGGCTTGATGGTAACGTTCTGAAGAATAATGTTGGTACGTTATTTTGAATTCGCCCAATAAATAATATTTCTGCGACAATGTTATTTGTATCAAGATCGTCGCTGATTAAGCCTAAATAATTCGCGCTTTTACTTCAATAAATCGGTTATAAAATGTAAAATACTTTGGTAAATGATCATCAATGAAAAATATCGTTTACAACGGTCATTGTTATTATTATTATTATTGTTCTTTTGCAGTCCACTGTGACTATGAACCACGCGTTGAAATGTATGCAATTTTTCCATGATCAATATTATAGGAACATTCGATTGGGGATCATTCATCATGGAAATATATTTAGAATGCGGAACTGTGCAGTCGAATCTGTAAGTTCCTAATGTCATACTATTATCATCATTATCATCGTTTGAAGAATGTGGAACGTAGTAATTTTTTTATTAAATGTTTATTAAAATAAACAACAACAAAAAAGTTAAAATCACTAAAATTCTTGTTTATGAAAAATCACAAAGCTTTCCCCGGCTATTAGCACATTATCAAATGAATATTTACAAATAAAAAATATAAAAAGAAAAAATATTGATTTCAAATTACAATTCACAAAAATCATGTATGAAATTTTCCCATGATCAATATTTTAGGCACATTCGATTGGAAACCATTCATCATGGAAATATATTCAGAATGCGGAATTATGCAGTCGAATCAGTAAATTTCTAAAGTGATTTTTCATTCAAAGAAACAACAAAAAAGATGTTAAAATCATAATATTTTTTTCTTTATGAAAAATCACAAACTTTTAGGTTGTTAGGCCATTATCAAGTGAACATTTAAAAAAAATAAAAAAAATATATATAAAATGATAAAATATAAATTTAATATTACAATTCATAAAAAATCAGCAAACTGAAGAACAGTATTAATAAAACAATCTGACAGTGAATGTGGTAAACAACATAATTTGAGTTCATCTGTCTGTTATTTGCTAGTATTTTCATTTACTCCATTGGGCTATTTTTGTCACACATAAGCAAAAAATCTATTTTTTATGTCTGTCTGTCTATTTCGATTTAATTCAAAAACTATTAAAGCAATAATAATGAAATTCGCATAGTTTATAGCCTATATTATTGGATTCGTTCTAAGCTTTGTTTCATATTGATAACACAAATAGGACAGAAATTACAAAAATTTAAAGTTTTAAAATATCGCTGTTTCTTTCTTTTATCAGTTTTATATATTAGCCCAATCTCTGTCAGATCGTTTCATCGAAAAACGGAAAACAGTAAGCGGAACGACGACAAAACATGTATATATATATATATATATATATATATATATATATATATATATATATATATATATATATATATATATATATGGAGTGATGGACAAGAAGAACATTATACAACATGAAAGGAAGAAAATTGTTATGGTAGCTATGGAATATTACACAAATCTATACGCAGAATTAATGAATTTAAATGTTCGAAGATTTTTGGGAAGATTATAACGGTAGCGGAGATGAAATAAATGTCCCACCATTTTTAAATATTGAAATATAAAACACCATAAATCATTTGAAGAAGGATAAAACCCATTACAAATGAATTAATAATCATTGCGAAAGCTGTATTAATTAATAAAATGACAAGTTTATTCAATAGGATATTGTTTACGAAAAAAATTACCTGAACAATGGAATGAGACAACGATAATATTATTACGTGAAGAGGGAAATAAAAAGGATATGAATAACTACAGACCAATAAGTCTTCTACAAACTTTGTACAAAATATTTGGTGAAGTATTGTACACGGGTTTAGTAAATCAATTGGTAGATGATCAACAGCCCCCAGAATAAGCAGGATTCCGCGCAAACTACTCCACTATAGATAATTTACAAAGAATACAGCAATTAATCGAAAAAGCGGATGAATACGAAATAGATTATTTTGTTTTCATTTGTTGACTTCAAGATCGCGATTTCCTCTATGCTTCTTTGCAGAATCAAGGGATACATAAGAAATATATAAGATTAATAAAGAATAGCTGCGATAATACTCAGGGAAAGAGGAGAAAGCTTTCCATTGAAAAACAATTGAAAAAAGAAGTTAGACAAGGGGACTCCTTCTCGCCAGTCTTATTTAACGCGGTTTTGGAATAACTAGGAATGGATCATGGAAACAATATGGAATAAACATCAATGGTACATATTTAACAAATTTACACTTCGCAAATGATGTGACACTTGTAGCTTCCACAGCTGAACAATTACAGACGATGCTTAAACAAAAAACGAATTATTAACTAATAGCACATGGCAAAATGTGACCATTAACTGAAACAAATTAGAATGGGTTGGAAGTTCTATATATTGGACAACTAATTTCATTTAAAGACAAAACAGACTAGGAAATAAATAGAAAGTGAAAAAAGTATTGGGCTTTGAAGGAAATTTTTAATAAGAAAATGAGTCCATCATCACAAACACAAGTATTTAATACGTGTATCATACCGGCGATTACTTTTGGATCACAAACATGGTTATATAATATTAAGCAAATAAAATAGTGGCAAATTGTTCAGCGAGCGATGTAAAGGAAAATGAGAGGTTGCAACATTTAATCATTAAGAGCACAGTCAAGGACAGATGACCTAATGGAGATAGCAAGAAAACTGAAATGTACATGGTGTGGTCGTGTCATGCGGGGAAACAAGCAGATAGCTAGACCATAAAATGTATAGAATGGATTCCGCTGGATAGGAAAAGGAAAATTCAAAGATCAAAAAGACGATAGAAAGACATTGTTAAATATGTTGGGATCAATTGGATGCGAAAAAGAGATAGAACGATTTGGAAGAAAATGGGTGTTGAATATGTTTCTTCAAATTAAAAAAAAAAAAAAAAAAGGAAAACCGGTAGAGGCTTTTGCTCAATTTGGGCTTTCATTATTATCATTAATTTTAATTATTTTATGCGTGTACTTTTTGGTGTATTTAACTGAAATAAAGGCCTTATTATTATTATTATTATTATATGCGTATACTATAAGACTACAAAACATGCAGCACCCGTTCGTTATTTCGGCTACGCTCCTAACGATACACATATATATATATATATATATATATATATATATATATATATATATATATATATATGTATATATATATATACACGACATTTACTAACCGAACATAATATATAATCAGTCCGTGTGTTATGAAACATGTAATCATTCTGTAACCGTTATAATTTGATATATTTCAAACCTTAAAAATTTAACAAATTCTTGACTAATATGCATATATTTTTTTTCGTTATTATTTATGCTTATATTTCTCAATTGCAGATACTTCGAGCGTTCGATAATGGATGTGTAACATTCAACGAATTAATGCAAATTTACGAAAAATCGAAGGTATTCTTAAATTTCCTCGAAAAAAACCGTTTCCTCAGGAACGATTATGAAAAACGGAAAATATTAAGACGTTTCGATTGTTTTAACATCGTCGGTATAACGGCTTGTAATTCGCGCGATTGGCGCATCGAGACGAAAAAAAATACGGCGCTGATGAAACGTTTGCACGAACAAATGGTCGAAATGCAACGTACGTTTAATAAATTGCAATATCAAATTTACGCGTTGGTCCGTGTGGAAGGCATCGGAACGATAAATACGGAACCGTTGAAACCGTTAATTCGGGTAACGATGAACAACATACTGCCGTATATACGTGAAATAGACAATTTAGCCGAACGTTTGTAAATATATATACATATATATATATATATATATACGCACACACACACACATATATATATATATAATAACGTACTCTATCCGAAGATTGAGCAGTTTTTAATCTCTCGTCGTGGTTCTCAAGTTATAAAGTTCTACAGGATGAGTGAACTGTATTATAATACTTATTTCGTCGTGCATGCCAACTTGCAACGTGCCGAGAGGTTGCTTTTTATAATGTAATGTAATCGTGGTTAAGATTTGAAATGTTTTAGATGAGACTCTAATATAATTTATTTTTATTTTATTTTATCTTGGTGACATCTAAAATCACCATTAAAGCCGCCAACTACTGCAATTTATATATAAACTTCAATCTATGTTTCTTTTTCAACTGTGTTTTTATTAATTTATTAAATTCGAATAAAAATACGTATAACGAGCAAATCGCGATATTCATAATGCATACAAATATAAAACATGTATGATATTTATATAAAACAATTTTAAATGAAAACATATTAAAACAAAATAATAATAATAAAATCGTACGACCTCAAGTATACCGCAGGTAGGTCCGATGGTGATGCTGGATGACGAAGGCGTATCATCCGAAATCCCACTGACGTTCTGATTCCCGTATTTGATTTTTTTTTAAATATTATTATTATAATTACTATTATTATTAATTGATCCGTTACAGTATTTATTTTATTTCCGATTGTTAATTTTACAAATGGCGGTTTAAATTCAATACATATATATAACTGACTAGAAAGTTCTGTTAAAAGTTTAATACTGACATATATATATATATATTACATAGTTATTTTAATAATTTATATTTTTCTTTATATTCATCGCGACTAGAATTTTTTGAGTTTCGCATTTTACGTAAATACACACATATATATTAGCATTAACCTCGTCTATCGTATTACGTCTTACTGACGTCTTATCCGATTGACACGAGATAAATAATTTTACGATAAAGTACGATCTTGTTACGTGACGACGGATCGACTCTATTGACGACTATCTTCTTGCGAGTGTACTTAAGGTTAACATAGAATCAGGTTGACTGCTTTACTCGTCTATTTCATATCTAAAGAAATTTCCCCAGCATAACGACCATATAACATATGTATTATCTACCAAAACTGCTATCTGTTGTCGGATTTTATTCTCGTCATTATGCTGATCATTTGGTTAGGAATTTTCGTAATTATTACGATCTGTATGTCTTTAGGTAAACCGATTTTCGATATCTTTCACTACCCTCGACTATAAGAATATTTTATTTTTAAATTTTATTTTCCTTTTTTATAATTAATATTAATTCCTTATAGGTACCCCCCTATCTCTTAGCACCAGAATAGACGGTAAAATATTGAGCCGACATGCACAAGATTTTTTTTACAACCAGATTTTCATTCAAACTGGTAGTGTACAATTCCGCCAAGGGCGTCTAGAATTTCTCTGCGAGGTATTTGTTGTTTCTCAACATCTTACTGGCTGGAAGGAAATACGCGACATAGTTGGGCAGATTTTGATCCTACGTGCTGCTCCGTAGATGGAAAAATATATGGATGGTACGGTACCACCATACAGCCATTATAATTAAAAGTATGGTACAAAGTGTGTACCAGTGTGCTTGAAAGAGTTACACGCCATAACATATATATATATATATATATATATATATATATATATATATATATATATTCTTCTTCATCGTAGGCTCGATCCGAGCATCGTGATACTATGAAACCTTGATTTTATGCAACTGCGTCCGCCATATGTTTCGGTCCTCTGCATATCGAACCGCTTGCTGGAATGATGTAATGTTTAGCAATTCTTTGATTCCATCCGTATATCGTGTAGGCGTTCTTCCTTGTTTTCGCCGACCTTCGACCATACCCTCCAAAATTAACTTTCCCGAACTATTTTGACGTATGATATGACCGAAGTAAGTTACTATTCGCTGCCTTACTACATCTCGCAGTCGTATTTTTGGACAGATTTCCTTTAACACCGACAGGTTTGTTCTCTTTTCGGTCCAGGGAATCCGCAGCATCCTTCTCCAACAGAACATCTCAAAAGCATCTATTCGCCGGACATCCATTTTTTTTAAAGTCCAGCATTCCGATGCATACAGAAAAACCGAAAAGACTAAGGTGTCCATGAGGCGAATTTTTGTATTCTTCGTTATGTCATGGCTCTTCCATACTCTTGAGCCAATGCATTTTTTGCAGTTCCTATTCTTCTTTTAATTTCATCGGTCGATCCTCCATCTTTGGTAATTACTGCACCTAAGTATACGAATTTATCAACTACCTGGATGTCATGCCATTGCTGGATGTTATCAGAGTTGTTTCGATTAATAATCATTATTTTAGTTTTGTCTTTATTTATTGTTAAGCCTGCAGCTTTGCTTATGGTTTCCAACTTCCGGAGTAAAACCTGTAGATTCTCTTCAGTTGAGGCAAATATGGCAGTATCGTCAGCGTATCGTAAGTTGTTAATGCATGTTCCTCCTATTTTAACTCCATCTTTCCATCCATTCATGGTCTCTTTGATTATCCATTCATTGTATATGTTAAACAAAATAGGACTTAGTATGCATCCCTGACGTACTCCTTTTTCAGGCTGAAATTTCTCAGATAGCTTGTTATTTATTTTCACTTTTCCGCTTGTGTTTTTATATAGTGATTTAATTAATTCTATCAAATGTTGTGGTACGCCAGCTTCCTCTAAAACTTGCCATAATTTTACCCATCTTACACAATCGAACGCCTTCGCGTAATCTATAAAGCATATGTAAATTGTAATATTGAATTCCCGACATTTTTCAATTATCTGTCGCATATTTAGAATTTGATCCCTTGTGCCTTTTCCTGGCATAAACCCTGCTTGTTGCCATGATATTTGTGGTAGTACATAAGGTTTCAGTCGCTCAAGGATAATATTCAACATTACTTTACTAGCATGTGACATCAATGCTACAGTTCTGTAATTTTGACATATGTCTCGAGGACATTTTCTATGAATCGGGACATAAATTGACG
The DNA here is from genome assembly GCA_032883995.1 of Coronaproctus castanopsis. NCBI lineage: Eukaryota > Metazoa > Arthropoda > Insecta > Hemiptera > Monophlebidae > Coronaproctus > Coronaproctus castanopsis. Next base: position 53,602,017 of record CM065053.1, on the reverse strand, counting down.
TTGTCCAGTCTCTTGGCCATATGCCTGTAATCCATATTTTTTTGCATATGACATGTAAAATTTCTACCGTCGAGTCCCCTAAGTATTTGAACATTTCTGTTACAATTCGATCCTCTCCTCCTGCCTTATATGCCTTAAGTTATATATATAATATATATGAGGATGCACCTTTAGGCTTCAGTTATACCTACATTTGAAGAATTTCAGGCTCAGACTATGCCAATTCGTATACTCATCCAATTTATATTACCGTATTCATCCAATTTTTCCGATAAAAAAACATTTTTCTATTCTGAGAACTACGTTCTTTATCCTTTAACTCTGATTCGGGCTTCATTTAATGTTATCACTGAGAATTTTCGTACGCACACCCTTATTTATACAAACGGATAGAAGTCGGCTCAGGAAACGAGAACAGCAATTTTCATCCCATCTCTTAATAATATGTGCAAGGCGTACAAATTATCTGATCTTTGTTCCGCATTTATCGCCGAGTGTGTAGCAATATTTCTATCTTTATCATTCTTAATTGATACGAAGGTTCCAGGTAATATTATCTCATTATCACCGACTTATAAAGCATTTTTAAGGCTATTGAAGATGACAGATTCATTGATTTCATTCATGTTGAAACTTAATCATCTGGAAAACTTGAGTATATTTGTGTCTTTCTTATGGGTACCGCGGGATATAGAGAAATCCCCGATAATGAAATTGTAGATTCATTAGTTAAAGGTGCGTCTTTTAGTGGTATGGTATTCTCTTTAGTTTCTACACCCGATGACATAAATTTTATACAGTCGGAACATAAGAAACTCTGGGAACAGACATATGTATACAGCAGTCGCGTCCTGCTAGGTACTATCAATTGCGAAGCATTAAGCGGATAGGAATTGTACTTAGCAGATTGCGGTTCGGACATTACTTATTGCCGGACCGTCTGTTCCTTATGCAGCTTACAGAAATTCCTTATTGCCCTCTATATGCTGAACGTGCAATTTGAAATCTTGATCACGTGTTCTTCGAATGCCCTTTTTTAATAACATTACCGCTTTGGACTGTACTTTAAATTACTACGCGCGTCAACGGTCCTCCGTATAACTATATAATGTATTGTCCCCTCTTCGTATTGAGAATTTACATCTTTTCCCGGACATAACGATATTTCTAGATAAGTTGTCCGAGTTTATAGAAATACGAGTTAGTAAGTACAGAATCACGTTGGGTAGTCTGTAAAGGCATCCCCATAAAAAAAAACACGAAAAAAAAAACTAAGAATATCGTGGACGTTGAAAGGAACTAACTCTTCATACTGGAGGAAGTAAAGATGGATCAGCAAGTCGTAGAACGGATACAAAAACTTCGCCAAATATATTATACTAAGAAAAATAATGATGACTAGTATGGTTGAAGGCCGTCGTAAAAGAGGGAGACTTTTAATGAGATATCTTGACAGAATTAAAAAAATTGCTGCAGCTGAATCAGTACTGTAAGTAATAGACCAGGCAACAGATCGGACCACCCAATGGCGGCTAAACATATTTTCACAATGCGAGCCACGGTGATAATGATCATATATCTATATATCTATATATATATATATATATATATATATATATATATATATATATATATATATATAACTACAATCGTTGTAGTTATTTCATCTATATAAACTAACTTATTAAAAAATGTATAAATTATGAATTTTTATATGATAACTTAACTAATCATTAAAGCTCTAATTTTATTATGAAATCAAATATTTAAAAGCTTTAACTGTATTATAAAATTAAAGGTTTAACAATTAAAGATTTAATTTTATTATAAAAATTTTAAGAAGTTTGTATTATACGTGAAGATACGTAGAAAATCGGATAGACAGTGCGTAAAACCTTGTTAGAATAATGCTTGAAAAATATAGAGAATACGATTGCGCACGCATCTATAATAAAGGGTTAAAATTGGTCGATCGTGGAGATTGATTTACTAGTTCGAGTTGCTGTTCCAGGTGATTGAATACAAATTAAGCTAATAGTTATATCTCGAGTTAAAAGACTGAAAATTAATTAAAGCGGTAACATTTGTAGTATAATATTAAGATATATATATATCTATCACGATGACCCTTTGTCTATCCACTTCTGTCCAGCGCTTTCCCCAACCAATTTTTCCCAGCTAGCTTTCCTATATTATTGTGCCACCGAGTCATTGGACTGCCCTGTTTCCTTGTTTCCTCTTTCTGTCTATCGGCCACCACTGTAAACTAATTTGCCTGCCCATCACGGGAGATTAGGCTTTATTTTTTCCAACATGACAGTAAGAAAAAGGAAAGGCCGTAACAGTCAAGGTCATAATGAGTAATCGGTTATGACACGAGCTACTTCACCGTCTAGTAAAATATATATATATATGTATATAATTATGGAAAATTCACAAAGATGCTGAAAAGACGATAGTAATTAACATGTAACAAAGATTATATTTGCACATATTGCACTTTATATTCGATCGGTAAGCTAATAATTTTTATTCTAAATTTCTTATCGGAATTATTATATTTCCTTACATACATGTATATTTCAACATGTACGCAAATACAACGACGTGTAAAATATAATAAATTTTAAATTATACATGATTTGAAGTCTATTTAAATTAAATAATTTAGTATAAGGTATATTATATAGTTACAATACAAATCATTTAATTTATACGAGTTGCTTCTAAAAAACTCAACGGAAACTCCGAATATATCAGATAGCCTTATTAGAAGTTATATATATATATATTGAAAGTATCTCGTTATATATATATATATATATATATATATATATATATATATATATATATATATATATATATATAGATGCTGATGATGATGATGTGTATATTCCATCCGTCTATACTTTTTACATTATATATTTAGTATTTAAGTTGTATATATATTGAAAGCCCGTCGTAATATGTATATACATATATATATATATATATATATATATATATATATATATATATATATATATATTATATATAATTATATATCTTATGTATAAATATATATTTCCAAAATTTTTGAAGTGAAACTTTTATTGGCGCGGTTTATATAAGGAGTTAACCCGCAAAACGAGCGAGCCGAATTAACGGACGGACATATATATACACGCGCACACGCACACACGCACACGTGTACACACACATATGTATAATAAGTACGTTATGTTGCTTTAAGTGTATCAGCTGTGAACTATTTATTTGCCAAACAATTTATAATATATTATTTAAATTTAATATTATCGTTGAATGCAGTTTATGCTAAAATTTTGTTGATGTTTGGCATTAGATGTTTTAGTTCTCTTTTCGTTGTAGGTTGTTGTTTGTAATTTTGCATGATTGATATTAAACAAAATCATTTGTATTTCGGGACTGATACTCTACCGCACCATGACGATAATTTAAATTCAAATGCGGGAATCTTTTTGTATCGTATGCACATGTTTATATCGCAATCGTTCGAATTTTTTTGAACAGTTTTTAATTTAATTTTTTTTTAAAAACAAATTCTGCCGTTAATCGTGTTAAACTAACTCACAGAGACGCTTTTAGAACAACTGGTTCTCATTTTTGTCACTTTTCCCGTTTAGCCGATGAAAATATTCTTTTCCATTTAAGATGTTAGTCATCGCTCATCCCTAAAACGTTGTAATTTTTACTTGGCTAACTGTTCAAATCGCGCATTATTAACATCTGCATATACAATAATCGGTCAGTTCTTTTAGTAATCGTTATTCTATTTCTTTTAAATTTAATTGAAATGCTCATCATTATCTAATGGGTGTTTTGGAAGATCGAATGTTCTTAGGTTTTATGCCGAATTATAGATTTCTAAGAGGAACAAACCGAATTTTATTGTTATTTCTTATAAGCAACTGCAAGTATCTTTTAAAATTCTATGTACTTAGTAAAATTTGTGACGCCACATTACTGATGTATGATATATATAGGTATACATGAGCATGTCTCGACAGAGTTAAAAAAATTATAGGGGCTGAATCAATACGGGAACTAATAGACCGGGCAATAGATTGAACAAAATGACGGCTAAATACATTTGTTCGTTAAGATCCACAGTATCACGATGCTTGGAGCGAGCTACGATGACAATGATGATATAGAAAGCATAGAAAAATTATATAATTGAATAAAGGTGTTTGCAACCAGTGCGTAAGCGTTAATATTTTACGTTCGTCCTGAAGTTAATTAAACGATCTTTCATATTTTTAAACTTACCTTTAGAAACGGGAAATGTTCGATTGCACTGATCGATAGCTTCTTTTAAAGGTTGTTGCTGCTGCTGTTGATCGCATTTAACTGAATTCGATAATCCGAATAATAATACAAGTACTATAACCGACGAAAATATTTTCTTCGTCGTCATTATTAACGAGAAAACATTCTAATCGAATTTATCGATAATATAAAACATTTTTAAAGAGGAATATTTAATAAAATGACTAAATAAATAATAATATCGATAATTAAACGACGACCGGAAGTTTGATTATTAATATTTTTTTATTTGATTAAATTAAATTTCTAATCGAATAAACCGAACTAAAACAAACAGAAAAAAACGACGAAATACCTTCATCGTAACAGTGAGCAATAGAAATATTAGAGAAGGTAAGACACGATCTGACGTGGCGCGCTAGTATTGGCGCGAGCCAGCTCCTACTTTCGTGAAGACGAATCGATGCTGAGTTTGAATTTTGTGAATATTTTTTAAAACTTTTAATCGATGCGACCAGCTCGAGCGCGCATTCCATAACGTGACGAATACGATTGAATTTTCAGTAAATTACCCGCCACTGTCTACTTTAGGAGAAAATTAATATAATAGACACAAACGATTTTCATATGTACTTATGTCTATATAAAAATATATATATATACATACAAAATACGTACACAAGTATATTTTCTAGAAATATATATATATATATATATATATATATATATATATATACGTATTTCCTCACTGAAGTACAAAAACTTAGTTCACACTAAATAACCAAGTTGATAAATTCTCTATGGCGATATCGGATTTTACGTCATAATCTATTATACGACTCTATCTCATCCTTAATTACCCGTAAAACAAAGTACACTATATATATATATATATATATATATATATATATATATATATATATATATATATATATATATATACATACAGAGGAACATGTAAGTCACGAACCCACACCCGACAAGGATCAAGTAATATGTCAGTAAACTAAATCGAATAGTTAGAAACTTATTATCTTGTCATTTTTTTTTTTCAGTAGAATTAAACATTAATATTCTTCGTATTTACTATCAAACCCATACACGTACAAGAATTTATAAACACGCAGCCGTATATATATATATATATATATATATATATATAATACATGTAAACATAAATATATATATGTGCTTGAATATATCTTCTTCTTATAATATAAAAATGAATCGCTAAACGTTGTAACCGCATAACTCAACAACGCCTGGACCAATTTGGCCAATTTTTTTTTTAAATGTTCGTTGAAGTTCAATGATGGTTTTTACGGCGAAAAAAATTTGAAAAAAAATTTCAGGGAGGTTAGGGGGTTGAAGGGGGGTAAATTATTTAAATTTCGATTTTGGAAAAATTTCGATAGAATCGATTTGGTAGATATTAAAATGACCGATGAAAACCGTTTTTCATTACGATCGATAGGTGTTGAGCTACGAATTTTTTAAAATCGATGACCTTGCCACCTTTGGCAAGTCATAGCGAGCGACGTAAACATTTTTAAACGATTCCGACTTTACAAATAGTCGTTACTATATAAGATCTATCGGATGAAATGAAAAAACCGCGAAAAAAATTTCAAACCCGATCCGAAAATTTCAAAAGGGGTGTGTACACCTTGCGATTTTTTCGCAATAATTCACGAACGATTCGAAATTTTGGAAATAGTGTTTTAATGAAAGTTATTCGTCATTAAAAGACGCGTCTAATGATGGTATTGCCGTATTTTTATATCGAATAATCGCCGAGAAAATCGGGCTTAAAGGGTTTTGGGTTTGGGCCCTTTTTGAAGCCTCTATGGTAGCTAAAGGGTTTGGGTTGGTCTTAAAAGAAAGTAGACGTGGAGATCTATAATCTATGTTATTAGATAAATGTCTTAAAAATTAACCGGTATCGAGAAATCGCGAGTTGAAAATTTAATTTTCGATTTTTAAAAATTCTGCCGGCGATTTTTGGCCGGCCGATACTACAATGCATTTAGCACGGGCCAATGTTAATCTTCTATAATATAAAAATGAATCGCTAAATGTGTTGGTAAGCGCATAACTCAAGAACGGGCTCACCTATCCAAACCAAATGTTTAGGCTTTGTTCGGGCTATTTAGTAGATGGTTTATGTGAAGTTTGCACAAAATCGGTCGAGCGGTTCTTCATTTATCACATTTTTTGTAATTATATAGCGAATTTGTTTTCGACTGTAAATCGCTTACGTTTAGAGATACGAAAAAAATTGTTATTACCTAAGTCGATCGTCGTAAAAAAACCGATTAAACCAAGTCATCGTCAAAATTAAAAAATAAGAGGGGTTATGGGGGGTGACTCATTAAAATTTCGATTGAATCGATATGGATATGATAGATATTAAAATCACGAATTCAAAACAGAAAACCGTTTTTCGTTATGATCGATAGGTCTCGAGCTACGAATTTTCGCAAATCGATGACCTGCCACCTTTGGCAAGGCATAGCGAGCGACGTAAATATTTTTAAATGATTCCGTTTCTCGAAATAGTCGTTACTATATAAGATCTATAGGATAAAGCGAAAAACCACGAAAAAAAATTTCAAGCCAAACCCAAAAATTGATTTTTTCGCAATAATTCGCGAAAGATTCGAAATTTGAAAAAATTGTTTACACAAAAGTTATTTGTCATTAAAATACGCATCTAACGATGGTATTGCAGTATTTTTATATCAAATACTCGCGAAGAAAATTGGGCTTGAAGGGTTTTCGGGGTTTGGGTCCTTTTTGAGGCCCCTATGATAGATCGGTGGGTCGGGTTGGGCTTAAAAGAAAGTAGACGTTGAGATCTATAATTTATGTTATGAGGTAAATGTTTTAAAAATTAACCGGTAACGAGAAATCGCGAGTTGAATATTTCATTTTCGATTTTTAAAAATTCTGCCGGCGATTTTTAATCGGCCGATTCTACAATGCATTTAAGTTCAATAAATCTACAAAAATTAAAAAGTATCGACATATCATTTAAATTTCGTTATAAATTTGTTTTTTAATTTTTTGTATAGTTCCTAATTCTCCATCGGTATTTGTGCTTTATTTAATTCAGCTAATAAATTTATACATTTATTGATTGTGGGGCGATACGAAGTTCGCCGGGTCAGCTAGTACATATATTTTATATATATATATATATACATATATATATAGATAGATAGATAGGTAGGTACATATATGCATGTCATATCTAAAACCTATCTATCTATCTGTATTGATATCTATCCATCTATGTGTCAACCTATCTATCTATCTATCTACTTTCACTCTCTCACAACGCAGATACGCGCATATTTATATATGTATATACATATAAATTTCGGCAAACTACCTGGTCAAACGGCCGAATTATATAATTTCTATTTCAAGTTTTCCCTATATACATATATGAATACACGCGCACACTAACACACCCTGATGGGTATGTAAATATACATACCTTACCTATTATGTTGAACTTTTTATGTACAAGTAGTTATTTCTGCCGAAAAATATATTCTTATTATTATTATTGTCATTTCTTTTTTCAGAAATAAATTGAAATGTAGATACTCGAAGTAGGCGTATAGAATTTCTGTTAATTATTTTCGACTCCATCTATATGTGTATGTGGGTAGTGGCGGTTTTAAGAAGGAAATAATAAGCCGAAATTATTGTTTATCGAAAGATAAAATAAAAAATTCGATGCGAAAGATTTAAGAAATAAAGTACATTCATCGACATTTTAATACAACGTCTATCCAAAAATATATAAAATATGAGTATATATATATATATATATATATATATATATATATATATATATATATATATATATATATATATACGTAAAGTTATACAATTTTCCATCGTCGTTTAATAAACTTTATTTATCAAAGTGGAGGCAGTTGATACTTTAACAACCGCGTAGGTGGATTGGATACAATCAAATTAACACTTTGAGTGCTAATTCATTTTGTATGCAAAAAAATAACGTTCAAAATGGATGGTGATTATATATATATATACGTATCAATGACGGTTATTATCATTATTATTACTCCAGTCAGAAGCTAAAAAGTAGAAGAATTAAATGGATATGCCACTTATATCGACACAATCCAAGTTTCGTACAACTAATTGAAGGGAAAATGGATGAACAATGATACAGAGGAAGACCACAGAGTAAATATATAGAATACACGGGAGCAACAAGTTGTGCAAACCTTAAAAAGAAAGGCAGAAACAATTTTAGTTGAACTCATTAGGATCATGAGTCATAAAGGTTATCCACCAATCTAGGTATTGAGGGAAACATAAGATTAGTAAATACTGGATAATATTTATGTAAATGCGAAATAGATAGAGTAAAGAAAGTTTAATCAATTTTCATGTTCGTAGAAGACTTCATCATTATTATCAATTACCGTCTCCGTTTCGGAGGTAGATGACTGCTTACCTATAAATATTTTGTTGTACAATGTAAGTAGCGTACAAGGCAATCATAATACGGGGTTAGCGCAGTTAGCCACACACACCCGGGAGAACTGATTGTAATCGCTTTGTTGTCACGACACAATACAGCCCCGCGTGTTGTTATAGTAACTATACTATTACACTAGAGCATTTATGGTGTTGCGCGTGGTGGTGGTGGTTTGCCATTGCCTTTCACGCGATAATATTAGGATTATTCATATTTTATTTTCTGATGATAATTTTTACGTCCTCAATCATATTCGAACTAACTCGGTACATAGAGGTCCTCGCTCAGGCCACTAGGCTATCCCGGAAACGTCGTTCTAAATAAATCCCGACGACATCCGTTCATGTGGATAGAGAGTACTGGTCGAGGATACTGGCCGAGTAAACTAAGGTAATTTGCTACTTTGTCTTTTACGATATAGCGTCGATATGATATTATGAAGAAATTCTTTCTTACGGCCAAATTTAAGTCAGATATAATCCCGATATACTTGTGTAAGAAAAATTTACTAGGAAATCAGTTTACTGCGAACAATGTAGAAAATCCATCTCTCGCGTAAATATTTAATCTACGTCATTTCGATTATCACCGAGACTTGTAATTTTATAAAATAAAATACAATTTCACGTAAACGGATCTACTCGAAAAAGATTGATAATGAACCGACTAAGCGACGCGCCTTGGAGACAATCTAATATAGGGTGTTAGTTTACAATTCGGTTTATTTTCTTTTACTTCTCACCAAAATCTGCTACTAATTTAACGATCAATTAATTAATCGGAAGTATTTTTTTTTCTTTGTAATACATCAGACACATTCTTATTTTGTCAGTGTTTTTTTTATTTATTTATTGCACGACTGCGATGCCAATTTGGCTTAGTCATTCGTGGAGTACAATCTTAAATATAGCTTATAATACATTATTTCCAATACGCTTTCTCATAGCACAATTCACATAATTAACCAACGACTTACAGCTAGATAAGTTTAAAACGTTCCCACCATTAATCATTAATTCATCATCAATACCGTAGGCATTTAATATTTTAAACGTTCATCAATAGTATAAGGGCATTCAAACAAGAATTGATAAACTGTATCGGGAACGTCTAATGCGCAGAATTTACAAATACTCGAGGACGTAATTTTAAAACGCTCCAGATATGTCCCGAAGCTTGACCAGTTAAGACTTGACTAATATAAAAATTTAAATTTAATAATTTCTTTAATTTAATTCTTTCCCTAATATCTTTTAATAATTTATACGTTATTCTACCATTATCCTGACTGATCCATCTAACTTGCCATATATATATGTAAAATTATTGTTGCGATGAGACTTTTAAAATTCGTAATATTAACAGTATTATCGTATTTTAAATTTAAAATTATTCGTTAAATTTATCTAGAATTAGCGCGTTATAAACGATAATCTGAACATTTTAAATTCAGATTAGAACGCGGTACATACTTAAATCAGCCGATAATATTCCAGTAACAACAAATTGCCGCTGTCGAAACGGTTCTATATAGAGAACCAACACTCAGCCGTAATTTTCTTTGGGCTTTTAGAATTTTATTGATGGCACAAAAACTTATACGATTAATATATATGATGAAACGGTAGTTGAAAATAGCTCGTATAATACCGTTATAAACAATTAATCTCTTATTGAAATTAATATCGCCTATGTTTAGGTTGAATCGATAATAACGTATAAAATATTTTATTTACTTTATCGATCTGGTAATCTATATGCTTATTAAATTTGAGTTCATAGCCTAAGATTACTCCTAAGTATTTAAAGTACTTAACAATAGGATTTGCCACAAATTAATTTACTTAAACTAAGCTTTTTTGTTATCTCGCGGGTTTGCTTATTGCTGCATATCATCATGACTGTCATCAATTGAAAATTCGAGACTACATTGAAGAAATAAATTTTTAAGTATTTTAGAAATAATTCTAACTCTAACGTTATCAATTTCGGTAATGCTATGCAGGTTAACTCTACAGCGCACATGTCATCAGAAAAGCTGACAAATTCTGCACTGTAATCGTAACGGTCACAAAAAAATTCAATTTGCTTATGAATATACGAATACAATATATTCCACAGTGTCCGCTCTAGAACGTGGAATCCTGTGGCACTCCGCAAAAAATATTGCGCTTAATAATGCTGTTTTCGGATTTAATTACGGCAACTCTGTTAAATAATTGCAAATTAGTTCAACCAAATTAGAATTGACATTATAAGTTTGTAATATTTGAACTATCTTAGAATGTTTGCAATAATGCGCCTTTGACATCGAACGTGGTTGTAACGCTAAATAAATGCTTGCTTTTGGCAAGTTCAATTTTATCAACCAGTTTTTTAACAGTCACTTCTGTTGAACAAAAACGACTAAAATTAAAAACTGATTTTTATGTAATATTTCAAGTGGCTTTTTCAAGTATATCCAGTAATTTAATAATTTTTTCGAAGACTTTTCAAATACAGTTTAGCAATGCTGATAGGTCGATAACCACTACATGTTGTAATATCCTTTTTAAGTTTATAAGAATTTTTCAAAAATATGAATCATTATCATGTATAATTTTAACTACCGTGTTAGAAATTTTATGTCGCTTTTCGAGTATTGAGTGATTTAATTACTCGATCTAAATTCTCGGAATTGATGATAGAGTTGTATGAGTTATTCACATATGGTACAAAGTTCTTCTTGAAACCGAATTTATCCTTTTTAATCGGAAAGAAGTATTCGAGGAGTGTGCTGCATATTTATTCTCTTGACTAGTCGATATAATGTCCGAATTAATTTTAATTGGCTGGAAATTCAAACTGTTTAAATTTTCCAGCGACAAGTTTATCATTTAGAATTATTAATAAAGTTTCTCCAATTTTCTTTTTTCAATTAAAATTTTATAATTTATATTTAGTTCTTTTAACGAACATTTATAGATTAACTTTTTACTAGACTGTCTTGATTCGTTATATTTCTTCTTAACTTTGTTAATTGTTTTCTTAAATTATCCCGCTTAGGTGTATGTCCCTACCAATCGTTAAAATTTGCAATGTTTTTCATATTTACACTGGTCAATTAAACCGCCTAACTAAGTATGAAATCTACGAATATAATTATTTATCTCATTTGTAGTTAAAAAGCCTCGTAAATTTTTTGTAATATATCAGTATCCATTTTTAAATTTAGTTGTTTATAATTACTTGACCGCTGCAAAAGCCTTTGTTTATTCAAGAGTCCACTGATTACTATTTTAACACTGCAGAGGTCAGAAAGTTCGTAATGAGAAATTGTGTGCCGAATGTTAGATCGTCTCTTGTCATTACTAAATCTATCAAACTTTTCCCATTGTGATTACTAAATGTGTATTCTAGAAATAGAAGACGATTAGAAAAAGCAAATTCTTCCAATATATCTGCATCCGGATTTTTCCGGACATTCTCCAACAGGCGTGTTAAAATCACCAACAATAACAGGAATTAATGTTGGTGCTTTTTACAAATTTTTTCTAACTCGGCAATGTGAGTTGTTTAAATTTAAGTCCCCACGAGGCCCGCGTATAAGATTATTTATTATTATTTGAAAAATCGAATGGTTTAAAACTGAAGGTCAATTCGAACTGTCGACGATGGCGATTATAAAATATTTTAACGATTGAAAAAAAAAACAACTAAACTAAAAGAAAAAACGATTTTGTTTCCGGTAAAATTCGATTTCGTAAATATTTTTAATCGGAATATATTATCATTATTATTGTTACGATTATTATTTAGTAATAACTTTATCGCCGCCTAATATTTGATTATCTAAATTACGATTGAAACAAAAGCTTTTCTATCAAGATCAATAGAGGCGGTTAGTGCACGTGACGACACGCACTCAGTTACGGTCTAATTATTATTGTTTACATTCGTACGTAATCACCGTTAAAGGAAAAAAAAACGTGTGTAATTCTCGCCGTCTGTAGATAATTTTTTTATCGATGAAAAAAAAAAAATTTCCACCAATTTCCCCGGAAATTTTTTTTTTCGTACGTCATTTAATTTTATTTTTCCACTTTCATTATATAAAACGAACGTAATTTTAAACGAGTCGAAATTTTAAATACAAAATATATTATCGTTTAAAATCATTATTCGTTTTATAAAAATCACAAAGCTTTTCGGTTATTAAGCCATTATCAAGTAAACATATAATAAAATATATAAATGTATCCGATATAAAATGTAAAAATACTAATTTAGGTATCTATAGAATTTTAAAAATTCAAAAAAAAAAATAAAAAAAAATGAAAAATTGTATTTATAAAATAATCCGATGCATTCGCCGTTAGATTATTTTATAAATACTGATTTTCATTTTGTTAATTTTTACGAAATAAGAAATATAAAATGTAAAATTATTAAATTATATATACTTTAAGTCTAGATCTTAGAAGGCGGGTATACCTCACGTCTATAGCTCCAATCTGGCGATACGGTATAGAGCTATACGACAATACTAAAGCGAGTAATCTCCCACTAATACAAAGAAAGAAATCAAAAATTCTTCGTATGATGATCGCAGCTCCTCGATATGTCTCGAATCTTCACACTTGATATTCCATTTGTCAAAGAAGTGCATGTGCAACATTACCACACAGATTCTTCAACAAACTTCGCCTAATCGATAATCTGAATATACTTCGGATGTTCAGATACACGCTACCGGGTAATCCTAGAAGAAGATTAAAAAGAAGATGGTGCCGGGACGCTCTTCCTACAACCAGTTCACATCATCTCACAAGATAAACGTGTCTAACGAAAGATATCAAGCATCTAATGCTTCCAAGTATCCGAAAGATAAGTGGCTATGTCAAAATGTCAAAACTTCAATAAGCGTTAATTACGCGATAGGGGATCAATTCTACTTTTATTAAAACATATGTTTAATCCGTTTTAATTAGGCTTAGTTATGAATTAACAATCCATTTATTTATTGATTGTCTCCAGTCCACTGTGAGAAGAGACAATATATATTTGATCTATTTTGGAAGTTAGAAATGCCAATTATGGCCTGATTGGCCGGTGTGGCAGAATAAAAAACAAACAAAAACCTAATTTCTAAAAATAAATAGAATGAAAAATAGTGTGATATGCGGTAAAATCTACTTATCAGAAATAAAGAATGTAAAAGTATTTATTGCATTTTTTATAAAAATTGACTCCGAGAGTGGACCTGTACAATGAGCGATATAAAATTTATACATAAACATACCAAAAGCGCAGAAAATAGAATTGAATAACAACGTTATGTGATGTAAAAACAGATTTTTATCATATACTTTTTGGAACTAATTCTTCATCAAAAAATTTATCATCGAATTTAATAAAATATTTTTACATTTTTCTTTCATTATTTCAAATTTTTCTAGTAGTTTTCTTTTTTATAATGCTTTTCCGTATGTAAAATTTTACAATTTTGGTTAATGTTGTATTCTAATTCTTTACAATGTTTTCAAATTATGCTTTTTATCGTTGTTTTTAAAAATGTTCTTTAATTTTCACGGTGAATTATTTGTATGTTTTTCCTATGTATCCTTTTTTCACATTGATTACAATTTACAAATTGAATATTCGAAAGACGAATGTAGCATTGAAAAAGGGGTAAAGTCATCGTGTCCTCCGTGTCCAAGATTACATAATGCCGAAGTGAATGCGAAAAAGGCGCGAATTAAGAAAATAGGTCTGAAGATAAACGGAGAAATAATAAATGTAATACGCTATGCGGATGATAAAACGATAATCGCGGAAACAGGAATGCAAAAAATCCTGAATCAAATAAAAGTGATGAAGTTCACGAGTAGGAACGCAAAAAAAGTAAATATAAGTATATAAAAAGAGAAAGCGGGAGAAATAAATGAATATAAGTAGTTAAGAGGTTCTTATCAGTAATGATTAGGATCTGAAAGAAATAAGAACAAGAATTGACATGGCAAAGACAGCGTTTACTAACACGAGCAGGGTACTCGTAAATAAAAAAATGAATTTGGAACTCAGGAAAAGGACAATGTTACGTATATACAGTAACAGACAGTTTTAGTCGAAGATATCGAGAAAATAACGCTGAAATACAAAAGTAAAATACCATCAAAATCGATCAGAGGGAAAAACAGATTGGAATTAATCACGACTAATGTACCAACCGCCAATTTAAAAATTCAAAGTGTAGCAACATAAAAGAGATTATAAGGCAAGACAACAGATGTACGCAATTGAATATTTGATAAATTTTATCGATTAATTATCAACATCACCGTATAAACTTCCAGGTACGAATTTGCCGCTAAGGGGACATAGTACCCTACTTCGCCCGGCTCACATCGATCGCTAGCGGATATTCCACAATTAAAAAATTAAATTTTGTGCAACCGCTTATATCAGTTACACAGAACAATTTGCTGAGACAGTTGGTGCCATATGTACACACGCACACACACACATATGTATTCTTCTTAATTGGTTAACCCAAGCGTGCATTGTGATCATACAGTAACTGTGTCATTTTGCGCCGTGCTTCACTGTTGTGTGCCCGTCGCACGTACCGATGTAGTGTTAATCGGCTCCAGTTTCTTATTATATCCGTCCACCTCTGCGGTGGTCGGCTCTTCGGTCTATTTCCTTGAATCTTCCTCTGTACTATTAATAGCTCCAAGTTCCGCTTACTACGTGTACGATATGGCCAAAATATTTTATCACTCTAATAATAGCCGTATTAACTAACCGCTGCGTTAGGTTCACTTCTTGTACTATAGAAGTATTTGTTCGTTTTGCTGTCCATGGTATGCGGAGAAATTTTCTCCAGCACCACATTTCGAAACTATTAAGTCGGCCTAGGCTAGTTTTATTTAACGTCTCCGCTCCATATAGTACTTTAAGCGTCCTTACTAATTTTACCTTAACATTCTCATTAATGGAGCCATCCTTCCATATCTTGCTTAGTGTCACTATAGCACAGCGACCCATCTCAATAATGCGACGTTTTATTTCTTTTTCTGCGCTCCCTTCACTATTGATTAGCGATCCTAGGTACACAAAGTCGATTACTACTTCAAATGGCGGAAATAAATTGAACAGGCTGAAGTGTAATGGATATATATATATATATATATAATCTTAATAGTAGAGAAATTCTTATACATATACATATATGTACGCAGATTCGTAAACTGCTCTAACAATTTCGATAACATTTTGTACATACGTGTAATTTATTAAATAACTGAATATGGCCCGTATGAAAATTACGGATCTTAAAAGTTTAGACCTCGATCTCGATAAAATTTTGGAAAACCGGATTTTTTTTACCGTCTTTTTCTTGATACTTATCTAAATGTACATTCAAAATTTCAGCTCGATCGGATTAACTGTTCGAAATTTAGAAATTTAATATTTGCGTTTTACCGTATATGTACACTGGTAAATACAATTACAAATTTATATTGGCGGTACCGCTTCGATTTGGGGTGTTGAATCTTCCAGAAAAATTCTAAAATTTATTTTATTTGTAAAAAAGAAAAAACTGTCAGTTTTGATTTTATAACTTGAAAAGTCTGAATGTAGCGTTTTTTTTTTTACTTTTTTTTGTTCTTTATTTTTTGGTTTCAGCTCCGAAATTTGGATTAAAAGTAGTTATAGTTGATGTAATGATTTTTTAGTGGTACGTGATTCGTGTTTAAGTATATGTTCTGAAAAAACACGATTTTTTCAAAAAAACGTATAAGGCTCGATCGCCCACGTACTACACACACATATATAAAAGTTTATCTTTTTCATTCCTGAATCTTTTGATAAGTTTGGTGTGTCTTTCAGATGAATACCGACATTTTTTTCATGCTTCCGTAACATATTGCTTGTATATCATTTTGTATTCGTTCAATATAATTCTGTTTCGAGCTTCCTGCGTTAAATATCCATTATGTCTGTATACATGATCGATCCACTCGCGCCTTCATTCTCTTAGTTTCTTCAGTAGGTTTCTTTCTTCATTAACTTTTATACTGTCATGAGCGGCTGTGTAGTGGTAGTATGCTTTACTGTAATATATGCTTAACGTTCTGTCACATTTAAAATGCGGAAAATTATGTAAATTTTATAATTTTTTGAAATTTTCAAATTATTATTATTACAATCGTTAATCGATTTTATACGGTTTACTTTAATTTCTCCGAGTTAATTTATTTTATACGTATCCTGCTTTTACCTTTTAAACTTATTTGTAAAGATTGTAACTGCATTATATACACATACTCACACGTATAAAAATACGAAAAAATATTACGAATTTTAGTAGTGTAAGATTTAAAAAACATACTGCGTTATGGAGAAATAAAAGAAATGATCGATCTAATTTTTCTGACTACCTTTCCTGCTTTTAAACTATCATTTTCCATTGATTCCCTGGAAATTCCATAAATAAACGAATCCTTTAAAAACTTCTATCTACCGATGTTAACAAAACCGGTTCTTTTGTTTATCGGTTGTGCAGATTTTACATATTAGTTTGGTTTTTTTTTTGGTTAATCATATTCAGACTCGATGATTTTGCGTAGCCAGTAAAATTAGTAGACTGCGTTTATGAATAATATCCCGATAAAAGTATTTTTATTTTATTTTGTATAATTCGAATATGTATGATCGTTGTCGGCAAATAGAAAATCATCGCCTTCTCGAAATGTGGTGCTACAGAAGGATGCGCCGAATAATGAAAAAATAACGAATTTAGAAGTACATTAAACAAATACAAATTAAGCCAACCAATCCTGCTAAATATGACTGAAGAATCAAAAAAAAAAAAAAAAGTACTTTGGTCATAAAATCCGACAAAAAGACCTTTTTACGCTTGCGATACGAGGGGAAATTTGTAGCGAAAGACTACGAGGAATGAGACGTGTAGAATATACACACGGAATAGCGAGAAGAAAATCAGTTGTGGAAATGATAAAAGAAGCTAGACAAAGACAAATGTAGAAATCCGACCCAGCCTCCGGAATGATAGGAAATGATGATGATCATCTTTCGATATTCAAAAATATTTATTTACACGTTATTATCATATCGAAATACTTATTCTAAGAAATACTTTTAATAAATCTTATTACCACAAAAATCTTTACCGGCTATTAATTTTATTTTCGGTTATTCGATCTTCGGTTTCTCGTTATCATCATCTTCGTCTGTACTTTCTTCTCTAATTAACGATGCGCTAACGTTACCGGTTTTCCACCAATGACTTAACCATTTGCCAGTTAAACCGAACGACATAATAATCGGTATCATAACCGGTAAATACAACGGAATGTAAACGGCGTATTTTTGATCGTCCGGAAAATATAGTAACGCTAATAACGACGGATGCGTAAACGCGTATTCGCTTTTAACGTAAGCGTTTTTACTGCGATTTAAAGCCGAATCGATAAATCCGCCATCGGAATCTTGTAAAACGCATCGAATCGAATCGATCGATTCGGTTACAGCTTTACTAACTTCTTCGGTAATGACTATGTTACCGATTTCGACTAATAATTTCGATAACGACAATAAAGTTAATTTAGACGATATAAAAAATTCGGTTATTTTCAATCGATACAATCGATCCAATTCCCAACGACCGATAACGTCGTATCGATCGTCGTAAGTCGACGATAACGATAACGAGGCGTTACTACGATCGGTCAAACCGACGAGTAAACGAAATTGTTTCGCGAATATTTCCGATACGATTTTACCGTTCGGTTTTAACGACGATACTACAGAATCGTCGCAGTGTCGTCTAGTCGGATTTAACATTTGAATGCCGCCCCAACGGGCCGATAACACGGCTAACGATCGTATACCGTTCGCGTCCGTGAAATAAATCGGACTGTCGGAACATTTAGACGTTAACAACACGAAATGTAAACAAGGATTTTTCGCAATTCCGGAACCTGTGAAACCGTTTTAAAAAATTAATATCTAAAAAAAATCACGTCATATTCGTTTATTTTGAATTAGATTATACGACCGCGGATGGTTGAAATAAATATAGGGTGACCCGGAGAAAACGAACGCGTTTTTTTTTTTTTTAATAACTCAAAAACTACTTCATCAAAATTTTATTTAAAAAAGAACGAGAGATTAGCCCACAATCATTTGTGGAATACAATATCGTTTAGATGACCGCCATTTGCAACAATACATTCAGCTGAATTTTTGACATTTTTTCAGAAATCCGAATTTTCAGATCTCTTCCAGATCTCGTGGACGTGTTTCGTAAATTAAGGTAGCCGCACACACAAAAAAAAAAAACAAAAAAAAACAACTGTTTTTTCAGTACTGCAGGCGTTTCTACCTTGTTGAAACGACTCAGTTTATCACCTCGATATATTCCGTTGACAGTAATAGTGAAACAATAAGGCCCCACTATTAGACGATTACTCGCTCGCTGTGTGACAAGTTTTGTGTTCGATTGAATTCGGGTTAAATTCGGGCCAGTAGCGGGAGTTGAGTTTGTTTACGAATTCGGATAGCTGAAAATGAAGTTCATCGCTCGTCAAAAGATTGTTTAAATCAATCTCTTCGTCTTCGATATTTTCAACTATGTTTCAGCAAAAAGTCTTCGTTGTTCATCGTCGGTACTTTTTAATTCCTGAGTTATTACCAGTTTAGAAGGATGGAATTTCAATTTTTCCAGCAATATACGGCGGAAAGATTCTCGGGACAGTTTTAAAGAAGCAGCATGACGATGAGCTGAGCGTCCGAGTAACTGATTGATCGAACTCGACCGATGTTTGTGGGTACAAACCGTTTTTTCCTGTTTTTTTTTTTTTTTTTTATACAGGACGTTTCTAATTCGGTTTGCAGAAGCTGTCCTTCGAAAGTTTTTAACCCACTTCAAAAAATTTAATTGCGAGATGGTACAACACGGCGTAACTTTGAATTCTTTTCTAAACGCTCTTTGCACTGTTACGATACGTGTAATTTTCATGGGTTGTATAATTAATTTGTATATGTAAAAGTTATGTTTACTCATCTTTACATGGACGGATGCGTCTTCTAGACAATACAGAAAAATTTCAAATGCCAAGGGATATCAGGCGTAGGAAAAATATTTATATAACGCGTTAAGAAATTGATCGAGTTATGTAAAAAAAACACACAAAAAAAGAAAAAAAAAAGAAAAAAAAAAAGAAAACAGGTATTGATGCGCAAAATATTATTTTAAATCTTCAACTTCTCGAGCCGTTTTGTTTAAATATTTTACATACCAAAATGTACAAAAAATCACAATGCCGTACTGTAAGGGTTAATTAATCGATCTTAACCTATTACTTATTTATAGTAATTATTCCGGTACTCGTAATAAATTCGTCGTCTATTTATTTTAATTACCAAATTAAATTTCGATAAAATTTATTACTATTTCTTAAAAACAAACGAATTCAATCAAAAAACCAGAGTTAAAGCTTTCTTTTTACTTTAAAAATCTAATATATATATCACCATGTCTCCTTATAGATTGAGTACATCAATTTTTAATACTTGTGAGTTTCTACTGTCCGCGTAATGAGTTTTTTTTTTGAGGTTCTTGGAAAGTAAGTTGTACCGGTAGATTTGTTGTTTATCAATTCCAGTCGCCTTATTCTTCTTGTCGATTTTTCTTGTATTATTATATTGCGAGCATTAAAATGCCAACTTCTCGGATTTTACGAGCTACAGATTTCATATTTTCTTGTTTTTAATATTACTACATTTTTTTTTCTCCTATTTTACTTAAGACACCTTCTTTCGTTTGTTACGTCATCTTTCAATTTCGATAATTTCCTTTCGCATTCCGCGCTTATAGTCCACCGTTTTTCAGGTATATTTCGATACAGACCGCACGTAACGTCACATTATTAATTTCCGAGTACTTTACATAGGTTATTGAGGACATTGTTTTTTGCAAATATTGTCGTTCTTTGCAATCTCGACCACCATAGTTGTGCCTCAAATACCTGAATTCATTACGTTTTCAATTTTTTGTTGTGTTCCAATCTTTATTGTGGCTTTCTCGTAATTACCTTTGTTTTACCTACACTGATTTTCATTAAAATATATGTATACACACACATATATATATATATATATATATATATATATATATATATATAATATATGTATAAATTGTAATTCTGCGAATTTTCTTTTTTTATGGATATGTTTTAAATCCGTTATTCTGTTTTCTTATTATTTCATATAAATCGCTTTTCATTTAATGTTTTCATTTCACAAATACTTTCTCGTCAATTATGTTTCCCGGTAAGGCGGCATCAATTACGTTACGGCTAGCGAGATGTATATTTTTACCTAAAATAGTGATAATATAGTTAAATCTATAAATATCGGCTTTTTTACTCTATATACACGTCGCGAATAATAGTATTATTATTGTACCGAAATGTACTTCAAACAGTTCGAAATAAATTCCGGTCTACTGATCCGGATCTCACAAATCGAACCTCATCAATTGGTCGTCACCGATTAAATATAATGAGCATAGTTTAGTCACTGGGCTATTTCTCTGCGCAATGCTATTTATAAATACTGCTTATTTAGTTTAGATATAAGATTGCGGAAATAAAGCGGCTATCCTTTTTCATGAGCTGGTGTTAAAAAAAAAAAAAAAGAAGGTAATAATAATTATTGTACACCTACCGAAACGATTTTCGAGCGGAGTGATAATTTGAGGAATTCTACTGTAGGTAAAGGCGCGATAATTTTCTGCGCTAGTGTTAATATTGACAGGAGTCACGCGTAGATCAACGTCGAACAACCAGTGCGATCTTAACGTGAATTCGGCTATCGGCGATAACTTATCCGTAAATGGTTTAAAGTATTCTGAAAATCGAACAAATATTATTATTTTTCATTTCGCGAATTTAATTATTTAAATTTCACATTTTAAATCTATTGAAAGAGTTTTTCATATTTTATTCCGAAATATAAATTTCTTTAACATTTCAAACAAATCTCGTTCCAGTTAAATTTTTTTTCTCGAAAGTTCTAAAATTATTTTCGCAGAGTTTAAATATTTTTTTCTTGTTTTCGGGGAAAAATGTAACGTTTCTAACGATGATTAACGTTACAATACCAACTGAACTGTCGGTATTGCAACGTGCAAATTATAATATAGTCAAGTAACAGAACTGCGGGTTAAACGAATACCGTTTTATCTAATTAAATTTTTCAGAATTTTTCTATCTCCACAGTATGGCGACTCGTGGCTAATATGAAGAACACCTTATATAAATTCGTTGTTAATAATAAACGGTGTATAAAAAATTAACGAAGATTTGTGCAACAAATCAGCTACTATGCAAAAATACGGTTTGGTCCGGTACTTGATAAATGTTAATGTCATTTAAATTATTTATAGTGGCTTTAGAGAACATATTTCAAGTCTCGAATTTGGGTAGGTACAAAGGGGATTAAGAAAATAGATGTAGAATACTTCGTTTAAGATTAGCAGGCGATGTTGTACTATTCGGTATAAATATCGAACACCTACGGACGATATTAGTTGGGCTAACTAAATCATAATTGAAAAATAAGGCTGAAAATTAATTTTCAAAAGACGGACATAATGCGTAATATTAGTAGAAACGAATAACTATATTTATATTTAGGGCAGGTAACTAGTGTGTGGCGAAAGAAAAACACGTGTTACATGTAAAAATAAAATCTGGCATGGATAGCGTTTGACAAGTTGAATAAAAAGCATTTTATAACGACGATATACTAATTTAAAACAGAAAAGTATACGATCGCGATATTCTATAGGTTTTGCCATATGGAACAGAAAACGTTTACCAGCGTTTTTCTAAATTGATTTTAGCATTAAGTATACGTTTTATCTTATCGTATGCAATCCAGTCATTTGCTATTCTTTTCTCAAGAATTTGTTTACTTGTTTTTTGGTCGCGAAAACTTTACAAAAAAATATGTAAATTGGTCCGTTTCTTCTATACTTCCTATTTGGGTATTTGTAACTCATCGCGCGTGTGATCACTGTTCCGATTTTCGAGAAATTTCATATATTTTGTTTTATTCGGGTTTATCGGTAAACCGATATTGTTAAATGCGCTCTTCAGTTCTTTTATCGTACTTCCCAACTCATCTTTAGTTTGTGCTATGATCACAATGTTGTATCTCCCTGCCTAACTTCCGTTAGAATTGGGAATGTGTGTGTTGCATTGTGTAGGTTGTACATTAGCTGTTGCTGAGTTATATATATATGTTTTCGAGTATGTCGAACTTTTAAAGCTTTCATAATCGAACGTCTATAAATGGAATCGAATGCCCTTTTTAGGTCAAAAAAATCCGGGATATAACGGCGAGTTATATTCTTTATAAATATCTGCATTAGTAAAGTTGAAGCGTGGATATGGTCTGTTGTACGATATTTTTCCCGAAAACCGGCCTGTTCTATTGATTGCTGTTTACCTAATATATATTCCAGTATGTTTGATGTTATTCTTGTACATAGTTTGTATATTGTTGATAGAAGGCTATAATGGGGCGACAGTTTTCTAGTTTGTCCCCTTTCTCGTGTAATAGACTAATGGCTGCATTACTCCACGAAGTTGGTATTTGTTTTCCTAAAATTCGACGTTTAAATAAAGTTGTAAGTTATTTAACAAACGATTCATCGCTGTATTTTATCATTTTCCAGTGTTATTCCATCTTCGCCCGGTGCTTTATCACCTTTCATTTGTTTAACGGCGAATTGTGTTTCGCTCTCTCGGATAACAGGTACTATTGTTTCATCAGACGTAGTGTTATTGTTATTGTACCTCACCTGATTATGTACATTATTTATAAAATGTATATATCCTGTTTATTATGCCATTTTTATATTTTATCTCTTCTTCATTTTCATCGTATATTGCTATTACTTGTTTTTTCCCTTCCGATAAAGTGTGTCTATGTATTCTAAGTCGTCCCCTATTGGCATCTAATATACATACATATTACCAACTTTCACGTCAAAGATGGAAAGAATATAAGCATAGACGAATTAAATAATGTTTCCTTTATTTCTTTATTTTTTTTTTTTTAGTAAAAAGCGTTAATTATAATTATTATTACTCGCATGCTTTTTTTTTGCAGATTATTATGGTTTTTGTGTTGTATTTAAAGGAATACTTATTTTGTACCGATATTTTCAATTTCCGTAATAAATAGGTAATATTTTGATTTTCATTACATATTATGAGCAAAAACATGTTTTCTCTTTTAAGTTAGGTATGAATATGATGAATTATACTATATAGGAATATTTGAATTCCGCATTATATGATGGATACTTTGTCGTGGGAATAGCCGAGTGGCTAAGGATTTCTATCCGAAAGGTACCGGGTTATACGATCAAGGACCCAAAAATATCATCTTTAGAAAATAAAACATAAATAATCCTAATATTCTGGCTTGGAAAGTAATTGCAAGCCACCACGATATGCGCGCTAGTATATACTACAAAAACACGAGCGGGTGCATTGTCCCGTGACAATAAAGTGATTGTAACAGCCAGTTTTCACGGGTGTTTGGATATATGTTTAACTGTACCAGCGTCATGTTATAATTGCTTTGTACGCTATCATAAATTGCCCACCAACTAGCGGTTTTGAGGATAAATGATGATGACTTATATTTACTTAAATTTAGGCACACTTACACACATATATAATATATATAAATATATATATATATATATCACTTACGATTGATTGTTTTTTCTTGATCATATTCAAATCGGTAAGTTCTAGGCTCGGAATACACTGTTGTAAATATGATATCATAACGGACATTAGGACGTACACGACGTAACTGATTAATGCTATTTGTTACAGAACCGGGTGACATAATAGTTTCTATAGCTTCGGTAATTTCATTTTCCACCAAAATAGTATTCTTTAAGACGGAATAGATTTTTTCTGTACCTTTAAAAATTATATATTTATTTTTAATAATATAACACACTCAAACATTAAACAGTAATGATTAAAACAAAAAAATATATACGAACAGGGTGATTCCAGTTTGAAAGCAATAAAACGTTTAAAACTGGGTATAAGATGAATAAACACGGATATTACTTAGTATATTAAAATGAACTGAATATTGATTATTTATGTTGGTTTTATCTAAGAATGAGAAACGAATGATTAGATTGATAAACCGAACAAAACCAGTTTAAATTTTGCTATTTCTAAACTATGTCGTAATATACAATGGAAATTAAAGTTCTCACAAGTTGGATATATATATATATATATATATATATATATATATATATATATATATAAAGAAGAAAATTTAAATAAATTATTATGTATAACACAGTCGGATTAAGTTTGCGAAAGAGGTTGAAGATTTATTTTTCCATCAGCGATCGTGGAATTACTTCGAAGAAAAATTCGAACACAGTAGAAGTTATTTAGTTGACAATTTGAAAATTATGGGTTTAGTAACATTTACTAATTGAATACATTTTCGATTTCGAACATTAAAATTATATAACTATGTTAAAATACAAGGAATCGAAAATGATTATTTTACCATTCGAGTATCGAGTTTCATGTGCCATTTCGTCTAAGGATAATATTGAAACTTTCAAACGTAATCACATATATAGTAAGTATAAAAAACAAATATTAAATTTCGGTTTATATCGAAATACAATAAACTGTAACAACATACTTGTTTAGTGCATAATTCATTCAAATGTAAGTTGATGAAAATTAAGAAAAAAATACACTACAAAAAATTATCCGCGCAAATAATTTCGTCAATCGACGGATTAAGAAAAAGAAAAAGTTTTAAACGATACAAATAATTGCGGAGTTGAAAAATCGTACCTTAAATATGAACGAACACAAATGATTAAACACCGGTTGTAATTCATAAAGCCTTGTCAACATTTCACCATTCATCAGTTTCATAGGGTAGTTAAAATAATTAAGAAGACCATCAAGACAAAAAAAAAGCACTCCAACGACTTTCCTCGACCGGTAGCACAAGTATTTGACGAAGTGTGGCATGTAGGCTTCTTCTCAAACATGAATAAGCTCCTTCCAGGGTTCGCGACAGGCTGATATAAAAATGATGTGTAATTTTTGCTTCTAGAGAGGAACTCCACTCGTGATGAATGCTGTAAAAACCTTCTCTACCAACAGATAATGAAATCCGTTTAGGCGTATAGAACTGCATGAAAAAGTTCAAATGTAACAAGGTACATCCATATAACAAAGTATCATATTTCGAGCTATCGTTGATACCCCGGAGTGAACTGGATTTTTTCAATTAACCATATATACTATCGCTGAAGCTTTAAAATTTTTGGACGATTGCAAAGTTGTCCGATTAAAGCGATTTAAGCTAGAAAACCCGACACTACAGCTACAGCTGCTTATGGTGGTTTTAGTTATTGCGCACAATAATCTTTCATGTTTACTTCTTGCATTTATAATCAGCAACTGTTTGACTATTTAGTTAAGCTTGCGATATATACAATTTCATTCAATTATAAACTCGGATATTAATACAATACAAAATTGAAGCCCAGTATGAATAGCTATATTTTTATAAATATAACTAAAGTTGTGCGTGAACTAGACAAGGATGGAGACGTGCACGATCGACACACATAGTAAGCGTGCAACAGCTTGGCACGTGGACGACGAAAAAAAATTGTGAAATATTGCGTTAAAAAGAAAAGTGATATTAATGAAGATTATGTTATTATGAAAATAACGAGCTAGACTAAAGAACATAATTTTCACAAACGACATTAACGGGATTAAATAGATTCTGCTAATTGGGAGTGTATATATATATATATATATATATATATATATATATATATATATATATATATATATAATAAAACTTCTCACCTTCTTTGATTAAATACATAATTTTTTATATTTTTTTTATTTATTGTTTTAGATTGATGAAAACTGGTTCAATGTATCGTGAACTCACATAAATATTTTATTACATATTGTAGTGAATAGCTGCTTCTTATTTGTCATAATTTTTAAATGTACCATATACGTGACTCGGAATGAGAAAAATTAGATTACAGAATACATTTTCCACAAACGAATGAACGAAAAGAGATTAGATTCGAGCTTAAGAGAGTATTGTAGCGGATCAGAAAGATATAGTTCCTTAACGGGATAATGTTTTGTTTTATATATTTCATTGTCAATTTTAAATGAATCATCGCTGATATTAATTTCTTAACGGTGAGTATAGATACATTTCAATACTTTAATTATACACGTAACATTATTTAACCGCGAGATAATACCGATATTTATTTTGTAATTTACTTATGTAAATAGACAAAGTAAATATTTTCAAACTTATTGTGTTAATTAACAACGTGTCAAAGCCCTCCAAGATATGTACGAGTGATGTAATATTTACAGCTTAGATCAAGTAGTTTAGATTTCTATAGCCAATCAAAGTAGAGCGCATCAATTACAAATATTTTCAATTAAATTAAGATAATACACATGCGACTGTTACTTATCGAATTAATTTAGCTTTAAGTGATACGAATGTATTTAAAAAATATACATAACATACACACATTATTTAAGATAAAAATGATTATTTCCAATTACTTTATTTGTTCTTACTTTAAAGTAAGTGGAACGAATATATATACACTTGTTTAAAAATATTTATAACATACGTACACATTATATAAAATCAAAATGATTATTTCGAACGATCTTACTTGTTCCTATTCCAAAATATAGTGATCTATGCTCGCTCATAATTACATGTCCGGACGTCAAAGATGGAACTTCTAACAATAAAATTGATCCAGCACTATTAGGATGAATATGCGGTAACGATTCCAAATATGAAACGTTCGCTTTATCTAAGTTGATCGTGAATTTTTCCATTACATTTATCTTAAAAACACCTGGAAGTTAGTTCAATAAAGAAAAACCCGATTATAATATTGGAAAGTAAAATAATTTGTTCACTTCAAATTCACACCAAGCTCGGTCAATAAAATTTGTAACGCAAGCCTTTTATTCAATTTGAAATGCATTTATTCCACAATACTTTGAAAAGTACCAATGATAATAGAAGTTAAATTAATATTTTTCGATAAAATATCCTGAATAAAGTTTAACGTAATTGAGATTTAATCGATGAAAAATAAAGTATGTTGAAGTAAATAAACCTATGAAATAACGAGTCCGCAAAATCGAGAAATATCTTGCAAGATAAAATAAGGTTACAAAAAAAATATCGCTTTCAGTTAATATATTTTTATTTAATATATTTAACTTCCTCTGATGATAACAGATAATTATCACAATTTCATCAAAATGTATAAATTATAAGTCGGTAATAGCTTATGATTCTGTTATATTCATTTTCCAGAAATAGAATTTGTTAAAATTAGGAGTACAGAAATATATCGTAATGAATTTTTTAGTACATGTGCCGTCGAAGGATTGCTCAGGTAATAATTCCGACAATATGAATTATTCGAAACGTTTTTTTTTTTTTAATAATCGTCATTCTGACGTCGACGCAAATTTACATAATCTAATGAAGACCAAGGTTTAATATTGCTATACATTCAAAACACCGCGCTCAAGGACTACTTTATGTCTTTAAAACCATTAATCGACTCAAAAAAAAAAAAGATATTTCACTTCCATCATCTCTGCATCTCAACTTGATAAAGTTTAATTTGGTCAAAAATGTGTACTTTAGACTACTATCATCTAATATATTTCCCTCAGCTACTAACACTGGTAACTCCTAAACTAGTAATCCAAATTAAATATTCTTTGCGCACCCTGATCACTACGAACATTCTTCGCTACATACACAAATATTTTATTATGAACTATCCTGATAATTACAATCGCGACAACGAACCATATAATCAAATTATCAGTCTTCGAAAACTATTATGGCCTATTAAGAAAGCACAAAAAAAAAACTGCAACTGGTAATGATAATGTACATATTTACATAGTTAAAATGCTCCGATCGAAACTTAATAAAGTTTTCTTCCAAATATTTACATATGGACTGAAAACGTATTACCTTCAGCCTGGAAAACAGCGGTCATTATCCTTATTTTAAAACCCAGTAAGAATATTGCACCGTCTTAAAGCTATCAGCCAATTTTGCTAATCTCGGTGCTGTGCAAAATTTTCGAACTAATAGTTTCCTTTCTTTTGAGCAGAGTATACATCTTCTTCACAAGTCTTAGTGCGGTCTTTTTTTTTTGTCCTCATCCAGGTGTGTTGGATAAAATTCAAAGGTCAAAGATTATCAGACATAATTTAGGGTCATTTATCAGTAATTTTTTTATCTTGTCATTATCATCAATTGCAACAATATAAAAACTGAAGGAAATGTATTACAGGAATTTCAGAATGGTGCTGCGAAAAAGGACCTTCAAATGTACATTTCTATTATAATAGTTATTCATTTTTGTCGTATTAGGAAATGCAACTATAAGGATATCTATTAACCTAGATAACAGTAAATTGGTCGCAGCTTCTTCAGACTTCTATTTGATCAAACTCTTTCTTCCACATAAATAAAGTGAAACAATCCAACTTTCAGAAAATGAACTTATTACGGAAACTCAGGCATACTTCCTACAGAGCAGACAACATTTCATTACTCTAAATTGATCGTGAAATAATTAGATATAAATATGACTATGCTTCTGATACATTGTCAACAGGCAATATTCCCTACAATCTTTAAACACTATTCATTCTACCTATTTTCGGTTCTCTACAGAAACATTCGATGTAATTTTTATACTCAATGCATTATCTAAAAGTTTGCACAATATAATTTAAATTATTCTTCGTACTGGATAGAAAACAACCGAGCCAATCTCATCACATTTTCAGCGGATTTTCTCAATTATCAACACGAGACTTTCTCACACAATCACAGCGATTCCGCCATGGAACTATAATCTAGTCAAACTAAATCTTGGATTTTTAAACTGTTTAAAAAGTATAAATTCCATCTACGAAAAAATATCGTAGTATCCTCGTAACGCATCAGTTCTTTCCTGAAGCTTCTCCAGCTTGTCTGCTGAGTTACAAGCGTTATTCTAAGTCCTTCAGTTCTTCTTGAACTAGAAAAAAACAATGCAGTAGTAATTTGTGCTGACTCCCCTGTATCTCTAAATTTCATATCCGATGTTTTCGGTGATAAACAACATCCATCGCAAAGAAAAGTCAAACTTTAGATCTCCACCCCGCTTAACATGATAACGTTTATCTGGACCCCAAGTCACTCGGGTATTCCTGAAAAATGAGTTATCTCCTGTTCCAGAGACTCCAGTTCCAAACTCATACTTACGGACAAACTTTGTCGAATTAAGCAGCACATTTGATATTTAGTTACACCTGAGCTGAACAAGAAATTATGTAATTACACCAGACTTCGACTGAGATATACGCAACTCATACATGACTATCTACTGCAAAAGACTCTGGTTTTACTTTGCAACATATGTACTTCCAATCTTTCCGTTCTCTATATTCTCATAGAATTTCCTAAGTTCAATTCCTTTAGATTATCAATAATTCCTCTCTCCTCTTCTGATATCCTCTTGGATGACCTCACTATTCTTTCCAATTTAATTAATTTCCTACATATAGCCAAATTGCACTCCGTAATATAAATAATTATTTTTTATATATAATTATATTTATTTGTGGCTCTAGCCGATAGTTGCTGAGCATAACACGTAAATTTAAAATAAGTAAATAAATAAAAATAATTTTTAAATATTACAAAAATTTTCAAAAAATTAAAAACTGAAACAAGTTTCTATACTAACTCAAATTTGTACATAGTTTCAGGAATTCGGTCGTAAATTTAACAATTGTATCTGGTTTAGCGCTTACATAAACATTCAACAGAAAACTAATGTTTTGAAAATTTAAGCGATCAATATCATCATATGGAAAATAACTTCTATTAACTTCTGTTAATTTCCACCAGAGCGGTATACCAATTACTATCAAAATGAATATAAAACATAACGTCGAAAATATCTGCGTAAAATGTATTTCTGAAATTTTTCTTCTCTTCTTCGGGCCATCTGTAACAAAAAGTCAACATAAAAATAAACATGCAAACTTGATCTTCATTTTATATCTTCACAGAGAAATATTTACATTTAGATTAAATTATATAATACAACACGATACATTTACTTAACTTTACACGTCTCTAAATAAAATCCATTTGTAGTATAGTTCATATTAATTCCATCTATTGTAAACAGATTTGAAACAAAGGCTTAAATTGAACAAGAGTTTTTATTTTTTTTTATTTGAGCATAGCAAGAAAAATTCACATTTAATAAACATTTTATTATGTCACAATTTAACTGCTAGAAACTTTTTCATAACTGATTATTACATAGTTATATTTCATATTTTTCCAGTTAATCACCTTATAAATTGTATTATAAATTTAAGTCACTTAGACGATTGCCATTTTTAACAAGATCCTTCAATTTTCGATTTTAAATAAATAAACATAAATTCTTCCAAGAAAAGTTAAAACCAGACGATAACATTTTTTTCATACTGCAGACACGCTCATTTTATTATAATTTACTTGTTATGGAAATATAATAAAATATCTTAAATTATGCGTTCTTCATTACAAATAATTATAAAACTAACAATACTTGGTGTAAAGTATACATATATAACAAATACAATTACAATTTATATTATTTCTGCATTTGGAAAATATGTATTATGTCGATAGGTCGTAACGTTTTTTTTATACTTTTGTAGATATTTAATATCACTAATTATAAATTATTTCATGCAATTATATTACATTATTTTGGTCGTGCTCCTAACTGCTATAGTCTCCACATAAAACAGTAACATCCATAAGAACATGGCGAAAATATTTAATTAGTGGTTATAGTTTCATTGATTTAAAAAAATTATCAATTTTGATATTAACATATTAAGAATTTTAATTTAATAATTTGATTAATCACAAGCTGAGTAAAAACAATTAGATTTTTAAAAAATTTATATACCTGACTTTGATTTCGAGAACATAATCTTCAAATTACTAAACATATTTATTTATTTATGAATGTTTTAATTCTAAATTTATTCCGTACGTACATCGTGATAAGAACGATGAATACCGCATATGTTTACAAACATTTTTTCCAAGGAGGAACAATATAAAACTGTAATTGATTCACATTGGAATTTTTAATTTTACATAATTGAGTCAGTTTTTTTATTATAAAGAATCTTTCTAGATCATTATTTTCTTTTTAAAAATTTTTACATGATACAGTAACTGCACATACATTTTCAAAGTGTTAAAATAAATATTTTTTCCTTTTGCAATTTACCGGTTATTTTCTAGTCAACGGATTGTGATGATAATTCCATAAATCTAAAGCACTTTGTGAATAATTGATTAAATGCTTACCGATGATTGGGTTTGACAACATTGTTATTTCTAGTTCGGTGATTGCTTGTAAATACAGTGAAGTAGTGTTTTTAATAGGTTTCGTGCAATTAAGTATTTGATTGGAATGTTGTGTTTTTGTTGTATTACATAATTTTTATAATGTAAACTTAACATTGCTGTTTCGGATGTTTGAAGTTTTTCGTGACTAAATTTAATCTATTAAGTTTTTGCGCATCAAATATGTAATTTATGTATTTAAAATAATACGTTAATTTTATCATGGGAGCCAAAGAATCAAAAACTTGCTGCATCACATATGAGGAAGCTGTTAAACGAGGTAAGTATTAGATACTTCGAAAATACTGTAAACACCAACAATTTTACATTTTATAAAAAAATTTAGTAGTTATAATTTTTCCTCGTTTAACGCTGTATACACATTTTGGATATCTTTTTCTTACGGTAGGAGTTCTTGTAACACACAGTTTTTAGTTCATTATAATTTGCTGAAATGTATTTTGTGTAACTATGGATTCATTAAAATGTGAAAACATCCTTAATTTAACTGCAAATTATATTTCAAACATTTCACATTATACACTTTTTAATTTGATAACGCTGTTATATTTATTGGTACCTGTTGGAATTATTTTATTAAACTTATAATCGTATAGTGTAGATATTAACGTGATTGTGTACTTAGTTTTAAAATATCCGCTTCCTATTAGATTCTGAATAACTTTTAAAGTTAAAAAAATCATGGTTACAAATTATATTTAATTCGGCAGAATGATAATATATTATCGTGTCGCAGATGGATTTCTTATCACTATTTTTTTGGAAATTATGTGAATTTCAAATGGATACGTACATTAACAGCGTTAGTCTAATTAAAGATAAAAATTCTCGAAAATTCTCTTGTTGGACATATTTTGTTTCCATGAATTCAACCAGCCTTTTTTTATTAGCGAAGATTACTTGTGTTCAGTTTTAAAATGTATATGGTCCTCATAATCTGTGGATAAGGATTGTTTTTGATAATTTTTCTTTGTATTACTGTTCGTTAAGGGAAGATATTTTTTCTTCTATCGTGTGATGTATAGTGTTACTTTTTGATAGGCATAGGATCTTTTACTGATGTCTTAGGAATTTTTTTTTTATCACGATTAAGAATTTTTCGGACCAAAATAAAAAATTAATTGTATTTTTATTCATGTTAATTACACCTTTTTTTTTTAACGTCATGCGAATGTGGTGGATTATAATCGAAGACTCAGCATTTCAGTTATATAGTGATGGGTTTGTTTATTATTGTTTGTGAAAGGTAAAGTGTGATGATTACTATAATTATCATTTTTCTTTATACAAATGTTCATTTTCTGATTGTGTGCTTATCTTATAGTCGATATAATAGTAGGCTTATCAACGAGTAAATTGTTAATTGAATGGTTTTCATTATTAAATCATTTGCCCATTTATTATAAAGATTTAATTGCTTTTAATCCTAACTGAATCAAAATTTAGTGATGATTTGAATTTCGTTAGTGATTCCGAACGTTTGACTCCCTGCATTAGAACTTTGTTCCGAATAAAATAATACGTATCAATTTATATTATAGAAGTTGAATCGGCTTTCGTGTTTTGTTAAAAGTGAAATCTAAAACGAATAAATTTTTGCTATAAAATTCTTTGTAAAATTTTGTATTTTGTCATTTTTGGAAATGACCAAACTAATTTATATTTTTTAAAAAACGCTCTATTATTTCAAATATTCTTTTAGGAAATGTTAGTTATTTAGAATAATTTTATTCATTCGTAATTTGTAGCTTAATAATACAATTTTAATTAATAAAATTCGAACGCATACCAACATTATGTTATAAAATATAGGATTTTGAATGTGAGGATAGTTGATTTTCTGTTGTAAATACTTGTTTTTGAGATAAACATTGGACAGGCCAAATTTGATATTCTTCTCCGACTATGAAAATTATCGTAAAATATTTCATCAGAATTGAATACTTATTCAAGGTGAAAACATAGAATATTGGTTTTATTTATGAAAATTTTACATTTTTTTTTCTTTTATGAACGTAAGTCGAAAATGAATAAGTTTGTACACATACAAATTTTGCGTGCTGTTAATTTATCGATTTTAAAAGTTTTATAAATAATTAAAAAACAATAATCAAAAAGTACGAATTAGGGGAGAAATTTTGACTGCATAACTCGTGTGAATATAATTGAATTGAAACAAATATATAACGAGAAACGCGTGTATCAACTGTAGAGTATACGTTTTATGAAGAAGTTTGCTATAATTTAGGAATACTCGTTTATTTATTATTGTGTTATAAATTAATCTACGAAAAAGGTAACAGAGCTAATTCTGTTTAATTAGTTCAGAGATTTTAAGATTGATAGAATAATTTTTAGATTTAAAATTATCATATTTACAGTAATTACAATGCGGTAACATCGTGGAGTGTAACTATAGATTAAATATATATATATATATATATATATATATATATATATATATATATATATATATTAATGAAATGAAAAGTATATATTTGGTACACTGAAATTTTTTTTATTGATTTTATGTGATAGGAGACGGTTCTGTTTGATTTTTTTTTTGATTGTGACCAAATTAAATCTGCCTGTTTATATAAAATCTACCGTATCGTACTCAACATTCCATATATAAAATATAACGAGAAAAATAAAAAATATATCCATGAAACTAAATTAAATTAAGGAGAGAATAATTTGGTTTTTATTCGTGGTATCTGATATATTTGATTTTTTTTAGATTTTTATTATTGTAAATGTAAATTTTTTAATTTATACGGCGAGTTACTTAATTATTTTCGATGTTTTCTTTTTTATATATAAACGATATGTGGAACTTATTTTTAAAAATCGTTCTGATTATACTGGATTCGATGTCTGTAGATTATATAAACTATAATTAGCGCAAGTTCAGTAGTTTTAATTATATAATCTGAATATATATTATACCGTCGGTGCCTATTGCATTTAATAGTTTGTATCTATTTTGTTCGAATTTTAGTAAATTTAAAACGGTAAAAATATTTATTCCGGTTTTTTGAGAAATGTTTCGCACAATTAGTCGATTTTAATCTATCTTTAATTATGTATTAATCGAAGATGAGGCCTAAAATTTTGAACAAACTAATGCGACGTGACTGTAGTCCTTATTTTACATTTGTACTACGTGTGTCGTATTTATTTTTTAATTGCTTTCAACTGATTTCGACGAAATAGAGTGAATTCTGTATCAGTACTTCGTATGTATGTATGTGATTATACGTTGTACGTATATAATGAAATTTAACATTGACCTTTTCTATTCATTTGTAACGATGGTTCGTTTTAGGTATAATTACTTCCTGTGTATGACATTTAGTTGACAAATATAAATGTCGTTGATTATTTATTAACAACTGAATATTGTTGATTTTGCATATAGCGTACGATAGTTCAAATAGCCGTATGTTTTTTGACGTAATTTAATGAATTATAAACGGTCATTTCGTATTACGTTGCCGTTATTTTATTATTTCTTTACTTCTAGACATCATCATCTTATTTTAGTTATAATTTCATTATTATTTCTGTTATTAACTCAATAATTACGCCGATAATTATTACTGTTATTGTGTATATTTATATTCTTTTACAAAAATGACCATGGTATGTAATAGCGAGAAATCAAAGACGTCCTTCACCAATAAACATAATGTAAATATACTTTTAATAATATTTATTTAATTACAAAAATTAATCAAAATCACTAAACGTTTATTTTCTTGAAAAAATCACAAAGCTTTCCGGCAATTACGAAATTTTTAGTTTCTAAATCTTTATTTTTATATTTATTTAAATATCACTCGATAATGACGTAAGTGCCGAAAATGTTTGTGATTTTTTCAAGAAAATAAACGTTTAGCGATTTTAACTAATATTTGTAATTAAATTAATAAAAAATTACTACATTTCACAATCTAAAACTTTTAATAATATATTTATATAATAAATTTCGTTGCCTTAAAAAATGTTTTAAAAATACAGAAAAGTATAAATCAGTGCATATTTTATACATACGTTCAGACGATCGTTTTTGTGCTTTCCTTCAGTATACATGTGTTCACTTTGAGACGTTTAAATAAAGTATAAGTGGAACATCTAACCTTTTAAAAGATTTCAAATAAAATAAGGTTTTATCGGCGTTTAAGAATGGATTTGTTTATTTTTTAGATTCGAGATAATTATAATTAATTATGAAATAAGTGTTTTATATATAATATTTATACCTGTTTATCAATTAATTATCTTTTAAGAGATGATTAGAAGCTTTCTTTTGCGGGTTGATGTTGCTTAGAATAAACTTTTAAGTGTTTGTAATGAATAATATTTATTTCGAAAATTAGTACTCGTTAAGAAATGGTCGTATTGTAAAGTAAATTGTGTACGAGTTTTAGTGATGTGTTTTTCTTGTACGTAATCATGCTTATATTTATAATATATAATTTAAATTTGTATTCATTTCACTTTTACGTGATACATTTGTTTGCTACAACTAAAAATAAATTATGCCGTACAAATGTTTGTTTTTATAAAAAGTCAGTTGAATAAATTGATCCTCGGCGGTTGCTCGATTAAAACATACGAAACGAATTAATTTTAATGGGAGTAAATTATTTAACTTATGTATATATATATATATATATATATATATATATATATATATATATATATATATATATATATATATACACTTTTCGTAACTGTTCCACACCATTTTTTTTCGAGTTAATATTATTACATTAAATACGCAACGTCTTTGTTATTATTAATGGCGTAGTATCCAAGTTACCTACGTTACACGTTACATGTTTACATTCCTGTACGCGATTATTCTGATGGACGTCACGTAACTTATGGGTATATAAAATATATACATAATTATTATGTAAACATACCTCCGTTTGGATAGGGTTTACTTAGTAGGTTGTGACCAAATTTCACTCTTAGAAACCCAACTCTAGGTTTGAAATTACGTCGAATGTCGATTGAAAAATGTGGTTCATTTCCTAATCTACATTTTCAATTGTTCCGAACTATTCCGAAATATTTTCTGTAAAATTACAATTTTTATTTAATTTAACCCGGTAATCAGAAAGCTAACAACATTAGAGCATCGTAAAGGCCAAATTTTCTCTGTAGGTACGAAACGAATTTCGCCCGAAAATGTTTGAAATTATTTTCGAAAGTAAGGACTTTTATTAAAACCTAGTTTCGAAGTTTTGCTTTTTAATTGCAATTTTACAATAATTATGTTTAACATAATTGGGTACTAAGGACTTAAATTTAATTAGTTTCAGTAAGAAGAACTAGTCTGAAGGTTCTTTAATTGATAAGAAATTGTTTTGTTTTCCTCATATTGATTTATCTATACGTATGACGAATGAAATATGAGTAGTAAAATTTCTTTCTACCTTTGAATAAATCGAAAACTACACGACCAAAATCTTTGAATGAAATTTTATTTTAAAATGGGAAAATGAGAGATTAGCTTACAATATCATTTGTTGAATACAATATCATTCGGATGACCGCCATTTGCAACAATACATTCATTCAGTCTTTTTAGAAAATTTTCGATCATAAGTCGCTGAATTTTTGAAATTTCTTCAGATATCCGAGTTTTCAGGTCTTTCAGATCGTTTGGGCGTGTTTCGTAGTCTCTTAAGGTATTCCCA
Source organism: Coronaproctus castanopsis (assembly GCA_032883995.1). Lineage (NCBI taxonomy): Eukaryota > Metazoa > Arthropoda > Insecta > Hemiptera > Monophlebidae > Coronaproctus > Coronaproctus castanopsis. Next base: position 53,563,845 of record CM065053.1, on the reverse strand, counting down.
CAAACAAAAATCTGGCTAGCGCATATGCGGTTATCAAGAGCTTCTTTCAGTATTGCGAGCGTTTCTGCCGAGTAGTGAAACGTCGCATCATCTTGTTGAAACCGTGTACGGCCTAGATGTCGACGATGACGAAGTGAGGGAATTAAACGAGTTTATCATCTCGATATAACGCGTTCCGTTGAAAGTACCAGTGAAAAAATAAAATCCCACCATTCCTCACTTCATACCTCCAGACCAGATGGACTCTCTGCGTCTGTTCGATTGAATTCGGATTAGATTCGGATCAGTAGCGGCAGTTATGTTTGATAGCTGAAATCTCTTCGTCTTCGATTTTTTTTTAAGCATCGTTTCAGCAAAAAGTTTTCATTGTGCATGGTCGGTATTTTTCAATTCTGAGTTATTTGATCAGTTTATAAGGATGGAGTTTCAAGTCATCCAGCAATCTACGGCGAACAGACTCTCGACAGGTTTAAAGAAGCAGCATGACGACGAGCAGAGCGTCTATGACTCAGAATGATCGCTGCTCGAACTAGACCGATGTTTGTAGGAAAACGAACGGTTTTCTTTTGTATTCAGGTCGTCTTTTTTATCCGTTGTAGAAGTTGTGTCTCGAAAGTTTTCAACCCATCTTATAATCGTGATGGTACAGTTTTACACCGCGTAATTTTGTATTCTTTTCAAAACTCAGCACTGTCGTGATCAATTCACGCTGAAAATAACGTTTCATTCAAAACACTCGCTCCTTCTCGTTATAGTATGTCATGATAACTGGAACTGAACAAAAACGAATCTTTCGTATGTACTCTAAACGTGGAGCATGCGGTTTGCGTTGTAGCAGTTTTATTAAATGCGCTATTCAAAAAGCAAAACCGTCGTCTTCTGTGGGTTATCCAATATAATTCCCGATTTCTTAATGTATTAAAATTGTAGGTGGCGATTTTCATATAAATTTTTTAAAATGCGTGTATATATATATATATATATATATATATATATCAACGGATGCTGTGTGTTATGTGATTACTGGGCGATATTGTTGTTTTCCATAGCTAATTTTTCTATATAGAAAGTTTCTAAGATAATTTTCTTGTGATCTATTCAATATTTTTTCGTTTATTACTTACGATTGTAATGTCACACATGTTCGTAATAATTCGTATACTTTTATTGTAACTAATTGATGGTTTATCCAGTATTGGCATAAGCAATTTGTACCGAACACTTTATATATATGTGTCTCATTTTATGCATTGAATATCAACAACGATATCACTATAAGGGACCTTAAGATAATGTCACATGATTCAAACGGAAACGAAAACGGTGTTTACTATATAACGAACGAGTTGGCTCAATAAAATTATTCCGCATCACAATATTTTATAAATAATACGCATAATTTTAGATAAGAAATTTTCATTATTATTTTGCAGTCGCTTTTAGTGAGCACGCAATATAATCTATTACAATCGATTTTTATTTTTAACATACTATAGTTTTTTTGTTATTTAATATTGTCTATGTTCACTTTAATTCTGTTCCCGAAATGTTTTTATAATTTTTTTTGTTTGTACTGTCTGCGCTAAATGTTTCTTTATTTTTCTTTTAAAATATGCGGGGGTTCTTCGATTTCTCTACGAACGAATGAATTACCTTTATTTAGTATTTAATTTTTCATACAAAGTGCAACATTATTATTATCATGATTAATACCATCGATATTGTAAGTTTTTTATTAACATTACAGTGGACACGCGAAGTATTATCGCGTGAGTAGTTGCGCTTATTACTGTTGTAGTTCATCACGATTTTACATTTTAAAAAAAAAAAAAAAAGATTTAAATATGATTTATATTATTTTTTTCGCGCGCATCATACTTTAACAGTTTAATAAATCCATATTTATAAACCACAAGATTATAATATGAATGACAGATAAAATGAAAAAGTACGCTAAGGTATGGTGTAAATGTACGAAAATTAAATAAATGTCGGAATATTATCTTATAAATAAATTACATAAGACACGTATTACACATTAGTTGGTAGCGGCCATTACATATACATTTTTTTCATTTATGACACGATTTTCTTGTTGATTTATGTTTAGCTCGACCACATAAATAACAACGACTTGGTGATGTTCTCTTTATTTCACAAGGACTGTATTCATGTTTATCAATCTGAAGTAGTTGCTGACCACGTTCCCTGATTTGCTTGGGTATCCTCTGCTGGTTAATTTATTTTTCAATAGCTGGTTTCATCAGTTCTACAGCTAACGTTAAAAAAAAAAAAGTATTTAACTTATAATATTACTAATATTATTATCTGTGTATATATTGAAGACATTAATTCCACTAATATTCATTAAATTGCAAAATTCGGTCAGTGGCCAATGACGGGAGTTTCTAGATACATTATACCGATTATACATTCTATCCAACAGATCAACACAGCGTTTAGTTTCATTGTAGTCTGTGACGATAGCAGGTTTTTTTTTATTCGTCTGTAGATTAATATCAAAGTGTATTGATGATATTAGAATAACTGATCTATTTTTGCTTGGGACGTAGGAAACCAAAACGTACAGTTCTTTTGAAATCCACGTAGAGAGCTATTTACTTCCTTTTACCATTTCCAGCTGGACTCGGTTGATGAATCGCAATATTTTGCCGCCATGTTGGAGAAGTCGGGGGATATTACAGTTTTTGACCATTTGGTCACTATAATTTCTTCCGAATCGGAGTCAGATATCTAACCACTTGCGTACTTTATCAAGGGTGTAATTCATATTGTTCACTACACAAAACACGAAAAATATACAAAATACTTCGAAGTTCGACGCTGAATAAAAAAAAAAATACTAGAGATATACAAATACCGAAGTCAACACTGACAAAACTATCACGTTACTAGTCGCACTGACTAATATTATGTAGTACAGGTGAGAAAAACGTAAACAATTTGAGAACTATGCAGAAACTGATTACCAAAGCAACGACATGTTGTGCGTCATACTGTAATAGGAAGATAATAAAAACCTCATCCCCAAACCCACGTAATTTAAAAAAAAAATAAAATAAAAATGCTGGACTATTATTGCAGTCCGTACGATCGCTGCAGTGTTAATACTAGAATATCGCATTTTATTTTACTGTGCCTTTACGAACGAGCATTTAATTTTTTCCACTAACATTTATGATGCGTTATTCTGTATATATATATATATTTTTTTTTTTTAAAAACGCTTTTAAAATCGTCAGGAACCATTCTGTCATTTTCTTTGTCGCCGATCGTTTTAACATCGTACGATATGGCATTTCAAATTTCATTCTTAAGTACTGGTTGATGTTATCATTTTTTCTTTGTTCTTCTTCAATTTAATTTTGCCTAGTTTATTCACCTCCAAATTAATATTTGGCTGGTTCGTAGTATACTTTCTCGCTTTTGCTTTAATTTCATAACCGAAGAAAACGATGCTCTTCATCATCATCATTATTTTGTTGCATCACCTTTCAGGAGGTTGCACATCAAGATCTTCTTGTGTAGTATATAGCGGAATATTATTCTTATAAACCGACTTTATCATGCAGTGTTTTTTGCATGTTATCACATCCTGTATTTTTGATTTATTCTCAAACAAAATGAGTATCTGCTATTGTTATAAACCCGCCTTCGTTTCGACTTTCAATTTTTGTTTTCCCGTTGTTTAATTTTAATTTTGTTATATTTCCTTCTGTCTGCAAAGAGAGAGACATTCATTTCGTCTAGTCGAAAGAAGATGCGATTAATAATAATACAAAGTTATCTTCAATTATTCAACAATCTCAAGTCTGATCTATTTAATGCTTTGAACATTCCGTCCACTAAACAATAAATCAGAGATAGTGCGTTTTCTTGGCGTACTGCATCAAAATATTCTGCATTCGGTTCATTTATTTTGATTAAGCGATTGGTGCACGTTTTTTTTGACGCTGAACAATACGGTATCGTTTACTGTTTACAGCACGTATGCTCGGTTGTTAAAATTCTATTTCGTACCTAGCTTGCAAGAATAAAAACACTATTATTCAACAGATCACGGTTAACCTTATGAAGCACAACTACAGGGTATTATACTTACGATTTTGTCGAGCTACCTGAAAATGAAAGAGTGGACGTAGTCGCGTCAACAAACATTTTTAACATTCCACGGAATCATTAACCGACTCGTAGTGGCCATCGGAAGGTATTCACAGAACTTCATTCCTCACAATTACGGCTTTTTTGATTTCCGATTATGTTATCCCAGTTCATCGTGTACTTTTAACTTGTAATACCAAATTTGTAACATTTCGTTAATTTCCCGACATAAATCTTCCTCTACAAAAAATTCTCGTCAACCTTCAGTAGTCCTTCGAAATTGAATAAATTGAAATCGTTTTCGCTGTTTAACCATCATAATTTATTGCGATATTCCATACGACATAATTATTTCTCAATTACGTTAAATATATTTATTTATTTTTTTTTAAAATTTACGTGCCTTATACTGCTACTAAGGCCAGATGCACGGAAGGATAATTAGATTAAAGGAATAAGATTAGATAATGAAAGGAAAGTTATGAGCTTAGATTCAGCGGATGGAGTGTACTGTAGGATTTCGGTTAGGGATGAAGCAAGTCTAGCAACAAGACGATGTGTTGCGTAGGAAGAACATGATAACAGGATGTGAGGAATAGTAAGAGGGCAGCTGCAGGAATCACAGAAAGGTGCACTCTATGTTAGTTATTTATTTCTTTTTTTTAGTATTTTAATTCTCGAAATATTCGATTAGTTTATTATCGTACTACAGATACGTTTTTTGCCTGGCGTAATCTATTAAATGGTGACACATGGATGTCCCATTTGGTCTTTACATAAGTCGCTCTAATTTGAATAAATTGCAACGATTCCAAAACAAATGTTTCCATTTTATACTACAATAGATTGAATGTATAGGGCTTTAAAATTATCTTATATATATATATATATCTAATAATAAATCAACATACTAACAAAAAAATTCTTAATGACTTTAAGCTAAACACTTATCCCGTTATTAATAAGATAGATTATACGCGTACTAGCTTACAATTGAAATATAGGAGATATATAGGTGAAAGAACTAAACACGTATTGTTATAGTGCGTAGCTTACTTTTTGATTACCGAAGCATCATTTTATTCAATTTATCATATTTTATATGTAACGATGAAATGGAAGTTACAAGGTTGAATTGGGATGATCAAATGTATGGGAGCTAAACTTAAAAAGATATGTATGGACCCAGTGGCGCACCTTTTATTAGTGATTCAAATATTCTCTTCTGTTTCAACTATCATTTTAGCTGCAAAATTGTATGGATCTTACAAGTTACGCGCCTTCTTGATATTTCTGGGGGGCTTAAGCCATTACCGACTTAATAACAAGGCCAGACTGCTTCTGACGTCACATCCTGGTTCGTCGACGAAAGTAATCATAAATATTTCACCGAATATTTATTTACTATTGTGTAACTTCTGAAGTTTGTTGTTAGTGACTGGTTTTATTCGTTATTTTTTCGTTTATCAACTTTTCAAACCTTCTAATTATATATTTATTTAAATTAATTGCGGTTGCTTTTTCGGTTCATTTTATACAAACTATGAAATAAAAATTGCAAATTTTAACTCTTTAATATTATTGCATCATTTAGAACAAGATAAACTGTTGAAACATGGATATTCTTTATCGTTAAAAGCGTTATTTCCAACTAATCTGGAACGTCAAAATATAAATCTTGCTTTAAAAATTTTCAGTCCTTTCGTGGAAGCTCTTTTAACTTTTGGAACAAATATAGAACATTCTTCAGACACGACTAATTTTATAGATATTGTATTAACATGGTGGAAAATTGTTAATGTATATTGTTAGGAAATTTCAAACAGATGCTTTAGAACACTGATTTCGAAAATATAGGCAATTATCAGGAGGTCATTATCACATTTCAATTAGACAGTTGTATGAATCCGAGAAAAATTTGAGAATACAATCACTTTTAACGTTAACATGAAAAACATTTGGTAATATATCTATTAAATTTTTTTCTGAAAGTTTAGAATCTTTTCACGAAGAACAGAGGCAATACGATAATTCGTTTAATCCTGAGAGATAGAGTTCTTAATGAAGAAGGCTTCGATGAAGTTCATAATATATTACCTGTTTACTGTTATAAAATATTTAAAAATGTTAAATTTCAAATATGCAAACAAAATTTAGTAAATAATGAAGAAATTGTTATTGAAGAAAATTACAATTTGATAATATAAGCAGAGGTGGTTTATTATTTCCTAAAGATAACGTTGTACACGTAGTCTTAATTAGCCTTTTTAATTTTTAATAAACTTATACAACACTGTGAAAATGATTTTTTGAAAATTCATTATAAAAAAGAATTTTTTATAAATATCGTTTTTTAAATACTGGTAGGTACATGAATCAATAAATTGTGAACTAAGTAATTGTGAAGATCATAAAAACGAAACTATTTTAAGAATGATTATAACAAGCGTAACAAATACATTAATGAAAAATTATTGCGGAAAATCAAACGACGCGCTGAACAAAAATAAAAAAGGTAAAATAAACGCATTAGTGAGTAATAAATAGAACTTTATTGATCTAATTTGATATAATTTATTAACAACGGCGTTTGATTTGAAATTTCGTTTTCCGCTAAAAAAAAACAAAACGAATGGGGTGCGATTGAGAGCTCAGTTCACGACTGGCAGCCCCGTTTAAACAAGAAGTCACATAAAATTATATTTAGATAGATAAATACTAAAAAAAAATTAGTCATTTACCACACAAAACACGTTAAAATCCGGTTTAACGCGTAATAGTATGACTACTCTTGATTCGATAGAACAGCAGCGCTCAGGCCTTGTTATTAAGTAGGTAATGCTTAAGCCCGGTAGCCACCCTTGTGGGTGCGGCACTGGATGGACAATTCCGTAAATATAATGACAAAAAACAGACTAATGCGCTCTCCGGTGTTTCCAATAGCGTGTTTTGGTTCCTAATCATGGACAATAACTAAAGCGATACATAGAAAACTGGAGGCATTTGAAATGTTTGAGGATCTCATGGAAGGTACATCGGACGAATGTGTCCATACTTCAACAACTTAGGGTGGAGCATAAAGATAGATTAGTGCCAGATATAAAAAGAAGATGTCTCCGATTTTTTGGACATATCATGAGACGAAGTGGGTTAGAGAAGATTATAACATAAGAAGTAATCTCGGGGAAGAGAATCAGAGGACGTCCGCCGATTCGTTTTATAGATCGCATACAAAAGATGACGGTGTCGTCAATGCGAGAACTAATGGATAATATACAGGATCGGAATAAATGACAGGATTTAATCGCAAAAACTACACGATTGGTCACGACATCTTATAATGGTGTTTTTTTTCTGCAATTTTATTTTTAAAACTTGATATTATTAGCATCCTTATTATATCTTTCGATATATAAGCTTTTTATTTATTTTTATTTTTTTTTTATAATGGGCACAGGATTACACGATAAAGATTTTCTACATTTCGGTATACGGTTAGATAAGTTTGGTTGTTGTTACAACTGATGAAAATACACTTTTTATTTTTTTATATTATATATGTATTGCGTACGTATAAACAAGATCCTATATAGAATATGCGAATTTTCTATTAGATACCTGTAAAAGAAGGTTTTGTCTAAATAAAAGTTGGTAGTGCGACTGAACTGAGGATGTTTTTTTAGCGTTTTCAATTTTTATTTAAAATATCGGCATGGAACATTTTTTGTACTCTTAGCTTTTTCCTATTGTTAACATATTTTAACTAATCACGCATAATACATATGTATATTACGTATACATAAATTTCGGTGACGTGTTAAAACAATTGCGTCGTTTGCGAAATAGTTACCGACGTTTTATTATTGCATTAAGCGTTTTCATTAAAACGTTTTCTCTATCGTAAATTAGCATCTAATTGAAAATGTCGTTTACCATTTCAGTTTAAGTTGTAAAAAACTTCTTATACATGCGCGTCTAATTGTTTTCTGTCGTATTAATAACATTTTCTTTATTTTTCTTACAGGGTTTTATTTATTCGCCTTTTCTTCTATAACGCAATATTTATAAAATTTTGTTTATAATTTGTATGTATTATCGTTTTTTTATACTGTTTAATAAAGTTCTTTGTTCTTCGTTTGTTCTTTTTAATTCCGACATTCCTGTATATAAAAGTATTTACGCACGCGTACGTGCCTTAATGCGCATGTAATTTATTTCGTTAGCGTCTGCCTCGTGTTTTCGTTATTGTTATTTATACTTTAAATACCGCGGGGTTTTTAACCTCGCACGAACTGCGTTTAAAGTTAACGTGTAAGATAGTTTACAAGTTTTGGGTTTTTTATTCGAATATTTTATTATCCGTGTGATTGTCACCTTACGTTGATTTCATTGAAAGAGAATGAAGCACGTTGTGCTTATTCATAGAGTTAAAAATGTCCTTGAATTAGTTGATAAAAAGCGACAATTGTTTTGTTATAAGACTTTTTATTTTCCGGAGGAAAGAAAATCGAGAACTTACTGCTAATGATGTTATATTGAGTTGAACATTATATTTCGGAGAAACCGCTTTCGGATAAAACGTCTTGTAGTGCAATTAAATTTTTGAGAACGATATTTGGAATATCCCGGTGTTCAAGGAATAAGTGTCGAAGTGTCGCAGGTGTCTGGACGCAGCGAGTCCACAATGGTGGATCCGTTTTTGTTTTTTTTTTATAATGCAGCCACGAACCAAGGCGCACGGTTCTTTTTAATGCGCAGAAAAGATTTCCAGGAATAAGGATATCACGGTGATTAGGAAGTTTTCTACTATTTTCAGATCGAATAGCATTCTAGATTTAAAATTGAAAATGACAAAAGTCGTTACGAAGATATTTACAGCTGTATAAACTGATTAAGTGGGATTACAATAAATGCCGGTTTTAAAGTTCACGAATCACGATTTCGCGATAGAAAGAAAAGATCTCGTTAAATCGTTAAAAAATAACGGAAATCAATGTGACGAATATAAAAACAAATACAATTCGATAGGACTACATAGTCATCATTAATAATGAAACTGTTGATAGAGCCGTTAGGTTGAAATATTTCGGGTGTTACACGACGGAAGAGCAACAAATTATACGGGAAATATATTCTGCGAAAAATACTTACGAAATATAAGGCAGAAATGCATTAATCTTACAAATTTTCAATTTCATTATATTGTGCAGAATCAGCCACGACTAATATAAACCTACGAGAATTGTGGCTGCGCAGAAGGAAGATACCGTGGGCCACCAAAGCACTCAATAAAAAAAAGTTCTAGAAATGAATGATTAAAGTGCGAAGACATGCAAGAAGACAAAGAACAGTCTGTACAAAAAAAAAAAAAAACTGAGCCAGTACCAGCGCAATTAAAAATATCATCTCAGTAACAAGGTAATGTAAGTTTTAGTGGTCATATCGAATCATCAGCATTCTTGGAAGAATATGGCTCACTAAGAATTAACAATTCGCGAAACACATATTATTGCCAATGTTTTGAAGAATTTTGTTTTTAAGAAGTTAGTATTTTTCATATGTATGTAATTGCTAGCTTAAAAATGTTCTGACCGAAATCAGAATATGCACGTACGCTTCATAGATTTTGGAAATTGACAAAGTACAGCGTAATAAAATGTTTCTCAAAAAAACAACGATAGATGCAAACGATTTGAAATGCACCTTAAACCTAGGCTATCAACAGAAGGCTACAGCATGGTTAGAGTGTATAAAAATGGAAAGTGAAGTAATACAAGGTTCTGTACTACTGCCGATTTTGGTGTCTATTCGAACACATCTTTTATCTAGGTGCGATAAGGGTGAGTGGAATACTAGTAAATAACAGTAAGTTAGCAACGATAGCTAACTCATGGAACGGATTACAGCGATTAATACGCACGTACATAAATGTGCGAATGAATTTAGAATTACACGAATTAAAACAAAATTAAATATATATCGGAATGACAAAAAAATAGAATTCAAGAACAGAATATAATAATAAAAAATAGAGAAAGCGACGTTGAACCGTAGAGAAGGTGAATCATTAAATGTAGATTAGAAATCACACAAAGCATTTTTAAAATTGAAAGACATAATGAGCGACATAAAACACCGAATTGAAATTGCATCTGGTAAAGTGCTGTAGAGTGGCCTAGAAAATACTGCCGATTTTGTTTTTCGAGTAGTATACGTAAATATCGCGCTCTACGTTTAATGTACATCCGAACATGCGAGATTTTTGTTGCCGTAACCAGAAGAAGTACGCGTTTTGCGCGAAACAGTGTTTTTAGTCAGATTCGATCGTAATGGTGCAAAGACTTCAGAAAAAAAAAATCATAGTTTCCGTTCGCTGTAAACGTAACTCGTAATATAATTTTGACAGTAGTTAAAAGTTTTCGTCATACTGCTACTGCTGTAGATAAAAAAAAAAAAAAACGTTTTGGCCAGAAAAAAGACTTTATACTCACGAAAACTTCGCTCAAGTTTGGTGCCAATACTTATAGAGTCCTAAACGTTCTGCTCTTTGTCACGCGACTACATGAACATGTCGGGAGAATGTTCGCGCCGTATATTAGTGGAAGACTTAAGATTTCATCCTTGTAGTAAATTTTTGGTAACCCAGGAATTGAACAATACCGATTAAAAATCTTTGCTGAAACAATTATGCAAACAATCGAAAATGAAGAGATCGATTTTTAAAAATATCATAATGAGCGACGCAACTCGTTTTGAATTATCCGGTACGCTAAATAAATAAAATTGCCGCTATCGGTCCGAATGTAATCGTAATACGATTGAACATCTTACAGACGCTAACTTAATAAATAGTTTATAACCGATATTAAAACGCAAATGATCCCGGTAATCGAGCGTCTATAAATAAAATAATCTGTCCGTACGCAACACATATCGAGATGTTAAATTAATTTCTTCCATTATTTCGCCATCGTTATTTTCTCAATCGTACATAGTTCCGGCAAAACGGGGTGACGTGTTATTCGAAAGAAACTCTCGTAATACGCGAGAAAGTGTTCGGCAATTGGTTAAATTTCGCCTATTTGAATTAAAACCACCCGCGTTTATGAGTCGTCTAAAGGATTTAGAAGACGTTCTGAACTATACCTTAAATCATTGCGCTCATCATGTAACTGTCCTCCATACAGTACATTGGTATTGTCCCTTCTTCGACAGATTGTTAAATAAACCACAAAAAAAAAGGGAAAAAAAACGTGAAGAAATTTCACATAATTCGACGACATATGGATCGAATAGGTATTTAAAAATTTGTATAAAAGGATTGAAAGAATATATAGTTCAGAACGGTGGTCACCTGATGAATTGTGTACCATGAATAATTGCAAATTAGATTGAAACATTTACTTTTTTTTTTCGGTAATTTTTGAGTTATTCAAAAAATCAAAACCGCGAGACCCTCTGTACATCAATACATCCAAGAAAATTAAACCATTAAAATTAGAGATCTGTCGACAGTTTTTGAAAATCAACAAATGTAACAAACGAAGAAATCCGACGACGTTTAAAAAGATAGCAAACTTTTCACGATTAAAAAGCGACATATTAAGGATAAACGTGAAATATATTCCGATTAATATTGCAAAATAAAAGGAAAACAGGAATCGCGTTACAAGAAAATATGGAAAATTGAATTGTACTCGTCACTACGAAGGATCTAATAGATGTGGACCGGAACAGGAGTAGTACAGGATGCATTAGTCGCTTAAGTTCATTAAACCGACACGGCAGAAGTGGGGAAATAATTATTAAAATTTAATATTTTAGGTAAATTTGATATTTTGATACGTTTCACACTGAACACTTGGTTTAATAATTTATTTTACAAGTACAACATAAATCGATGTTGTATGCTAAAATTTTTCTTTCGTAACATTAACCGCACGCGCAAGATTGCCTGCTATTTTAAAAATACGATTTCGACGTATGAATTATTGGTTCGATCTCTATAAAGTTTTATTCAAATCTTCTGGTATTTCAATTAATACGGAACATTTGCGAAATTGGACGTAAACATATTAACACCATGTACATATACACACCCGTGTATGTATATGCACGTGTGAACACATATATATGCATATATATATATATATGTGTGTGTGTGTAAATGAGTCGTGATATTGGAAATGAGGAAGGTTGCCGAAATATCATTATGGAGATTTTTCGTTGTGTACTTAGTATTTTGGATTATAATAAAAGTAATCGATTTGTTGCGAAAAGTTTTTGAAACAAAATACTAGCTTTATTAGAAATATTTTCTGCGTTCATGAATTAGATTGCTTTGAACATTACGGTGCCAAATCTTTCTGTATCAATAAAAATGTGTCATTTTACGGAACGCCAATATATCGTTTCTTTAGTGTGGGAATGTAATTTTGAATTATTGTCGCTAGTACATTATTTAAGTCAAATCTATTCAGCTGTACGAATATATAGGACTTTGTTTTACCATAGTACCTAATTTTATGCGTATAGACGACCTTTAGTAAATTAAGAAATAAAAAGTTTTTTTTTTGTAAAAATAAGAAAATGCTTGATGGGAAATTTTAATATATATTTGATGTGTGTATATATATATATATATATATATATAGTGTAAAAACCGTACGATATCATTGATCGCCCATGCAAGCGAGGTATTAGTAAAAATTATTTATAACCGCTTATACGCTTTTCTTCGGAAGCAGGTACCCTAAGAACAACAGAATTTTCCAGAGGTAGAAGAACAATAGGACAAATTCTTAATCTCAAGCAAATAATAATAGAAAAAACCAGAAAATAAAACAAGCAAATGGCGTTATGCTTTGTCGATTACTAAAAAGCAGCGTTCGATTACGTACAATGGAAAAAAACTGTGGCATATTTTGATTGAGATAGGAGCCTCAAAGCACCTCGTTGGGTTAATCAGGCGTTTATATGAAGAAAGCGCAGCAAATGCCCGTGTGTGTCAATCGATTCAGACCACTTTCATCTTGAACGCGGAGTGCGTCATGGATGTATATTATTCAACGTGTGTGGAGAATGGGTAATGGAATTTTTGGACAATATTGTTGGGAATGAAATAGAAGAGGAAAATAAATATGAGATGTACTGACATGGTCTGTAAAACAATGGTTCTGAGCTTCCTTCAATGCGTTCGTTGTGCGCAAAACAGAGATCTGTGGCGCAGACTTGTGTTTCAAATGACAGAAAATAAAATAATAGTCACGATATCCCCAATGATAGTGTAAAAAACTGTGTACATATATATATATATATATATATATATATATATATATATATATATATATATATAGTGTAAAAAATGTGTGTATATATATATAGAGTAAAAAAATATGGAACTGATTGGAATTCGACAGATGTAAAAATGTACATAGCTTTTATTTGGATGTGAATATTTCCTGAGTGAATCTTGTATACGGTAAACTTGATTGGTTCTCTGTTTGTATTTGTAGCTATTTGTTAAAATTATTATTATTTAAATTAATGTGCCATATACAACAACTAATGACCAGAGTTACAGAAGTAAATAAACATTAATTAAGTGATATATTCCAGTATTTTGCAGGAACAGGAGGAGTCTGGACAGCGTAGAAATGTTGTCATCAAGGAGTAGCTGCAATGGAGATGAAAGGACGTTGTATGATCTTTATAGGCTCTATTGAGAACACACTGCTGGTATATGTTTGGCAGATAGCATGACGTTGAATGCAGTACATTCTGATGTAATAGGAACGTATACATGTGTTAGCTTAGTACCAATCGGAGACTGTTGATAACTACGTCATCGCTCCGATCTTGTACGTGGGTTTTCTAACGTGTTATTTTGGGCTTGATAAATCGTAGTTTGTTTGCTGTTGGTGTAGAGTGCCATTCTTCTTGCCATAACTAAAATAACGATGATTTCAGTATATCTTGAGGTCTACGAATGGGCACGGGTAATGCAGTTGCTGCTTCCTTCGCTGCCCTATCTGCTAGTTCATTTTCAGCAATTCCAATATGTGCTGAGAATCAGAGAAGAGGAATGTAATGGATGGTTCAATATTTTTGATTATTAATTCTACAATTGTTTCCGTTATAGGATGTCTAAAAACTGGTGTTTCAATTTTTTGGTATGAGTATATTCTTCGGGATATTAAATATTAAGACAAATTATTGTTTACATTTTGTTACTTGAATTGAAAATAATTGTATATAGAGAGCGGAAAACGAGAATGTAGTAGGGTATATGTATACATCTTTTTTCAAATATTTGTATGATTTTAATAAACTTATTTAGACTAATTAATTATAAATTTAGCGTTTTTTTAAAAAAAAAGGTACGAGAAAATGAACGACAACAAATTGTGTATTTAATTAATTTATTTTTTAAATATAAATTATCGTTTATGGAATATGAAAGTAGATAATACTGGTAATTTTGCTAATGCTATATATAAACATACATATATGACGATAATGGTGAATGATATACGTGTATGGTTTGTGCAACAGATGTTGCTACCACCTTGTAAAGCGGCAATAAATTGCAATTTCAGGTTTTACTTAAAGGTGTCGCACAAATTACTATGTTACAATTATATTCTAATTTGGTTCTGGGTACATCACGCAGACATACACTATATATATATATATATATATATATATATATATATATATATATATATATATATATATATATGTATGTATGTATGTATGTATATATCATCATTATCTCTTATATCTCGCAAAGGAATATGAACAACCTTTTGATAATTATAAATATTTATGATATATGTGATATACAAGCCCGGTACGATATGTGATGCAAAAAGTCAATTGTCATTATTGTTTTACCTGTGTTGCGCTTAATTCGGTCACATTTTTTATCAAGTTGGCTGATTTCGTGCTATTTTCTCAATGATTTATAGATATTTTTATGGTCTTTAACTGCAATATTTGTACACCGTAACTGTGATCATTTGTTCGTCCTACAACTCTTTTTTAAAACACTTTACATTATTTGTTTTGCTATACGTTCTGTATTTATTAAATAGTACGCGTCTTGTGCATTGTAAAAACCTTTTTTCATCCCAGGAAATTAAACTATCGAAGACATCGTGATTTTGTTATGAATATTTAATTTTTTGGTAATCGATCCATTTCCTCGGAATAATTCGTCTAAAGCAGTTGTCTAGTTTTGTGTTTCATAGGTCACGTTTTTTCGCTAAATATTAAAACTATAATATCTGTTTATCGATTTAATTATCTAAATACATTCTTCTATTTGTGTTATAATCACAGAAGAATATTGAAGTCATATAAACTACTTATCTATTGCACGTCGCTTATTCTATTGTTTTGGATACATGATACATTGTCCAACTAAGTTCGTATCGTATCCCGTTCAACATAATGATGAATGTCTTTTTTAGTCATATTGCACATTACACGTCCAAAATACTTCGGTATACAAATTGAACTTTATCTAATAAAAAATTAATGCTCATTTTTTTTCTTTTACGGAGGTGGTGTGTTTTGTAGTTCATGATATTTGAAGCAATCTTTTTCAACGCCATTTTTCAAACTATTCATTTTTAAACATCCGCATTTCGTCCGTATACAAATGTTTGATTTTAATGAATTTAATCTCGACGTAATCCTTTCATATCCTGTTAAGTTTCACTATTTCACATCGAACCGGTTCCGTTCAATGTTTTAATTCCTGACATTATTCCGAGTTAATACCCATAAATACCTCTAGCTGTTCACTATGTCGTATTTATTTCGAATATTTGTTTCCATCAGTGAGCATGATCTTCCTTTCTTGTTTATTTATATCTATGTCAAAGAAGTGTAGCTGATCTTGTGCAGACAATGTAGTTTGATACATTTTAGACTATCAATGTTATGTCATTTTCGTATCCATGATTTGTAATCTCTTCACCCCTATTAATGCATTTATAGTATGCAATAAAAAATTACTTTTTTTTTTTTTTTTAATGACCGAATGGCAACGTTTGTATTCTATTGTTCATCCCGGTAGTGTTGCCATTATTTTGTCTAATTTCCTTGGTAGTAGTAGCAAATGTTTTGGTACGTCCATTCAAGTTGACGCTGTCCGTAGTATATACCACACAACGTTGTGCTAAGTTTGAACAAAACATAAAACTAATTACGTCCGATATTCAGGTGTTTTCTTTTTCATTTTCGTTCTCCTCTTCTTTTATATTATAAATCGTTGAGTTTTGTATACGCGTAACGATTTGATTCTGTATCAATTATATTCTCTTAGAAATCCTATTTGAATTTAATTTTATCTCCTTTATATCTAGAACTGACTAGTATAGTTATTTACTAGATTTAAATGTTGATATCATCTTGATTTTCAAGATGTGCCCATCTGCACGACCTCCATTTTATTGATTGAACTGTCACTCTGAATCAACAAATTGGTCGTTTTAGAAGGTTCCTTGCAAGAGCGTTTCCATGTCCTTCCAATCTCAACAAGTTGGCTGCAGCTAGTTTTATTTCTTCTGTAACGTATTTGACTTATACACTTCTACGTAGTGTGTGGTTTGATACATACCACGGTACTCCCGCCAGCTACCTCAGCATCTTAGTTTTCGAAAGCGCTGTATTCTATTAATATTACTTTCGGACGTACATCCCATAGTTCGGCTGCGTACAACCATATTGGTTTTAGCACCATAGCATATAACATTTTATTTGACATCTGTAATTGAGAAACGTTGCCTTGTTTTTAAATTAAGTTCTGTCATATTTTGGTCTTAATATGTTGAAGCCAGTAAGTGTTTCATATAGGTTTACTCCAAAATATTTTACGGATGACCATTTGTGTTTTCACTTGTTGTTTATTTGTTTACGGCAGATGGATGTAATTATTGATTAAAATTTGGTTTTAACGATAGCTGCTGTTTGTTATTTATAGAGTTTGTAATTTTAAAATATGTTTTTAAAATCGTAAGTTTAAATATCAATTATTTTAGATTATATATGAATATTTATGCTTATGTTTATATTTAATTTCAAGTTTTATGTATGTTACCGTATTCCTTTTGTGTTTTTAATAAACGATATGTACTTATCAAAGTCGATTGCCATCTTTATTGCATAATATGTTTACGGACGATTATATAGGGGGGCGCTTTATAATGCGACTCGATAATATCTGATTACCTAATTAAAGTAACACTGGGATATTTTTACGTGTGCGTTATATGCAAAATGTATGTGTACATGTATATATATATATATATATGCTTGTGTATATATATATATATATGTTTGTGTATATATATGTATATATATATATATATATATATATATATATATATATATATATATATATACGTAGTTTTGTACATTGTTTAATGTACGTGTGTATGATGTATGTGTACTCACTGGCATGTGTGTATTTTACATAGTGGAAAATTAAGTATAGTAATCATAAATAGCTGTGTTATGATATGGCACAATGGCCTATTGTGCAAACTCAGGACGATCATGCCTGCATACCTTCCTTTGCTCACATCATATCTGCACAATAGACACTTCTATGTAACACATGGAGAAGATGTGTCGGATATTCACGGTATAGAGGCAGGCGTACCGCAAGGCAGTGTACTGGGTCCCTTACTATACACTCTATATACTGCGGACACACCAAAAGACAGTATGGTAGATATAGCCATGTTTGCAGATGATACTATGATACTCTCATCTGATAAAGATCCAAGTGTAGCTATTAACAAATTGCAAAGCTATATAAATAAATTCAGTGACTGGACTAAACAATGGCTGATAGAAATAAATCCAGAAAAATCAGCACATATTACATTCAGCAATCGGCTTCAACATAGCCACAGAGTATCTCTCGATAAACAAGTAATACCAAAGCTCGATGAAGTTAAATATTTGGGAGTTTATTTAGACAGCCGGCTATCGTGGAAAACTCATATAGATAAAAAAAAAAGGGAGATAGAATTAAAATTTAGAAAAATGCACTGGCTGCTAGGACCCAGATCAGAAGTTACTTTAAGTAATCGCGTACTTTTGTACAAAACTATGCTGAAACCCATATGGATGTATAGTGCGCAATTATGGGGTTATGCAAAAAAGACAAATACGAATAAAATCCATCATTTGCAAAATAAAATCTTACGCCTAATATACCGAGCTCCATGGTATATGACGAATTATATAATCCACTTAGATCTAGGCGTACATCCAGTACAAGAAGAAATACGTAAAATTGCTAATAGACACCTTCAACGGCTACGTCATCATCCAAACGAGCTGGCGGCTCAACTACTACACACGCAGCAAGATCTCAGAAGACTAAAAAGGACGAAGATTACGGATTTAGCCCATTGACAAATAGGAGGACTCACCAAGGGGTGTGTCCTTCATACAGGTGATTGAATCTTAGATACAATTTGTTAGATAGCTATTACTGGCTAGTTACAAATTTGGAAATGGTGAAAAAAAAAAAAAATGATACTGGTTGTTATTTTGAAGACTGTCGTTTTCATTTATTACAGACACACAGTATTTTACCATCCACAAATCAGTCCCCTAAGAGTCTCGTGGAAGAAATTATCGATTATATTAATTTTATTAATCAATATCCGAAAATTAATTGTCAAAAATACGGGTGGATGAATTTTATCCTAATGTCGCCGAAGTGGACGATAGATAAAAAGTTTCTACTCCTGTATGTTAAACGACATTTAAGTAGAAAACAATTATTTTGGTAACAAATTAATACTTTTTTTATTAATAAAAAATAATTATTCTTATAAAAAAAACAATGAAAACCAATTTAAATAGTAAACTAAAAAAAATAACATTATCATAAAATATTAATGTGTAATAATTCGAAAAATATTGCATCATGAAAAAATTAATACTTTCCAGTGGTAAATAAAAAATCTTATTTTCTCTTTTTACTAATTAGTTGCGTTACATTTAATATTTAATGTTTCTGTTTAACTATAATAAAAAAAAAATATTTTTGTTTCCAACTGTAACTATTTTTTTCTGATGTTAATTAAAACTATTTTATTATTGTATCGCGAATAAATTCAATAATGTAGGTTTTTAATTTTTATTTATTTTTCTATATGGGGAGGATATTGCGGAGATTGTTTATGTTTTAATGAAGGATGATAATTTGTCTAGAAATGTTGCTGCGCAAGGGAATAGTTGTAGATTATCGATATGATGAAGGGCCGAGATGCATAGTATGTGGAATATATGGCGAACGTAGTAAGATGTGGTGAAGATCAGAATGTAACGACGTCAAAGCAGAATATTCGGAAGAAACACGATCGAGATTGCAGAATGCCTGCTCAGAACGGAGGGGACAGAAGGGACTTTCTCGAAGTTATGTATGGAAAAGACGATCAAATAACGAATGGTGTCCAAAATTCGATCTGATGATAAGTATAATTGCATTGCTATTAATCTTACAAAAAATAGACGCACGAAAGTTTATGAAGAGAAGGTTGCATAGTATTTGGCCAGATGCGATCGATTAATACTTTCAGTATACGTCAGTTGCCAAAGATCCTTACGCTCCAGCTGTACAGAGAGAGTGCGATATCCTTGCGAGGAACAAAAGGCAATACTACACTGTTAGACGACGCATCTTTGGCTAATGAATCTACCATTTCATTATTTCAAACGCCTTTTGTTAAAGAAGGGTATATAAATATATTAGCTGTAACATAATTACTGCAATCGTCGTATCTTCATCATACTTTTCGAGACGGTAATAATAAGGTAATCCCCACAACGGCCAAAATTAATAAAGTTCGTAGTACTACCGATAACGTAGTTTTTTTATTATTATTATTTTTTTTTTTTAATTTTAAAAGTGATGATGATAAATAGGATTAATTTTTTTTTAAATTTAAATAAATAAAATTTTATAATTAGAGGTATTTTTAAATTTAAAAATTGAATAAAATAAAATTTTTTAAATTAGAGATATGTATCAACAAGGAAGCACTACAGAAGTACTTTCTGATAAAATTAGATCTTGATTAAAGAAGAAAGCGAAGTACGCGATTGCGCTAAAATAAATAAATATACGACCTAAATATTTTATCAGCGACGCCTTCGTACGAGTGAATGAATATTTATCTCTTTCTACGGTCATTATCGTAAATTTTTAGCAGTTGTCAGGACGTTACGCTCTTTTAAATTTCGCACATAGAAAGAATTGGATGTTAAATTTTAATTTATCCCGATTATAATTTCGAAGACGGTATCTGTTACTTTCAAATTTACAATGCGGTTAAACTAATTAGTTGTATAAACCTCGGAAGTAACGAATAAAATAAACTTAATCCGGTGGTCATACATTGAAACCTGGCACACTTTTTCCGGCCGTCGAAAACACGTATTAACCTTGTGCCGTTTACGCAGTTGGCCATGCAGAAATATCTCTCGCATATTAAATAAGATTAACCCTCCCCTACTTGTGACGGATGACGTATTCTCTTATTTATTCACCGACATTCGGTTATAACTTTAATTCCTTCCGGTTTCAAATTTCTAGTTTTGTTCCCGGAAATAATCGAAGACAACGAACAAAAAGTTCAATTTTTCCTCAAATTTCTAAGACTATTAAATATCCTTAAGATCGTGTAAGCTTCATTCACTCGCGGTTTTGATTAATGCTACTAACTTCGAATTTTTTATTCAAATTTAAGTAACGTGAATTCTCTCGCAGATTTGCATTGGTGAATACGGTCGTACATCTGTCGTTGTTGTTCTTTATCGAGTTTAGCTCTCCCATTTGGATTTCAGTATTCGTAAGCCTTCGGCCGGTCTATATACCAGTTAGACGTTAAGATTTTTTTTTTTTTAATTATGTTT
Source organism: Coronaproctus castanopsis (assembly GCA_032883995.1). Taxonomy (NCBI): domain Eukaryota; kingdom Metazoa; phylum Arthropoda; class Insecta; order Hemiptera; family Monophlebidae; genus Coronaproctus; species Coronaproctus castanopsis. Next base: position 53,542,776 of record CM065053.1, on the reverse strand, counting down.
TGCGTTATGGATTTTTTTATGACACTAGTGTAGGGAGCCGATTATGATGCTTTAACGGTTATCATTCTTATTGTATTTAGTATTTACGTAACTGCGTTAGATAATTAGCTTATCAGTTTACGAATGAATAAAAACAGATGACATATTACACGAGCACACCTATTCCTGTTGATCGTCTGATTGTTTTTTATTTATTTAAAAAAAAACAAAACAATTTAATCCGATTTTGTCCAAGATAACGCTTATTTGTTTCAAACGACAAAGAAAATAAAATAAATTTAAAAAACTAAGCGATGAGAATACATATTTCAAAACTATTGCAACGAGTAAACTTAGCGAAATGCGATTATTCTGAGAGTTCTTTTTAGATTTATGAAATTGTACGTGTGCACACGTAAAATTTAAAAGTTAAATATTATAACGCGGATAGAGTTGGTTTACCGCTTTTAATTAATAATTCGCTGAATATTATTATTTTAAAAATGTATATAAAAGGCTGGAAACAGCTCTCAACAAAATATATATTGGTCACACGCTGAGTATCGTATCTACTGAGTGTCCAACCACCCTCCAATATGATGCCGTTCGCCACTAATGGACTATTATATTTTTGTAATCTGCCAGAAATATACCCGACATCGTTGCAGTCAGTTAAAAACAAGTATCCGTAATATAAACAATCTCCACCTTCTCACTAACTTTATAATAAATGATAAACTTTGTAATTATCATTAAGTAATTGATGATTCCAGTAAATAGGCAGTAATTACTTGTAAAAAAACATTATATATATATATATATATATATATATATATATATATATATATATATATATCGTTAATTGCGCAGTTATTGACTGTTGTTCTTGATTACTAGGAATTATCTCTAATTTGACGGTTGATTAATGTGTATCGTATTTCGGAAGAAGAAAACGTTTACTGAATATTAAAAATTCTTAAATTATTACAATATTTTTTTAATGCTAATATATAACCTTAGTAAAAAATTTTATGCAAGACGCCGCTTGATCATGAAAAACTGATAGTCTAGATATTACATTATTAATTTATGTAGGAAAAACCTATAAAAGGGAACGAAATTATATTTTATAAATTAAAAAATATATGATGTTAAACTATAACCAATAATATGAGCTAGTTAAAATAATCTTAATAATAATATAATTAATTATAAAAAACCGATGTTTCAGTCAACGATGTTTATACCTAGTGTAACGTGAGCGGAGCAGCTTCTTTTTTTCCTCTTTTGTTTGCAGATTTGTGACTAGCCTGTGGTGGTTATTTAACAAATGTCATTACGGTTCAATCGTCTGTGTTGAGACTACTCCCATCGGAGTATCCTATTTGTTTACCGGATTAAATCCGTTGTCTTTATCATCTTTAGTCTTCTAGTGTCATTCCCTGTACGCAGCAGCTGGGCCGCTAGTTGATTGGGGCTGAATACTTAGCCGCTGTGGGTGTTTTTCAGCAATCTTTCTGATTTCCTCCTGTACAGGACGTATGACCAGATCTGTATGTATAGCGTAGTTCGTAATGTACCACTGCGCTCGGTATATCTGTCGTAATATTTTATTCTGTAGTCTGTGTATTTTACTTATGTTCGTTTTCTTCACACAACCCAAAAGTTGAGCACCGTATGTCCATATCGGTTTCAGCATAGTTTTGTACAGGAGAACACGGTTGTTCAGAGTTAGTTCTGATTTGGGTCCTAGGAGCCAGTGCATTTAATTACCAAAAACTTTGATTAATTTGTTCGGATGTTTCTTACAGTTATCATAAAATGCTTTTATACTATACTACGTTATATGGTTGTTGTTTTTTTTTTTAAATAGGTTCCTCATTCGGATACTTACTCGGTTGGGACAAGTTTATTGTAAAAAAAAAAAAAATGCAGTTATAAAAGGTGCAGAGAATTAAGATGTTTATGAATAAATGTGTGTGAGCGAAAATGTAGTTGTGAACAAAGAATAATAAACACGAGTTAGGTAAAGGAACAGTAAATATAGGTCCGTGTTAGCTTCATGCAATAAGAAACGTATATTTTCAAATTATTAAGCATTACAAAAAGAAAACAATAATTATGACACAAAATGCTTTTATACTATACTACGTTATATGGTTGTTTTTTTTTTTAAAATAGGTTCCTCATTCGGATACTTACTCGGTTGGGACAAGTTTATTGTAAAAAAAAAAAAAAAATGCAGTTATAAAAGGTGCAGAGAATTAAGATGTTTATGAATAAATGTGTGTGAGCGAAAATGTAGTTGTGAACAAAGAATAATAAACACGAATTAGGTAAAGGAACAGTAAATATAGGTCCGTGTTAGCTTCATGCAAGAAGAAACGTATATTTTCATAAGCATTACAAAAAGAAAACAATAATTATGACACTGCGTACCGTTTAAAATAAATTTACCGCAGTAACTATAAACGTAAAGGAGAAACTTAATTTTTAACCATGGATGTTTAACATATTATATATACAAAATGCAGGAAAAATAAACAAAACAAAAAAAAAATGCGATAAAAATAATGTTTTGATGCCTACAACGTGTCGCATAATTACATTTGGCGGAAAAGTGATCGAGTACACAAGTTATAAGTGCATCGCAGGCTCTTTCATTTTTTAAAATTGTTTGACAATACGGGAACGTGAGATGTCAGTTCTTCTATTTCATTTTCGGTAAACGAGGGTGGTAATCCCTTCAATACCATCCTGATAAGTTTTCGATCCTTAGGCAGGTGCGTGTAATATTGATAATTATTATTTTTATGATAAGTTATAACTTGATCATAGTTTTCTAAAGTATTACAGTAGTTTTATCTTTAAAATTACGCAGTTTAAAATTTTTCGCAACGAGCGACTTAATATTTATCAACGATCTTATATTAGATATACTGTTATTCAATAATACGATAGGCGGGTATTTACCAGTAACGTTAACGGTGTTGGATGTTTCATGAATATTCGGCTGATTATCAGCAGCAACATCGTCTACCGGTTGTATAGCTTTAAATTGATTTCTAGTATCGATAATAATCGAATCCTCGTTTCTTTGTTTTTTCGGCGAACTTTTGCCGGTATGGTTGCCAGCAGCATATCATTGATTATCGTTATATGTATCATTGGATACTCCTCCTACACGTTATTATATGTGTATATATGTGTATATGTATATATGATGATATCATTTATTAGATAGCCTCATTCATTGGCTAGTTATAAATAGCAAATATATGAAAAAAAAATTACGTCTAGTATTTGCACTTCGATTTCATTATCATCATCATTATAACTTCAAACCTCGTATCGTGGATCAGTCGACGCTTGACCGGAATCAGGGAAATCGGTTGTTCCGACACGTGCCTCCGCGAACTCTTTAATATTAGGCGCGGAACGTGCGACCAACATGTTCGCGCACCCGCGTAGTCCTAACCACTGTACTACTCTACACAGATCACACCACGACTTAGGCAAACACGAGAAACAATAAACTCACGTGAAGTGTTTACAAGCGAACATGCAATAATGTGTAGCTGATAAATAGGATGGAATATGGAATGAAAAACGTTCCCCCGACACCATGATAGTGTGTGTAAAATGAGTTTACGTGAGTTTAAAATAAATAAAAACAAAAAGAAAAAAAATTAAAGTATAGTCCCTTAGACCATCGAGAATTTGTGTAAAAATACTTCATCAGAATGTGTATAAAAACATAATATAAGAATGAAAAAAAAATATATAAACAAAAAAATTTAATTGAAAATAGTAGTTAATATTATATTATGCCATATTATATTGTATTATAATTATAATTATATTATATTATGTAATCATAACGCCGTTTGATTATCTTTACTCGATATCTCGTTATTTTAATGCGACGGACCGTATAAATGATTATGTATTTTGTACGGAATTCAGATTTAATAATCGCGCTGGTATTTAAGGTCATAGAATGGATAGCTATTTCGATACATTTGTCTCTCTCTCTCTCTCTTTTTCTACGCTGGATAATATGTTAATCGATAATAACTCGAAGTACAGGTTTCATGGTTAACATCTATGTGATTTCGACACGACAGTTCTTTTACAATATATTGTGTTTTTAGTTCTCCGTATGTTTTACTTTCTTAGAATCGATGAAATAATAATGTCGTGATCAGCGACGAACAAGGTTTAATGCAATGTGCCCTTATATAATAGTAGCATATTTGTGTCAAAATTATTTTGCCTGTAATTCCTAACCATATGTTTTTACTTCGCAAATTCGAAATGGATTTGCCTTTTTCTTCTATTTCTCTTTAAGAAGGAAATAAAAAAAAAAAAATGTTTTTCAATTAGGTTAATTTTTAAATCGGTAATTAGCTAATTAAAAAAGTAAAAAATTTGGTTATTTTAAATTATATATTCTATTTCGTTTGATCAGTTTTTTCGATTTGGATCCTACGTTTTTATCATTTGACTGAAATATGTAACGTATCACTGTAATACGACTGCGCGATAATTCAGTTTTATATATATATATATATATATATGTGTGTGTGTCTATATACATATGCGCGAGTGTTATGTAATAATTTCTTTTAAATCGTTAGATCGATGAGTGCACGTGACTTAATGAATTATTCTGACGTTGGCAACGTCGTATGTTTACACAAAATTTATGCTTTTATTAATCTGATTCTTGAATTTCCTTATTTATGATTTGTTATTTGTTTTTACTTTTGTTAAATTCTATTAACTTTAAACACGATAGAGTCTGTTAATTTATTAATTTATTATTTATCTCCAAACTATAACTAAGTTATACGTTATATATATATATATCACAATCACGATTCGCTTATTTCTGTCCACTGCTGGATGTAAGCGCTCTCCTTCTTTTTCCATTGTACTCGGTCCGAAGCATCGTTCATCCCACCTGACCTTTGAATGTTGTCTTGCCATCACATGCAAGGGCGACCATGGATTCTGTGCCCTTCTCTCGGTCTCCATTGCGTTATTCTTTTGGTCCACCTATCGTCTGTTCTTCTAGAGACTATATATATGTATGTATGTATGTATACATAAATTTCATATGATTAGTTATTACTTGAATTCGTTTAAAAATAATAGTAAAGGTATATAATAAATTTTGTTTTAATTGAATCGGGTTAGACCAACACCACAGAAGACTTAATCATCATCCAAATCCGAAGACCTTGGCACTTTTGGCCACAGATCAAAATTTTCAATACATGTAAGCGATGTTGATAATCGCTCTTATAAAATGCTAGGTTTTATTATAAGAAATTCATATGTGTTTAAAGATCCATGGACGCTACTGTCGCTTTATAATGCACTAGTGCGTAGTCCTAATAAATACATTAGGTTAATTGACAAAGTTCAGTGTAAATTTTTAAAATATCTATATTACCGTATATCAGGTATTTACCCTAAATATATGAATTACGATATATTAAGAAATATAATGGATGTGAGGTCTTTACACTACAGAAGGAAAATAGCCAAAATAAGGTTTCTGCATGACGTATGCAAGGGTACAGTTAATAGTGAGTATTTAACATCAACCGTCTCCTACGTTGTACCAAGACTAAATAGGCGATCGATTCTTTTTTTTTAGCGAGCCGCGTACACGAACATTTTATAATCAAATTATATCTCTCAAAGTACCATTACCAATAAATATGTCTTACTTACTTACTATTAATCGCATTCATGTATATTTAGCTATTTATAATTATATTGCATCAACTAACATTAATATTTAACATATCCATTTTAATAATTTTATACCAATCTGGGTGAAAAATCCTGTGCCCATTAAAAAGAAGAAAAAAAAACCTCGGTTTAAGTTTTCCGTTGCCGTCAGCTTTCCGCTTTTGAACATATCTCCCTGTATGGATATACTTTGATAACAGATATTTCTTTAGTAAGTTGCTTCCCGAACATATTTTGCGATGAGAACAGCGGTTTCGTCTATTCCAATGGTTCTAGACTGTTATTATGTGGTGTGTGTTTGGTATATTTAAGGTTTATGTTGTATTTATTAATTTGTTGAAGATTATTCGTCCGTTTATTTCGAGTAAGATTGTGTGAATGGGGTGTGAATGATGTATGTTTTAATGAGTGTGAGACTTGTGAATGTGTGTAGTTTTCTGGTGTGTTTAATGTGTGTGAGGCTGGTGAATGTGTTCAATGTATTTTTTTTTTGTATTTTATTTTTTTTTACTTTTAATTTTATAATTCAGAAAAAATTATTCATTGTATTATTTTATTTATAAGCCTACACTATAATTGGCTGTTAGCTGTTGTCTGGCTTTATTAAATAAATAAATAAACTTACTTTAAAAAAAAAAGAAGGCTTAAACGTTTCAAACCTGACTTGGTTTTTACTAAGTAATATACGTAACAGAGCTTAACCATTGGGTTAAATGTCAGCACACGTTGAATAATCATGATTGCTGCTTATTTAAACTAAAGTTTAAGATTGCAGAAAATAAGTAGTTGTCTTTTCTTGGAGCTACATTTAAAAAAAAAATTCCGTTACTATTTTTTTTTTTTTGAAAGGGGCGTTAATTTAATTAAGTTTTTTTTTTGTATTACTTTGTTCCGCGTTTACGTCAGATATTTTCCTTGCCGGTGATTTGCTGTCGTTTTCACTAGATTAAAGAGATCTCTAAGTTAGTCTGGAAACTACACACTCGAGAAAATTGTAACGAGCGAGGTCCTTGTAAATATGATTAATTTTAAATAATAATTATATTGTTATTTACTTTTCTCCCATAATATTTGTTGTTAATATTAGTACGTAGTGTACGTTCTATCATGCATAGATGTGCCTTCAATTAATGTCAATTTTTATTTTTCGTTTCTAGTGAACAAACAAGAATTGAAACGATTAGAAGATGCTTTCAAGCAAGAAATACTTAAACGATCTAGTCCTTTAAATGGCGGCGTCATCAACAAATATTCGTTCATTAAAGAAGTATTAGGCGATTACGTACCTTCGCCGATTGCTGAAGTAAGTAAAGATGATCTTAAATGCACTTTGTTCATTTTGCTCAGATAAAAATAACCAATAACGAAGTTCTATTTTCATTATGCGTGATCAATAATATGCGTCTGCATACGTATTATGCGATATATCAATCAATCGTTCCTTCGACTCATCCTCGTCCTGCATTTTTTCAATAATGTAGTTCTTGATGTTCGCTTCTTTCTCGATTTTGTCCATCAGTGTCTGTCTCGGTTTTCTTTTCGGCCTGCGCATGGGTATTTTTCCTCCTATAATATCTTTTAATAAGCCATCATGTCTTAACATGTGCCCTATCCATTTCACTCTTGTTTCCTAATCGTTTTCAAGAGTGACCTTTCCTTTTGTATTGGATTAAAAACTTCTTCATTTGGAATTTTATCAACTCATGAATTTTTAGCATGTGCCACGTTTCAAAAGCCTCAATTTTACGTAAATTTATTTTCGTTAATGCTTTCCGTCGCGTACAGCGCTACTATATTATTTTCGAATTTGGCTTATATAACACTTGTCCAAGTTCTACATATGGCCAAGCCACTTTTACATTCGTACCTTACCTCTCCTTCATATCGATAGCGTAGCTTTTGTACCATTTTTAATGCAGAAATATATGTAATATACTTCTATTAAAATATTGCGTCTCAATTTCTATTTATTTAAAAATTTTAAGTTTCTGACTTATAGCTGTTTCCATTATCTCTTCAACTCGCGGTTGCCGTAACAAAAATAATTTATTTATTGACATATTATTTCTTATAGCTCAACTTTACCGTACAAATTACGAAGTTTTGTTTCTATGAGTGCCTCGTCCTAAAGGAATTATGGATAATGAGCTAGCCGATAAGGAAGTCTGCGTTGCTAACTCCCAAACTCAAAAACCCGTCACTCCATCCTTCACGACGATTTACTTATTAAAATATTTTCTGTCTGGATAGAAATATAATTGGTAATCTTATATTTCCTAACTCTTTTCATTATATTAAGCTTACTACAGACCCTTAGTGTTCATTCCGGCGCATCATACTACGTGATTTTTGTTCATAGCGATTGACATTCTTACCCTGCTTTCACAATTCATTATTCTTTCTTAATTCTTTTTTTTTTTTTAAATGGGCTTTTGTGATTCCACCCATGGCTGTAACGAACAGACGACATGTCTTACTAAATATTTATATTACAGGCTAATATGTAATCAAATATAACCATGTATACGCTATTATTCTGTGAGTTGAGCAGACATCTGAGACTAGTTGGGAGAGGGATTCCTTGGCTTACAATACGTGACAGGAGTTTCGATTGATACATTCTGTAATAACTGTAGCTGAGAAGTGCTTTTTATCGGCAATCTGATCTACATCGCAAGGATGGGTACAGAATGACGAAGAAGCTAATTTATAAAACGAATAAACGAAATTCCGTTTTCTATGTTGGCAGGAAGATTAAAGAACCAGGGAATTACTGGAATTGAAGGTTGAATATTCTTAAATTGTTTGGCTGATTAACAATATTTCCAAGCACCGTTTCAAAATTCCTTGTGCGAAAACCTAATCTCAGATAAAATGTCCCTAACTGGTGTGTTGAAGTAGAATGAACCATTCTCGTTGGAGCTTCTAGTGAGATTGTCTACGGTATCATTCTAGTGAATCCCCGAGTGGCTTTTTAATTCTTATTTTTCGAATAGATTTATAATTTATATATGCTAATTTTTCAGTTAATCGGCAAACGTTTAATATTATCTTGATTATTTCATGATCTACTAGAATTTCATACTTTTAAACCGTTTTCGCAGTATTTTAACAGATGTTATCGCATCTCAGAATACCACTTTTAAATTTTAATTTCCTTTGTAAGTTACTTTTGCTTTTGGTACTTTTAGAAAATTATGTTGTTTTTTTTTTTCATAGTTTAGTTTAGGAAAATATCTTAATTAGTATGGTATGACGGTAGCATTATTCTAGAGGACGTGTTAATATTATGAAACTGCCGCATGCTCTTTAGTCTTCCATGTTGATGTATCTTGTGAATTACCGTTAAAGGTTAATATTAGACGACTATCGTTATCCTTTTCTCGTGTTCTAAATTTAATCACCCGATTAATATCCGCAAAAACAAACGTGTTTTCTATATGGTGAACGTCTATTGTTGTACCAACCATCAATAATTTTATGAACAATTTCCTATATGCCTAATTTCCAAATCGATCAATTCGGTTACTACATCTTCGGCAGTAGGAGACTCGATTTCGCTTGCATATACGTCGATTGGTGAAACGAGCAATTTAATATTTTCTGATAAGTTCGCGTTGTCTAATAACTGCACTATGCGCTATAGTTAATCGGTGCTTTATATCTGGTAGGTAATTTCAATCTTTCGGGATATATGAAATTATTTCCAACCTCATGTCTGCTGTAGATTTTTATCCTTCTCTGTATGCGAGTCTGTAGTCGTTATATCACTTGGATAGTGTCTGATACAATTTCTCGTATGTTAGCAGATAATGTAGATTTGTAAGATTTATTGTACTGTCTGAGATATACATCTATTTGTATTTTAGAAATGTCCCACAGCATACGTTACATTTTGATAATATTTTGAGTAATTTTAGTATAGGGTCAGTTAAAAAGAGAATACGTATATTTTTTGATGCGTGGAAATATTTTGTTATAGCTAAACATTCTTTGACATGTTGAAATGTTTTGTTGTAACTGAGTTGACCGCTTAAATATAAGTATTATATTTTCGGAAATGTATAAGCGGAAATCATCCTGTAAATGTACACAAATTCTTTGATGCTAATGAGAAGTGTACTGCAAGGGTAAATCGGAGAGCGGAATAAGGTACTATTTTAGTATAGATTTACTGGCTATTGAACACACTTGGCACTCCTAGTTGATTCATTAGAGAATTGTAAATTTATTTATATTTATATTAAATTTAGTTCTTTCAAACTTGTGAACAAAAATTTCCTTATATACACTGGTCTTTATTTCTGTATGCAGCAGATAACGATTAAAAATGGATGTCGATGTTATATTTTTAATAAAATTAGCTTTTATTACTCAAAGCATTATATATATATATATATATATATATATATATATATATATATATATATATATATATATATATAAAATTTATTCGATATAAATTTGAGATGAAGTTATTTGTAGCTACACATTTTGACGATAATTTTTATGGTTCGATTTCGAAACATAATTCATTTAAATTTATGCGATTCGAATAATATACAACAAAGAATAACAAAATTTTTATTTAGCGGATGTTTATTAAAGAAATAATTCCTACTGTGAAAATTAAATGGTGAATAGAAAAAAAACTAGTCGATGGGATAAGGCCGTTATATTTTTTTTGTTGTAAAAGTGAATAATATTCTAAAACGTTTATTTGTTATCTTTTTTTTTTAAATAATTATTTACTTTCCGTATGCTTTGATGCAATACACACATGTATACATACACACGCACATAGTGTACGCATACAAGTATCCTGTTTAAATTTATAGCCTTCCAGATAAATTTTAATAACCGGTAGTTACAGTCTCTTTGTTCGTTCATTCACGTCGTTGTTTATTGACAAATTTATCAGACCATATTTAATTAAAATTTGTGTTTATTATTATTATTATGTGCTTTTTATTATCATAATTATTCTGACATTACCATTTTGGTTTTGAACAACTAATTGCTAGAATTAATTCATATATTATTATAAAACACGTTGGCTTATTCTTGAATTTGTGTTTAAAATCGGAAAAAAATAAAAATAAAGTATAAAGTAAAATTAAATTAAACCTTTGTTTTTTATGTATATATATATATATATATATATAAATTAAACCTTTGTTTTATATATATATATATATAAATTAAACCTTTGTTTTATATATATATATATATGTGTGTGTGTGTGTGTGTGTGTGTGTGTATTAGTAGTTCAAAAATTCTTACATTTTGTACAAAAATCATATTTTAGTAGTAATGACTAGCGGTGAAATTATTTTACTATCAAATTTAATGTTTTTTTTTTTAAACCGACAATTTTGAAAAACATAATAGATCAGTGATTTCGACATTAGCACTATCTTGCGAAAGCACATTAGGCGGAATTATGTTTGATAAGGATTAATGGAAATACGTAAAAAAATTTCACCACTAATCACTACTATGAAAATGTGATTTTCGAACAAAATCTTTGAAATGTTCAAATTAACGCACTCGTTCAAATCGCTTAAGGTCATCATCTTCGTATACATCCAACTAGTCCAATACCAAAACGACTTTACATACACAGAAGCAAGTGGGAACGTTCCTTGAAGGCACCCTATCTGAATGTCCCAAGAGCGTTGTAAAGCTGTCGATTACTCTTAACAACGCCACAATCAACCGTCAGTACTGTTCACATCGTTATACAATTTAAGGGCCTGTGAACAATTCGGGTATTTGTCTTCTCCATCGTTCGGTACAAACTTTTATTTCCTGAACTTACTTAGTAAACGATATCTATCAGCATAATTTATATAAATAAATAGGTAACATCGTCTCTATCATGTAACGAACGAAAAATAAATCCAAGCATTAATAAATTTACGTTAATGACGAACAACGGTTTATAACGAAAATGATCACACAACACGTCGAAAATAGCGCATTGTAATCTGTTGATTTGTAACGTTGTATATTAAGTTTAGTTAAAAATTATACAATTCATTTTAAAAAATTCATTAAAATGTCGAGAAAAACAATTTTTTATATAAGTTAAGAAAAATAAAATTTATCTAAAATAAATTTATAAAATAATTTATAATTTTATAACAAATTTTGTTAATAAACGATGCATAATAAACATTTGTCCTATGGACAACCAAAGTAATCATGATTTTGATTATTCGTTAGCGAAATATAGTAAAATTTGTAGTGATATAAAAATAATTTTTTCTCAAATTTTGTAATAAGTGTATTTTACGTATTAAAAGTTCTCGAATTTTATCATGAAATAAGGTGAAGAACTAAAATCCAAGCGAGCTGTTATTTATATATATATATATATATATATATATATATATATATATATATATATAATTATATAATTATATATAATATATATATATGTAATTAACAAAAATAAATATTAATCACTATAAAAATTATTTTATTAACAATATATATATATATGTAATTAACAAAAATAAATATTAATCACTATAAAAATTATTTTATTAACACAAAGCTTTTCGATAATCGCATCGTTTTTTGTATATGCTTGAAAATGACGTGATTGTCGAAAAGCTTTGCGTTAATTAAATAATTTTTATAGTGATTAACTTTGTTGTTATTTTGTGTTGTTAATTCATAAAATCACTACTCTCAAATACATAAACATATTTCGTTTACACACATATATATATATAAATTACTCGATAATAATACGTGAATATAAACGATATCTTTTAATAATGGTATTTATTATTTTCTTTTCATATGTATTTTTAACATTTTTATAATTATTTATTATTTGTTTACACGTATGTACGCTAAGTTCGAGTATAATAAATAACTACTAAAATAAAAGTATGTGAATGCAAAGTATGTATAAATCATTAAAAATTAATTTAAAAAAATACATTTGTAGAGTACTTTTTTGGCGATACATATTTCGTTTAATAAAAAACCATTCGCAAAATAAAAATAGATAAATAAGATATTTGACAATAATCATCTTACGTTGTTACCGTCAACTACCCGTTTTTTCCAGGGGCCTAGACACATGGCTTTCTAAGAAACTGTCAAAACGTATCGTCTACCGATAAGAATTTGATTTGGCTTTTAACGACACCCGTCATTTAGTGAAACGCTTCACTACTTGTAGAGGTCACTGTCATTTCCTAACAAGAAACAAAACACTACTGTCACGTACTGTCGATATCGTCTCGGGTAATGAACTCTACCTAACCTGCGGCGTAAACTTTATCTCCGCTTTAAAGTACAATGCTATAGTGGAAGGTAACGTTGCGAGTACTTACCGATTGACCAGGTAGATTTCTGCCGGAACAAATTTGTGTAGTTTTCACACATTGTATCCAACATTAGCGTTCGATTCTACATCATGTCCATACACAACGTCGAATATTTCAGTATTTACTTTCCAGATACTACTTTGGGTACGGCCGTTGAGCAACATATTTGGATTCATCTCGATTCTAGATTTTAATCGATTGGATGGACGAAATAAATAGGTAAAATCACCGCTAAAACTAAGTTAAAGAGATGAGCTTAGTTGTCTCGTGTATAAAAAGCCAGTAGTTGTTCGAGCTGACCCTGGGAGCTACCTTTTCGCAGCTTATAAAACACGTGGATACTTTGTTCTGTATGTTATATTGTATTTTAAGAAGAAAAGATAAAACTTACTTCTGGTACTGCGGTGTATCGTAAATGTCCGTAGGGGATAACTGGTACAATGCAACAATTTAAGTCTAAAGTAATGGGCAACAGTTTTTTTTTTTTTTTTTTTTTTTTATTTTTTTAAACATCATACCAGCATTAATTGCTGCAAACAACGGTGATCACGTAAGTAGGAAATTAATATTAGTCTAGTGACTCCAGTAAGACACTAGACTATGAGGAAGAGAAAAGAGTAACTTGATGGGAATTAAATATTTGTAGGAATAGTATAGGAATGGTTAAATACAATGATTAAAATGAAGAAAAAAACGTGTTGTCTTTTGAATAAGACCCGATTTATTAAGTGATTGGAATCGCATCTCGGCACCACTTCCTGCGCAGACGCCTTGGAGGATTGTCTGGAAGACTGTCTGAATGCATTCTGCGAACATTAGGATTGCTACTGACTTCAAATTTGTCGAATAACCTCTTATACTGCATGACATGAATATCGTTGACATATGGAATCTTGAGATCTTTATGCAGTGTCAAATTAGAAACATAGTATGGAGCAGACGCAATAGTACGGAGTATCTTGGACTGTTGTTGCTGTATTCTTCTAAGATTACTCTTGCAAGTACTGCCGTACAACTCTATTCCATACCGCCAAATAGGAGCGATTGCTGCAAGATAGATAGTACGTTTGGTCATTAGATTTAGAACCGACTTCCGTCCCAATAACGGACGTAGTGATTTCACACGAGTAATAATGTTTCTTCTAGTGTGTGCCACATGTGGTCGCCATGTGAGCCTTTTGTCCATGTACAAGCCAAGATAACGTACTGAATTACTTTTAGGAATTTGTATGTTGTTAATTCTTACAGCCGGGCACTTGATTTTTTTATTTGTAAATATAACGTGCTGGCATTTACTGGGATTAAACAACATACGCCAACTTTGTGCCCACTGAACCAACCTATTCAGATGGTTTTGTACCGCGATGTTTGCATACATTGCTTCTGAATTGGATGCAAGAATAGCAATATCATCGGCGAATGTTGCTAAAATGGTTTGATTGCTAGTCGGCATGTCTGCTGTGTAGACCGAATACAAAAGAGGCCCGAGTAGACTACCCTGCGGTACAGATGATAAAATATTATGTTCTTCCGAGAAATCTCCATTAATTCTGACAACGAATGTTCTACCAGATAAATATGAATAAAGTAATGCATATAAATCGAAGGTGAGAAACTGTCTCAGCTTATAAAGTAATCCAGGATGCCAAACCCTATCAAACGCCTGTGCAACATCCAGGAATACTGCAGAACATACTTCCTTTTTTTCCAGCGTTGAGGAAATCGCATCAACCAATCGATGGCACTGCTGCACCGTAGAATGTTCAGTGCGAAATCCGAATTGATGGTTTGGTATTATTCCACGACTGTTTATAATCGGCTGGATACGACTTAAAATTAATTTCTCTAATACCTTTGATAATGAGCAGAGTAAACTAATAGGCCTATAGGATGATACATCTGTACACGGCTTGCCCGGTTTATGTATCATTACTATAACTGATTTTTTCCACGCTTTAGGAAAATATCCAATTCTTAATATTCCATTGAATATGTAACATAATAGAGTTGCTGACTTTGTTGGAAGCCGTGAAATGATTTCACCAGTGATGTTATCTACTCCAGGGCTTTTTCGTAATGGTACTTTACGTAGGCATTCGAATACCTCTTTTGGAGTAAATATTTTTGTTTTTCCTGGTGAACAGGGTTCATTTAAGCTATTTTCTATATATTCGGAGTATTCACGACACATATCAGGATGCGGAATAAAAACTGAACTGAGGTATACAGTTACATAGTGATCTGATTAAATATGTAAATTTTTCCGATTAATATTAATTAAAGAGCCTAACAATCTAGTTTAAATATTTCAAAGTGCTATTGGAGATATTTCTAAATTTTGCAACCCTAAAATGATTTAATTTGCGCATTGACGGATACGGACGAAGTGTACGTGCAGCGTAAGATATGCTGTAATTCATAATTTGCTGGATATTTTTATACGTGTCTAATTGAAACAATAATTTATACTTAACCTATGTTTGTTTCTGTTATTCTGTCTTTTAAATACAGACCGGTCTAATCCATATTTTATTCGGTTAAATATGTGAGCCTACATGTCTATGCAATCGGATAATGCTAATGTACGGCATTATAATTTTTTTAATTTTATTTTATTCGTTGATAATGAGTGATGATCATTTAACTAGTTAACACCGATGTCTACGTTCTATTTAAATCATTAAATATATATATTAAACTTTTCATTTATTATTATTTTTCTCGTAAAAAATGGAATGAGTAATTTGCGATGACTCAAATTATTTTTGAAAAAAGTTCTTCTTATTTACTTATTTTTAAATATTAGTTATTATCATTTTTATTTTTTTATTTTTTTTGTATTTAAAAGGAACGAAAGTTAATGTAGGTTTTTTCTCTTTTAGTGCATTTATACCGCTTGCGGTGGTACAAATAAAGGAATCGGATTTAAAGAACTTGTTTGCGGTCTAGTTTTATTCACACGAGGAAGATTCGAAGAAAAAAGTCAATGTAAGTATGAAAGTTTTTATTTTTTGAATTTTTATTGTTTAAAATTAACATACAAATGGACAGGTCGGCTAAAATTGAGTTTATATACGTCTTCAAAATTTGCATTTTTGGTACACATATTACTTTGCCTAAAAACGAAAAAATTTTTCACCCGAACTCAGAAGTTTTTGAGAAAATTTAATTTTCGAAACCATGTTTCGGAATTTACTAAATCAACAAAATAGAAACAAAAAACCCGTTACCTAGCCGATATTCAATTTAAAATGAATAAATATACTTATTAAAAACATCGTAATTAAAATGTGATTTGTTAAAAAAAAAATTATACTTCAAACTTTAATGCTTAAAATAAACAAACGTTAATGCCAATATTATACGACTGGTGTCATATGTTACCGAGCACTAGTATCGATGATGAATTGAATATATTTTATTTTTAAAATTAGTTGCAGAAAAATTTTATAATGAATTAGATTGAAAATTAATGTAATTAATTACAAAAATTTTTAAATAATTTAAACATAATTTTTTAGCACATCTTAAGCTGATAAGAACAGATAGTATATAAATTCAGTATAAAATTTGTTCGCAATTAATTTTAAAAATAAAAAATATTCAATTCATCATCGATACTAGAGCTACAATCGGTAACATTTGATACCAATCGTAGAACGTTGGTATTATCGTTTATTTTAAACATTAAAGTTTGGAAAAAGTATAATTTATTAAAAACAAATTTTTTCGTACTTTAATTATGTGCAGTGCTTTTAATAAGTATATTTAGTCAGTTCAAATTGAATATCTGATAAGATTTTTTTAAAGTATCGCTGTTTCTCTTCATTAACTTGTTTCGCATTTTTTTTTTTTTTTTTTTTTTTTAATTTTAATTTCGATGAAAATTTTTTTCTTCGCTAGTCGTTTTTATGAAAATGTAATTTGTGTTCCAAAAATCAATCACGATTTTAGGGGACGTGTATATAAACTCAATTTTTCCCGGATGAGTCATGTTTTCAGGCACGATGAATATTGAACACAAATAATTGGTGGCACCGTAAAAGTGAAGAGGTCAAGAGGAAGGATAAGCTCCTTTTTTGTGGAATTGTGTGTACCGATCGTGACGTCATTTACCTTGCCATCGATATCGCATGTAGTAGTTGGTACTGTACGGTCAGCACAAATAGTGTGTTTGCGCTCCTCAACATTCTTGTTTAGTTTACATTTAACTTAAGCCATATTATCACATTAATATTGAAATATAGTTATCGGTTTGTATGTGTGTGTTTTATATTGTATATGTTCGAAAAGATAAATGAGTGAATATATATAATGTGTGTGTGTGTGTGTGTGTGTGTAAATATGTAGAAAATTGTTTTGTAACAGTATGTACGTTATTAAAGTTTTACTCGTCGATATAATAATGTAGTTGGTTTGGTTCTTTATGAAATAATAAACTACATTTAGGTACACAAAATTGAATGTCTTATACTGATCTCCAATCAATTCATATGTCATACTAGATAGATATTAACCATCTCGGCTTAATCATCGACTACCAATTATTCTTTCTTCCGCGTGTCGTGTATATACACAAATAATCTGATATAATCTATGACAACCTGGTGCTCGCTTTGGCGACACATATATTAAAATTGAAACAATATAGAGAATATTAGCATGGCCCCAGCGTAAGGATGACACGTAAAATCGTGAAGAATTCCAAATGTTTAAAATAATAAATCAATTTAACTGTGAAACCAGTATCTGGAGCAACTGATCAATCTGCTACTGCATTTATTACGTGTTTAGAAAATTAAGTTTGTAAATGAATTATTTTTCCATTTTGGAACTATTGTATAAGCAATTACTGATGATTTTTGGTGCTATGTTATTGTCATCACTACTTTTAAATTAAAAGTACACTTGCAGATGACTTCATGCATCAGCAAATAAACATTATACTATATATCTATGTAACTTTTTTTAACGCAAGCCTCTGCAAATACATTCGCCCAACCCGTTTGTCGGAATTGGAGATTACAAAAAAAAAAGCTTCAGCCTAACACGTTTTCTATTAAATACAGGTGGAGGATCCTCTAGAAGGGTGTCTCATACACTCACTGTAATGCGGTTCTCTTGTATGCAGTAATAGTAAAGATTTAATTGCTGTTGTTCAGTACCACAATAAGCTTCTTCTCTATACAAAACCTGTTGTACCACGTCCGCTGATAATGTCATGTCTAACATCGTTGTTAACCTTTCCCGTGTCGGGAATATCCCATTCTTTAATGTTGATTCTATCAATTTAGGGTTCGAGCATTAATGCACTCGAGAATTTTATAATTACTAAACTTTTATACGTAGCAATGCAGATGGGATAGTTGTAAGACCGGATGGAAAACTCATATATTCTTCCCGTGGCCTTTGAAAGAGAAAAATTCAAAACTTAAATCTTAACTTGTACAACGCACATATAATCTTTGGACATTGGAAGTTTGGTTCCTACTTACATCGATTTCTTCTTTTCAGTGGTCCTGAGTGCACCTTGTGTACCTCTGGTGCCGTTGACAACGTAGAACACTACATCTATTTTTCTGATCTTCGATCTAAGTATAGTATAAACACAATGTTTAACACTCAATCAGAAAAATTTAATCAATTTCTTGGCGCGTGTAGAGCCTATTTAGTATTTTACGAATATATTGTAATGCGTACGTTTAAATGTATGCGCGTGTATTGTACGGCCGTACAAACGTACTTACTTATCGGTAATTGTACATAAATGTTTAAAATTATACTCGTTTGAGATTATATGCGTGCGGTCGTATGTTTTCATACGCGAGAATCTCGTACGTTATTTTGCATCGAACCACCAATCTTGCGAGACATTTGAGATAAACTTAATCGCATCAAGACCGAACACGGAGGATGTGGAAAAATTATAAGAAGCGGGATTAGTGGTATAACGCAATAACATGCGACTCTGACAAAGATGAACAAACAATCGATCACATTCTAAAGAACGAGTACGGAAAACACGATTGAAAAGAGATAGCAGTGCTGTTTGATAAGGCAAAAAATAGATTCAGAAGTTAGTTATTAATTTATAAAATTACACAGTAAATTGCTGTTTATAAATGAAAAAACACGTACAATAATAATAATAATTGTAATAATAATCGTCATCATAGAGGCAATAAAAATGTAATGTAATAATAATAAATTAATTTATCTGTTTATTATTACGTTACGCTTTGTAAATAGTCGAAATTATTCTACAATCGCAGTTACTTTGGATTCGTTTTGGTTGAGTAAATGCGTTTATATACATGCACGCGTACACACACACACACACATATATATATATATCTTTATGAGTTATGTAAAATAAATAAAATGCGACATTAATTTGTGCTTAGCGTTGAATGAAGTTATTTTATTATTATTATTATTTAATGAACGGAAATTTTTCAATTGATGTTAATTTATTAGAAAAGTATTAATTTTTTACTTAGACTTATTACGTGCATAATTTTAATTTGTGTGATCTATATTTTGTTTATCAGACGATGTCACTGTAATTTTTCAATACATAAAAAAAGATAGTCAACAAAATCAAGGGTAATCTCGAACTTTTTTAAAAAAATATATTTATTCGCTACTAAGCCGGTGGGGTAAATTTATTAGGTATAAATGTTTTTATAAATTGACAGAGAGCAATGTTCACCCAGTTTTACTGGCAAAATGAAATCTATAGAGACAGGAACCATACTTTCTATGCTCTGAGAGTATTTTAGGAAAAACGTGTTTGTTATTATCACTACAAGATTTGTCTGGTATGGGAAATAGGCTGAGTAGAAACAAGATTAGGCGTTGCTACTTTATTTACTGCTACCTGAAACTGATATTTTCGAGAAATAAGATTATCTAATTTTTACATGATGAACTATTAAATTCATAATGCTTATCAATGTCAAAACATAATGCATAAATCATCAGTATAGGATATTGATTCATACGATTTGCTGCTTTAGTAATACATTTTGATCTAAAATTAAACTGCACGTAATACATAGAGAAAAAATTATACTGTCGAACTAGAGATTATGCCTAAAGATATAGAACAGTGATTAACATCCGAGAAGACACTGTTTGTGCGTAAACGATTCGCGAGAAACAGGAAAAAGAACAGATACTTTGTGAACCGAAGAAAGACTAAAGACGTGGTGAAAGAATGAAAGCAGTTTGGAAAGAGAAAGAGAAAAATGACAAAATTCATCAGTTGGTGATTCCAAATTTTATTTTAAAATATTGAGGTGTGCAGTACTTTGTTATTCTTATTTTTATTTTTATTTAATTTTCGATTTAATATTCGTTAAAAGTTTAATGTGTACGTGATGTCGCTGCTCATATATATTATATTTTTGATGGTTCCGAGATTTGTATTATGTTGTGTGTGTGTGTGTGTCCTTTGTTGATGTACACGTGTTTATATTGTATTTATGAAACTGTTGCGCAATATGCCTGTGTATATTTTGAGCATAATTGTGTAAATGGAGCGTAGTTAATGTGTGTTTTAATGCGTACGAGTACTTGTGAATTAGTGGTACCAGTATTTTTTTTTGTTCTTTGTAATTTTCAAATTATTCATTGTATTATTTAATAAAAACGTACACTATAATTCGCTCCTCAGCTATTGTGTTGGCTCCATTACAATAAATAAATATGTAATGTGCAAAGTACAAAAAAGTTCCGCGTATAAATGCACATACCTCGCAGTTATATAACGTTACGTGACTTATGAATTAATAAAGAAGTATTAAAGTTATAAATAAATAATTTAGTGCGAAATATGCAAACGCGAAAAAATTATTTAATTTTGTTGTAATTATTATTTTTATCTTCTTTTTTTCAGTTTTGTTCAATATTTATTCAAACGAAAACGGGACCTACATAGTCAAACACGAACTTTTAAAATTTTTGCACGAAACCGAGCCATCTGAATCTATTAATTCGTTCAATACGTTATTTGATTCGGTAAGTATATGTATTTTTCTTCTCCGGTCTGTTCGCTTCAGTTTTATGTGTTACGCGCCTTATTAGGAAAACGATTACAGCACAAATCTAAAATTCTATCTGATCTAGAAGAAGATTGGTAAAAAATTTATACGGTCAAAAACTGGCGTCGTAATTCGAAAAATGTATATTAAAAACAGCGTCAAATATCTGGGCTTATATCTGAACGTTAATCTGACATGTGAACACCTTGTATTAACGAAGAAAACAGCTGGCAATAAAAGTTAGACAAATGAATTGGTTACTGAGCAAAATGCAGATAAATAACTATATAGTATACAATTATCGGTCTGCGCAAAGCCAGCAAATATTCAAATAATTAAGTAATCGTTGGGATAGGCTGATGGAAAGCAATCTCAATGACTTGAAACAGTCGTTACGTACGGAATGAGCTAAAGTGATTTGCCGAAACAAATACTCATCCAAATATAATGGCTTCTGAACTGTTAAACTCTTCCGAAGATATTCGCCAATTGAAGCGAGTTCAACCCTTAAACCTGAAGATGTTGAAATCTGGTAGAATCCTATTGAGCAAACTTCTCCGCATGTTCTCTTCTTCTTCTTCTTTTTACGCCATCTCCGACCGAAGTTTCAACATAGCTGTTCTGGCTTTGTCCTTGGACACCTTTGCTAACTCTGTAGATGTCTTGTACCACCGACGCTACGCTCTCCATGACATTTTTCTTTTCCCTGGCTTCCGACGTCCCTCGATGACACCATTCAGGTCAAGTTGAGATAAATAATACTTTTCCGGATGTCTATTTATATGACCGTAATATTTTAATTTTCTGTAGCGTATAGTGTATAGGAGTTCCTTTGGCTTTGACATTTTTCGCAGCACATCTGTGTTGGTAATATGGTCTCTGTATGAAATCTTCAAAATACGGCGATATATATATATATATATATATATATATATATATATATATATATATATATATATATATCTCCAGGGCTTCGATCTTCTTTTCAAGTGTGGATATGAGAATCTAGCTTTCTATACCGTAGAGTAGTACTGGCCATACGTTAACTATAATTAAACAAATTGCTCAGGATTGTTTAGCATTGCATTGCTTGCTTGCAATGAGTAAAAGAAAAAAGACTTAAGAATAAGGCTACATCTGTATGTGTCAAGCTTTGTATACATTGGCGTTAAATTATGATTTATCGATATGTATATTATAAAAATATCTACCTCAGTTGAATTATTATCTTTAGCGTCTGCGATTAGGGGAATGTATTTTCTTAGGGTTAGTTTTGTCGAATATGTGAATACCGAAGCTAACATTAAATTGTGTGTGTCTTTAAATATTTCTGCAATGTTCGGACCCATCTCCCTAAACATACACCTTAATTTATGATATAGAAGTTATGTACGGTTTTAAATTAATTTAATTTACTCCGTTTGTATGTGCGTGTGTGCGCGTGAGAGTTTATGTATTTTGAATTTTTCTCATGTTTTCATGCATCGAATCAATTTTTCCACATTTATTCGCTCTATAAAATTTATTATCAGTTTAATAACGAAATGTTTAAAGATACGATTTTATTTTATGTATACTATTTATTTATTAATAGAATTTTATTGTTCCTTTTTATTTTAGAACGATAAAATCACTTATGATGAATTTTTCGACTGGTTAGTGTGTAATTACGAAGCCACGTCGTTAACTCGATGGTTATTAGATAGTTCTTGTTCTGTTTTTCTTAATAATGAATTGGAAATACCAACGTTTTATCAAACGTTAGCTGGTGTCACACACTGTAAGTATATTTTTACACTTATATTTTATATATATATATATATATATATATATATATATATGTACGCGTGTATGTATATTATATTTGTCGCTAAATTGGTTTCCCAACATATTATGCAATAATTTGTACGTATTAATTGCTTAAAAGTGTAAACTTAAAATTTCAATAACCGGAATCATCTCTGCCGATTAATGTATACTGTGTACTAATATTTAAGAAATCGTTGTATGAAAAATAAGTGCGGCGTAAAAATATCAACGCGCGTGCGGTGTTATAAATAATTTTCTACACTCGGAACATACGATATTTGCAATTTTTATTACTATTTTATTGCAGCTATTATTTACATAGAAATATTGTAAAAAAAAAAAGCAACCAAATACTGACGATGATAAACAAATAACAATACAAATCGAAAATATACGATTAGAGCAAGTTGACCAGTTGAAAATTCTTGATAGTTTTTCCAAGAGTTGGAAATAAATTCGAGAATCTAAATTGTTAAATGAACTTTTATAAAAATGAAAATTTACGTTTCGACGATGTTAAGTTCAGGAATTTAATATTAATTCGGGCGGGAAAGTGCGCAAGGTACTCTGTTATTATTATTTAATTGAAATTGATAATAATAATAATACCAAAGAGATATCGAAACTTTTTGATAAATTAATTGAAAAACAATGTTTAAGTGTTAATGACGATGTAATACTAATTCGAAAAGTGCAAATATAAACCTTATGGAGATTTTAGAGGAAGAGGGTTAAAATTTGACCGAGAAATTAACAGGAAAAGATTATTCCGCGTTAGAATTCGATTTTAGAGGAAGAGGGTTAAAATTTGACCGAGAAATTAACAGGAAAAGATTATTCCGCGTTAGAATTCGATTTTAGAGGAAGAGGGTTAAAATTTGACCGAGAAATTAACAGGAAAAAATTATTCCGCGTTAGAATTCAAGTTCTGTATTTAGAGGAAGAGGGTTAAAATTTGACCGAGAAATTAACAGGAAAAAATTATTCCGCGTTAGAATTCAAGTTCTGTATTCACATGCTTAAGCAATCGCTTTTAATGCGCTGCAGTAAACTCTTGTATAACATTTTCGACAAACTTCATATGGAAATTTTCACCCCGGAGTTATGCGTGCATTTTATTGATCTCAAACATAGAATGAAAACGATGAAGTATAGATTAGTGAAATTTTCGTTTATTAAACCTACGGTTCGGGAAAGAAAATAATTCAAATCGCCATACAAGAGAAAATGATCAACATACGAGCCACGAAATATATTCGTGGATTAATTTAATGAATAAATTATTCGATTAAAGTTCAAGGTTTGCAGAGGATTAGATTGAACAGAGACAGTGAGTTCGTATAACGTATTGAGAAACGAAAACACAGCAACTGTCCAATCGCGTACATACATAATTATAAAACGTATTTTCATCTAAAGTGATTTTACTAGGGTTTGTGGCGACTTATTATGTGTAAAAAATAAAAGAAAAAAAAAACAAAAAAGAAAATGAAATTAAAAAAACCACTCGATTTAAATGTACAAAATTACAAAAATTAGTAAAGTTGTTGATTGTGTTGTTTACCACATTCATTATCAGATTATTTTATAAATAACTATTTTTTCAAAATGTCCTGTTTTTTTTTTTTTTTTTTTTTTTGTAATTTTGCACATCTGAATTAAGTGTTTTTTTACATTTTATTTTTTATAAATTATATTTATTTTTATATTTTATTTTATATGTCTACTTGATAAATGTTTGATAGGTGAAAAGCTTTTTGGTCTTCCTATATAAAAATTTTGTGATTTCAACTAATTTTTTTGTCGTTTATTACATAATCCGTTTATTATTTAAGATATCGCGGTATACATTTGTCGGGCGTTATATCATGGGCGGAATTGTTTCAATATACACAAAAACTAATATGTTAATGTCTGAATGTTACATTTATAGCAATTCTGTGAATTAGGTTAATTTTTATTTTCTTTTTGTCTGGTTCACAGTGTGAATTGTCATTTTTAGCATTATTTATTCCTCGATCGAAGTTAAACTTATCACTTTATAAAATGAAATGAATGAAACTATTCATCGTATAAAAAAATTAAATCAACTCCCAAAATTGTTCTTTAGTATCTCAATTAAATGATAGAGCACATTAATCCAGAGGCGCGTTTACTGTGTTTAGAAAAACGTATTACTGCGTATGTTAAGCACGTTATGCGAGGTAGGGTTTGGATATATTAGTTCGGCAAGAATGACTGGAGGTCGTGGATAAAGAGAAATACTAACAATAACATACATGATCGATCTGAAACAAGTGCTCAACAACTTATTACAATAGATATTATTGATTTGTAGAAAAAAAAAAACGAGTTCTACTATAAAATGACCTGTAATTTCATAATATTTCTGGTGGAGGTAATTATGCACGTGTGCTTGCTTTGCTTATAATTGGCGTTTTAAATGGTAGCCCATTTTCTATGCAAAAAGAAAACATACAGTGGGCTAGCCACGATGTTAGTTAACGAACAATATGACGACGGTAATAAATTTTCACTAAAGTTATGTTCAAGGGCGATTCAATGTTCGTTATACATTTATCCCAAAATACAGAAGATAGAGATTGAACGAAGTAATTGATTATTTTAATTTTATTTAATTGATAATTTTTTAATTTTCGTTTTCCGTATTACTGTTAGTGTACGTTTTAAAAATTGTTACGAAAATATTTTTAAACTGTTAACGGATGTTGATAATTTTTTAGAGCAGATTTGTTGATTCGATTTAATATCTTTTGCATAGATTTTGTGTTGATTTTAATGGATAATCGTATTTTTTTTTTAGTGGACGAAGCGGATATTATAGATTTAGAAAAATTATATTGGGCTTTAAAGAAAAATTCGAAATCCGGCAGATTAGATTTAGATACTTTACTCCCGTTAATAAGTCCGCCATTGCCGTTAAATATTTGCGAAAATTTTTTCAACGTCTTCGATGAGAATAGAGACGGTCACATCGACTTCAAAGAAATGGCTTGCGGAATTTCAGCGGCTTGTAGAGGACCGCTTACCGAAAGACAGAAATGTAAGTATCCGAAAACGTTACTAAGTAAAATTATAGATTATATTTTCTTTATTTTTTTTGTATTAATTTCAAGTTTAATACGGGATGAAACAGGGGTTATTTATCGAATGAATCGTAACGAATAAAACGCAAAAAGTGGTAACGTCCTGCGGCATTGTAAGTTCATTTAGGATATATCGAGTGATGCGTTCTTTTCTTTTCTGACCTTACGAATTAGATTCATTCGCTCGGTTCGTTTATCGTGATAATTCTGTCGCTATCTTATTTAGTAGTGGCGAATTTTATTAACATCGGACTTTATACAGCTATAACAACAACAAACTTTTATTTAGAATTAAATATATATCAAAAGTATTTCTTGTACGCTTCTTCGGTGATACATGTTTAAATTAAATAAAATCGAACTACTTTTATACCGTATCACTGTATATTTCATAAACATAATCTGCTATTTTCACGGGTTACAGCATTATTACGGCAGAAGAGTAAACTATAAATACTAATCAGTTAAAACTCCACCTTTGGTAAACAAAAGAACCGGCCTACTTCCATTATCTAGACCGATTCGTTTGTTTAGGAAAGGTGGAGTTTTTACTTGTTTGTTAGTGTGCTTATCATTGTGTTCTAAGCAACCAGTGTTAGTATTTTGTTTTTATTTCGTTTAATTTAAAATATATATCAAGAAAGATTGATTTGAATATTGTTGATACCGACATATTTGGCACGGCCTATCAGTTAAATATATTGCGTTTAAGTTTAACGATTGAATTATTAACAGCATTATAACGAAAGCTGGGAAACTTTACAAAATAACCCGTTGACAAAAATTCTAACAAATATGTGAAAAAAAATGTTGGATATATTCTTAATCCGCTGTTTTTTTTTCATATTGAAAAAATAAAACGTTGAGTTTTTATTAGATTCATAGGAAATTTTTCATCCATTTAAAAAATTAAATTATAAAAAAGTCGATTTATTTTTACTCAATTTCATATATTGGCAGCCTTCATAAAAAAAGACCTAAACATTTAAAATTTAATGTTAGAAACATTTATTAAACATTCGATTAAAAAAAGCCACGGACAAATAGATTCGAAATACGAATCAGTTTTCCGTTAACGGTGACAGTTTCCAGTTGTGCATCCAATTTTCGAATTACATTTCTATGATCTAATAAATGACATATGTGCGCGAGTGCGGGTGTGTGTTCAAAAGATCGATAACAATTAAGTGTGCGAGTGACAGCTCTGCGCGACTGAACTTCAGATTCGGGATAGCGAACGGGATTTAAATATAGCCCCAGTATTTCATCAAATGTGTACGTATTCAGTCTGAATTACATTCTAAAACAAATATATTCAAAAATTCGATGTTTTCTTCGTCGTTTTTACATTTTTTTCCTTGTTCAAGTTAACTGAATTGTAACATTTTTAAATACTTATATATAGTTATATATATATATATATATATATATATATATATATATATATATATATATATATATATATAATATGGGATAAATGAATGAAAAATGGAATAGACAATGGTAGTAATAAAAGAGAACGAAAAGTGTCAATTCTAACGAATTGAACATTATTTAAATGAACTCAAAAAAATAATTGAAATTAGAAGTAACGCCGCTCGCAAACCTGTTGTCATGGATTCACCATTGAATTAAGAGAAATGACAGAAGTCTTAATTAGTTATTAGAGAAAATTTTTAGTGCATTGGTCTTTCAGAAAACTGGAGTGCCTCTTTCCGTTTATGGCGAAAGAAGTATCCATTTGTTGTAGGTCATATGATTTTGCGTAGGTAAGAAAAGGCAGAACATTCAAACGTAAAGTGTATATCGATGGCATTTAGTAAACATAACACGCACTCCTGAGCCTCAGCAAGTCAGAACCTAAATAAGTGGAACTGAAACTTACCGCGTTGAGGAAACGACTGTACATTATAATAAAAGTTGTCGTATTTTTTGTTTTCATTCTTGGAGGAACAACTGATCAAGATATTAATTGCATATAAGACAGGTGCGCGCGCATACGATGTTTTGCGGTATGGGATGCCACTGCCTGAGTTAAATTTTGGTGAGGTATTTTTATGCCGCGAGCTGGGATCCAACGTTGGACCGTCCGGTTAATAGTCGAGAACTATGTTATAAACAATTTTAGTTTAAAAACAAAAAAATGTAGACTAATTACTCCTCTAATTTCCACCTTTTTTCGTGTCTCCCTTCTACTTATCGTTTAAATTCAACTTATGAACGCAAATATTATTTATGACTGTCTCGAGCTCCGAACCTCCATTATTTTTTTTTGTTTGTTTCCAGTTTGTTTCAAGATATTCGATACAGACCGCGATGGTGTACTTTCAGAAAATGAACTTTTAAGTATGGTAGATATTTTGATGTTTGTTTACCATGAGAATGCGGATACGAAGCATACCATAGGTAACATCCGAATAATTTTGTTATATTTAAAATGCGTAAATTTCACTTGCAAACGAATACGCATTTTATTTTTCGCGTATATACGCTCGTAAATATTTCATCGTCGTCTTAAATAGTTAAAGCGTTCCATTTTATTTATTTAACCTGCCGTCCGGCGCAGTATTCTTGTAACATGGCGTAATCTATCAAAATGATCGCTGCTTTAATGTTTGCGGTTAAATGCAAATAGAAGATACATATAAAGCGAACGAAGTATTTTATTGCGGTCGAATTTCTTAACGGAGTGTAAATGTGGTTTTAAAATTTGAAACAAAGTACTTATACCAGACAGAAATGTAACATAAATCATATTATTTTCAACACGGTTAGACGTTGCAATATAAAATAGTTTGCTCGTGTATATATACGGATTTTTTTTATTTCAGCGTTTAATATATTTCAAAATATTTTCACGTAAGTTTTTGAACGGACTTTGAGATTTAAAAAAATATAAACATTTAAAAAATTTTTCTAACGACAAAACGTAATATTTGTCCCGAGAAAATTTTCATTTTATTTTTGTTGCTAGTTATTTAGCGAGTTCTTTCAGTTGTAACAAATAAGAGTGCGAATATAAATTTGACGGAATGGCAAAAAAACTCTAAAAGCGATAAACTTATAGCTTTCCTACATTTCTTGCTCAAGCGGGGGTACTCCAAAGTAGTATTCTAGGTCCCTACCTCTTTTTAACATAAATGATTTACCAGTAATTAAAATGTACGTATATTTTTGTTTGTAGATGATAGAGCTCTATTAGTAAACTCTAATAGGGTTAATACTATCTGTAATAGATTATCAGCAGCACTAAATAAATTAACAAAGTATTTTAACAAGTAGAAAATCAAAGTAAACGAAACCAAAATAGAAGCTCTTTTTTTTAACCAGGCGTAGACCGTTTATAAATAAATGTATAATAACCAGTGGTATTCAATTTAATGGAAACAGCATATTAAATATTTAGTCATAATGTTGGATAATAAACTAAATTTTCCAACCCATATTAATTTCATAAGTAGTAAAGCTATACAGAGAACTTGTGCACTTTTTCCAATAGTCAATAGGAAATCACACTTATCGATTAAAAATAAACTTCTTATTTATAAATCTGTTATTCTACCTAGATTGTTATATGCTGCTCCTGCATGGTGTTCTGTCAGCTAGACAAATATAGCGAAATTACAAAAAATACAAAATATCTGTTTGAGGATAATACTAAATAAATCAAGATATACTTGGATATCTTCAATGCGTGATATATTAAACCTTCCTTACATTCAAGAAGAGATTTTAAAGATTTAAACAATTTTACAAAATGTGTAAATTATCAGATATACTAGTCAAAAATAACAGGCGATTGTGATTACGAGTAAGGCTTAGGTATAAAAAGTAAAGACACCAGCATGTACTCATCATTGAAGTAACTCTACTTCACTAAATCATATGGTTTTCGACGTTTAAGTCGTCTTCAATCCTCAGAGCTGCCCAGTTGTTGTATGACTTCAGCATTAGTGTACTTTTCCGATCTTTTTGCATGTTTGCAAGCAAACCTGGTAATTTCATCGTTGGCCATTGGAATTTTTAAGCCTCGGTGTAATTATTGCGTTCAAATCGTTTTACGCGGATATTCGTAAGAACGTTTTGCCCCTTTTGTATGGAATCTATATTGGAAATGCTAGTACAACCTCACAATTGTATTATATACTTGGAAAGAAAACGGAGGGACTAGGCCCCGAGTTGAGCTTAATTCATTATTTAATTTTAATTGTTCTGTATTTGTATATTTAGGTGTATTTAAATGAAGTAAATTTGTTATTATACATATGTTACTTAGATAAAGAAGTAGTTATGGAAGATATAAAATGTCATAAAAATGGCGATTTCCTTACGATAGAGGAATATGTTATATGGACGGTGCATAATAATCTGTCCATGGATTTTTTAAATTTAATTTTTCAAGTAAGTTTTAAATTTCTTTACACCGATTAAAATATTATATTATTTACTTTCTTTTTTGTAAGTTTTAATTCGGACAATTTTAGTTGATATATTTACTGAAATTTATTTAACAAATAATTGGCCCGATTTAAGCATTATTTATAATACGTATGTCATCATTTTCTCCGCAACAACCCGTGTTTCCGCCAGTTATTTTCTTCTTTTGTTGTTAGTTGTGAAACGAATTATTAATCCGTCTTTCTGTTCTTAACCTTCGCTCAGGTTTTTGTATTCCGTGAGAAGGGTCATATAATGTCATCTCTGTTGCAGAGTTTATGTTTATCGTGTTTTCCTTCAAATCTTAGTTAATACTGCATTGCTTTCGTATTTTTAACCTTCGTCGCAAACATTAGATTTCAAAAACATGAAAATAAATAAGAACAAAACAGTGGTAATGAAATGCAGTAAAATGGAAAATATTAAAACAATAAATATAAAATTAGAAAATAAAAAAATACATATAAAAACGTTCAAATAGCTCAATTCAATAATAACAGAAGATGGGAGCAGACACGTAGCATTACGATACACTTTAAAATTTTGAACCATAACAGCAGCTAAACATTTGAAATGATCTGCTACAGACTCATACTAACAATATTGCAGAAAGAACATTGAAACGATCTGACAAATTATGAACAACTCTATATGGCACTACGTTTGTTATCTCCAACAATTATACCGAATTAAAAGTTCTTGGAGCATGTAATGTGGAAAAATGATTTAGAAAAATTCTCTTCCAAGGAAAAATAAATAGCCGAAAAAGTCGATATCCGATGAGGTTTATACATCGTACGAAAACAGCGTCACAATCTCGTTCTTTCGGAATTAATGAGAACTAACAATGATACGTCGCGACAAGTGGTCTTTTTAAAAAAAACGCCTTTTCCAGATAATTGGGCATAAGAAATTATATGATATATTTCTCTTTTTCTTGAGTATTTCGGTGATAACTTTAGTGAGATTTTGGAGTTGTTCTTGTTCCATACACGATTTTAATCTTCGTTAATATTATATTTCTCTGTGATGTTATTAAAATTTTTGAAAATCTTAGAGGTGTGGTCGGATGTATCTTTACATTCTCTATAGAGGTTTCGTTAATGATACTGAATCGTTTTAAATAACTAGCAAAATTTTCATGATCAGTAAAGTATTGTGTTAGGAAAAAATTAGTTCTAAAGTTTTTAGTCTTTAATCTTGCTTCAATATCAGGTAATACAGTCTCTGTATGTCTGCCGGTAGCATCTTCTTCATATTGTGTCCCCCAGATTTGTGTAATTTCTTTTTTTTATTTGAATTATAATTTTCGGTAATTTCGTGTACAGTTCATTAATTTTGTTCTCAATTTTTAGTTTTCTAGTTACATTGACTTCTTTCAAATAGAATACTGCTGAAGTTATCCTAGCTATTACACGTACAGAGCTATAAGTAATATTTCTATATTTCTGATATAACGTTTATGAGAATTAAACTTTGTGAGGATTTCAATTTTTGACATAAGCTTTTTGAAATTTATTATAATTTTTTGATTTTTTGGGTTATATGTTGTACATGTTTGTTGTAATTAAGATTTTTGTTTATTATTATTATAAGTTATTTAATTTCATCTCTCCGAATTTTTATTGTTTAATTTTATCTTTTTCTCGGTATTCTACTGGATTTTTTTCTTATTATGTTTTCTCGAAGTAAACATACGTGTTTTTTCAATGTTTAAATGTAATTTTGGAATTTATTGTTTTAATTGTATCGTTAATTATATAACGTTGCTTATTTCATTAATTGCTGCGATTACTAGGATGTCATCGGTGTAACTTATTACTTTAATGCACTTATTTTTAGCTGACGTAGCAATTTATTAATATTTTATACTTAAACGCCTTCCTAAATTTTTCGACGGTATCCGCTATTTTAAGTAAAGCCAATACTGTGTACTATTATGTAGAGGATAATAATTTTCATCACATTGAAAAGGAAAATCCGATAAATTTAAAGTCGAATATTTCGGTTCGTATTTTTGTATTTTATATATTTTTTAAAGCAAAAATTGAATTGTTCGTATAGAGTATTTTTTTTAGGAAATTTAAAAATAAAAAAATAAAATCGAATGGAATTTATGATTAATAAAAAAAAAAATGATTGTTAGCTTATTTATTTAAACCATTTTCTAGAATTATGAATTTTTAATTTTTAAACTTTTTCATTTAGATTAATAAAACCGTAACTCAATGTTTTCCTTTTAAATTAGGTGTGCCATATTGTTTTGGGTCTAAAGCCGGTTTCGCGACAAGAGGAATACAATATAGTTAAAGGATGGATGCAAAGAGAAGAACACCGTGGTTATAATGTCGGTCAATTTTGGTATCTAGTCTCGTACAGTTGGTGGGACAAATGGCAGAAGTACGTCTCCGCCCCAAATAAAGTACGCAGATAATATAAAATATTTTTATAATTCTAAACGCTGTAGAAATTATGTTATGAAAATAAATGAATTATAAATTAAAACTACGCAGTGACTTTAATTTTCTTAAACATTATATATATATATATATATATATATATATATATATATATATATATAATATGTACTTATAAAACATTTTCTTCGCTTATTTGGGGTTATTCTTCTAACTGATTGGATTTTAATTCAATACGTTAAACGTAGCAATTTTTTCTGAAATTATAAATACCTATATATATATATATATATATATATATATATATATATATATATATGTGTGTGTATACGTTTTTTATCAACAGTCTTTCATGAATAGTAGCGGCTCGTTTAATGAGGATTATAAACACGAACAAAATAAAGTAAATGGCCGGACTTACTCGATGCCTTTTCTTACATCCAATTCCAGCAGCAGCAGGTTAGTTGATATTCTATGATTTAACAGATTTACAGACACACACACACACACATATATATATATATATATATATATATATATATATATATATATATATATATATATAGTACGATCTAAAATGAACCGCGGCAATAAATTAAGAATTTTTGATATTTACACCATCAAAAGTTGATATATGTCGCGATGACATAATTATTAGAGCGCTTAATTCAGCGGTCGATATTTCGACCATGTTGGCATTATAAAGTTTATGAAGTTTATCATCATTACGTAACTCTTGGTTAACCAGGGAAAGGCAGTTTCACTCCATATTTCATCATTATAATTAGTGCCTTGAATACTAGCCCGGTTTGTAAGTGAAAATAATGTACAATAGGCTAGTCACGATATTGGGCAACTAACAATATATGAATGAATGAATGAATGAATAATAAGTATATTTAAATTGTTTACAAATGAGAGCATACACATAATAAAATGGGTGTACCGAGCAGTGCAACTTAGCTTTAACGAACAAATCTTAAAGTTATCTTATAACTATTAAATAGACGTTTTTAAAGGGGAAAATACAATAAAAGCCGGAAAAGATATTATGTTATATATTAATAATAATTTACACATTAAATGGTATACTTATATACATACATATGCATATACATACACATATAGAACGAATAAGTGAGAAAACGTAAATGCTTATTTATAACTATAGAAGTACAAGTATGTAGTTGTATCCTAGTTATATGAGAGTAAGCCTTATAAATAGCGATAACTTATGGTAACTTGGTTAGTGTAAAGTAAATTAAAGCAGTACGCGATTATAAAAATTTTATTTGTAAGTCTAGGACGTGAGAATCAACTGTTTAATTCTTTTATGTTTGTATCGTAATCGATGGGTGTGGTAAGTGTAGCTACCAATTTGTTGTACGAGTGTATATTGACTTATGGGGAGCACTTACGATAAAATTTAGCAGCTTGCTTGTTGAGAAGTTGAGATATGTACGGGGGCGATTCAGTGGCGGAGTGCATGTGAAAATTTTTGTATGAAAAGGAGCACTAATGATGATTCGTAGACATTTATTCTGAAGAATTTGTAGTTTGAGCTGTGTATATCAATAATTTGTTTTGTATATTTAATTTTGATCGCTTGTTGAATATTGGGAATAACTTATGTAAACGAGCATAAGTTTTATCAATACCCCGATTGATGTGATTACTGAATGTTAACCGTCTGTCTAGGGTGAGACCAAGGTATTTAACAGCAGATTTACACTCCAATTGAGTGCTGTCTATTGTAATACACTGTGGGACCTGAGGCCTACATCTGGAAAATAATATAGCTTCCTGTTTTTTGTGTGTTAATTTTGATTTTCCATTTTGTATAGTATTTGTGTATTTTATTGTAACTGTTTGTGAGTCCGTTGCTAATGGTATCAACTCTTTAGCAGTATCGTCAGCACAGAGGGAAGTGATGATATTTTGTAATCGTGGCAGATCATTAATGTATAGAATATAGGGTCTGAGAATGCTACCTTGTCGAACACCAGCGGGCAGAATTGTATAGGATTGGAATAGGTGTCACCCAGCCTAATTGTGAAGAATGTCGTGTACTGTGGAGAAATCTTAAAGCATCGATGTTTATTTAGTATTGTCCACCAAACTGTGGTGGCGTAAAGTAGGCGAGAAATTATGATAGGTTTATAAATTAATAATATTTTCTGTACACATAGATTTGAACCACGCATGATGCTCGTTGTAATGTTCTGTAAATTTATCTGAGCAGCAAAATTTAATCTTATGTCGTGTAACATTCTGAAATATTTAACACCATACTGCAATTAATAATGGTGCTGAGATGTTGGATATAAATAAATAAAAGAGAAAACAAAACTCACGAATTTAGTTGAACGTACAGCACGACTAAATTGGAGCTGGACAAGTCGTCAACTACGAAAATAAGTGGTATATACATCCATTGATGGTTAGATATGAATATCGTGATACGTAGACGTATTGATTATAATTGATACGAACAGTTCAGTTGCGTTAATTACGTGAATTCTTTTACATAAAAAATAGGCAGTTGTGGGTGAAATTAATAATTTTACTTATATTAATGTTCGCAATATGTTTATTATTTCAGTTCACTAACAAATCAATCTTATGCAACGCAAAGAGGTGCTCCTGGAAGGCCTGGTCCCATTGATAATTCCAATCTTGTTGTTCCGATTCCGAATAAGGTAAATGTTAATGTAAATATCTTTAAATTTTTTAGTATTAAATTGGAAATTATATATATATATATATATATATATATATATATATATATATATATATACAACTATTAGAATTCTTTACACTTGAATACATTTTTTTAGACATGTTGTTTTTTTATATTTCAAATTCAAAATCTACACGTTCCTAATAATACTATTAATTTAAAGAAAACAATCCCTGACTTATTATTTTCGTTATTTTTTCAATAACGCGTACACGATATTTCTCATTTTTAATCGAAAGTTAATAAATTTTTAATTATACCATTATTTATAAATCATTAAATCGGGAATATGCTTTATAAGAATAACGTTAGTCGTGCATGATATGCATATCACTGTTTTTAACATGTTTTTATAATAGTAGATTCCGGATTTAATGATTCCATAAATAATGGTGTAATTAAAAATTTATATTAACTTTTGATAAAAATGAGAAATATCGGCTACCCGTTTATACTGAAATAATAACGAAGAGACGTCTACGATTGTTTTCTTTAACGTATAGATTTTGAATTTGAAGTATAAACATGCAACCGTAATGTCTAAAAAAAATTTATTCAAATGTCAAGCGTAACCAAACGTTGTACGGTAGACGTAGGTGGTGTAATATTTTAGTATAGTTATATTTTATTTAAATTTTTGATGATTTAAATTGATTTATTTAAATTACCAGGTAGTATCTCTTACCGGCGAAGGTGGTAAATTAAGAAGTAATTTGATAAGAAGTCAAGATTACGAGTTAGTAGCAGACTCGTTATGGAAAGCGTTACTACGTTGGTACGGTGGATCATTATCTTTGGCACGACAGGTAATTAAATTTGTTCGATCGTGTATCGTGATAACTATTTCGGCATATTATCGTTTTCGCATATTTGAAACGACGATAATTAGAATTTTCGATCGAAGTTGATATGACGTTTATGTATACTCAAGAGGGTGTCTGGATTTGATCTTAAAATAAATGCGTTCCGCTATGTGAAAGAGATTCGAAATTGAAACTGCGTAGCTAAACGATGTCGTGCTCAGTTAACTCGTATGAAGTATGTGCAGTTAAACAAAACGATCGAATTACATTGTTTCAGGGAAGTTGGCTGGCAAGTGTTAATTTATATCTAGACGATATATTTCTCCTATATAACGTATTCGTGCTACATAATTTCTACTTAGTACTAATTTGTTATAAGCGCGTATTCTAATAATAATGATGATGATAGCGTTTGAAATTAATTTCAATGCTCTCTCTTCGTCTATTAAAGAAAATAAATAAATCTTCGAAAACTGAAAGTTTCCATTTTTTTCTCTCTTTAATAATAAAACAGGTGATACAGCCGGTTGATAGTAAACTTATCGAACTGGAATTGTACCCGCTTACGTTACGTATTTTACGCCGTCAACAACAATCCGTGCAGACGAGAACTACTTATGCGCAACCGGGTTCTTGGTCAGGAATGGTCGGAGGTTACGGCGCAGCTGCTTTAAGTAAGTTTTTTTTTTTTCTTTTGGTCGTATAAAATATCGGCTCATGCCGAGAATAGCGAAACGTACCAAAATTTATTCAGGCTCGGATAAATTGTGATATATCTTCGTTCCATAAACACGATAAAAAATGAAAAAAAAAAGTGCGAAATTTTTTTAATATAAATTACATTATTTTAAATTTTACATATAAGCATGTTTACAAACATGGTCGAACGTTATAACGGTAGTGTCAATTAGAACTTGCAACTTTCTCCGTTATTAGAGGTAGTGTCGATTAGGTTATTATAGTTATCGTTTTATTTAAAAAATAGTGTAATAATAAATGAAATCGTATATTATAAAAATTATTTTTTAATAACCTTTTTATAATAATAAATAGTTAGGGTATTGTAGTTATTTGAAAAATTATTATTTGATTTTTTATTAGGACGTCACGTTCGCCGTTGTTATCTTCGTGATTGGTGTTCTTCTGTGTTTCGTTCTTTAATTTAAATTTGTTCATTACTTTAGATATTTTAAAATTGTATTTATTAATTTGTTCGTTTAAAATATGTGTATCATTAATGTATCGTTCTTAGTGGGTAAACTACACTTGTTGGTAGGATTAGGTCAAGCTCGAAGAAATACGTTAAAAGCGACATCATTTACGGAAAAACAAAATAACACAGGACCGTGTTATAATTCCGCAAAAATCACGTTTTGATGGAATTATCAGCTAATCTGCTATTCTCCCGATAAGGGTAATCATCAGTTACACCAGATGTACACCATTATTTTACCACTGTTTCGCTTTTTCTTTCTTATTTACTTTTACTCATTTTTATTTACATCTTTTTCTACATCTTCTGTTCCAATATTTGCGTAATTTAGTTATTTCCCCTTCATTCTGGTCATACGTAATTTATCATTTATTTCCTGTAGAACTTCAAAAAATGTTTTTCGCCGATTTTTAATTCCGTAACTCGTTAAAAATATCCTTTTCGACATTTCTGAAAAAATAGCGAAAATTGAGACTTAGTATTTTTAGGTTTCAATAATAATACTTTAGGATATTTTGAAAAAAACAATCTGAGAAGTTATAGAATTTAGAAATATGAAAACAAATAAGAGTTATACCGAGTCCGTGTTATTGTATACGGCGGAAACTTGTTCGACTGCGATAGAAGAATCAATATGTGGATAAATAAACGCGTACTTGAAATTCCTCGGATAAATAGAGTGACATATTTAGAGGTACTAAATAGATGCAAAGTCCACCGGTTGTAATTAATGGATGGAAGATATTGTTTGTAAAATACGAGAATTTGAAGTGTTTTGAACCTTTTTCCAAGCTGCTAGTAGCACATATGGTAAAATTCGAGGGAAGGAATCCAACGAAAGAAAAATAATGGTGACTACCTAAAAAAAATTTAAATTGCAGATTTTTCTCGATTAATACAATCAATCAAATGCCGATATATATATTAATATATATATATATATATATATATATATATATATATATATATCATAGCGATCACGTGTGCAACCGGGCAGGAGATGTATGATGTATGATGATGATATAATATTTGTTTTTAAATATTTTAGTTGAAATATTTCAATTTATTATTTTTTCTTTTTTTCCCCCTTAAGTTGGTAGTTCCAGTTATACATACGTATCGAATGCTAATACTACCCCTAAGCGATATGTCGCGTATACGGCAACTTTCAGTCGTGTTGCTACGGTTAGAAATGTATACAGTTTTTTATGCGAAACCTTGCGATTACGACCAGAGGATGTTAGGCTGTGGCATTATCATAACGAGGTAAAGTTTCGCAGATAATTTATAAAAATGTTTAATACAAAAATTTTAATTTTTAGAACGTACACCGTATAAAATTTATTTTAAAGTTTCTTTTACAAATTAATAATGAGGTGGCATTGTTATACCGGCAATGAACACAGCTTCTATGATATAAGAAAACGACTTGCCATTGGAAAAACAGACTTTTACGAAAACAGTAAATATAATCACGTCCATAGAAATACTAAAGCGCATCATTAAGACAAAATACACGAAACGAGAAGAGGATTAGATTCGGAAATTTTAAATCGAATCCACAAATAAATTAAAACTCGGGAAACTTCGTCATATATACCACGTGTTCCGTCATTTAGAATTGTACAATGGTAGGTTATATCCCTGGAAAACTTAGACCACGATTAAACTAGGCTGACACGCTGATAAAGGATTCTTACTGTTCCAATTATTCAGAAATGTAAGGTTACGAATATACGAAGCATACACGAAAATTTATATATATATATAATCGAATTATATTTATTAATATATAAAGTTTTTAAAAGAAATTCTATTTTCAAGTCTGATTAATATTTTAAAAAAATCAATTGAAAATTAGTTAAATCACTAATATTTATTTTCTTATAGAAAACACAAAAAGCTTATCGGCATTTACGCCATTATCATGTGAAACATATAATTACTTAAAAATATTTGATGGTGAATTGTGAAAATATACTCCAAAAATGCTGTTCTGCTTCTGTTCTGTCTATTTTTTGAATGAAATTTAACATCGATATATTTGTTTATTAATTTTGTTTTTTTATATTAATTTTTTCTTCAATATTATTTTCCGGATTCTGTAAAAGTTGTATACTGGTGGAATTTTTAATTTTTCATTTACTGTTGCGATGTATGATGTCCAAAAGTAAAATATAAAATATAAAAATATACGAACACAAAATTTTAAAAAAAAACCACAATTTTACAATTAAAATGAAAATAAATATTAAAAAAATCTGATCTTATTGTAATTAATAAGTTTCAGTTAGATACTGACTGTATATTTTGCTTTCTTTCGTATCTTAGAACAATATGGTAATTATCGACGACGAAGATATAACCTTGGAATTGTTGGGCGTGTGCGATGATGATCAAATTTTGTTAGAAATTAGAAATAAAGATTTGACTTGGCCGGAGGAAATTGGTTTCCTAGTAGCGAATGTTAATGATAAAAGCAAGCAAGGTAATCTGATTTATGATAATTACGTTTATACTTAGTCTTATTTTGTTTCATTACGTTTATACTTATTATACTTGTTATTAATTTTGTTTCATAATAATTATTTTTTGTTTAATCGTGTAAATAATACGATTTATTCGTAATTTGTTTTGTGTATACAGTATCGACAGAAAGAGGCGCTACAGGATTGAATAATTTAGGTAATACTTGTTTCATGAATGCCGCTTTACAGTGCGTCAGTAACACTCAAATCTTAACTTTGTACTTCATTAATAATATGCATCTTTACGAACTAAACAGGTATATTATTGTTCGAATTTATATATATATATATATATATATAAAATAATAATAATAATAATAATAATATATATATATATATATATATATATATATATATATATACATATATGTATATATATATATACATATATGTATATATATATATATACATATATGTTAATCTCCATTTCCCCTTTTCTGGTTTCTGCCGGTTTTATACGTCGACAGATATCCTTTATATTTCAACTAACATTTTGATCTTAAATGTATAATCATTTGCATGTAGCTCCCATGTGTAACATAGGGTACTCTGTGTATGTGTGGTAATACATTGTTAGTGTTTATATTTATTATTGTTAAATATGATGTGTGAGTCCATTGGTTGTGTGGTGAGGATGCTGTACTTAGAGATATTTACGGAACGGGTAACTAGTAGCGGAGGTGTATTCTCGCTTATAACAGAATACAGAATCGTATTCGCTGTATATTTAAATTAGATATTCTGGTAC
Organism: Coronaproctus castanopsis; assembly: GCA_032883995.1. Taxonomy (NCBI): domain Eukaryota; kingdom Metazoa; phylum Arthropoda; class Insecta; order Hemiptera; family Monophlebidae; genus Coronaproctus; species Coronaproctus castanopsis. The sequence continues at coordinate 53,501,835 of CM065053.1, read as the reverse complement.
TTATAGTAAATTAAATAAATACATTTTTTCCTTAAATACTAAATTAATCGAATACAAATTTTCTGCTCCTGTATGATATGGTTTAGAACCAAACTTAAACTAAGACCCCGTTCCATCGCTATTTCTAATTTTCTTATTATATATATTTGTAAGACAATAATTCTGCGACTAAAAACTTGTACACTTCACTTTATTTCTCGTCACTGTTATTTATTTTGTTCATTATTACGATGTTTACATTTTTCTCTTAACTAAACTCTTTTCTATTTCCCCCGTACTTTCTCTATAATGATCTCTTGTGGTATTTTGTTATACATTATTGGTAAACGTATTAATTCCTCCTATATAATAATTCATTCGTTCATCTTTCCCACTGTTTTCCCTTTTATATTTTTGCTTTCCCGTCGTTATAATGTTTTTGAGTAATTTTTGTTACTTTTATATCCAATCGAAATAATCTGTTTTCCATTCGAAAATGGTGTAATACCATAAGCAATTTCTAAAATTATATTATATATATATTGTTAAAAATAGTTTTAGTTTCGAAAATTTTGACGCGATGACGTACCGTACTTTCTAATATTTTTAGAACAAATCCGCTCGGAATGAAAGGACACATTGCTAAACGATATGGTGATTTAATACACGATATCTGGAGTGGAACTTCAAGAACTGTAGCACCTCTTAAATTAAGGGTAATTTATTGGGCTTTGTATTTAATTAATTTTTTAAAATATATTAATCGACAAGTGTATATTTTATATATATTGCCTGGAGTAATCGGGATCCATATTTTTACGATACCCGGATTGAAAAAACTTAATATGATGATAAGATCTAACATGACTACATTAATATCCACCATAACGAATGATTTTATTTTATCGAACAAATAAAACATTTCATAATATTTGTAGAGGCTTATACGAAAATAGATAGAAGAGTCTAAAAAAAAAAACACTTCTTTTCTCAAACATAAGAAATAACTCGATTTTATGGACATAACATTTTAGTTTATGTAGCTACAGATTATGTGTCGAATTAATTATGTAAAATTTAGGGTACTTATACTAGGGAAAAAGGATTTTGAAATTTTACTTTTATTTTGACTATAACAGTACAAAGAACATTCCGTGAATGGTGAATTCTGAGATGGTACCGCAAACGACGCTTCAGTTCCGTGTAATAAGTATTCATTGGGGAGGGGTGAACCATTTATGATCTAATTGAAGTCTAGCGATTAGAGATATACTCTATGAAATTGATTGATTGAAGCTTATACGTTCGTGATGCTCACTATCATCTTTAGACAACGTTTTATATGCAACTTCAGATCTTCTCAGATCTGTTATTGAAATAGGAACATTTGGCGCCGACAGATCTGATTGTTGATATTAAAATGAAATTGGTTGTTTTTTAGCGTAATATTTTTTTTTGAAACGAATCATTAAAAATCCACGTATCGGTAATGATATGTTTTTCTACGCGATATTACAGTGGACGATAGGGAAGTACGCACCTCGTTTCAATGGTTTCCAACAGCACGATTCGCAGGAATTATTGGCATTTCTTTTAGATGGTTTGCATGAAGATTTAAATCGCGTCTACGATAAACCGTACGTGGAATTAAAGGATAGCGAATGTAGACCCGACGTTATCGTTGCTCAAGAAGTGAGTGTATCAAGTATATATATAATTATATTATAATAATTAAAAATATAAAATTTAAATAAAATGCTCATAACAAATAGGAATAAATGTTGATTTGTGATGTTAACGACGATGATATTTAATCGCCGAGATAGATATGGGTAAAATATAGTAATTCTTCTTCATCGTTAGCTCGATCCAAACATCGTGAAATTATGAAACCTTGATTCTACATATCTGCCTTCGCCATGTTTCGGTTTTCTGCATATCGAATCGCATGTCGGAGCTATGTAGTGTTTACTAATTCTTTGATTCCATCCGTGTATCTTGTAGGTACTCTTCCTTGTTTTCATCGACTTTCAACCATACCCTCCAAAATTAGTTCTTCCAGGCTGTTTTGAAGTAAGTGACTATTCACTGTCTTACTACCTCTCGCATTTCTATTTTTGGATAGTTTATTTAACACCGGCAGGTTTGTTCTCCTTTCGGTCCAAGGAATCCACAGCATCATTCTCCAACAGAACATTTCAAGTGCGTCTATTCGCTGGACATCCTCTTTTTTTTATGTCCAACATTCCGATACATACAGGAACACAGAGAAGACTAAGGTGCCCATGAGGTGAATTTTTGATTTCTTCGTGATATCATGACTCTTCCACATTTTTGTTAGTTGAACCAATGCATTTTTTGCAGTTCCTATTCTTATTTTAATTTTATCGGTCGAGCTTCCCTCTTTGGTAATTACTGAGACGAGGTGTACGAATTTATCAATTACATGAAAGTTATGCCGTTGCTGTATGTTATCAGAGTTGGTTCGATCAATAATAATTACCTTAGTTTTGTCTTTATTTATTGTTAAGCCTACCGCTTTACTTTTGGTATTCAACTTTCGGAGTACAGCCTGCAGCTGTGTAGCGTTACTTTTCGTTTTAGTTAGTCGATTTTTAGTCCGGAATCTAGTCTGTCGTTAATATATCGTTACGTTCCGATTATACATTAAGATTTTCATATGAGATGATTATTCGCACGGACGTTCACGAACATATATATTAATAATATCGGTAAGGTTATTTCCTACGAGCAGTAATTTGAAAATTCGTATTAGCATTTTTTTAGTCATTAAATAATATTTTTTAAATATTTACAAAGGATCTAATAAAAGATGATGGTTGAAAACAGTTTTATTAGAACTATTAGCGTGTAAACATATCTAGTCTCAAAATTTGTATACTTATTTATATTCGAAGTATTATGGTACAAAAAAAAAGGAATTTATATAAGTACGATCGAAATTTGGTAATCACGGAATATCGTCCGAATACTACAGAAATCATACCGATAAATGAGAGGGCATCTGATTGATACGATATGGCTCCCTTAACCGACTTCGCAACAGTTCCTGCCTGCGGTACATCGTCATGTCGTACTCAAATTTGCATATTTTTTGTATATACTTTACTTGTTTTGTGAAAATTTTATATATTTATATATATTTTTTCTTACATTTTATACGTATTAAATAAAAGGTAGCCAACTTGCTATTATTAAAGGATTGTTCAAGTCTTCTTAATTAAATTATTATAATTTAAATTCTTTATAAATCGGCAACTCACGACGGCGAGGAGAAATTAATTATAATTATCGATTTCTTTATTTTATTTATATATATATATATATATATATATATATATATATATATATATATATATATATATATATATATACTTTTTTGAATCGTTCCTTAGCAAGGACATGGTGACACAGAAGTGCAGTCCTTATGAATTAGTTCGCGCCATTTATCCCTGTTATAAGCTGCGTGTATGCATTCACTAAAGCTCTTCTCTTAGAGGCACATGGCCACGACATCTTGTTCCATCCAATTTCTCTTCGATGTCAATCTTATCCAGTCCGTTTGCTCGAACAATGTGGCCGAAAAACTGTCTCATTCTGATAAGTACTTCCGTTAGTAATCGTCTAGGTTCTCTGACCTCCTTTAGTATAGATTCATTGGTTCGTTCTCTTGCTCGTCCACGGAACGCGCAACGTTCGTCTCCAACACCACAGTTCAAAGGATTCGATGCGTATGTGTTTAGTTCGATATAATGTCCAAGTTTCCGCAAAGTATAAAAATATTGGAAATATTAATGACATGACCAGTCTAATTTTAACTTTCTTACTTACTGCTTACACCAGGTTTTTACTAAGCGACCCATCGCGTTTTTGGCTATTTGTATGCGGTGCCGCAGTTCCAATTTACATCCGCAAGTATTCTCGATAATTGAACCTAGGTACGTGAATTTATCGACCAATTCTGTTCCATCTATGTGCTTTTTGTTGGGCAAGTTATTTTTAGGCTGGTTGATTATCGTTATTTTGGTCTTCTTTCGAATAACCCGTTATATTTCCTAGTTTGCTCCAATCTTCGCAATAAGCGTATAATATTTTCGATGTTTTTAGCTATCAAGAGCAGACATCCTTGCCTAACTCTCCTCCCCACCTTGAAATAATCTGAGTATACCGTCTTCCCGTCTTTCCCGTTTTGACTCTCACTGTATTATGCCATACAACTTCTTAATTAATGAGACTAAGTGATTTGGAGCTCCCATTTCGGTAAGAATTAATAATAATTTACTGCACTGCACGCAATCAAAAGCTTTATGATAGTCTACAAAATACAGAATAACTTCTTTATTCTCCTCTTTTGCTTTTTCAATGATTTGTCGCACGTTGAGGATTTGTTGTCTGCTTGTTCTGCGGGATTTGTTTTTGCGTACAGACGATTATAAATTATCCCGAGCATACTGCGTTTTTTAGTTTGAAACTGAAAACTGTAAGTATTGTTGAAACGTCACAGAGTAAAAAATTTGGCATGGTTTACACAAAAAAAATATTTTAAACGTATGTTAACGAACCAAAAGCTCAAAATTTTAATATATATATATATATACATGTAGATGTGGATGTAATTAGGTCAAGGATATTTAGTTCTTTTCATTATATGTATATGTGTTTCTAATTTCAATAGGCTTGGGAGAATCATATTTTAAGAAATCGATCTGTAATCGTCGATTTATTTCACGGTCAGTTAAAATCGAAGGTTACGTGCAAGAAATGCGGTCACGAATCTGTGAAATTCGATCCGTTTAATTATTTGTCTTTACCGCTGCCTATGGAATCTTACGTTTACGTACAAGTGGCTGGTTAGATTTTTTAATATCTATCTATATATTTGTATGTTTGTATATGTTTCGTATTAATAGTAAGAAATAAACCAGTTCGGTATAGTTTGCGACATTATTTTGTTTAAGACGATTTGTACGGATATCATAATTGTGTCTGTTATGTGTAAAACGTATATTTTCTTCAAAGATTTGAAACGACCTTCGCGAATTATGAAATTCGATGTTAGCCGTTAAGGATTTATACCACTCCTTTACGAAAAGTATATAAAATATTTTTTAATATCTAGAAATATAAATATTGCATTTTTTTCTTTAACGGAAACTCTTTATTCTTAATATATAATTTTTTTTATATAAGATCGTTATGTACTTGGAAATATATCAGTGCCGCGTGATCTATCATCTGTTTAATAAATTGCGAATATCAGACGGATTAAAAGTCTCTGGACGATTATATCTCAATACAATATTTCAAAATTTCTCCATATTCTCTTCATTTAGTACGATTTTCATCGACGATGCTTTAAGCATCCTAAAAAACTTATTTTTTGTCGCATTTTAACTTACATTGTCCGATTCTCTGGGTTTCCTTCTGCATTGAAGAAAAAAAATATCTGCCATTAATTAGATTTTCGATTATTTACCCTAAACGACGGTGGACCGTCACTGTCTCATACGTTTGGATCCTCGAATATTTGACGAGATTGTCAGTGAAACTGTGTTTCTCCCTAGTGCTGATAATTAACTGCGCAGATTTTTTTTTTTTTAATTGTAATATTGAACTGCCCACAAAGGCATACACACAATACATTTAATATAGGAAAATACATAAGCGAAGTTACGGATTCGGCCAATGCCTTATCACGAACTAAGATTATAATTAGCGTTTGACATAAATCTAAATTTTAATATGAATATGTAAATAAAAGAATAAGTTATAATAAATCGTGCGGTTTAGTCCGCCTTAATCTACGAGTGTCTCCTTCTGTATTGAGAAGTTCAGCAACAATTGTATTCGGATGTCCATAAAGTTTTGCCGCGTGCTTCCTGGCGTGAAGGCTAACAGCTGCGTCGACGTCCAAAATTTTTAAATCGCGATGTAGCAAAGCATTGGGGACATACCAAGGGGCTTTAGCTATCAAGCGAAGTGCTTTATTTTTAAATCTCTGAATAATGAGCCTGTTCGATCTCTTCGTGGTACCCCAGAGTTGGATGCCATAACACCAAGTGGGCATTAGAATAGATAGATAAATAAGTCGCTTGTTTGCTAAACTAACAAATGAATGATATCCAAGCAGCCAATAGAGCTTACGTAATTTAAGGCGAAGCTCTTGGTTTTGACATGATGATTCCAGTTCAAGCGGCGATCAAGATGCATCTCCAAGTACTTGACGGACTCGCTAGTCGGAATAGACTTTCCATTCGCGATTGACGGAATATAGCCGGCGGAACGTAGAGAAAAATCGACTCTGGTAGATTTATTTTCATTTAATTTAATTTTCCAATTTTTGGCCCAGTCGCAAATCATTTCTGTTTCAAGAATAATCATCCAGGCTGTCTCGTCCTTCTGTTAATTTTTTTTTTTTTTTGCGTTCCCGTGATGCTTCGTAGTTTTGGTTGTCATCTACTAATGTCAACTATCGTATATTTATTCTGTTATTACACGTTCGTGCACAATTATGTTCAGAATTAGTATTTCCTGAGTACTGGTTTTGTTTCCATCCTACTGGTTTTGTTTCCATCCTACTGATAATCATTGCCGACGAAAATTGCAAATTTTTGAATTATCGCCTATATGAGTCTGAACAACTTTGCTTTTTTTTTAAATCTCTAATTTTGATTGATCAATATCATCCTTTCTCTATTGAATCATTAATCTACTCGTATGATTTTGGCGTTTTTCTTTTATAATATATAACATTTTTTTTTTGTGTATCTATTAAGTGATTTTTCTTGATATGTGGGTTTTTCGGTATTTTTATCCTAATCGTTAATTCGCATTATAATCACATTTTTAAAAATATCGCCAATAAACTTAATTTCTCCATTTGCGAACGATAAGAATTAAAATAATTTCGACGATTTGATTATAGCTTTCTTTTAATTTTCAATTATTATTATTACTTTTATTTCCAATCATTTTTGTTTCCAGTCGTTAAGTTAAATGGAAGTGTACCGATGAAATACACCCTACGATTGAACGCGGATGATAAATACTTGAACGTTAAACATCAATTGATGCAGTATTGTTGTATACCGCCTTATCTTTTGAAATTAACAGAAGTATCCGGATCTCAAATTAAAGTAATTTGCGTTGTTCATTTTTTAAACTAGCTTTTATTTCGATCAATATTTAACTGGCGATGATGAAAAATTGTTCTTTTTTAAAACCGTCTACTCGGAAATGTGTATTTTAACAAAAGTTTTAATGATTTCTATCTTGTAGTTCGTAAATATATAAAATTTCCAAAAGAAAGGGAAAAGAAGCGAATAAATTTATTTTTTAATGAATTTAATGAATCAAGCTTTCAATAAGATATTTTGTAGACTTCAAAATAAAAAGTAAAACTTAAATTTAATATATAATAATGCGGAACTACATTAACTATGATTAAATTTATAATAATATGAAAATATTTCAACCATAATTAATTGGCATGTGGAAAGATGAAGCTGAAAAATCGTAATTGACAAAGCGTTTCTTTCTTAAAACCTTTTTTTTTTTTACATTAAGGAAAGAATCGTCTAAAAATTCGCGTTAAATTATTTTTTCTTTAGACAAAAAAAAAACATGGTTTTATTTCGATTACTGTTTTTTTACGTTCGGTAATAAATTTGTTTTAGATTAATTAAATTAAACGGTAATTATATAAATTAACAAACATGGTGATAATGCGATAATGTTATTTAATTGAAATCGATATATCCATTGTTTAATTATTTCATAAATTATATACTAGAAGTTACCCACGGCTTCGCTTGTGTATTTTATTTTTATTTTTTAATTGAATATCGCTGTCTAACAGTTTTATATATTATTATAGTACGTGTATATATATATATATATATATATATATATATATATATATATGTTCGTTGTTTCGTTGATGCACCTAACGCAAAAAAACATGTTTTGAATAGTGGGTGTTGGTAGTGGAGGTACATTTCAACGCCTGTTAAATTTTAAACGATTTCACAGCGATATCGCTGTCTCCTACTTTTTAAAACTTCAAATTATACTTTCTGTCGTATTTGTGATATCAATATGAAGCAAAGCTTAGAACGAATCCGATAATATAGGCTGTAAGCTGTGCGAATTTCATCGTTATTGCTTTAATAGTTTTTGAGTTAAATTGGAACTCAAAAAAATAGATTTTCTGTTTATGCGTGAGAAAAATAGTCCAATACAGTAATTATAATGAAAATATTCGCAAATCACAAACACTGTAGTTACACACACACATATATATATATATATAAAACCATGAGTAATAATTAAATTTGCTATTATAATTAATCATTGTGAACTCGTTATCTAGTTTTTTGGATTATTTACGATATTGACGATATATATTATCTTCATGTTAGCGCTATGTTCATCTTCGAATGTTGTGAACATGGTGATAACTATTTAAATAAAAACATTTACAGAATACTCATAACCTGTAAGTTTAAGCAATCTGGCAAATTCCGCAGTTGATTTTTTTCCTGTCTTCCTAGTGATCTCGCTTCTGTAATCTTTTCCTACATTAACGTGTATAAGCAAGCTATACTATTCTGGATGTCGCCTTACGTGATTTAAATATTTCTATTTACGATATTAGATCTATTTTACAATTTTTTTTTTTTTACTTTATATTTATAACAGAGCTTAACATAAAAGATATTCAGTTTTTGTAATTACTCAACTTTTGGGCCAGTATAGCAATATCGAAAGTATACACATTTTCAGATCAAGTTGATATTTCTACTTTATAATATCATTTTTATTTCGAGCTTTTCCTATTCAAATTATTGTTTCATCGTCAATATCCTATTGATAATTTATGTCATAACCGACTTAGTCGATATTTTTATTTTTTTCTAATTGTTCCGCGGTGACATGGTTGTTTCTAACTTGAAGCATAGTGTTCATTTAAATCTTCACCCACTCATTATAACGTCATAATGGCGCGCACCTATATTATGATTAGTAAAAATGAATGTTATTCCATTTTGTCCCCCAAAATAACGTGCAACGATCTAATCACGAGTACGATGATGATGATATATAAGTAATAGTGTATTGTCTTATTACGGGGAAAAAAAAGAAATTGAAATAAGCGCTTCTTCTTACTGCTCTACGAAGAGCGTTGGCGATCATGTATGACAATCAAAACTTCTTTTCTATGGCTTCTTGCATGGATTTATTGACCATGCGATGTTATCCAACCAGCACGTTGTTCGTCTTCCTCAAGTTCTCCCATCTATTTGTCCTTAGATAATTAGTTGCGGTAATTTATATTTATCTCCTCTAATTACACGGCCGAAGTATTTTATTTTCCTTTGAATAACTGATTTCATAAACCTTCTCTCAATTATCTCTAGGACTTTTCGATTTAATGTCTTGTTTATCCATGCTTAGCCATTTCTACACATTCCAAACGATTTATTTGCCTTTTATTTAATGTTGATATCTCAATTCCATATAATACGACGTACCACTGCGCAATGTTTTCACGTATATTTAAACGTAAGGAACTCCGCATTTCTATCTCTGTATGTAGATCTAGATTTTCTCTAACATAACTGTCCAAGTATTTGAATTTCTGAACTCTTTCAATCTTCCTGTTATGAATTTTAATGGAGACTTTGTTAAGGTAGGATACATAATTCTCGGGAAGACTTTCAAGAGGTGACTCATAAGACTAATTGTGCGGCAATCGTCACATTCTTTAGGATATCGCTTTTTTTGGTATAAAAGTGTACGCGTTTTTGTAGTAAATTACAATTTGATATTTATAGGCTACATTTACCGACGAACAAAAAGTTAGACCAACGTCCAATGGTGGTAACATAATATTCGCTTACGAATTACCGTCTCCTTGCAGTAGTACCGGTTCTATATCGGTAGATGATGAACGATTATCTATCAGTTCGGTGAAATCCAGTCAAAGAGAAGCTGCTCAGACTTTCACCGCTATTCAACGTTCAGTTCGACCAGGTTCTCAGAATAATTTAAGTAAGTATAAATGACGGCGAATAATTTTGTAATGTACCCTTTTACCGTGCTACATCTCGTACGTCGTTGGAGGAGTGTAGTATAATGTCAATTTTTATTAAATTTTCTAATAAAGAATAATCGGTTTTCTGTTTTACGTAGACATTACCAGTACAACTCAAAACAGAACGATCAGCGAAGATTCTACCGATAGCGCTATTAATTCGGCTTCATCATCGGGCGGTGAAATCTGTTGCTCCGAGGTAAGATGGTTGAAATCTCCTCCTCTGTGCATGCTTACTTCAATTCCTTCCTGCTTTCAGGTACGCATTAATATCTGCTGCTTTACAGCTTTCTTAGCTTTAATCGAACCTATGCTTATTTATCGTAGTGTTCCGGTCGATAGCGTTCATTAAATCGAAGTTACGAATTTAAAAAATAAATATTAATAATTCGGCGTCGGATTTAAAAAAAATAATAATAATTTTACGTTTTTAATTTTCTCAAATGAAAAATGATTTTTTGTTTTTATAAATACGTATGTTATTTCGCTTTAAAAAATAAAAACCAAATTACAAGTATAAACTAATTATAATTGAAATATCTTCGACGAAACTTGTCAGAAGTTACGCTATTTTGAGAAAGTATACAAATTAAGTAATGACGAACAATAATAAAAAGAAAAAACTATCTTGAAATTAAACATTTCTTACTACAACCTAACCAATTTGTCCCACACCGTGGTGAAAGTCCGATAAAAGTTAAAAATCAACTACCGCGAAATTTTTATAAATGCTGATCCATCTGATCGTCAGTATCATTACTCGTTAAAAAAGAATAATTGTTGATCATCACTCCGGATTCTGTCCGAGTCATTTCGCCGGACAGCAAGTTATCAACTTAATAAAGACATGGATAGGAAAAAGATTTTACAACGTCGTGAACATAAGCAAACTTTTGATAAAAATTTGTCGTGAAAGACTTTTGTTTCACCTAAAGGCGATAATGCTAGAATATCGTGCTTCGTTTAAATCATATTTGAATAATCGACAATACTACATTCTATGAGGTGAGTCAAATTTTTACAGCATACTGGTTGGTGTATCTCAAAGTAATAATGCACCGGGCCTTGTATGTTATATTTACAGCAAATGCCGAAAGGCAGTATTGTAGAAATAGCAACGTTTGCAGATGATATTATGATTTCATCGGACATGCGAAAAACAGCCCAAGCAACTTGCAAAACAGACACTGTACAGGAAATGGATAATTTAAATTAAAGCGGAAAAGTCGGTACATGTTATATTTTGCAACCGATCACAAAAGTAATTACAAAAGCAAATTTTTTCAAAGTGACATGTGATTAAATATCTAAGATCCTCCTCGACAATAAGAAAAATTAAAATCTATGTAAAAATATATCAGTCCCTACGACCCAAACTATAAGTTATACGGACCAATATCTTATTCTCTCATACAAAACCATGTTGAAATCCATATGGATGTACGGTAGTTTATGGGGGTTATAAATAAAAAAAACCAAACGCAAATCTAAATAGAATACGTAGATTACATATTAATGTCTTACGCTAATTACATTGAATACCAATGTGACGAACTTCATCATCCATTCGAATCTAAATGTTTTGTACATGAAGAAATACGAGAAATTTCCAATAAACATAAATGCTACAACTTCGTCCAAATAAACTGTCGGTTCAGCTATTACATGTGAACAAGATCTGTATGCAGCGGACAAAAATCACTCATGTCCTCGACACAGGTGATTTATATGTCACTTGTTACCTACCTATTATTGGCTGCTAATCACCAATTCGTATTTTTTTCAGTATTTTCGTTTTTATTATTACTTTATTCTATAATAACTTGATCATTATCGATTTATAACTTTTTTAACTTCCACTGTAATAGCCTCTTCGAATTAAAAATTGACAACACCGGTTAATACTATTTTCAAGTTTCTGTTTTGACTGTTTAGGAATTTTATTATTTTGACGTAATTCGACTAATTTAAATATTATAATAAGCCTCTATATTTTAAAAACCGAACCTTGTTACCGCTTATGTTTGAAAAAAAAAAAATGTATACATAAATAATAAAAAAAATAAAAGAAGAAGACGTGTCTGTTTCTTTATTCGAGTATAATATTACAATCTTTTTTATTTATATATTTAATCACTTATGTCGGATATAGGTAATTGCAATTAGTATTTACAAAAAATTTTCTTATTGTCATACTTTGTTAGAGTTTAAGTACTAATACATTAACTTAATAATGGATTTATTATTCCGTATATTAACTCTAATTTTAAATTGATCTACTTTTATAAAACATCACTAGTTATAGCCAGGATGTCAATTTACATCTATCTTTCGTGATCATTTATAATATCAATTAAAAAATTTTTAATTTAACCCTCTATATTTTAAATTAAAACAGTTAATTTTTTAAAAAATTTGTTTAATCTTCTACATACACTATATTATTTTTTCCATCAAAAGTTCAATGTTATACGGTTTGGTTACTAAACAATCTCCGAGTACCTACTGGTCATTAAAAATTGTCATCTCTACATTAATATCAATTTTAATAAGAATTATTTATACGCAATTAATTAATTAATTTAAAAAGAAAAACTTATATTTCATTCATTCGTTTCTTTACAAATTATTTTCAAATCATGACCTTTAGTTAAATAAACTCTCGAGTGGAATCTTAATAATTACAAGTCATAAAAAAAAAAAAAACTGAACGATATAATTATTATCGTTTCCGAATTCGATTAATATATCGATTAGTTTTTGTTTTATCGATTGATTGTTTATCGTTTGTATATTAGATTCGATGTCTCAGACTAATTGTACTTCAGTTCGTTATGTCTAGCTTGTTTAACGGCTTAGTGTAAAATTACAGTTCAGTTTCATTAATAATACGGATTGTAGTTATTCGAAGATTTAAAAAAAAAAAATTAAAAATTAAATACGTCACTCATGGGCTTTTCAACCTAGTAGCGCAGGGTAAAATTCAAGGAAGACTAAAGTTTGAACCGATTATTTATTTTATAAATTCCAATTGAATATTGTTATAAAGTCTAGTAAACTAAACTATATGGCTTGGTATATTTCGTACTGGTATAAATAAAATTTTTTGTCTATATGTCCTGTGTACGCACGACTTAGTGCACTGCATACGTTATTAGCCAGACGTTGTGTGTATATGTGTCCACCCTTGTTTTTAAACGATGTGTTCTAGTTATAAAAACGTGCACATTTTATGTGTATTGTGTGTGCACATGTATGTACATACTTACCTATTTTACGCCACAATATCGTGTTTTATTTATTTTTGTTGTTTTTTTATAATATTTTTCTTTTATAATTTAATATTAGTAAAATGGCGTTTATTACTGTGGAAAAGCAAAGGGGGAACAAAAAATTAGTTAAAGCGTTGATTTTTCCAATATCCGAATCTTGAACGATTAAACGAACAGATGAGAAGCGAATCAATTCTTTTATGTCTACCGAAAAATGCTGCGGACACCATGGAGTGTCGATGAAACAAACGTATCGGTTTTAGATGAGTTGAAAATAAAGGCAACGTTTGAGCATTTAGCAAAAAATCAGAACTGTATACAGAAAAATATTCTACAAGGCAAAATACCTGGAAAAAAGCGGCCTAAAATAAAATGTCCAATGCGATGGTTTGATCGAGTGAAGGCCCTAACTGAACTTAATCTAGATACATTCCATCTTGTAGGAAGTAGATGGATAAGAATCGTCATAGATGTTATCATGTCCTTGCGAAGGACAATCGATTTTAATGACTGATTATTTGTTCTAATAGAGCGTTACTTTAATTATTGAGGTATTAGGTACTTAACTTTAAGAATCTGTTGTAAGTGTATTATTGTATCGTATTATTTAAGTTACGTTCTATCTTCTTCTTTCGAAGAAACAAATAAAATCGATGTCATACTTTGAGGATTTTTAAATAACACACAAGATTTCATTATATTGTAGACGAATGGAAAAATCTACAACAACGTAAATGTGACGAGGGTAATTAAGTCGCGTCTTGAACATTGTATTTTAAATATGATTGAACTTATTTTTCCAAGCTCTGTATTTGTAGATCCAATTTAAGGAATATGTTTTTTTTTTTGTTTTTTGTTTTTATTTTTTTCAAACCGATTTACACAACCTCGCAATGAGATTATGTTCTCGTTTATATAGAGATATGGGAATATTTTCTGTGTTTGTTCGATTATTAAGTATTTCATTCATTTTTTAAGTGCCGTCTACGTATCGGAGGTAGGCGACTACTTACCTATAAATATTAAACTAGCGTGCAAGGAAATGATAATGTGGCGTTCGCGTAGATAGGCACAAAACCCGGGAGAACTGATTGTAATCGTTTTGTTGTCACGACATAATGTAGCCTCTCCTGTGTGGTGTACAGTATTATTACTAGCGAACATATGGTGTTTCGCGCGTGGTGGTTTGCCATTGCCTTCCACGCGATAGTATTAGGATTATTTATATTTTCATTTTCTGATGATAATTTTTGTGTCGTCGATCGTATTCGAACCCGGTACCTTTCGTATAAGAAGCCCGTGATCTAGCCACCACCAGGCTATCACGACAATATTGTTTATATACGAAGATATAGAATATTTAAACACATTTGGGAGAAGGGCTTCGTGGTCTGGAGCGCGCTAATTATTTCTCGCTATAATTAGCCTATGACGTATTTGTACCTACAGTGATTTTCCTTCTTTTTGTATTTCCTAAAATGTTGCAATTTGTTATTTAGAGTGCCGAATGTAACGCCGCGAGCGATTGTAACGAAATTCTACTAGAAGAAATGTCCGGTCGTTTGACGGTAGATAGCGGTCATTGTAGTGCAAGTAGCGCAAGTTTAGCAGACAGCACCGACACTAATAATAGCGCTTCTCAGCAACCATCCTATATTATAGCGGTACATCGAAAAATGGTAAGTAATATTTTTTTTAAGGAAAACTGCCATACATATCCAGTGAATGTAATTTAGATCATACATTGCATGTAGTTAAATGTCGGATATCGCGTAAGAAAAATTGTCAAAAGGGGAAAACGCTGAATTTTTAAAGTTAGAAAAAAAAAATAGAAATTAAAACTGATGACAGAAATTATAAAAAAATGGATGACGATGTATGAACGATTAAACCTGGAAATAAAGAACAGGAAGAAAGTATTGAAAAGCAATGAGGAAGGTGAATATAAGAGAGTGAATAAATTAATATTGAAAAATGAACCGAAGCTAAAATTGAATGCCTTAAACAGACGTTAACTTAGTGAAATGTATGCATAGATAAAAAATTCCATGAAGTAATGAAAACGAAAGCGAAACAGAAAGACAAGCAGCAACAACTGCAGCAGCAAGAAAGAACAAGCAAACGTATAGCTTGAATATATGACAGGGTTATACAATGACAAATGGAGATTATGGCAAATAAGCAACAAAACAGAAGAGAATAACGACGAAGATAGCAATGATTGAAGTTTATAATGCAATTGAGAAAACGGGAAGACCAAATACCTGCAGAGATGTCACCGACAATATATAAATAAAGCTTACTGGCGTTACTAAATTAAATGCATGATGAATGAAAAATTCCCGAAGATTTCGAGATCTCAACGCTTATTCTAATTCTCAAAAGAAAGGCACGCAACAAACATACAACGAATATCAAACAATTGCATTACTGAGTCACACGCTTAACTTTTCATAAAACTATGTAAAAGTATCTATGATCAAATTCGAAAACTGAAATTATTATGATAGAGGGGGGGGATGATAGAAAATGTGACGTCATATAAATATTTGAGAAGTTGGATAACGGAGAATTTGGACTCTGGAACGGAAATTAAATGTAGATTTCTAAATAGCACGGAACATATTTTTAAAGTTTGCAATCTAGGGACGTTAAATCTGGTAAAGAAGGAAGAACAAAAAAGATGTATTTCGATATAAAATTCTAAAAATCATGAATAATTTATATGCACATAAATATGTGGGAGTTATCTTTGAAGTTACCTTAGCATAACGAAATGCAAATTAACGACTTTACAAAACTAATAAAGGAATAATAAAGCAGATAAAAATAAAATAACAGTACGAAAAATTTGAAACAAAAAAAAAACGATTAACTCATGTTTTAACATGTATAAAAATTATGTAGTATGTATTAAGAAATAGTTTAATACAGATCTGATCGTTCAGAAATTGCTGCATAATACGACGATGCTTATATAGAGTGACCGGGAGAAGACGAACGGTTTTGTTTTTAGCGCAGTTTGTAACACTGCTACAACGCAAACCGCGTGATCCACGTTTAGTGTCCACGCGAGAGATTCGTTGTTATCAGGTTTTAGTTATTATAGGGAGAAGGAGCGTGCGTTTTGCGTGGAACGTTATTGCCGGCGTAAATCGATACGACAGTGCAAATAGAGTCTCGAAAAGAATTCAAAGGTACGCGATTTTTGAGGATAACTGTTTACGAATCTGGAAGACAAAACTCGGATTTCTGAAGAAAATTCAAGAATTCGGCGACCTATGCTCGAAAAAGTCTTCGGAAAATTTTGTAAAGACCGAATGAATGTAATGTTGCAAATGGCGGTCATCTGAACGATATTGTGTTCTACAAATGACTGTAAGCTAATCTTATTTTTAAATAAAATTTTGGTCGAGTAGCTTTTGATTTATTCAAAAAACAACAAAACCATCCGTCTCCTGTGGTTCACCGTATATTTAGTGTAACGCATACTGAGATCAAGCACACTGTAATACACAATTATCTGAATTAAATTATTGTCACGATATATTTATCGTAAAATTTCTACGATAATTTATAAATGCGATCATAAATATGAGGAATATTTAGCGTGGGGTGCGTGTATTTCAATCCATCGAGTAGCACACAATGATATTCTGCAACATGGGTTTTACATTAAGTGGATAAAATGCTACATACGGATTACCGTATAACATACGATGGCAGACGCATCTATATACGGTTTTTAAAAATCATCTGGATTCGAAATGTAACAAATGATGAAATTCGCCCACCAATAAAAAGGAAACGGGCACTACTCCCGATGATTAAAAAGCGAAAATTGGACGCAGTATGGAATAAATATGAAATAATGCAATTAATATTGTAAGGTAAAATGGAGGGAAAACGAGAACGATGTAGACTAAAAACCTCGTGATAAAAAATGTGAAATTGATTATAATGAAACACCCCTCCACGACTAAAAAAAGGGAAAAATCGACGAACATATTATGAAAGGTGACAAATATGAAGTATTATCAGTGAAAAAATAAAGAAATTAGATAAAAACCTAGTGGTTAAAAAATATAAAAATATTGTACCGGGAATCGTCAATGTCTTTAGGGTGAATTGATGATTACGACGCGGAACATAGAATTGTTGGATACCCGATCACCAAAATTAAAATGTAATCGTTTGTACGCCATTGTACTTTTCATTCAACGGAGATGATGGCCGATGACTTCTGACATAATTGATAGAAAATTTTCCTTATTAACTTTTTCTTTTCAATTTCATCTTCTATTTTTCTACGGTTACATTTATCTGCTTTGCAATTGGTCTTATTGGTTAATTACGAACGTTTTATATTTTTGTAGGTACGACAAGATGTTTATTTCGTTTCTACTCAAAAGAGTAAACCTAGTCTATTCGGTTTACCATTAATAGTTCCCTGTAGCGAGAATACAACTCATTGTGAACTTTATCAGTCAGTATGGATGCAAGTGGCCAGATTCGTATCTCCTCTACCGCCGTCTGAAGTTACGACTCTGAATCACGCGATGGACTGGTTTGTAGAAATGTTTTTTTTTTTCATTTTTTTTTCTAATTTTTTTTATTAATATTTAATAATGTAACGATATATGAAATGACGATTTAAGACGCGAAGTATATAACTCGTGTGTATATTATATATATATATGTGTGTGTAAGTATACGTGCATTTACGTGTACATGTATGAGTATCGATCTGGACAGGAAACATTTAGCAAATAGATAATTTTTAAGAAATTGAAAGATAGTGTTATAATCTTTTATTAAAGTTCGCGGTAATTATGTGCTTGGTGATAAGATTGTCAGGTAGGACCAATACAAATCTAACATATATCGTATAAAATTGAATATTTAAAAAAAAATGTTTTCTTAACTATATGTAACGATATCATTCTAATTGGAAACCCTGTTGTAATGTATTACGAATTTTAATATATATGATACTATATATATCACCACTGATATGTACATACGCAAATATGTTAATATATGTGTTTTGATATGTAATACTGTATGTATAATAATCGAAAAATTAATAATAATAATAAAACTAGATTATATTTTATGGGATAACTTTATATATATATATATGTGTGCGTGTGTGTGTGTGTGTGTGTTACATACAACTCGGTTTAAATTTATTCCAATGAGATTACACTCCAAGAATTCCCTCTATATTGCTACATTTCACAATCCATCAGAACCTAGTTGTTTATACAATTATATTCTGAATAAATTTAAACACAGTTAACTGTATTATATGCTGATATACATGTTGTATATAGATAGGTAGAGAAATACGTAGATTTCGAAGTGATATATATATATATACAGGGTGCGGCATAAAAACCGACCATATTTTAAAAAATTCTAGCGCGCTCTATAGTCAACGTAGAGAAACAAGCTGTGCGCCATTAGAGAGAGGAAGGACAGGAGATTTCTGTAGTACTAAACAAACCATCATGGGTGACTAGTCTCCGGAACAGCGCGCATATGCCGTTGACGATTCCTACACGCTTACAGTTCGCGACTTTCGGAAAAAGTTTAAAATTAAAAGTTCGCAACCGATTTTTGCAGTTAAAACGTTACATACGTGGGTTACAAACTTTAGAATAACTGGTTCGGTGTGTAAAAAAAACCTACCAGTCATCCGAAGTCGGTTAGAGTGTCTCCAGTGGTGGCAAGAGTGCGCACAGCAATTCAGAGTAGTCCGAGTCGTTCCGCCCGTATGCATGCAAAAAATCTCAACTTGTCGGATCGTATGGTAAGAAGAATACTTCATGAAGATTTAAATTTTCATCCCTACAAGATTTTGTATACACAACAACTCTTATCAGCCGATTATGCCGCCAGAATCGCATTTGCCGAAGTGATGTTAGCGAAAATTGAATCAAACGAAATTCCTCTAGACGGAATTTTAATTACAGACGAAGCTCATTTTTACTTAAATGGAGACGTAAATAAACAAAATCTACGGTATTGGTGTGGTGTGATGAAAATCCTCGCATTATTCATGAAAAGCCTTTACAGTCACCGAAGGTAACGGCGTGGATGGGAGTAGCGGCTTGGGACGTGGTCGGACCTTATTTCTTTGATGGAACCGTCAATGGAGAACGCTATCAGCAGCTGTTAAACGAGTTTGTGCGGCCCGAACTGGCACGGAGAAGGCGACTATCACGTACGTGGTTCCAACAAGACGGAGCAACAGAGAAACTATGCGATGTTTGCATTCAATATTTGGTAGCCAATTAATTTCCAGAAATGCTGAAATTGTCTGGCCGTCGCGCTCGCCTGATTTCTCTGTCTGTGATTTTTTTCTATGGGGTTATTTGAAGTCAACATTTTATGAAAACAAACCTCGAGACTTGGAGGAGTTAAAGGCTGAAATTCAACGACATTCTGCTGCAATTCCAGTTACAATGTTACGAAAAGTGTATGACAATTTTGTATTGTGTCTCCGCGAATGTATCGAAAATCGCGGTCGTCATTTAAACGATGTTATTTTTAAGAGTAAAAAGTTATCGAAATAAATAAATATATGAAAAAATCTCCTGTTCTTCCTCTTTTAAATGCCACCGAGCTTGTTTGTCTAAGTTGTATAGGGAGCGCGCTAGAATTTTTTAAAATATGGTCGGTTTTTATGCCGCACCCTATATATATGTAGGACAGTACAATCTAATTATTTCAATAATAAATGCAGTCCGATAAAATTTGGGCACGACGATGATAACGGTAACAATAATAATAACAATTATAGAAAAATGAATAAACGAGAATTGAAATAAATAAATAATCGGGATATTTATGACAACGATTAAAATGAAAAATTTATATGGTTAGAAAAGAGGGTGAATCGTTATAAATATGACAAATAAACGTAATTTTAAAATAAAAATCTTCATTAATACGAAATTGTTAAAATTTATCGTAAAAATTTCTAATTTGAGCTTTTTCGTTTATGAAATTAATTTTTACACTTTTTCTTTTTTATTATTTTATGACGATATTCGATTATTATTATTGTTTAATATTTTAAATATCTTCTACGCGATTAGTCGGAAATTGCAAAAAAAAATCGTAACGCGGAAAATTGTAAAAATTCTTATTAATTACGGTCTAGGAAATGTTTAATTTTTCAAATTTCGCATTATCAATGTTTAACGCAAAATTTCTAAAGACTTCAAGTAAATAACCGGTATTGATCCTGTTTTGTTTTTACATACAGAAATATGTTAACTATGTCGATCGTATTATGTGGAAATAGACAATTTTTTGCCTACCGTTTATGAAATGCTAATTCGGTAAAACATATATTTGGGAAATTTTTGAATTGAAAGAAATATTATCGAAAATATAAAACGTACAGAAAAACCACGTTCAAATTGAGACAATGTTTATTCTTTTTATATTCTCGTTTCAGCGACGATAGTTTAGGCTATGAATTTCCGTTTCTATTGAAATGTGTAAACAAAGACGGTACGCAGTGCGCCTGGTGTCCGTGGTATAGATTTTGTCGAGGATGTTTAATTCAGTGTTGCGATGTGGAATTTTGTTTTTCATCCAATTACATAGCGATCGATTGGGACCCGACTGCTCTACATTTACGCTATCTAACATCGCAGGAAAACGTAAGTGTATAATTTCGAAATGTGTACGAAAATTGAATTTCAATTGAACTAACCGTGGGAATGATAGTGGTAGTGGATAATGCCGTTCTAGTTGATAATTATAGATGTACGAAAAAGTTGTTAAAAGGTAACAGACTTTTGTTTAAAAATCGATCAATTTCAATATATTCGCGAAAATATATCAGAGATGGGTAGTAGAGTCCAGCGCCATTGGGCTGAATCTTAAAGTTATCAATATCGGCCGCAGCACCATCAATACGCTATAGTTAAACTTTGCCGGACGCAGTTTAATATAGTTAATTTTCTACATAGTTTAAATTTCATTACGTATATATATATATCATTTCATTATTATTGTTTTAGTACATTTCAACGCCTGCGCGCATATGTAAATAAATATTATATATATATATATATATATATATATATATATATATATATATATATGTGTGTGTGTATATATACCAAATATACTATGCCATCATTACCAGTACATCTTCTTCCTATCGAACGGATTAATTTCGGAGGCGAACCTACAAAATTTATTCCACACAGCTATGTCAGGGTTGCGTCTGAAATTTTACTATTTAAAAAATAAAGTATCTCTCGAAAGGTCTGCTAGAACAAACCGTGGGCAATATGTTTACCTGTTTTTTATCGATATCCGCAATAGTAAACAGGGCGGCCGCTTTTAATTTTCACAAGCTGGCTCATTGCATTGAAAATTTTCAGCCTAGATACGATTCAGCCGTACCCGGACCCTAGTTGGAAGCTTAAATCCTCCCAGTGTGGAATCCGGAAGTTCTTTAATTAGATTATCTGCCATGTTATACGTGTTAAAAGGTTCCCAGCATATATTGTTTCTTAAATAAACGGATGATATTATTTTTAGCTACGCTAATTATCAATTTGCAGAACAACTGTTCATAATTTTTTACCGTTGTATTAATGAAACGGATATGACCGTCCAATGTTTTCGTAAAGGCATCCTAATCAGCTTTTTTGAATTTCCATCCGGGATTATTACAAAACCGATATTGATAATAGTAGACCGGTGTTGACTTTTAGGGAAAAATGTCTTCAGAACTATTCGATTACTAATACTGGGACTGTGATTATGATCTAAACAGATGAAATATTGATTAGTGCCTTTTTTTCCACCTTACTAAAAAAAAAAGTACCACGTTCAGTGATCGGTAAGATCAGTTCAATTAACCGAGTCCTCTCCGGTAGTTTTATTTGTGCCATATTTATGGGTGTATATATGATATTCAGCTTTGCGATAATTACCTAAAGATATGTGCCATCTGTGGGACTTATTATGCATGAAACAATTATTTACGTTATAAAATAACAAAACATCAACAGCGCTCCTATTTACGTTACATTCGAATATGGTTTTTGAAATTTCATCTAATCATGCAACTCATGTATTTCAGAGATACGGGCTTTTAACTGTGTGGAACTATGAAATAAACAAAAAATATTTTTATAAGAATTTTGTACAATTTAAAATAATTTCTTCTACCAAGTGCCACCTTTAGAACTGACTGTGAACTAATTGGAGGGTATAAATTCGTTTGAAACATACATAAAAGTTTGGCGGACTAAACAATTACCTTTGTCAGCCTTGGTTATGATTAATTTTTTTTTTCTTTGTAGATTTCGTTATTTTAATATAATATTAATACTATTCCAATTTATAGACATGATCGTATCAATACTATCGTCTGTTTTTAACTCGTTTGGAAATAGTTCCGTACATTTATAACCGATATTAGGATTAATCTCCGCTTTTTGCAAAGCTACATCAGTGTATGCTGCAAAATGCTTCGGATTATGCTCATTACAAATTCTTCACTAGTATTTAAACTTACGGAGTTGAGATTTTTTGTGGTCGCTGATAATGGAACGAAGAATTGTCTACTTCAGCACATGGAGCAGTTCGAAATGTTTTCGGAATTTTATCTAGAAATTTTAATGTTGACTTTTGGCTTGTTCATAGATTGGTGCCCCATATTCGATTCTGATTAGCAATAAGAAAATTATAGAGTTGCAGTAGTATGTTTCATTGCGCAGACGATTATTAGCTCGGATGTTTCATTATATTAATTGCTCTTTGGCACTTTGCTTTTAAATTTTTTATGCGTGGGTAGTTTTTCGTCGAAGTGTACACACTAATTGATTCGGTTTTTGTATTTCTATAGTTAAAAAGTAAATCAAACGAGTAAGCGTGCGATTATTAAATTAATAAGAGAATCCTTTATCAGTTTTTTAAAAATAATTTCGAATAGTTAAATTTCATTTTTGTTTCGCGCGAATCCAGTAAGCGTTCGAGATGTTTATATTTTTTCCTATCTACCGCCTGGATTATTATGATTTCTCTTACAACTGTAAAATTTTATTTACCTCGCAAGTTTTTTTTTTTTTTTTTTTTTTTTTTTTTTTTTTTTTTATTTGTATGTTCGATATTTTCAGGATATGCTTGAATGTTTTATGATGAAACGTGGTTTGTTGTTTCCGTTTTATAAAATGTACTATATACATATATATTCGACGTGTTACACGTTTTTAATATATTTTTTTACGTTTCTAGAAATACGAATGCGTAGGTGATGATTGTAAAGTGCCGCAGTCGGAACCGATTGAACTTTCTAGTTGTTTGGATGCATTTACGACGGAGGAACATTTGACTGACGATGAAAAGTATTATTGTTCCAAATGTCAAGACCATCAGTTTGCTTCGAAAAAATTACAGATATGGCGTTTACCACCGATATTAGTCAGTATAATACGCGATATGATTCACCGAAATCTGCTAGTTTTTTTTTTTAACGATAACGAAAATTTGTTATTACGTAATTTTCTTTATTTTGAAAACAGATTATACACCTGAAACGATTTCAATATTTAAACGGTAAATGGGTAAAATCTCAAAAAGTCGTTAAATTTCCGTTCAAGAATTTTCAGTTGACCGATTATTTGGCCGCTGTGCCTCAAGAAACAATAGAACGTTATAAAGAGTTACAGAACAAAAGAAATCGATCTAAGTGAGTGTAAATCATTTAACTACACTGGGGTGCGTATTTTAAACGGTTTGCGTCTAGACGAATAATTTTTAATAAAAGCAATGTGGACGCGGTTAAGAAATACTAATCAATGAAATTATATAATCCGCTCTTTTCGAAAATGGATCTAACGATTTTAAAGTAATTTAATAAAATAGTCTGAACCCCGATTACATATCCTCGTGAAATTTTTGGAAATTTTTTTTTCATCGTATTTTTTTATACTTATCTAAATGTACGTTAAAAATTTCAGCTCTATCGTGTTAACCGTTCGAACGTTATAAGCTTAAACATTTTGTTTTTTACTGCAATGTTTCGGTAAATATGAAATTTTTACATTTCGGTATCGTTTCTACTTTTCAATCTTCGAAAGAATTATTTCGAGGAGAAACGTTCGATATAAAAAAATAATTTCTAAAAAAATTGTAAATTAACATTTGTCAAAAATGCCTTTTTCGGTGTTAGGTCCGGAAATTTTTTTAAATCGAAGTTCTACACGATTAATGTAATTAAATTACGTATATAATGGTTTTTAATAGTATGTGATTGGTATATAAATATATTTAAAAAAAAAACACGATTTTACAAAAAATAAAAATACCGAGCGAAACTCGAACATATCCGTATGCTTTCGAGTAAATAAACTAAGCGTATGGACAAGTGTTAAATTTAATTCAGTTTGAAAGGCTTGTCGTTTTTAATAATAATAATAATAGTACTAAGATATTACGGTTGGATCTGTAATGAACGGTTAAGAATTCTGCGTTTACGACGGTTACGTTTTTTTTTTTTTTAATTTCTTTAAAAATTTTTTAAGTTTATTTTACATCATTATCATCATGATACTATGTTCGATATCGAACGTAGGACAACATTTTACCGGTTCTTTTTATGTCTAATACGCTTCGGAACAACGTGTATAAATATCGATTAAAACTATGTTAATATTTATTTTTAATAGAGCGTTTATACCGAGAATAAACCCTTGTTCTAGTCTCTTATCACAGTGATCAGTTTGTTATTAGTATGCGGCTTGATAGTTAAGATCAAATTTGGTGGAAATTTTTCAAATTACTCTCAGATACATAAGACAAGCGTAAACTATCGTGCACGTGTTTTTTTTGTGTATCTCCCCTTGGTATTAAGGGCAATTTTGCGACAGTTATTTCGGATTAGATATACATACATATATATATATATATATATATATATATATATATAATATATAATATATAATATATATATTTGCGAAAGTACTATTGAAAGTTGAAAATTGAATAGAGCAGGCGTAAGTTAATCTGGTGCTCCAGGTGTTTTTTTTTTTATTTACTATTTATTTAGTTTTGTCACCGACGGTTAAATACTGGAAAAAGCATTGGAATAGGTTTATATACGTAATTAATATGATTTATTAAATGTCCAAACGGTGATCCCTAGTAACTGCTTATTCCTCGAGGAATTGCGTTACCATTGATAACGATTTCAGTAGGCATCATGGTGTATCGCTCAGTAAAAATACTGGATTCTGTTTTATCAATTTTTAACGATATAAATATTCCCTATTCGCAATATTGAAAAATTAAATAACTACGTCGTGTATATATATATATATATATATATATATATATATATATATATATATATATATATATACGATATTTCATTTCATTTATATTTACACAGAGAAAGTGCAATTAACGGCGAAGAAGATTACGATACCACAGATAATATTGTCAAAGGCGTCGAAGAATTATATACAACAGGTAATGGTTTTGTTTTGAAGTGGGAAAACCCCGAAGTAAAATACATTATAATCGTTGTAATTTAAATTCGTTTATTTTTGTTTTATAAATTAAGCTTTGGTTATAGCGGACACTATTATTGCTTTGTGAAAATCAAATTTAAATACTAACTCTGTATGAATGAGAATATCGAATGAACTAGTGAATAGTTGAACTACAATAAATAAAAATAACATCAATATATTTTTATCTTTTATCTTATTGAACGAGTAATTCTTATAAGTATACATGTATGTGCTATTTCGGGAAGTCGGCGAAATTTTGTATATACGCGTTATTTATTAAGTAATTTAAAATGGTTTGTATGGAAATTACGAATTTTTGAAGTTTTGGATGTATATAACAACCGAAATTCGTTCTGTTACGAGTTAGCTACAGTTAAACAGATAGTGTTCGAGAAAAAGAGAGTCGTTTTGTGTAGCGTCGACAGTTATTGTAGAGCAACGAAAAAGCAGATTTAGACTGTCTGGGATAATTAATTACTATTTACTATGCAGTCTTCTTAAAAGAGTAGGTGGGTAAAGCAGTCGATTATTAAATATATTTTAATAAAATATATAATTGTTGAACGTTTGAAACAAAACTGGCTCTCACCATTGAAATGAAATCGTACTAATTGTAATAATTTCTAAATAGCGTAAATATGTTCAAGGTTTTAGCATTATTGTGGATACTTACCGATTCTCTTAGTTCGTATTTGTGTATCTAAAACCTAAGTACTGATAATATTTCTCGCACACCAGTTGAGTTTTTTTTTTTTATTTTTTTATTTATTTATTTTTTCTAATACAGTTTCTCAGAAGGATAGCCACTTTATTTCTGCAATCTTAAATCTAAAATAAGCAGTACTCATAAATCGCATAATATGCGCAGAGGAATAGCGCAATTACTAAACTCTGCTAATTATATTAATCGGTAACGATTGACTAGGTTTGATACGTTTCAGCCCCGTCTGAGATCCGGATGAGTAGACAAAAGTTTCGATACCTCCCCGGATACGGATAGTAAGAACGACGTTTCTGATGCTGTCGAGCATAATCAAATATTACTTCGTTGACTCATTTGATCTTTAGATCTGCATGGAGTGCTACGTCATTTCGTTGAAACCAACGAGCATTAGTTATCGGCAGAAGAAATTTATTTTGAGCTGTTTCAAGTACTTTTCGATTCGATGCATTAGCACATCCCTATATTTGTATTCCGTAAGGTCTATATTGGACGTATAACCGTTTTATATATTAGGAGCTTGTTCTCTAGCTTCATTTTAGAACAATATGAGCCGGTACATTTGACGTATTTTTGCTTCGTATTCGGGCAGCTTTTTGATCGATATGTGTTCTGCACGTCAATTTTGCATCTATATGCATATCCAAGAACTTCTCCATTCTTTCCCTCGTGCTGTAATCATATACGAGTATATTCAGTTTACATACATATGTACAAACAAGTATAGAAATTATGTTAGACTCGGCATCTCTTTCTATTTCTTTCTCTCTATACATACGTGTGTGTGTGTGCGCGCGCGCGTTAAAATTTTTCGTGCGTTGGTATTCTGCATCGTTATCCGTTATTTCGTTCAAATCTTCGCTGCTGCACAAAGGATGTAGGCGCGACGTAAATTCGAGAACGAAAACATTATTAGTCATCGCTACGTTAAGTTAAGCATAGCGAACAGTGCGTTCCTTTTCTTTGTAAAATTTGTACGGAATTGTTAATTTATTATATAAGTGTCTTTTTGGGAAAACGTCTCCTGCGCCCCTAAGCACAGAGTTCTTTCATATTTTAGTTATTAATATAATAGTTAGCCCCACCACCTTACACACCATATAATGTTTGTACTTTCCGAAAAAATCGTTCGTTATTTGTTAGAGTTAATTTTTTCAATTTTCGAGATATATTTTAATTGTCGAGAACGTAAAGTTCGAATTAGTAATTTTTCTGCGCGATTTTATTTTACACTCGATTTATAGACGTTCGCCGTATTCAAACTTAACGTTTGGTTCTGTTATTATCATCGTAATCTCGTTTATTCCTGAGTGTGTACCTGTATTCTATCTAGTTAGTACCGTAATAAATGAACTCGTTACAATATATGAACGCAATCTCTCTTGTTAACGAATTACACTAAGTTTATTTTGTCTTTAACGATCAATATCGAATTGTTTCGAGAAGATGTTAAATTCTTCGATTAGTTAATTTTATCAATTTCCAGCGAAAAACCATCAACCGACCAAATCATCCAGTTCCGAAAATAATAATGACGACAGTTGTCACGAGCGAAGAATGTCGAAAGTTCCGCGAACGGATGACGGTATCATGACTCCTCAAAAACGGAAACGACTAGAATCGACTTCTTTAACTCGCACTCCGGTAGACGATTCTTCGTTGCAAGATTTCCATCAGCATCGTCTACAAGATGGTGTGAGTCCGTTCGACGTAAACTATAACCTATACGCCATTGTAGTAAGTATCGAATATGTGCAATTTATTTATCCATTGCGTTCTTCTGGATCGTCTACTATGTCGTACACTGTATCATATAATATATATATACGCTGAACTTTGTACCGCGTAACAGTCGATGAATTTCGTGCGTTACCCTGTTAGCTATAATTTAAGATTTAGGATTTAAAATCTTATTTCAAATTATACGCGCAGCGAAGAGAAATTGAAATGTCGAAACAACATCAACCTAAATCAAATATAACAAAATATCGTCGAAAAAACGAAGAATGGAATTATTCTCGATAGTAATAGCTCAAAGTCATGAACATTAAACGAAATATTATGCCGAAAACTAGAAGTCTTTGAAATATGCTGCTATAGACGTATGCTCAGTGGATGGAACGTCGGACTAGTGCAGCTGTCCTAAAACAACTCGGAAAAGAGTAAAAATATATATCGGTTCTAGCAATAAAAAATAAATAAATGATATCTTAAATTCTTCGGTCATGTTGTACGATATATTGGAAAAGATAATATTACAAGAAGTAATAGCGTAAAAAAGAAGCAGGGGTCGAAACCTGTTTTGTGGATTACATCCAAGGCATGATGGAACTCTGTCAATGCGGCAACGAATGTAAACCGCTTCGGGATAGTAAATGACGGAATTTAATTGGAAAAATTTGGTCACGACGTCTGAAAACAGACAACGAAGAAGTATATCAGCGCTATGCTACTCAAACACGACTATCAATTATTCTATTTTCTTAACGGTTAATTATTCATGCACGTATTTTATGCGGGTGGGTGATTTATACGTTATGCGAAATTTTTTTTTAAATATTGAATAAAACAAAAAGTTAGTTCAACTAAGTTTCACCAAAATCGGCCCTGCCCGCAGTAACATACACACGTACGGAAGATAATTTCTCGGAAAAATGATTAGATGAATTTTCGATTATCATCAATAAATAATAACGTAATATTTAATTGTTTTTATTTTTTTATTTTCGATAAGTTATATAACTATAGGCAACCGTGTTTGACCAATTTCGATTAAATTTTCCCCGAACATTTTTATTTTTATAAATACGTAAAACGGATTTTGTTGTTCGAAAAAAAATTTTAATTTTTGGGCGACAGATATATAACGTTCTTTCGCGATTGCAGAAATTTAAAAGTTTAATAAAAATTAAAATACAAAATTAATTATTATTATTGTTTTTTTTTTTTTTTTTACTCAATACGTTTATTCGTGATGATTGAAAATTTATTAATTTGATATGGTAGTATCTGTTGATTGTCCGGAAAATTAGAAGATTAATACGTGATTTAAGATTGAAATTGTACGATTAAGATACACCGCGATGACGTAGTATTCAACTGTTAAGCCAGGTTCGATACATGTAGCGGCATAAAATTTTTCATCATTATCTAACTTTTAATTATCACGAAGATGGTAAAGCGACACTCTGCTCCATATAAAATTATATGCACGCACCTGCATTGTATATAATTAGTGTCTTAAATACTAGTCCATTGGTCGTGGCTACGAATAATACGACGACCGCGATAATAATAATAGTATATATACATAATTTTTTATATAATGTGGAATGTAGTGATTTTTTTTATAAAAAATCAATTGAAAATTAGTTAAATCAGTAATATTTATTTTCTTATAGAAAACACAAAGCTTTTCGGCATTTACGCCATTATCAAGTGGAACATTTTTAAAAAATCATAATTTTAAAATATAAATTAAATATAATTACTTAAAAATATTTGACGGTGATTGTGAAAATATACTCCAAAAATGCTGTTCCGCTTCTGTTCTGTCTATTTTTTGAATTGTTGAAATTTAACATCGATATATTTGTTTATTAATTTTGTTTTTTTATATTAATTTTTTTCTTCAATATTATTTTCCGGATTTTGTAAAAGTTGTATACTGGTGGAATTTTAAATTTTTCATTTACTGTTGCGATGTGACGTTCAAAAGTAAAATATAAAAATATACGAACACAAAATTTTTTAAAAAACACATTTTTCAAGTAAAATGAAAATAAATATTAAAAAATCTGATATATTGTGTTTTCTATAAGAAAATAAATATTAGTGATTTAACTAATTTTCAATCGATTTTTTAGTATATATATATGTATGTGCGTTTGTGCGTGTATACACGAAATCGATAACGATTGTTTTCCCGATAATTCGGCTACTTTATTTTTCGATTGCTAATTTGTAATATCAAATTATTAATCGTCTTGTTTCTGTTTGTCGTTACCAATCATCTTCTTTCTACTTGGCAACATCTTTCTTTTAAAGTGTGCTTGTTTTGTAAAACTCCGATATAATAATTTGGTTCATTTTTAAAGTCTACAAACGGTGTTATTATTCGTACGCCAAAAATTACGCGAATTATTAGCAAACGTTATTACGCTTGTTATAGAGTCATTCCGGCATCTTGGGTGGTGGACATTACGTTAGTTACGCGTGTAATCCAAACGGGAAATGGTATTATTACAACGATAGCAGTTGCAAGGTATTTATTAATTTTTTATTTTACATTACGGATATTTTTTCGATCCTCAGTGCACCGTGTACTCCAGCATCCTCGTTGATTGTCCTTTATACTCCTGGCTCAGATCTTCCCTCCTCACTTCCTCTTCTGTTCAAAGATGAATACTCCTCTCTAACTAACCTAATCATGTTCTTACTCATGTGCCGTCTCTATTCCTTGATTTAACATATTCCCGCTCGTGCTTCTAGCCGTAGTCGCTGCACACGGCATGCTAATTTAGATTAATAATTAAATATATAAGAGAATAATTCGTCTATTAATAATAAAAAAAATGAAAAAAATGCGTATGAACAACTTTTACGCGTCGTGTGAATTTGTTGCGTTTTTATGATTATAATTTTTTATGGCGTACCAACAAACGCTGATCATACGAGAATAGCTGATAATCTAAGGCGCGAGGTTTTAAGAAATTTTTAGAAATGTTTATAAACACGTACAACTCGTTAATACGCTGTAACTTCGTGGATAAGTAACGTTTCTGCTTCTTCTAATTCTTCGTATAGGGAAAATCGATCCAGGTTGAAAGTCTTTAAAATATTTCCCTGTCTGCTGACTAGAAGTCTAGATATAGTGCCCCGGCAATGTATTCGATAAGATGTGCCGCTGTTGTTCTGAGCCGAACTTTTAATTATGTTTTATCTTTCAGTATATTTATACAATTAGGCGTACAACGACGCAATCTAGACTTAATGTTGTCCAGATTTTATCGACGTTTTTGGTCATGCATTATTGGACGCTCTTCATACGCCCGTAATTATATAAACGTGCGCATTCACAACCGCTCTCAGTTTGTAAATGACAACTGTGTAATTGTTTTCGAAGCGTTGCGTAATAAAAAAAAAAAGACTAAATGTGGACGTTTAAACATTTATTTATATTCCATCTGTTCGGTTATTGTTTCCTTGCGCGTTCAATTATTGTCCTTAAGCCATTAGGAGATTACCGATTTGTACAATTTACATTTTAAGTGGTTTACCGAGCAAACCTTCTCTCGTGTAACTTTATTACGTTATTCTTGCCGAGTGTTTAAGCCTACTATTTAGACTTGGTCCATACGTTGTGTTTACGTACACGCAGCTATAAAACAACTTACGTATCGGAATAATATATGACCGCCCACTTCTCGAGCAGTTCGATATATTTGCCATCGTCGTCAATTAATTATAGACGTTGCAATGCCTGAAAGAATTCTTCACACTGTACGAGTATCCGTTTAAAAACAGTTTGTAGACAGCTTTCATTTAGGAGACGATATGTCGTTAGCTACCCGCGGAGGATATAGGGACGAGATTCTCGCGAACGGCTGATCAAACTTTGTAAAATATTATCTTGGCTGCAATCTTTATTTTAGCGTTTACGCGTTTTTTTTTTTTTTTTAAACGAGTTTTAAGAAGTGGCTCGGCTAATAATTACAACTGCCGTTAAATTCTAACTTCGCCAATCATTTCATTACGTTTAATCTAATTTCTAAATTCTTATTTCCCCTACCTTTTAGGGTTCGGTTTTTGCGTACGATATATACCTCTAAACGAAAAAAATTATTTTCCCGTCATTTTTAATTATACAGGGTGACCCAAAAAAGACGGACGGTTTTGTTTTTTGAATAGCGCAGTTGGTAACACTGCTACAATACATACCGCCTGTTCTACGTTTGGTGTGCACACGAGAGTTTCGTTTTTATCTAGTTTCAGTTCTCACGGCATCTGCTATAAGTAGAAGCGCAAGTTTTGCGTGGAACGTCGATACGACAGTGCAAAGTTCAAAGTTACGCGATTTTTTTTTTGTGTGGGTTACGATTCAGAGCCTCTGGAAGACCTAAAAACTCGAAGAAATTATGCTCTAAAAAGTGTTCGAAAATTTTACTGAATGAATGTTTTGTTGCAAATGGCGGTCATCTAAACGATATTGTGTCCCACAAATAATTGCAAGTTAAAATCTCGTTTCCTTATTTTCAAATAAAATTTAATTCAAAACTTTTGGTCCACTAGTTTTTGAGTTATTCAAAAAAATATCAAAACTGTCCGTCTTCTCTGGGTCGACCTATATATTTTTCCTTATCGACCTTTAGGCTCCTTGCAATCCGTACGTGTCTATATTTGATATCCGTTGATCCGTCATGGAAGTGTATACATATATATATATACATATATAATAGATATATTTCCAAGTACGTATGTATATTATATGTAATGTACATGGTCAGTTCCGTGATCTGTTCCCTTTTAGCAACGTTGTTGTTAGTATTTATGTATAAATTTACATATACAACTTAATGTTATTTTTTTATTAATATAATGATAATAATAATTAATTTAATGTACCTTACGTCGCAATAGGAAGTAAACGGTGAAGTAGACACAAATTCGGCTTATATGTTATTCTACGAACGGGTTGGTCTTTCTCAATATAATTACATGCCGAATATCGCTGGTAAAAGGCCGATCGATATTAACGATTTTGACGATGACTTTGAAAGCGATTATAAACGAATGTGCCATCTTATGTGATGAATAAAAAAAAAATTACTATTTACTATTATTATTATTATTATTCCTGTTATGATAATTTTTCTTTTTTTTTTACACACACACACATATTTATATAAATATATATATATATATATACTTTGCCTGTTCGCGGAGATTTTTCTCTTCCTTTACCATAAATCGAATATATATATATATATATATATATATATATATATATATATATATATATATACGTATAATAAAAGCTAGATTGTCTGTAGTCATTACAATCGTTTGTTTATATTTTTTATTTATTTATATACTTTTTTTCGATCGCTATAAAGTAATAATAATGATAATAAAGTAGCTTCCAGTTTGCTTAATGTTGCCAGTAAGTATTCATTCCAGTAATGTAAATTTAGTTCGTTACTGTTTAATCGTTTACAATTATTCATTGCTTCTTTTTACTGTTATTCGTTTTTAATGTATTTCGTCGAACATTACTATGTAACATGATTTACTATTATGCATTTGCTCTTTTAATAGTTACGCAACTATGTAATAAGGTAATTCCTAGTATCACTTGTTATATATATATATACTTGTATTAAGACTACATTTTATTGTGCATGTTTATAAACGTTTCTATGTATTAAGGTAAATGGTCACGCGTTGGGAATAAGTTTCTAGTAGATATTTCCATTTTAAAGCGATAATTTAATATTAACATCCCGTTCGCACGGCTTCTCTTCGAATTTCATATTGTATCGGTTAAAAGAACTTGGATCAATTCAGTGCTGCCATGTATACAAAAGCTGAACAAGGTACTGACCTTGTTCAGTTCGTTTGGATAGTCCTGCTATCATAGTCATCAAATGTTGACAACACTCCGTTTAACATTTAAATTTCCTACTTTTTACCTTCGGTTAAATTCCGAATCTTTAAACTGATGTAAATGACATCATCCAAAATGCCGTTGTACAGAAAATGATCAGTTATAACAATGAACACTCGCGTACGCTGTTGAATTTGTTTCTGACCTAGTATCGTTTTATTTTTTTAATTAAGTATTTTTGGATTTTAAAATAAAGATCGTCGGTTTGATGTTTTTCAAAAATTAGGCATTTATGAAGAAGAAAAAATGAAACTGTGTTGTACGCTTTAAAATGCAGATTTTTATTATTTTTTTTTTAAAGATTTTGTACATTCGTTTTTCAAATCTATCCCGCAACGAGACTTATTCCCAAGAATTTTAAGCGTGCCTGAAACAATAATCAATATTCAAAACATTCTTTTTTTGCGATGGGGCATTGTGTCATACATTTTATATGTTTTTAAGTCGGCTAAAAACTTACAAAGATGTGTTTATTGCTTTGTTATCGATGTTGTTTCTTTAAATTCCCTTATATTTTATACGGAAATGGTTGATTCCAATTCTTTATCGAGCGAAAATAAATTGATACTACGCCGAATTGGCTACAGAATCGATTATGTCAAGCGATTCTAGCGTTTGTATTTTGTAGTCTTTCAAAATTATATTTTGTATCGACTTGTTCCGAAGTGAATTAAATAAATGATTACTTTGGTGATAACAAAATGTAATTTAAAATAAAAAACAGTATATAGATATATAAATTAATTTTTACATTGTTATCGGGATCGATATAGTCAAATTTGAGAATCGATTTGCAATAGGTAATTTAAAGTACCGAGTACTTTAAAAATTGGAATTGGCCCGTCTCTAATTTTTTACTATTCTTTTTAATTATATATATATATATATATATATATATATATATATATATATATATATATATATATATATATAAAATAGCAAATACATTTTTTTAATAATGTATGTACATACATATACTTCAAAGATTACGAAATTTAAGTAACCTGCTGGATACTTAATAGTATGTTTAATCTGAAATAATGTATAAACAAATGTTGGAAATTGTTTCGATAGAACTATCTTATTAAATTGTAATGACTAGTTTATATTCTATCATTATTTCTTCATATTTGATGCATATATATATATATATATATATATATATATATATATATATATATATATGTATCTTCATAAATTTATTCGAATAATAACTAATAGAATCGTGTCTGGTAAGTGTATTTGACACGCGTCAAATGTACGTTAATTTTTTTTATCCTTAACGCACGTTTTAGATTAATAGCTTTATAGGCGCAGTAGCTACCAGTTAAAGAAAAAGCAAATTGGCACGAGTTGATCATTTACTTCTTGATCGTATCTAGATTTGATGAATTTTTTTTAAATCGATAATTAACGTAAGTGTAAAAAACCATTTTTCTAATACATTAATCGATCGGTAATACACGCACTTTAAAACTTGTAAAGAAAAATGTCAGATGTAGTCATATCGGGATATTTTACACGTCTACGAGAAATTTTCTACTGTTTGAATTAATTGTTTACTCACAAACACACATACATACATATATATATATATACGAAATACTGTGTGAAAGTTTAATCAATGCGCCTATTAGTAAATTAAACATAATTACATTTCTATTAGTATGTTTAATCGAAATATTAAAATGATGATTTGCTTTGTTAACTTTTGTTTCATACTGTAGCAGTGAAAAACTTTATTTTTGAAAAAAAAAATAATAATAAAGTAGAACGCAGATTAATTTCGTAAGACCTGTCCCGAAAATTCCAACACTCGCTAGTTATAATCAAGCGCTCTACATATCTGGTATTCAAAAACAGCGGATCCAAAGATAGGTCGATATTTCAATGGATACCTGGGAAACAAAATGAAGTGGTTCTGTCTCGCCTACGCATGTGTCATATTATATTGACGTACGCTTATTTGCTACAGCTTGAGAGCCATCACCTCTGTCATCTTTGTAACACTAACTATCCTGCATATATTAATCATCTGCACCCTTTATATACAAATATTCGTTCCTCTCTACACGTACCAAGTTCTCTTCTACTAATCCTTCAAAAGGTATTAAGTCTCCTTTCTCTGCGCGTCCGGTCCTTGTTGCAGTACACAGCACGTTAAAAAAAACACTAACCTACTATGAATAAAAGTATACATATTTCCAGTTGTGTTGTTTTATGTTCTTTCTTATTTAATTTCTAAAATGTTCGTTATTTTTGAACATAATTGTTCGTTCAATTGTCTCGCTTTGAAATCGGTACGGATAATCTTTCAATATATATATATATATATATATATATATATATATATATATATATATATATATATGTGTGTGTGTGTGTGTGCGCGCGCGTGTGTTAATAAATAAAAAAATGTGTCAAGTTCAAAGTAATTGTAGAATAATTTACAATGGGTTTTTCATATTCTTTCATAAAATATTACAATTGCTCATGCTACTATTTATATATACAAATATATATATATATATATATATATATATATATATATATATATAAGTGTGTGTGTTATTTTTATAACCATATCAATTCTTTAGTTCATATTATATATATGATAAGTACATTTTGTTCGTCGTAAAATCGTTATATCAAAATGAATATATATACATCTTAAGAAATAAAGAAATGTGTCAACCCATTATAGAATAATATACAATAGTTTTTCCATATTTTTTCAAAAAATATTACATTTGCTCAAGCTGCTATTTATATATACAAGTGTATATATGTATGTATATATATGTGTGATAAATATATGTCGTTTATCATAAAATCGTTATACCAAAATTATATATATATATATATATATATATATATGTATGTATATATAGTGTGTATGTATTTAAGAAATAAAAAAATGTGTTACGTTCAAAGCCATTGTAGAATAATATACAATGAATTTTTCATATTTTTTCAAAAAAGATTTTGCTCATGCTGCTATTTATATATACAAATATATATATATATATATATATATATATAATTTTTATACCCATATCAATGCTTTAGTTCATATATATATATATATATATATGCGGCATTATTATTATAAGTAATACGTGTACTGCATATACGAACCTGAAACCTTTTTATGACAAATCGCAAACACGCGAGAAAATTGATTAAACAACGCATAATGTCATCGTTATTATAATTGATATTCCCGTACATTAACCGGTTTCAAGTATACAGACTTCGCCAAAAATAAGGGGAATTTTTCCTATAAAGTATTTAGCCATTCTGTTTTCTGTATTAAGTGAATTTAAAAATTATTATTAATTAATATTATTTTCTCCGATATCTGTAAAGCGAAGTCTATTTCATTTTAATGAGAGGTTCGTATAAGCTACACCCGATTAGAAAAAGGAAGAAAATTATACAATTTTGTAGATGTCTATTTTGTACGAATTATTATTATTATTAGTTACTATCAAAGTACAAATTTTGTTTCGGTATTAACGCGAAATTTTCGAAAATCATTTTTATTACGTATATTTTTTCTTTTGCTCGATGAAATATACTTTAACCGTTTCCAGTCACTATGTTCGCTTACCTATGGTACACGAATTTTTAACACGCTAACAATTTTTTTTTTTTTGTTGTTTTCTGGTCGACGTGTTAAATGTCTCAATTATAGAAATATTTATTATATAAATAAACCGAAAATTAGTTCACCTAGGAAGTATCGTGTAATAAACATCTGCTGTATAAAATTTAGTGTCAAATTTTTTTATAATTTTGAAAGAATTAATAAATTTTAAAAATTTAAAAATAAAAAACAATTATTTCGTTTGAAGTTTTATTCGTTTTAGTCCGTATGAATTAATTCGTTCGATTACTTAAATCTGAATTTTTCGAAAAAAAAAAAAAATTATATTATTATCCGAATTTATTTTTGGATGTAAATTATTTTCCTATTATCAATTTTGTTCGTTTTTACCTATTATACAATTCGTCGCTGTTAAGCTGTTGCGTGAAAATGTCTGGTTATTATGCTATGAATATATATATATATATATATATGTACGTGCTCGTGACTAGGGTTAATTTTGTAAATGCACGCCGAACGTGTAATAATTTATTTCTTTATTTTTGAATTATTTCAGCCAGTTGCATCGCGATTTCTCGACAATTATTTTACAAATTTATCGACAATATTAATTAATCCCTTCAGTCGTGATGTCCATTATATGGTACATTAAACTTTAACGCCAGCAACATTTTTATTTTCTGGCCGACGTGAAATGTCTGAATTATAAAAATATTTATATAAATATATTATAAATTATCTATAGTTCACCTAGAAAATAGTATTCTATGATAAACACCTGTATAAAATTTATACTTTTGCGTCAAAATTTTATACTTATGACTGAAAGGGTTATAATAAAACTATTATTCTTTAGCGTCTGACGCTGAATAACGAATTATTATAATTATTTTTTAACGAACAAAATTGTATTACGCCATAAGTGTTTTTACTTTACGACCACGTATGTAATATTTACTCGTGTTGCTGTGTACCACTTTTTATTTTTAAACTGACATATTATATATATATATATATATATATATATATATATATATATATATATATATATATATATATTCATATATTCATTGTTTTATTAAAAGCCATTTTTTCTTATTTCGTATTCTCATAGCGTTTAGCGTACAATATATTTTCATTGTATTCC
Organism: Coronaproctus castanopsis; assembly: GCA_032883995.1. Classification (NCBI taxonomy): domain Eukaryota; kingdom Metazoa; phylum Arthropoda; class Insecta; order Hemiptera; family Monophlebidae; genus Coronaproctus; species Coronaproctus castanopsis. The sequence continues at coordinate 53,462,769 of CM065053.1, read as the reverse complement.
TATCGTTAGTTCTTATTCGAGTACTATCGGAAAACATTGGAAACGTTTTAGAAATAAACAAAAAAAGTTATAGTAATTTATCCATATGTTGCAGGTAAGGAAAACCATCATTACTCGTCCGAAACCGTTATAAGATTGAATCTTGAAAATAGCTATAGACGAAAAATTAATCCCTGACCATCAATTTGGCCTTTTCAAAGACCACTTAACGATACATATATCTGCGGCCTAAGAGAAACGGCAGTACTGCATTGGACTTTTCCCGGACATGGAAAAAGTTTTTGATCGTTTATGGCATCTTGGACTTTTATTTAAACTGAAAAGTATTATGCCCAGCGATCTGTACTGCTTGCTACGTTCATACATATCAAATCGCTCATTCTAAATCAAGATAAATTCTGTCATCTCTAAAATTGCAATATCAACATTTATGAAAGAGATCTCCGATGGTACTGGGAAGCGTATTCGTATGACCGGTAATTTTTTTTTTTTTTTTACGAAGAAGAAATCTGAATAATAGTACAAGGGTTCGAAATATGGTGCTGGCGGCGTGTGCTCAAATTCTCATTGACTGATCCGTATGGAACGAAATAAATTTACATGTCTAGAGTCCTGGATCGTGCTATTTGTGGTGTTATGCACATCGTGTCAATTTTAAGATCTTGTAAGAATAAAAATGATCTAATTTTTGAAGCTCCCATATTCGTACATGTGATTGGAAACTATCTATTCTACACCATTCTCGTACTAAATGTGTCTCTGTAGCTTGACTATTTATCCATTTTGTTTTTTTCAGTTTATTGACGTGTTCACCGTTTTAATGTAATTAATTAACGTCATGATTTGATGTACACACAACTACAAAGCGACAAACCAACTTATGTTTCATCGAGTCCGAGACGGTATGAAGTATTAAAGAAAAAAGTAGGTTGAGTAATAATTCTAGCCGATGCGATGGAAGGTAAAATATCTGAAAAAATTTTAAATGTTTTTTTTTTCTACTTCTGCCAAACCTAGCCATGTTGACTATCAATGAAGGGTGTCATCGTTTTCTCTTTGATGTATTCAGCCCTTCTCTTAATCTAGGTCGCGAATTCTAGTTCTTTTCAATCGTCGGGTTCTCGTGACGTCTGGAAGCGCAGTGACTAGCTCATTGCAGTGTTCGCGTATGCGTATTGCATGTCTTCGAGCCCGCTGCTTTATCGCTTCGTCGACCATACAGACCCCAAGTTCACGATGAATAGCTTTATTGCTAACATACCACGGCCTTTTGCATAGCAGCCTTTTTATTTTGAAAGCTCTGTATTATATTTCTGTTAGTATTGGTGCAGCATAAGTCCATACTGGCTTTATTATTGCATATACTCTATTGGCTAACGAGAGGTTCGAATGATACCCTATTAGCCAGTAGAGATCTTAATTTAATATCTAGTCGTTTTCTTGTTTTTTTTTTTTTGTTTTTTTTTTTTTTTTGTATATGCACCTTCCAGCTTAGTATGCGATCTAAGTGTACTCCTAGATATTTGATGCTGTTGCTTCTTGGTACAATATTTTTACCTAGTGACGATCTGTTCTATTGGTAAACACACGGTATTTAATAACAAATAGTATTTTGTGTACAACGCTGTTTTCTTTTAAGATGACTGTAAATAGTTTTTAAAACGTATCTATATAAATATTTTTAGAATCCAAAAATCCCTCGTTACGAAAATAAATAATTTTGTTCCCGTACGCAAGCACTACGACTGAAAGAGAACGATAAAATTACTAGTAGAAATAACTAATTGTTAAATATATACAGATAACGAAAGCTTTTGGACAGTTACGCCATTTTCGAGTTATAAATTTAATAATGAAATTATTAATAACGACGACAAACATTCTATATAAAAATACACTAATTCTCAACACGAATAACAACCATTGCATACACTTACAAACTCATCTGCTTGTCGACAGGTACAAACTACTTTACGATCTAAATACCACAGACTAAATATATTTATAAGATGGCGTTTAAAACTAATTCGTATCATCCGATGTTAGTAACGTGTTTAATAAATTACTTTTTATTTCTTTTATCATTCCTAATTTTTCCAATATATATATTTTATAATCTGAACACGGGCGTATAAAGTAACGATTTTGTGAAATATATAATATCGTACATTATAACATTATAGTTTATAATATGATTTCCTCATTGATAAACATCCTACTTTGGAACTAGATGTGCTATAGATTTGTCGCCATTTGTGTTAAGAATTAGAATATTTTTAATATATATTCGTTATCGTTAATGGTGTAACTGCAGAAAAGCTTTCTTTTATATATATATATATATATATATATATATATATATATATATATATATATATATATATATATATATATCTATATATATTTGAAAAACAAATCACTACATACATCTATGTATATTTTTACGCAATTAATGTGTAACATTTTTTTATCATTATTGCATCGTAAAAATTCGTAAAATTATTATTATTATTTTTTAAAATAAATAATTTTTTTAAATAAGAAAAAACTAAAATAACTAACTGAGTTATTTTAAATAAATATATAAGTTGAGCGTAAATATCGATTAGATTTCACGGGGAATACATGTTTACACACTCAACACACACACACACACAAAATAAAGATATTTTATTATCCGAACGTGTAACTGATAAATTCCTTAGCGATAATTTAAATTTATGCCGTTTCGCGCTAAAAATTTCGGTTAACCTTTTTTTACACAAAATTGTACATTTCAGCGGATGAAATAAAACGATCGGATGATGTAATAAATACGATATCTTTTCGCGTTTAATACCAACGTAATTCTAGAAAATTCTTAATGTACTTTATATAAGTACTTTTAGAAAAGTTAACATTCTACGTCAACCAAATACTACTTAGCGACAAATGTTTACGTGCCGTGATACGAACCAATCCGTCTCTTGTATAAGAATGACGATCGAAACACAATTAAAATGGAATTAGATCGAGAATGAAAAATAGTCGTTGTAAAAATGATGTCCACCTTGTATAGTGTATCCGCACGATTTCTGGGATTTAGAAATATAGAGACCGAAATAGTAGACATCATCTTTCCAGCGCGGGAAATTAAAAACCGGATCAATTTATTGCTCTCGGGGCACTGGCTTTCATATAGCGGATACGGCTTTAATAATGAAACTAGTTGGTTCGTGTATAATTGCGAAAATATGTGTGTGTATAAGTGGTCGTAGAACTAGATAAAGCCGTAATTTCAAAAGTTGCGTTACGACGTATACACAACATGTTGCGGTAGGTTTTGGCAGATATGAAAAATAATAATTTACACGAATAGTATTAAAAATACGGATCTGCCATGACATGCGATAAAAAAAACGAAGCTCTTTTCGATTGCTCGGATATGTTCCTACATACAACAAAGAAAGAAACAATACTAAGCATAAGACAGATAGAGAATTCTGACGAAGTTTAGCTTCGAGAGGACTGTGTAATTCGCTGAAATCTTCGAGGACAGTAATTTTTAAAATACGCCCCAGCGCTATTTCGGAACATACTTCACATTATTCAAACACACAAAAAGACGGGCATACAACATGCATACAGGCACACTTAAATAAATATATTAAATAAATATCGCATAAACTAACAGGACGAAAATTGCGTAGGAATTTATTTTTCATCGTGAACAAATTCGCAAACTGCGGACAAAAATTCTTCCGGTTTATCGTGATGAACCCAATGCCCGGCATCGTCAATATATTTGAAATCGGCATTAGGAAACAACCTGATGATACTCGGATGATCGTCCGGTCTATGTGAAAAAGTTATATATATATATAAATATATATATATATATATATATATATATATATATATATATATATATATATATATATAAATATATATATATATATATATATATATATATATAAATATATATATATATATAAATATATATATATATATATAAATATATATATATATATATATATATATATATATATATATATATATATATTGTACCGTTATAAATAGGTAAATTAAACATAAAAGTCGTGTATGTATGATACATATTTATACCGAAAACAAATACTAATGGCAATCTTAAAAGACATCCAAAAATATACTTGGAAATAGCGGAACGTGTAAAACTGGCAGACCTCTTATACTTCGGTTGAACGGCCTAAATAAGTTTCCCAAGAAACGGACGCGAGCAAAGTATCGTATACGAATTTTGAAAGATCTGCATCATCCGGCATTCGATCGAAAATATAAAGGAGAATAGAAAAAGGAAAAAGATATTTTACAGTTTGCGATGTTACGCGTGAAATTCCGAATTAAATTATCACATGCAATATGTCCGAATAGAATTTATCTAAAATACACAGATTACCTAATAAACTCTCACGTCTATTTATATCGAGTACCGTGGAATGTGCGAACTACATCATCCAATTAGGTGTACGGACTATAGATGAAATCGAGAAGTTCATCAATAACAGCTACGATCTCATCCGAACAACCTGGCCATGATCCAGCTATTGCATACGTAACAAGGTCCATTGAATGGAACACACGGATTTAATCCGTTAATATAATAGGGGACTGTGCCCTTCGTACGGATAATTTATTATTAGCTGCCATTTGTTAAATAGCCATTATTATTGACTAATCCTAAATTTGTTTTATATATATATATATATATATATATATATATCAGTGGCTGCTCGTACATAAAGGTTGCACAAATACTAGAAATATCCTGAACAGCATAAAAATTGGTGATGTAATAAAATAGTTAAAAGTACTAATTGTTTTATAGAGATTAATAAACGAAATAAGTAAATTTTAATTATATATTTTTCGTAAAATATATTATAAAAAGTTAAAAATCGTTTAAAAAGTGCTTTGAAATGCATAGTTAAAATCGTTGGTGGTTGCACGCTCGTCGATGCAACCTGAAGAAGGCATCGGAAATCATATTTATAAATTATCAAAGAAATTTTACCATAAATGTGACAATAACTGAATTCAGGTAATCGGGCATTATGCTTGAACAATAAAATAGAAGATTATAGGGTATTACAAAAATCTGGAGTATATAGAATAAACTGCTCAACATGTAATAAGTTTTATATAGGTGAAACAGGACGTCAACTAAATAACAGACTAACAGAACACTTTAATTCATACAAAAATGAAAATGATGACAAGTCACTTTACGGTAAGCACTGTAGAGAAGAAAAACATTTTATAGAAAACATTACAGATAATATAAAAATTTTACACATAGAATATAAATTTAAAAAAAGAAAATTATTAGAAAAACTACAAATTATAAAACATAGAAGTAGTAATAATTTATTAAATAATATGATTAATTTTGATGAAGAATTAATTTTAAAATCGGTTTTATAACTACATGTTATTGTAAAAATTTTTTATATCTGGCTATTCAATGTATCGATATTTATAAAAGTTTTTTAGTAATATCTTTGGATTATTTGTAACATTTTTAACAATAGCTTGAAAATGACTTAATAGTTGAAAAGCTTCGTGTTCTTGTTTGTGTAATAAATTTTTTAGTGATTAACTTCAATTTAATTTTGTTTTGCTAAATTCATAAAATCACTACTCTCCAATACATCAACATTATATATATATATATATATATATATATATATATATATATATATATATATATATATATATATATTCCGACTAATGTAATGTATAATATGAAATATTTTGTTATACATATGTTAGGTCAGTTTCGATTTTTTTTTAAAAATTATAATGAAATTTTCTCTTGCTAATACTGTAAGGAAGAATTCGTGGTAAAAGACGAAACTTATGGATATCGAGGAACAGAATAAGATTAACTAGACTCTTTAGGGCAGTAAGGGATAACAATTATTATTGGGAATAGCCTACGTCATGCATAGTTAAAAGATGAACATAGTTTTAAAAATACGAAATAAATTATCGTAAAAATTACTTCAAATATTTCGATTTCTTTCCTCCGATGAACAACGTGGGTCCATTATACGTTCCACCGGGAACTACGAATTGTATTATTTCTTGGAAATTTTTTACGATAGCCTTTAAGTTTACTCTCCATTTATACATACCGCCGGGAATTTGGACTAAATTCGTTAAAAGAAATTGCCGCACGTTTTTATCCTGCGGAAAATTCGATCGATTTAACTAACTGTAAAATTTAATTTAGAAATTGTTTTCGGCTGCTTGTCAAAACATACTTTACTTTATGTAGTAATGATTTTTATCTTTTAAAAATTAATCTAATTAAGAAAAATCGTCAAATATCACGATTCCCTTAAATTTCGATACAAATTAAAAAAAAAAAAAGTATAAAAAAACTACAAAATATGTACTGTAAATATTGATACCGAAGAAAGATATATATACATACATACATATATATATATATATATATATATATATAATATATATATATATTATATATATCTATATAATATATATATATATATATAATATATATATATATATTTTATATATGTATGTCTTTTTTTACTTTCAGGCTGCAAAAATAGTAATTATCTGAGAGCAACGATAGAAAGTTTGGTATAAAATTGTAATATGCACGTTGCCTTTAATAAGCAACAGGCAAAATTTTCGACATTTAAAATAAATAATTAAATGAGTTATTTTTACAAAATTAAAAAAAAAATCAGTTTATCACGATTTTCCTAGTTTAGTGATGCAATTGTTATAAAAATATATCAAATAATAAAAATCTTGTTTTTTGCTATGTTTTGTTTTTATTTCCTAAGATGAATAATCTTCGATCTTATAACAGCGACACAAAATTATCAAGTTTATACGATTTGTTCAAAAATCCCAGTTTCCAGGTCTTCCAAATTTCGTCGACGTGTTTCGTAAACGCTGCTATTAAGACATCCCTCCCCAGAAAAAAATTGCGTGACTTCTCTTTGCAACTGTTGTGGTCGATTCACGCTGAAAATAACGTTCCACGTAAAATGCGCACTCCATCTCGTTATAGGATGCCATGATAACTGAAACTGGACAGTTTTCAATGGTCGTGCTTTTCAATTCCTGAATTATGACCAGTTTATAAGGATGAAATTCTAAATTTTCCAGCAACATACGGCAAGATTCTTTCGACAGGTTTAAAGAAGCAGCATGACGACGAGCAGAGCGTCTGGGACTCCGAATGATCACTGTCCGAACTCGATCGATGTTTGTGTGGGTACGAACGGTATTTGTTTTCCGTTGCAGAAGCTGTTTCTCGACCCCACCTTAAAATTGAATTCCGAGATGAAAATGTTTACACCGCGTAACTTTGAATTAAACTCTCTTTGCACTGTCGTGATCGATTCACGCCGGAAATAAATTCCACGCACAATGCGCGCTCTTTCTCGTTATAGGATGAACTGGGCGAAAACAAATCTCTCCTGTGTACACTAACTGCGCTGTTCAAAAACAAAACCGTCCGTCTTCTCTAGGTCACCCTACATATATATCATCATCATTATAGTCGTTGGGCTCGGTCCGAGCATCGTGATATTATTATTCACTTTAATTGTTCTGTGCAATTGATTGCCATCTATCCCTGTCCTGGGCGCATCTAACCATTTGCTGTAGTGACAACTGGCGGCAGTTATCATCTTGAAATTGTCCATATATATATAAATATATATATTTAAAAATATAATAATTACTAAATTACTTACTGTTATGTTCGTAGCCAATTTATCGTCTACTAATTTACGAACTTTAGACATCGGTTCCATCATATGTAAATCGACGGACAACATCGAATTGAAAAACTGAGTCATTTCCGATATATCGCTACTAATTCGTATCGGCGATATGTCCACTACTATCAACGATCGTACTAATTCCGGCTGAAGTAAAAAATTATTAAAAAAAGAAAAAAAACAACAAAATTTGCAAGTCTACATGTGAAAAATCTTGATCGCCAACCACTTTTGCCCGTTAATTAATTATACGTGTCCTGATTTCTTCGCAACGTATAACTGACATTATTGTTCAAGTTTCAGGACTTCTGTCGAGTTGACACGATAGCTGTTTTAAATATTTCATAATTTCATAAATTAGGAGAGACTAAGCGTTAATAAAACGCAAAATATTTAGATTTATCGGAAATATTAAAAAACGCAGTCGGAAACTTTTAATTATCGTACTTAATAAGCAAAACGATCCATTTTTAGGATAGAGTAGATAATAAAGTAATTCCTGTTTATTAGCTGATGACAAAATTTGTAAAATTTAGAAGTGAAAATATATATTCCGACTAAAATATGAAGATTTATACATTCTTGTCGTAACTGATTTCCTCGGTCTAATGAATTACTTTAAGCAATGCAGTGCCCTTAAAGATATTAAACGTGCGTTAATTAACTATAAAAGTCCTAAATGTAAAAATATATATTCATTTATATCGCAAAATCCAAAATATTTCGATGCATAATTAATTTATATTTTGATTAGTGCAAGTACTAATTTTGTTTTGATATATTCGCACAATTTTAGCATGTAATAACTGTTTTTTCTCCTTTTTAGTAAAAAACAAAATAGTTATTTCAAATTAATTTATAGAAATTTAAAAATACTTAACATTAAAGTATTATTGTTTTTATGTGCATAAATATATATGTGTGTGTTGCGTATTTTCAATGCCAAATAAAATTTCTATATAAATTACATTTTTTGCCCTTTATTCACCGGTCTGCATAATTTTTGTGGTCACTTACAGGCGATTCGAGAATAGTTCTATATTAAAATATACTTTTTAATGCAATAAATTAATATTCTTACATATTTCAAAGCGAGTAGCATCATAACGCGACCACCCATGCTATGGCCTAAAAGTGTAGCTTTTGGTATGCCCATATCACTCATGAAACGGCGTACGTCATCGGCCATATGAGGATATGAAAAATCATTTGTATGTGGACTATCACCGTGATTACGAGCATCAACTGCTATTATCTATAATTATAAAAGTTTTATTTATTATTTGTACACTTATTATATATATATATATATATATATATATATAAAAAAATATAATTAATTACGAAAATTTATGAATTTCGCAATAATGAATTTATTTTTATTGGTAAGTTTTTATGAAGATGTTCACATAAAACGTATTTAAATTATGTTATACTTAGAAATCAGGTGAAATATAAAATAATATACTACATTCGTTTCGCATTAAGAAAATTTCTAATTTTTTAAACATCGAAAGTACTTACTTTTCTTTTTAGATTGTTATGCAATCTTTTTGATATCGAATTCCAGTTACTTTTTGAACCTAGCAAACCGTGTAATATAATTACCGGTGGTCTCGAAATTTCTTCTGCATCTGGTACTGTTGACTCGTATGATGTATAAGATAATTCTACAGTCGGTAACCTGACAGGACAAATTTGAATTGACCTTTTAACTTAGCTCGTATACATACTACTTTTAGATCGTTAAAAATTCATCTATTGTGCAAATGTGGTTAGTCTTAATAATAATGATATATTTATGTTAAAAAAAAACTTACAGGTTAGCGGATTCACAAAAATTTCGTTGCAACCAGTTTCCACTACAAGAGCGTAAAAAAACTATAGATGTGTGATACTTACATTTAAAAATACACAAGTTGATATTTATGAACTTATAATGTAACATCGTTCTTATGATTATTATTATTTTTTTCGTTTTAAAGAAAGTAATTAGTATTAATTTATGTTTAAATATGTCGCCTTAAATCCCTTCAGAATATAGTATAACATAACTTATGATGTAAGATGTATTATGCGGCTTTGTATTATCAGAAACATGGCGGAAAGAAATAAGTGCCGGTTGTGATTTCTTCTTGTTGGAAACAGTAATTAAAAAAAGATATTTAATATTATACCAAGCATAAATTAAATTTTTTTAATAATTTCGTTGATTATTCAATTATATTTATAACACAAAAACTTTCAAATAAAAAATAAGTTACGAAATTACGTAATGGTTAAAATGTGAATACTAAACCTATATTTTATTTTTTAAAAATTTATAGCGCATTATTACATACGAATACGATAATTGGATAAATCAAATATTTTAATATAATTCAGTAGTTTGTTTCTTGTAACCATCAAATTATTATTTATAAACAGTGAGTCCGCTTCGATTTTGGAGGCAATTTTTCTTCGCAGAATAATTGCGTCTGATTGTGTTATAATTACATTTTTCCGCTAATCGGGATAATATTTTATGTTATTTGTTTCATCGGTGAAACTTACCAATTAATTTTATTAGCATTATCAATACGAATGAATAAACAATGTAGTTTTCAATAATTTAAAGAAAACAGCGGTAATTCAATTTTATTAATAAAGTGCGCTGTTGTTAAGAAATGTATGAGAACTCAGATACGAAATTATTTGAGTTTTCAAATAAAATGAATAACTAATGAGTAAAATTATACCGATTCGTTAATTTTGGAAATGTGAAAGTTTAAATTTATTGTAATTCATTCGTGTTTTCGTGTATTCATGATAATATACGTTTTTATTAATTGAATAAAAGAATTTACGCGTTAAAATAGATAACAATCTTTATTTTCCGCGAAAGTGTGTTTGTTTAACTAGTTTTCATTAATTGTATGTAAGAATCTACGTGTTAAAATAAATAATAATCGTTATCTTTTGCGGGAGTGCATGAGTTTAACTGGTGCATATTGCTGCTAAAGCGATGGACTTAACAACTCCTCAACAACATACAGTATACCAGAACACATACTGCATCCATCATCATCGATATCATCGTCACTACCACAATCGGAAGAAACATCGTCACAGCAGAAAACAGGTAACGATCGTTTATTTAGTTACACTAAAATAGTATCAGTTTTTATGTTTCCGTCAAAAGACACTATACCAGCGGCGTGCGGTGAATTTTTCTACAGGGTAAGCGATAACCATATAAAGTGTAATACTACATCAAACGAAAATTCATTTACAAAAAACACGTGATGATACATCTATTTAATACCTTATTTAAATACAACTTCCTTTGGACGATCTACTTTAATAAAGTCAGTTATAACAAGATCGTAAAACGTACCCATCGGTTCATTTAGCAGCTAATTTAACAACGATTTTCAATGGATATTAAAGATTAACCACTTAATCGGTTCTGTCCCTGTGTCGACCTCTGATATGATATTGAGCTAAATCATATTCTTCAATAATACTTTTGACATATTCAAGTGTACCATCAACAGATCGATCCGCACTAACATCAATAAATTTATTAAACCTCTCTTGAGTTTTTGCAATGTGACTGCATATGTAACGTAAAACTACAAACATTATTTAAAATGTCCGACGTTTCGTCCAGTAATATAGCAACGATTTCGCATTTTTTATTTCTTTTGTTATCTTAGTTTGAACAATAGCATGTACCAAACAAATTAAATCATTCTGAATACGATTTGAAGTACCGCAGAACGTTAGAAGTCTTTATGTGCGTTTTCAGGATCATATCATATTTTGAAAGTAATTGTAGGTCTACATAATTCCTACGATTATCGGAATCAGCCTTTTCAGAGTGGCCGCATAAGGCAAGCTCATGAACACGGAGATTGCATACTGCATCAATTAATCTTTTTAAAATGTTTCTATTTTGTAGTACAATCTCATTCTGTTCCATGACTTCAATTTGTACTCGATCATTTAATTGTAAATCTATGCACGACTTACCAAATTTCTTCAGTTTCGTGGAGGAAAAATATGACTCAGAACGTTCGTTATTTTTAATCGCATCGATCAAATTATTAAAGTTATCATATCCCTGAGTAAGATCATTCCATACACATTTATTTTTTCACTGCCAAATAATAAATACGGCCAACGTTTTCCACTATCTACGCAACCAGTTAACCACAGAATGTTTTCATATTGAGATGCTTTAAAATGTCTGGTAAAAGTTGTACTTTCTTTTGTTCAGCTTTTAAAGATGGTAATTCCGATTTTGGCTTACTACAATTTATAATTTCTAACTCTTCATTAAAATTAAATCGTAAAAACGGTTTTTCAATGAATTCCCGAACACGCATTTTGTTTACAAAAAAAAATCGACATTCAGCCTGCAGAAATCATGGATTACACCACGTTAAACTCCAGCCGAAAGCGATATTACGGGCGCTTACCATTGCTAGTGTCGCCTTCGTGTTTATGGGTGTAATGTGTCTTTGTGTTAGTGAATTATGCGTATAGTCGGCTGAAAGCGATCTTACAGGCGCTTTACCCGTCTAGCATGTTCTTGTCGAAGATCACAACCTATAGTCCATCATTTCTGTGCACGTATCCTAGTAGAACGAATTCTTTTCTATGTAACCAGCTAACAGGACGCGCCTGTATAACACAATTCATACCCTAAGTATAACACTTAAGCGCGCAGCCAAGTATCACACGCTGTTGTTTAAGTAATAAGCATCAATATAATCGCTTTCTGTTTTCATATTCTATACCTTTATAAGTTAGGATAAAAAAATTATTTTTTCGGAATTTTTCAGGGTAAGCGGCGCTTACCTCGCTTAGCTGGAATGCACGCCACTGCACTATATCCAAAAGAATTAATCAGAAAGATTACTGTAATTAAAATAGGAGAAATTGTAGAACCTTGGGGAAATTTAAAATATGTATGGCGAATGACACGAGACAGATTCGCAATATTTTTATCTGAACAATTTTTAGTAGATTATTCGGTAGATACACATAAATCGTATTAGGTGCTTTTATGCTTTTCTCCCTCCAGGCCGATTTCAGTATTTTGTGCACGTGGAAATATGAGATTATTATTTCGACTGCTCTTAAATTTTTGACGAAACAGTTTTGTTAATACATAAAATGTAATTTATGAAAACGTACCTTTATCTTTTTTATTCTTCATCATTTTTATGCAGGGTGGTAGAAATGTAACGATATCGGAGATTGTTTTTTCGAATAAATCGTGATTTCGATTTCTTTGACGCCATATAAACTCACGGATCACTTGAAGCAAAATCGCTGCAATGCGATCTGGTATAGCGAATAAAAGGCATTCTTTAAAGTTTCACCACAATAACCACCAAAAACCAACTGCTGTGAGAATATTCGACTCGCCTAATTTTATCGTTTTGTGAAGCATCGATTTCAACAGTGAGAATTGTACCGCCGATCACTATTTGATTAACGAATCGACTCAAACGTCACGTAAATAGCTTTTCCAGAGTCTGTAATATGTTGCCATATTTAACTGTGACAAAATTTTGTCGTACTATATTCTTCTGCCCGCGATTTTATAAATATAATCACTTTTTCCAGCGATGGCTTACAATCCTGAAACCGCGTTCCGACTAGTAAACTTACTTCGTAACGGCATTAACGTTTCATAGAACACCAACGGTATAATATTTGAAGAATTCCATGATCGCTTAAAAATTGAACAGCTTTTTCTTTACTATCGATTGAACGCACTAATTCAAACAAACACGATGCTCACGTAAAACAGCGGAAATAACTGAATTGATTAAGTCACGAGTTAACAACAATATTCGGAATTAGAAAATATTTGGAATGCTCGATGACAAAACACAATAATATTCCGGTTGAAAAATGCTGACACGTGTCTACCGACTTGCGTGTGTGTATTTGTATTGAAATCGGTCTCTTTGGAGAAAAGCAATGTATCTACCGACTGCTTCGTATTTTTACGTGTACGTGTTTATCAGTAATAAGAACACTTTAATAAAACTGAAGAGCAGCGAACTACCACGGGCGGTTTCATACTTTTACGCGTTTGTATGGTTGTTTTATTAGTAATAGGAATCAGATTTATTCCACAAAAATAATCTCTCTATTATTTTTACGTGTAGATAAATAATGAAATCAGAAACCACCGACTACGGTGTAAAATAAATAACAACGTAACATATATAAGGAGATTAATAAACCAAAAAAAAAAAAAAAGAAGGAATTATAATTTCAAATGTTTGTCCTATTCCACACAATATTATTGAAAAAATAATAAAAAAAGATTATAATCTTTTTTTATTATTGAAGAAATAATAAAAAAATATTATAATGTAAACTTGGAAACGTCAATCTTTTTTATAAATACTACTAAATGTTAAACGAAATTTCTTTATAAATACGGAGGAAATCAACAAAATTCCGAAAACTATACTCACACATTACCAAGAAACAACATACCGAAGACACTGTTTTATGCTAACGCGAAAGGACATACTAGTAAAAACTGTCCGAACATGTTAGAAGATGAAATCGTTTCAAACAACATAAATTACATGATAAATATGACAAAAATATAAACCCAGATATAAATTTCCCTACCTTCCGTTAACTTAAACATCAAAATAGCAGTATCATCTGCAAATATGGCTGTCATCACTTGCTTGTTAGCCGGGATATCAGTGGTATACAATAAATATAAAATTGGGCCGAGAACGCTTCCTTGCAGAACTCTTGTTTTTCAGAGTATTCATCGTTACGTTTTATTCTAAAAAATCTGTCAGTTAGGTACAAATATATTAGTTTACAAGTGTTTTTCAGGTAATATCTTCTTAATTTTGAGTACTAGTCCCCTGTGCCTTACCTTGTCAAAGGCTTGCGCTACATTGAGGAACACAGCTGTACAGATCTTTTCCTCAAGGTTTTTCTCAATTACATGCCTGACCTATTGTAGAGTGAGTTCTTTGAAATTCAAACTGATGTTCATGTATATAACTCTCTATTAGCGGTTTCAATCGCTTAAACAATAATTTAAAAAAAAATTTAGAAATAACTAATAATAAACTTATCGGTCTATATAATATCTGTCTGTGCTTTCCCACGTGTAGGTATCATAATTATTTCAGCTACTTTCCAAAGTTTGGGGAAATATCCAATTCTTATTATTGCATTAAATATTTACGTCGAGTCTATTCATCTTTTTGAAAATTCTTTTAATATTTTATCTGAAATTAAGTCTTGGATTCATATTTTTTATTTCTCCAGGTTTAAAATATCTCAAGGGGTGATCTTTCCCTTATTGATCTACAATGTTTTTATCGGTATTCGTTTTGTCCAGCGTAAATATTTGTTATTTCTAATTCATTAACTTTGTCTATATCACTTCTTATCCATTCATTTCTAACATGTTTGATAGAAAAATTTTGTTGTTGTGGCCTATAAAATACATTTCATAGATTTCCATGATAAATAATTCGTCTCTTCTGTAGGGGGAGATTCTCTATGTACTTTTTAAATGTATTCTGCTCGAATTTTTAATAAGTAATCGTTTTATCTTATTTTGCTGAACTTAGATTTGTCTGTTTTTTCTTGTGTTTTGTGAAAAATTTTTCTTAATTTCCTTCTTTCCTTTATTTTTTTCTAAAACGGTAAGTTTTGTTGTTTATCATTATAGCTTTTCGTAAAAATCAAATTCCATGCAGCTTGCTGAAATAATTTAGCTGCATAACAGCTCTATCAAATATCAATCTCATATTTAGACTTCAGCGATAATTTAGTTCATTTTTTCATCCAATTATTTTCTGAACGCATCCTAATCAGTTTTACTATTGGCAAGCGAACCATATGGTTGTTTTAAAATTACCAACTTATTCACCGACATGATTACTGGAGAATGATCAGACGCAATTGTCATCGATGTCTATATTACCTTCAGCAATTCCCACGACAACAAAGAAGTGTAATAAATCGGGTAACTTATTCATGATCAGTCGGCCAATATGTTAGTGTTCGTGTTGAATAATATTTGCATCCATATCTATTTATTGCTGTAAAAAATGTTTTACTCTACCTCTGATAATTTTTGAGCACCATGTTTTAAATTAAAATCTCCTCTTGTAATAAATCAAGGACCAAATATGTTAAAATATTCAGTCCATCTTCCACCATCAGGATGCATATACAGACAGTAACCGTTAAATTTAATAAACGTATTTTTCGAAATATTCTGCTTGGATAATAGTAATATGCCGATTTTTTCTTTTAATAAGAACAATTCAACTTTCTATTATACAAATTAAAATGTCTATTGCCGAAAAATCGTTACCTGTTGTTGAAATCATACATAAAAAATCAGCATTTTCAAGTGCGTTACAAACATACCTATTCAGAAATACATCCTGTTTTAACAGGCGTTCCAGCGCAAGGTTCTGTGCTGGGCCACACGCTCTATCGATTTCTATACAATGGAAAACGTACAGGTGGCTACATTTGCGGATGACACTCACGGGTCCGAAGATAGCTAGTAGTAACCTACAGAAAGCTCTTTCTAAGGCGGAGATGTGGTTTAAAAAATGGAAAATTGGAATCATTAAAATCAGGATTAATAGCACCGATCTGTCTGTGCGATCAACGATCAAGTACTAAGGATTACATCCGGATAGCCGGTTAACATGGAAACACCACATACAGTTGAAAAAAAAGAATTATATATTCGAGTTAAAAAATGTACTGGCTGATAGGGAGAAAGAGTGTACTGACGACAGATAATAAACGCTTAATATATACAGTGATTCTAAGGCGTGTCTGGACCTATGGGGTGAAACTTTGGGGTTGTGCTAGATCATTAAACCTGAAAATAATACAAACGTCACAAAATAAAATTCTTCGGATGATAACCAAGGTAACAAATCTAACCTCGTATCAAGATTTATAGATTATGTGGTCGAGGTCATAAAAGTTCACGCTAAAAGACACGCAAGAAGACTCGATAGCCAGCCGAACACTCTTGCTAGAAGATTGCTTGATACCACCGGTAACATAAGGAGACTGGAACGTCAGAAACCGAAATATCTCGTCTAGGTTCCAGGTAATCGGGTAGGTATCGTTGGATACTTGTCTCCCTTATGTTCAATTCTCTTAAACTTACTGCTAAATGTCCAAAGGAAAAAAAATATTATGATCGACGAGTACGGTTGTGATAAAAGATTCAATGTAAGTCATTTCTAACTTTGTTGACTCCTTTGATTAAAAGTTAAATTTTTGTTTAATAATACGGTTGTTTTGTAGTTTATTTGTGATGTAAAAAATTGGCACTTTCATGTAAATTTGTTTTGATTTCTAATTAATGTAAAATAATTTAAAATGCGTGAAATGGTTAATATAATGGTCGAATAGTGAAAGTTTCAAATGAAAACTTTATACTTTCAATAATATGTGCGATAACAGACGAATGAACACCGTTTTTGATCCGTTTCTAAAAGAAATAGAAAATTTTAAAGTTAATCACAGTGGTTCGAAAGTGAAATTTCTTAACACGGAGTAAAGATTAAAAATTAGCACGTTATCTCATTCGTACGAAAAAATCGTACGTGCTAACGGTGATGGACAACGTCAGTCATACATGACTGACACGGGGCTCAAATTGTTAACCCTTTTAGTCATACTATATAAAATTTTGGCACAAAATTATAAATTTTATACAGACGTTTATTATACAATATTGCTTTTTTAGGTAAACTGTAGATAATTTTCAACGTATTTTAAATGTTTTTAAAATTGGACACATTTCACGTCATTCGGAAAATATAAAATTTTGTTATCGTTAAAATTCCATGTACCATATAGCGGACGTTGTGACTGAACGCTACCACCGATGCGTTTACTTTTAATTTATTCTAATTTATATTAATAAATTGTCGATAAATATGTTCGGTCTTTTTTTCTTTTATGATATCATCTTACGATTTCATAGCAACTTTATTACAATAAATTAAATACTTTCAAAATTAGTATTCGTTTAAAACTCCTAAAGTTTAACTTAGTTTTGAATTATTCATTCGTTGCTTCGTCGAAATTTTGTAAATTACAACTTGAAAATGGTTTTCTTTTATCTCTAATTTAATAGAAACAACCGATCCTGAATTTCAAATTTTCGACTTTTAACAAAGGTGGGGATGTACGTAATCTAAGATGTTATCGATGGGATGCGGAAACGTCGCCCGCTACGTACTGTTTGAAATTTTCGAATTAATTTTGTTTACATTAGTTTCCTTTCAAACAGCAGCAAGCCCGTCTTCAACTGCTTACCTAGAAAACTCTCTTCATTTTGACCGTTCGTCGTCCCGACTCGTCTAACGTGTTGTAAAAATTGACAAAAAAAGACAACGATTTTAAACATATTTGCCGTTATGAACAAAATTTGCACGTACCGAAGAGACGCTTAGGAATCAGTTTTAAAATAATCTCTCCAAACAATTTCTACGCGATTTACATTCGATCCTACAGCACTTCCGATAGATTGTTTTCCGTTGTGTAAAATCGAATTTTAAAACGACGTTTTTCCCCTTAAAAATGATTTCACTTCTAAAAAACGAGTTCTGCCATTCAACGAACGAACCTTATACCTCATTCTAAAGAAGAAAACTATATAAACGCTTGCATATATTTATGTATACATACACACATTCACATATATATATGTGTGTGTATGTATGCATATATGTATATATATATGTGTCACGGCGGCGTAGTTGCTGGAGTACTCGACTGTCAACTTCAAGAGTCGAGGGTTCGAAACTAACTCGTGACGTAGAAAATTTCTTATTATTACGTAAATCTTAATTATCTCGGTGAAGGTACTGACACCCAACTCCGTACTCCACAAAACATTACGTGCGCGCGTATCTGTGTTGTATATAAATAGGGCCTTGAATGCTAGCCCACTTTGTACAAAAAAATAAACGTACAATGACTAGTCAGGTCGCTCGTCAAAGAACAATACGACAGTGGATATATATATATATATATATATAATCATCATCATCATTTTTTCACAACCGCTAGGTTGGTGGGAAACATGATCTGCAGCTAAATCGATAATTTTCTGGCGCGAGTAGTGTCTTTTATATTCACATAACTGTGATCTTTTATTATAGCGTCGTACTTGGTCTTCCTCTTCTTGATTTTCCATTTGCTTTTCCTTTTAATAAGTTCCATTTACAATGTCTGATTTGATGATCGATCATACTATTTCTTCTCTTTTCAATCGTCTTTATTATCTCCGGTTGCTCTTCTATTTTTTTGTATACCTCCTTATTTGCGATATTATCCATCCGCGATATTCTCAGCATCCTTCGATAGTACTTCAAAAGCTCGAAGTTTTAATCTTTGTTTCTTACGTGAAGCCCAAGTTTCACAGCCGTACAGTGCGACGATCCAGACAAAAGTTTTAACGAACATCTTCCACATGTGTAATGGAACATTTCTCGATGCAATAAGCGTTTTTTGTTTTTTTTTTTGTATTCAAAAGATTTTTTAGCGTGCGCAATTCTTTTTCTATTCTTCCGTCTGACGTTATTAAACTGTACTAAGATGAAGGAATTCTTTTACTCGAGATATTCTTTTTCCATCGAGGGCTATTATGATCTTTTGCGATGTCACTTGCGCAACTTTTGTTCTATCTGTATTTATTTTCATTCTACATTTTTCTATTAATAGCTCACTCAAATAATTAATATACTGTTGCAAGTTTTTCTCTTTTTTTCTGCTATAAAAACAATATCAGGCATACCATTTGCTGTGCTATGAATATATATATATATATATATATATATATATATATATATATATATATATATATACACTTGTGTTGATATTAACGGAGAATTTTATGAATTACAAACAAAACAAAATAAAAACACAATTAAATCATTATAAACTTTTATATTCGAGAGAAGCCTTTCGACAATTACGTCATTATGAAGGGTACACAACTAATGTTACAGATAGAATAACTTTATATTTATATAACAACGATCAATATCCTGTTAGTGATTGTAGTCCGTGTGACACATTAACTGATTAAAGGTAACTTATTCTCAAATTTTGTTTTAGTAAAACCATAATTTATAAAACTGATTAGAAAATTAATTCGTCGACTGATAAAAAAACCGAATTTTCCAAAATTCTACTGTTTGTTTATTTTACGGTTCCGGCATCGATTCGGTTGAACATTTTCTATTTGAATGTGCATTTGCCGAATATATAGAATTAGCAGTTTTGGTGGCTTGCTTGTGAATTATAAAATAGTAATAAATAACTCCTGGTGATTAAATATTTATAATATTAAGTCGTTTATTCGTTATGTCAATATCGCTTTGCATAGACGTATAAGTTAAAAATAATTTAAATAATGCCGTGACTAGAGTAATGTATCGCAGCTAATTACAAATAAATAATTAATGCTGTAAGCTTCGAAATTATACTACTTACTACATATAGGTTGGCAAATATATTAAAATTTTCTATCATCCGATATTGTTTCGATTTAAGGAATTGGATCTTCCAAAAATATTTTTTAATTTATAGAGAAATTATTTTAAGGAAAAATCCGATCGAAAAATTTCAGAATTCATATGCCCCCATAAAAACTTATAAGGTAGAGTTCCTTCTAGAATTTGTCAAAACTGAAATCTTCGGTTATAATCCCACATAAATTTACAGAATGAAATTCTATTCGATTAAAATAGTTACGTATGTAACGGTTTTTAATAGTACGCAATTGGTATGTGTATTTTCCTAAAAAACACGATTTTATAAAACAAAAGGTACTGAGCAACTATATATTGCTCGTTTATATATATATATATATATATATATATATATATATATATATATATATATAGGGGGCCCTAATGGTCAACTGATGCATATATAAGAACTTCGTTATTATTCGTTTACGGTGCTCATATTATATTCTGAGCTTTCTCTTACTTTCTCTCTAAATATATATTCCCTTATCTTTTCATTTAATATTCTTTTGTCAGTCCTGAAAATAAACTATGCTTTTGCCAGTCGTGAAAATAAACTATGACGATTTTTGCATGAATGAATAATTTAAGAATAGTAGCAAGAAAACTTAAATTTATAGAATCGTTAATTTCTTTACGTGCGATTATTCCATTTTCTAATTGAACTGAGAAAGTTGACACTTTACTATATTCGGAATAATCATCTACGCACCTACCTCGTGGGTAGGTCAAGGTGGGGCGTAGATCCGAGTTTTATTTTTCTGAAACTTCGAGTTTCCTTCATGGGTGCTCAAGGTAGAGTGCGGCAAGTCCCAACTCCAGATTTCTTTGTCAACTTTTCAAATCCGTTCGATCTAAGATTTTTTTCTGAAGCGCTTCTCCCTCGTGGATGGTCAAGGTAAAGACTTCGAGGTCTAAAGCGGGAATAAAAAAAATCGCTATTACTGCGTCATTTACTCTTTTCTGATCTCATCTGCTACTGTTTTCGACTGCGACTGGCTCCTGCTGCTGTTGCAACTGTAACCGCTCGCTGCTGCGTCGTCTTCTACTTCTAATGGAACTCTGAAACTGAAACTATAACTAACTACTGCTACTACTATCTATGGGTACACTTGTATCTTTATTTATACCTCGATTTTGAAATCGTCAAAAAGTAATACTTATTCTTCAACTTTTTCGTCCGACCTCCGCTTTATACCTTGACGATTCGCCCTCATTTTCTTCCTTCTTTATCAAATACTTGAATTTTACCTGATATAGCTGTGTTTATTTTATTACTTATATCAGATTCTATATTTATACGCTGAACGGAACTTGTTATTTATGCACAGCAAATCGCTGTTTCAACCCATATAACAAGCTTTTCTCTTATTGGCTGTTTCGTTTCTCCTTCCTGTTTATTGAACATTTTCAGAGTAGCTTAGTATGCGCAATTTCTTATTTTTACCGACTTCGTAATCGTAAGAACGTTTCAGCTTGAACTACTATTATTATTATTACTTTTAACCCATCTGAAACCAGATTTCTACAGTAACAACCATTTCGCTAGGCGGGCGTCAAATTAGACTTTGACTTTGAATAATTAAGTATTTCTTGTTATTATATCGGCATTAATATTAAATATTATTCCTTATTAACTTGTATATAACGTTTGTATCGTGCGACATTCCGAGACATGTATAATAATCCGACGAAAACGATAATATTTTAATTTAAATAATTATTAATATATGTAATGTATGTACAGTGGCGCACTCACACGAGGCTACTGGGCTTAAGCCACCCCAGTGGGCTTAGAAAAGTATAAAAAATGCATATCAAGAAGGCGTAAGCAACAACAAATTCGCAGTTAAAATGATAGTTGAAACAGAAAAGAATATTTGAAAGAGTTCGCCTTATCTAACTAATAAAACCTCATCTTGAAGAGCGTGCAAAACAGCTTAGATTGCAAAAAGTACGGTCGTTAGAAAATATTCATTACATTCTGTGTGCTAATTACATTGAAAATCTAGCTGACTGTGCAACACAAAAAAAAAATGGCCCTTGGTTGACCCGTTCGGCATTCGAATCTGGCCCAGGTCCTGACCAGTGCGTTTTTTTGTTGTTGTATTACTTGTTTCGTTGTTGTTCGTGATTGTTTATAGTTTGTTTTATAGAATCGAGGTAATTTTATTAAAGTACATATAATTTTTATTTCTTAAATTTATTGTGGGTTTTGTTACGGAATGAACATCGTCCTAGTATATATATATATCAGGGGCGAATTCTCCATGAATGCGTAGCTTGTGGCGCAAGCCCATAATGAGTTTTATATTTTCACAATAAATAAATATTTTTATAATATATATAGTGTTTAACTGCGTCAGTTTTGTAGGGCGACATATGTTGCGGTTACTCGGAATATTTGTTACAATCACTAAATCGAGAAATCGGCGAATGATGTGTAGGATTACGCCGCATCTACCTTATGTATATATATATTACTGTTGGTTGAAATGAAATGAAATATATATTTTTTTATTTGATTTTACATAATATAAAAATTTATACAGCGGAGTACATATATAACAACCTCGACCGCATTACAAATAATAAATAGTTACTTAATCTATAATAATAAATAGCTAAAAGTTAATAACACAGGAAAAGTGGAAAAAACCTGCACAAAAGAAAAGATAAAAGATTAAAACTAGAAAAAATAAAGTATTAAGTAAGTAATAGTTAGTAGGAAAGTATTTGATTATAGATTAAAATTATCTTAAGAGTAATCTATTGACCGCTTCACAACAGTATAGCGATAGTAGATGTTTGTACACTACACTGGTTTACACTTTACCAACACATTTGACGGAAGTTGCAATTTTCATACCACAACTTTTTTTTCATTGGATGCGCTGATCCTTGGAGATACAACAAAATCACAACTACAACGGTTGCATCTTCGTACACGAAGTTCGGAATACTGTTAGTGACAACAAGGTGTAGTTGTCACGGCCTAACTATAATAACGTAATTAAACGGTGATCGATGCGCTCATTTGAAACGCATCCTGCAATAATTCGCGCTATTTTACAATCGGTTGTTAGTTGCGGTGTTAATTGTTCTGATCTGCGTACTTTTTAATTTTTCGCTTCGTCTCTTTTCGTATACTCTTTGCGTTTTAATTTTTTTTTAGTTTATTTTTTTTATAAAATTTAATCACGAGTGCAAATGATGGTTTAGTGGAAAATGTAATTATTAATTTAATAACAAATCCGTTTTCTCGTAGAAGTATAGAGGAAAAATTAGTTATTGTACAGAATGGCAGAACATGTCCAAAATTACCAAATTTAAAGGTAAATCATACAGAAAAAAGTAAAACATACACACGATCATTTAATGATTCTAATTATAAGAATGTTGCATGGCTAGCAAGATCTAGTACTCTGAATAAACTATTTTGTTGGTCTTGTTTGTTATTTTCCATGGATAATGGAACATGGAATAAAACAGGATTTAATAATTTAAGTACTTTATCACTGGCTATTTCTAGACATGAGAAAACAGCTAATCATATTAAATGTTTTCTGCAGTTAACAACGTTTGGTAAAATTAGAATTGATCATGATCTAGACAGGCAGAAAAAAGTAAATGATTCCTTACATAATAAAAATGTAAAGGAAAATCGAAAAGTTCTTAAACGTTTAACCGATGCTGTATGCTTTTTAGCCAAACAAGAATTGCCATTTTGTGGACATGATGAGTCTGAACATTCACTTAATCGAGGCAATTATGTGGAGATGCTTGATTTATTAAGTCAGTATGATCCTATTCTGGATAATCATTTGAAAACATCTACAGTTTTTAAGGGTACATCCTCAGCTCTTCAAAATGATTTAATTGGATCGATATCATCAATAGTAATGGATCGAATTAAATCAGAAATTTTGCACCCCGAGTTTGTAGCAATTATTCTGGATGAAACTTCCGACATAAGTTGCAAATCCCAATTATCAACTGTACTTCGGTTTGTTGATGAAAATGGTGTTGTTCAAGAAAGGTTTTTGGGTTTCAGTGATGTCAGTGCAGATCGAACAGCTGCTGCTTTATTTCAATATGTTAATTCAACTCTTCAATCATTTCAGTGTGGTAAGAAACTTATAGCTCAGACATACAATGGTGCAGCAGTCATGGCAAGTGAGATGAATGGATTAAATAAATGTGTTAAAGACCATTTTCCACAGGCAACTTTTATTCACTGTTATAGTCATCGGCTAAATTTAGTACTTCAGCAGTCTGTTGCTAATGTAAAACAATGTACAATATTCTTTCAAACACTATCGAGTTTAACTGCATTCTTTTCAAAATCCTCCAAAAGAACAGTGGCTTTTAGAGAATTTGTTCAGAGAAAGTTACCCAGTGTTGTACCAACAAGATGGAATTTTAATTCACGTTTGGTTAATATAGTTGACGAATATTATAATATAATAGAGGAATATTTCAGTCATATACTTGAAGACTGTGAAAAGTGGGACCAAGATACAGTAGTTAAAGCACAGGAGTTCCTATTGTTTTTAAACAAATTTAATTCAAAATTCCTTACAAAATTATTTGCCAAAATATTTTCATTTTCAGATGTTGTGTTTAATATTTTGCAAACAAAAAGTCTGGACATAGATTATTGTCACAAAAAAATTGATGAACTTTCAGCATATATTCCGAATATCAGGGATAATGAATTTGTAACCATTTATAGTGAAGCTGAAATTGTGAAACAAAAATGTGAAGCAGAATTACCGATTAAGAAACTTTGGTTGGATAATAAAGGATGTGCCGATAATTCAGATAGTAGAAGATTATTCAGTGAGATTTTAGATAATATAATGACTCAGATTAAATTCCGCTTTGAAGCTATTAAACAATTTTCGTTCTTTTCACTACTTAGCCAGAATTTTGATCAGTATTGTAAAGAATTTCCTAATAGAAAATTTGAATCATTACACACATACGGACCATTTTTTGATTTAATCAGACTAAGAACTGAGTTAACAGTATTGTATTCATCAGAAGATTTTAAAAAAAAAAGTGTATTTGAATTAATGTAATTCATGCACGGTAATAAAGTTTATCTTGCAATGCCCGAGGTTTTTAAATTAATTAAGTTAATTGCTACAATCCCATCCACAACATCGTCGGCGGAACGTTCGTTCTCAACATTAAAGAGGATTCATACATATTGCAGATCCACTCAGGGTCAAGAGAGATTATCTGCACTAGCTCTTTGGTCAATAGAAAAATGTTTATTGATGAAATTGAAAGGAGAACCAGAATTTTACAATAACATAATTACTAATTTTTCTGCAAAGACGCGTCGAATAGAATTAATGTATAAGTAAGAAATACACAAATTTTG
Source organism: Coronaproctus castanopsis (assembly GCA_032883995.1). Lineage (NCBI taxonomy): Eukaryota > Metazoa > Arthropoda > Insecta > Hemiptera > Monophlebidae > Coronaproctus > Coronaproctus castanopsis. Next base: position 53,437,015 of record CM065053.1, on the reverse strand, counting down.
TATATTCATGTAAGATAAGATTTATAAAATAGAAACAACATGTACATACACACAAGTACACATATTTTATTATTGTAGTTTATTATGTTAAAGTACTTTAGTCTTTTTGAAAAAGTTTGTTTTAAGTTGAATACATGTTCATGATTTTTTTCTCACAGAAGAATATAATAGAGATATTTCTGTATAATCCGAATTGAAAACAAATACCGAATTAGTTTAAGCGCAAGCACCGCTTTTATGACCAAGATTCGCCACTGATATATATATATATATATATATATATATATCACATAATAAATTAATTTCTTAAAAATATATATATACTGAGAGTTTTTACATGATAATTTAAAGCTTTAATTTTGTTATAAAACCTTTGAGAATGGTGCGTATTATATAAGGATATATACGTTGTGTGGATATGTAGAAAAGAAGACGTTGTTTAGATCCGGAGAAAAAGACTGAAAATTAATTAAATTAATGTGGTTATTTAAGATTTATTATGTAAGGTTAGTTTAGTACTCGCGATATTTTTTTACGAAAGGAAAAATTATACACAAGCGGAATAAAAACAGAGAATCGATACATTCGAGATGTGGACATAGAATGCTGGATAATCCAGTAGACGGTTGAGAAAACAAAAATGTTGAATTATTCCCAAAAAATTAACCGGACAGATAGAAGAGAAATGAAGCAGAGTTAGGCGCCACCGTCTGGACGGATTGACTCTGTTACGGATCCTACCGAACTAGTGAGTTAGGTACTCATTTATTGGAATCAAATCATATGGAGAAGTATCAAATACGTTACATACAGATCACGATACTAATATCGAGTCGTACGAAGAATCAATATTATTATACAATGTATATATTCTCACATAAGGTCAATATACGTTTTTATATGCGAGAAATTAAACGAAACTTTTAAATATCTTTAATAAGGACGTATTTACACAGCTTTAATCATGAATTATTAAAACTCTTCTAAAAGCGTTTGCGTTTCTCTAGTAAACTACTCCCAAACTGTCTCGTCTTTCACTTTTTCGGTCTATTGACCTTTTCAACTCCTTTCTGCGTCACTCTATCGTTCTATGCATCCACCTTTGTATGAATCTAATTAGAAAACTAAATTCACTTCGGCATTTTGTTTTTAATTCTCGCGCGACAACGGGGCAACTCTTTTACTTCTAAATTTGTCCTTTTCCTCTTTTAAGTACTGCTAATAACTTTTTTCACTCCTATCTACTCCATTCTTCTTTGTTTTCTCAAATTTCTATCTCGATCCTCCGTGCTCGTCTTTGTTTTTTTTTAATAATTAATTCCCCTATGACGTTCTTCTTTGTATGTAGTTTCGTCGTACGTTTCAAATAACGAGTAGACAACGTCTCGTTGATATCAAATAACAAACAGGGAGTATGCATTTACGCAACTACTTAAAACTCTTCGAAACGTTATTAATAGTAGCGAGCTTTAAAGGCTCTCTTCTTGGTGTTTCGGTCGTCGTTAAAACACAGCGTTCATTTTTACGCGAGTAGTTAAAAGTTCTGTACTTTCACTCTTTACAAGTTTGAATTTTTGTATTTCGGTTTTTACTCTTTTCAGATTATACCCACTTACACTCGATTAAGGAAATCCCGCTTTAAACAAGACGGTATCATCGATTCGTTATTTTTTATTATTCATTTTCTAAATAATACGGCGGATATCGTAGACGGCGAAAGTAATGAATTCGGAGGTTCTATCGTTTGTTCGATATATACTTAAATATCTATTGAGAATCCGGATATCTACTGGAACACGCTATTTGTGACGGAAGAGAAGATTTTGCAACTATACAAGTTTAAAGTTATTATTATTATTATATATCTATAAGGAAATTTGATGCTTTCTCTGGGCTACAAAATCGACTTTTTTCACTACAAATCGTCTATAAAATCGGCTATTCGAGCTAAAGCGTTGGGGCCGGACTTTTTCGAAACTAGACTCCCGACGCTATCACGTTTGTAGAAGGTCATTTTTCGAAAGGTCCGACCGTTAGGACGTTAGCAAAAATCAAAGTCGAAATTTTGCTTTTGGAAATTTCGTCCATTTTCTGGAAAATCCGCTTTTTCCGACGTTTCTCTTTAATTAACCGCAATCGAATTCGTTATCGATCGAAAGCCGACTAAATTCTCCGTCGAAATGATATGTAGGAAAATTTTCGTCAAACGCCGAAAACCGGCCTTTAGGCGAGGTCAAAGTTGGCCATTTTTACGTAGGCGAAATTGACTTTTTTTACCGAAATCGCCGTAAAAAAAACCAGCCCCTAACTCGAAAAAAGCCCTCGTCATGTTTTACTAAACCCTATCGCTATCACCACCTTTGGCGAGGCATAGCGAGCGACGTAAACATTTTTAAACGATTCCGACTTCGGAAATATTCGTTACTGTATCCGATCTACGGTAAAAAGTGAAAATAACCGAAACAAGGGGACCTTTTTCGAAATTTCATATATATATATATATATATATAATATATATATATATTAATCGTCAATATATATTATGTTTTTTGCGCTATAAATCGCTTATGAATGGAGATATTCGACGAATTTAATTTATATATATAACACGCGCGTATATAAATAACCTTTTATAGCGGCGGGCGTGTCTTAAGTTCAACAGCAACTGCAGTATGACGTCATTTCGACGAATTTGGTTTTATCCGATGGCAAATTTTAGGAAAAATATATATAAATTAACGATATTTTTGTTTTATGTAGACTTCCCACTTGCGGAGCCCATTCAAAGGGCGGGTTTGGCGAATTTTAGTCGGATTTGGGTGAAACTTTTTTTTTTGTTTTACTCGTCAGTGCCCCTGCACTATTTGAACGGTATTTAATCACAATTAAACCCCAACAGCTTCCCAAAAATAGGCACTAACCCCGTTGGGTAGCAACCCCTTGGGTAGCAGAGGCGGATAGAACCCCTAGTTCTTCACAATAAGGGATTTGAAGTCTTTTTCAAATTTATTCAATGTATTGGCGCATCTATCGTGTCCCGTTCGGAATCTTCTGCACCATTCCCGTCGTGATAGATCTATTCCCCTGCGCAGAGATCTTGTACTAGATCTGCATTAATGGCTACATTCTTTGTCCATTTATCTCCCGATCTTTCCTTCCAGTTTCTCGACGCGTTGTTCATATGTACTGCGTTTTCCACGGTAGCTGTCTAGATTTCAGTTCCCTTATTAGTTTGTAGTCTTTATCTACATGCATTAAGCAGTTCTATGTATAAAATTTCACCAAAGTTTTCGGAAAGATTCTTCTCGTCTTAATTTTGGAAGAGCGATATGAGCAAGAACAAGAAGTCATTATTCGTTGACCTTAATGTGCCGCTAATTATTCCCATTGCCGCTTCCAACTGGACATATATTTTCTCAGTATTCAGCCACACTCTTTTCTTGTGGCCGGCAATATATATATGTACATTACGTGGATGTATGTACGTGCACGAACGTATTATTATTTTTAGCTACTAGAGACGCCCGTGTCCCGTGCATAAGTTTGACGTAATGTTTTTTTTCAGTTTGTTTTCGGCGATGGAAATGAGAGGTTCCAAAATTTCATTACAAAGTAATCAAAGCCAAAAAAAAATGTACTTTAAAAAATATTTGTCCAAAATTTCGATGTCTAATCGTTTTAAATTATACTACGTAAAACAAAATTTCACTATATGTTCGGTTCGTATATTTTAAAAACGGAACATAAAATGGATTCTTTCTGGCTACTAGATAGGTTATACGGTTTTTTTCTCCCTCCATGTTTGACTAAAGTTTTATCATCTAGAATTGTTTAAACATACGCAAGAATTTGGTCGAAAGTACAATTTTTTTTTTTTATAGTTTTCTACACACCGCACAATTTCAATACGAATGCATATATATATATTTATATGTATATGTGTGTGTGTATGTATATTAATAATTTGGACGGGTAGCTCGTATATTACTGTATATTTCTAGTCGTTTCTCGCTATTTTCTCTGCGAATTGTTCGCGCTCTTTTTCCCGTACGAACGGTAATAATAGCGGTGGATTGGTCGTTTATATATTACCGTCGAGTCGTGGGAAATTCTTTTCACCCTCGTTATCAAAAGTTCCGGACGCAATATAAACCGGTGTGCCGTCCGTGGTACTTTTAGGTTATTGTCGAACGGGCATCATCAATCTTTTTTTTTTTTTAACGCTACATCGAAAAGAGCAGTTTCTGGAGATGAAAGTTGAAAGGTCGCTCTGAGGGTGGAACGTCAATAGGGTGGAAGAATAAATAAACAGTTCCTTCGCACCAATCCATAAGCCGTTGTATATTTGTGTGAAATTTCGCGTACAACATTATCTGGTGATATACGCATTAGTTAAATCCGTCATTTTCGTAAAAAAAAAAATTACTACGACGTAATAATTTTAGATGTAGGATTTTTTCGATTTAAAGAAATTATATCTACTGAACTGCGCAAATAGAAGATAGAGTTTGAATCTGTCAATTTAAAGAACGGTCTTTATTTTCTAGTCTTTATTTTCTAGTCTTTATTTTCTAGTCTTTATTTTCTAGTCTTTATTTTCTAGTCTTTATTTTCTAGTCTTTATTTTCTAGTCTTAGACAACCGATCGACGTTGAATTTGCACGTCGTTAAGTTTTGAACACGAGTATCGTTAATTTTAAAGCGTTTAAGATATCCTCACGAATTCTCCGTAGAATGTTAACATCTGTGTAATATAGTAATCCGGTTTAAAATATTTAAATCGTTCGCGTAATTTAGCTTAGAGAAGAGTAGGCGAGGTTTTATTGGGAGTTCCAACTAATCGTTGCGATGGCATTTATATATCTAACCGTATATTATAATACGGTATAACGCTATCTTTCATTCCTTTTCTAATGCCGTATGTAAATTATTCACAAATCAAGTCTTCAAAACCTTCTTATGGATTCCGGGTTCTTATGGAATCCGGGCCACGTAAAAATCAAAAAAGCAACCAAGGGCCTATTTTGTAGGTTGTGGCAGAAAAGATGGACGGAACAACAGAGTGCGTCACACCTGCATACAATAAAACCGTCAATTCGCGAATGGAAGTTTCAACCTGAAGACCGAAGGGATCAGATGGTGCTGTGTCGCCTCCGGATCGGTCATACGCAACTTACACATGGACACATATTCCAAAAACTAGTCCCACCAACCTGTGATAGATGTGAAGTTCTAATTACAATTCACCTCTTCTTAACAGAATGTCCCAAAATCCCAAATTCTTCTTCCTTAAATATTTCATCAATTATTCCCCATCCGTCTCATGCTTTCTTGCTAAACTTAGGCCGGTAAACCTGATTAACAAAACTTAAATTTGCTGACCGCGCTCCTAGCCTCGCTGCTGTATAAAGCGCGGAAAAAAACCAAACAAACATTCATCCCCAACAATACTATTACTGGGCACGAACATTTATAGGTTTACCACAATTGTCGAGTCCTGTCTCGTTCGACATTTATATACTTAAATTGTTTCACTCATCCATAATACTAATATTTTATCTTATTACATTGTACTGTACGGAATTAATTCTAACCTAACTGACTGCGTTCAGTCAGTGCCTAAAAACAATATCGGTCTTCCTCTTTCTCCTCGCAAATGTGTTTCCGTTATTTCTTCTTACAAGCCGTATTAATTACCCAATAATATTTTAGATTGATTATCGATGACTATTACGTTCCTTATTTTATGTTTCATAAGTATTTAGACTTTGTATTGGATCGTGTGACCGAGTATCGTAAGCACATTGAATCTACACAAAAACTTAAAAACCGATTAACCTTTTCAACTTCATTTCTCATGAAATCTTCGGAGGTGGCCATCTTATTCTATCGCTACAAATCTTTCATAGGCAGTATCACGGATTATGGTAGTTTCCTGTTTGGTAATTCTCCAGCCGCGTACATTTCCACAATGGACAAAGTTAAAAACATATGTCTACGCCTATCCTTAGGAGCGATTGTCTCTACTACAATATCAGCTATGGAAGTGCAGACTAAGGTTCCTCCCCTACATATGCGCCGGGCATATTTAGCTGACAACTTTTCAATAAACTCTTTCTCATCCTGGACTCCTTCATTATCCCTTCTCATTATTTTCGAAAAATGAAGATTGACTCTTAGTGGTCGTCCGGTCATTTGCCCCTTCGCGCATCATCTATCCATTTGGTCTAATAATACCACCCTCTCCTCCGAGTTATTTTCTTTTTTCTCTCACTAAGAAATATCTTTACGTATAGAGATTATTTTGAAACATTTAAATCTTCTTTTCTTACTTCTATTGCTAACGCGTTTTTTATTTTTCGTATCAATAATCACTTTTCAGTATTCACAACTATCCGTACGGATCTAAATCAATCACACACCTTGATGCAGCTTTTGTTATTCATTCCTGCTAAATTGTTAAAAAATTTACTCGCTGACGAATTTCTTCTATCTTTACCGCAGAGAGCGTAGTTATATTTCATTCTCTCCGTTTCATCTTTTCTAACCAATTATCCGAAAAAATTGTAATATTTTCAGACACACTACAACCATTCGTCTTCTATAATACTGAAAATTCGCAAACGTGTCGCTTTTCTTCAGGATATTGGTGTCCCCATTAAGATTGTATGGATTCCCGACCACTCTGGAATCAGCGGTAATTTTCTTTGTCCACTCTTCTTGAAATATTTATAGCTTATTCACCACCCCCATTGAGATTGTTAAAACTGACCACAAGGAATGCTGGAAAGCTGTATGGAATAACCTTCTCACATTATAAATTGCTTCAGACTGATCTTCCATGTTGTATACAGATCTCAGTTAATCAAATTCGTCCATTCATAATCGCCGTATGCAGACTACGATTCGGAAAAAATCGTCTCCCTTTTTCACTATTCCAAATGAACCTTATCATCTCTCCCTGATGCACAGACATGATAGATACCGACCTTATTGCAGATCACATATTCTTTGGATGTTCTCATTATTTGTCTTCCCGTTACACATTATCAAATCAAATCCTTATCTATTACTTTCCCCATCAACACGTTTCTCTTACTTGCTACTCGTAACGCGCATATTTATATTTACCTATATAAGTGTTCATTTGTAAATGTAACTCAGCGATATAACTACTATATTATTATCTAATGTTTTACACTATAATGTTTAATGGGTAAACCGTTAAAAAGAAATGAATGTTATATTTCATTTTAATAAAACTTTATTACTAAATGGCGTTAATGATTATATTAAGCGAGAAGATTTAGCACGTAATAGAATATCGTCATGCAAACGTACTATTAAAAAAAAAAAATGTAGTCGTTGCTGGAAATCGTATGGTATCGTACAAATTCTCGTCGACAGGTTCTTTCACTACCAAAGATATTATCTTTCTGAATGTATTTAGGATCTTCCGGATGGCTAAAATTTCAATCGTACAAATGCTGGAGGAAACGCATTTCGGGACGACTATTCGAGAAAGAAGTAATGAAAAAAAAAAAACCCACTGAATTACATTACTCTGTCTGAAGAAACAGATACGAGATGATACTTCTTTAAGTGCTCTATAAAGAAGACGATGTGACCTGAAAAAACCGAATCGACAATACCAAAACATTTCACGCGGCTGTCGACGTATTGTTTCATGTTGTTCGAGGAAGGAAGATACGGTTGATTTGATTATGACATGTTGATATGATAATGATGTTATATTTACGTGTCCTCGTTTTCAGTGCGTACTTTGAAGAAAAAATGCTGACTGGTCTGGCGCAAATAAATATTAACCTCAAAATTCCATTCAAATATGCCGATAATATTGGCGGAACGGTGTAATATTTTACCAAAAGGATACACGTTAGCCGGAGAAGTAAATCTTGACTATATATATACATATATATAATTTTTCGCCTCTTCTGAAAATCGAAGTTTAAAACGCGTCAACTCTGAATAAAATCCCTAAAGAATTAACTAACTTGCTGGTCACTATTATAAACGGTATTGTCCTTTCCCATCTACAGAATTTGACATCCAGAACAACTAAGCAGTTTTTAAAAACTAGAGCATTTTTTTTTTTTAATAGAGCGGTATTTAAAACGAAAACATAATTCTTTAATATAATTATTCCTCTGAAACTATTCTTTATTAAATTATTTATTTATTATTTATTATGTTTTATTTAAACGACGCTCGACTACTCCGCTCATTTGCGTCCTTAATACAGTATGAAAAGCCTGATATTTAGGGAAACAGTGAAAAAGTATATATTGTTACACAGTAACGTACTTAATTATATTAGCACGAGTAGGTTCGATATGTTTAAAAAAAATTTTTATTAAATAAATTACAGTGAGAAGGGAATTGACAAATTCTACAAGTGCTATCTTTTAATCAAGCTATTATTCAGGTCAAAAGTTAAAATTTAAAATTATCACAAGCTGCAATTTGACTAATCGCATATTAATAAACCTACCCAACTAAGAATTAATCCTTATAATACAACTTTTTATCTATAACATTCGTATTGGGCGCTATCGGTGCATTGGCGCAGATGATTATAAATTTTAAGGCTAAACGCGAAATATTGTCTATTGTCCGACTAGTTTTCTTCTACTTATATAAGTATCGTTTAAACTGAAAAATTAATACGCAATCATCAGTTTGGTTTCAGAAGTACGTATGCTACTGCGCGCAGAATTACTAGCGTGATCTATTTTCGAGCGGACAGAGATGTCCAGTAGCAGTTCGACTAAAATTTGATATAAAGACTACAAAGTTAAACGGCTGTTTCTGCTACATCACTTTTATCTGATCCTGAAATAGTATTTACAACGGGATACTCTTTTTCAAGTTAAATAATAAAACCAACTTTCTCAACTCGAACATTTCAAAAGATTTCATTTTACAAACCTAACTATACTGTTTATATACTCGTGATCTTCCATATTGACGACTAAGTACGGGTGCTTAAAAGGTTCACTTACGAGGTAGTCAACTTTAGATGATAAACTTCTATTGTATAAACCGGTTCTCAAAACCTATTTAGACATACGGCGTCTAAATAAGAGGGTTAGATACTGCTACTAATATAAGCCTAAGTAAAGTATAAAGATTCAAAAAAATTGTTTTTACGATATATCCATTTCCATAGTTCATAGTGACGCGGTAAAGACGTATAGCAGTCTAGCCTTCAGTCGAACAATAAATTCGATGTTTCACTACCAGAACGAATTTCAACAGTATCCTAACAAATTAGCAATTGCTTTATTTATGATTCAGTTATGCCAATAGATCTTCGTGTCTTAAAAATTAAATTATGTAAAAAATTAATTTCTAGTTGTTACATAATAATAAATGGAGATCCGGTGACAATGCCCACCGTCCTTTATAGATGTCATTACTTACATTCGTTACAGCTGAAAAAGCTTTTTCGGATTATTATGTCGAATTTTCTTTGACCGAAACTTTAATTTTTTATTTTTTTATATATAGAATTTTTTTAGCGAGAAAAAATTGTTCGAATTAAAAGTTCGCTCGCTTTAAAAAAAAAAATTACAAAAAACAAAATGTGGGATCAGTTCAATGACTGAATTATTATCCTGACGAAACAGACGATAGAAAGAACGAATAAAACATTGTCGTAAGAAATAGTAATCATGACATTCATAAAAGTAAAGAGAAAGGGCAACAAAAATGGATAAAAAGAAACACAAATGAGAATACACTAAGGACGGATCTGACTGAAAAAAACAGTGTAAAATTTTTCGAAAGAAAGTTAAAAGCGAAATAATACTTCAAAGGAAGGTTGAAAGATTAATGATGATGATTTGTTACTGTAGAGTCGTAGAAATTAGACGAACTATAGTCTTCTCTTTTACAAGTTAAAATAAAATAAGTTATATTTAAATTAACGCATAACGGATTTAGGATATTTTTCAAAATCAGCGCAAATATGAAATAAACTAGATTATCGTTTTGTATTTAATTGTAAGAAATAATAAAAATAATTGTAATAGTATAATAAATCAAAAATGATAAATTTGAAAAAACCGGCTTCAAAATAAACGGAAAAGTGATCAACAATATTAGTTACGCAGGCGATAGGGTAATAATCGCAGAAACGGAAGAACAGATGCAAAGGATGTTGGATATTATTAATAAGGAAGGAAAAAATATGGAATGAAGATAAACACTGAAAAAACGAAGATAATGAAATTCTCTAAATCTATTAGTAACGACGTAAAAGTCAAAATTGACAACAAAATAATATAACAGGTAACTGAGTTTAAGTATTTGGGCGCAATATTCACAAATGATGGTCGGGATGTGAAAGAAATAAAATCACGGATAGGATTGGCAAAGCTTTTATAAATTTGGGACAAATATGAAAGACCAAAAAGATGGCTTTGGAGTTAAGAAAAAGAATAGCACGTTGTTACGTATGGGGCCCGTGTAGAAATTTAAAAAAATCGGCGGTCTATGCTCGAAAAAATCTTCCAAAGTTTTATGAAGACCGAATGAATGTATCGTTGTAAGCTAATGTGTCGTTTTTCTATTTTTAAATAAAATTTCATTCTAAGATTTTGATGTAGTAGTTTTTGAGTTATTCAAAATACAACAAAACCGTCCGTCTTCTTTGAGTCACCTTATAATTCGAAATTCAAATTTATATGAAGTTTCTGTTTTTGATTCAAAATAAGTAATTTAGATGATACATTAAAAGTAAAACGCTTATGTAATGCGCGAATGACTAAATACATTTTGTTCACTCACGTCACAAACACGTTAGACACATTCATAACCAACACCATCTACATGCAACGAACATATAAATACGAGAAAACCGGTAAATTGGACAAGTACGTGTATAAAAACTAGGAATATGCCTTGCTATATATAGACGGTGCAACTTCGATATAAATTCAAATAAAAATTATTGCAACATACGATAAAAAAAAAAAAAAAGTCGCATTATATTGATACACCCATCTCGATTACATTATTATTAACTCTAATAACTTGTTTACTATTTTTATATAATCGTTCTTATTGCATTTCACGAGCATTAATTGCGATTGTATATATGCGAATATGTGTATATACAACTGTTTGTTATGTGTTGTATAATTCTTTTTTTATCTCCTTCGCATCTGGTTAGTTCCAGATGTGAAGGAGATTTTAATATCGACTGTCATACAAGGAAAAATACCATCGAAACCCATAATACGAAGGCAGATGCTGAAATTGATCACCTCGCACATACCGCCTCATGACTTGGCTTAAATTATAAGAAAACCTAGAGAGATAGGGACATATGAAATATAGTATGATGAATGCATACCCCTGAACATGAGATATAACTAACATGATGATGCTGATGATGATGAGATAAATATATATATATATATATATATATATACTAAAAGTTACCCACGGTTTCGCCTCTGTATTTATTTGGTAATACAATGTCGCTGTCTCGTTCTTTTAACAACACATATATATATATATATATATATATATATATATATACGTCTGTTATTTTGTCGACGCTCCTGAAACGTGGTTTGATGGCGGGTGTTGGTAGTGGAGGTTGGTAGTGGAGGAACACCCGAAAGTCTGTTAAATTTTAAACGATTTGACAGATATCGCTGTCTCTTACTTTTTAAAACTTTAAATTATTGTAATTTTTGCCCTATTTATGATATCAATGTGAAACAAAGCTTAGAACGAATTTGATAATATAGGCTATATTAAATCAGAACTGAGAGACAGACAGACAAAAATTCTGTTTATGTGTGATAAAAATAGCTCAATATAGTGATTATAATTAAAATATTGGCAAATCACAGACAGACGCTACAGTGTTGTATATTTTAGTATATATGTATATATATATTTATTCGTCTGTAATGCCGTTGGTAGCGGTTTTCTAACGTTAATTTTATTTACTTCGTGATTTACATTTTCATCATTATTTTCAATCTCAAATTTTTATTTTTCTTAAATCTTGCTTATTCCTGTCTTTTGTATTTTTAATCAACTCGATATTTACTCATTAATGTCGTACTGGTTGATTTTTTCATGTAATTCTTTCCTAAAATTTTTTAATCTCTTTTTTTTTTAATTTTAATTTTTATGAGATTCGATTTTACTTTAATCATCTCTCTATTTTCAATTTTCAATAGCAGGTTTATATTTTCTAGTCATCGTAGCTATCCTAGCATATGTAGAAAATTCACCAATTCAATCTCACTTGTGGCTTTTTTTACTATTTTAATATTTTCATCTCCTTTCGCGGCGTTTAGTTTATATTACGTTCTAAATTTTTCATCGAATACCAATTTTGTAGATATTTTCAATAATGCTAACCTTGTTTTGTGGTTTGTATGCGTTCTCATCACTTTTCATCAGGTAGCTCCACATTGTACACGGAAGTTACCGAACCACTCAGTAGCTATTAGGAACGTATAAACGCAATATGTTTAATGTGGTACGATACTTTTATTATTATTCTTCTTATTACATATTATTTCAATTAAAGCGTCATATACAGCAACTAATGGCTTGAGGCACAGAGGTACATAAGTATTAAATTAAGTGATATAGTTCAGTATATTGCCGGAACAGGATGGAAATTTTGTTATCAAGGAGTTGTGTAACGAAGATAAAAGGACGTAGTATGATCTCTTAGGCGCCCTGACATTCTGTTAGTACATGTTATACAAATAGCATGACGTTGCCGATAACGGAGCTTATGATGTATTACTGCTGATAACTACATCATCTCTCCTATATTGTATGTGGGTATTCTAAGGTGTTATTTTTGGCTTGATAGACCGTAGTTTGACGTTGATGTGGAGTGTCATTCTTCTTGCCATAACTGAAATAATTGTGTTCTAACGTATATGTCGAGGTCTGCGAATGGAAGTGGTTAATTTGGAACGAATAATGAAGTTGCTGCCTCCTTTGGCGCCCTATCTGCTAGTTCGCTCCTAGAAATTGCAGTATGTGCCGGGATCCGGAAAAATGTAATGGATCGTTCGGTATTTTTAATAATTAATTTTACAATTGTTTCCGCTAGAGGATGTCTATTATTGTTATATATATTATGAATAGCGTTCAAATCTGGAAGTGAGTATGAGCAGATTATTATTGGTGAGCTATATTCGAGTACAATATTTATATTGAAATTCTCCAAAAATAGAAATTGAAAAATTATAAACCTAGACAAATTTAAAAAACACACTTAGATACTCGATAATAAAATAAACGTATTATTTATATCCAATTTTTATTTAAACAAATTGAGTAGCACAAATAAAAATCCCATTTAGTAACGTATATCTTCTCGTACGATTGTCGACGAACCATAAGAATATATATATATATATATATATATATATATATATATATATATATATATATATCCCCCCTCGGGGGTACACAGATATGTGTAACCGAGGGACCCCGAGCTCAGGGGAAGGGGCGCGTCCGCAGGTGGTGGATAGCGGAACGGCCTTCAGAGATGGAGGTTAGTTGCGAATAAGTCATTGACGAATAAGCAACCGTGAACCATGAGCGGCGATGCATCAGGGTGCAGTGGGAAAGCTGTGGGATAGCTTTCCTTAAAAAATGCTGCAGAAACCCGTTAAAGGCATCGTGTCAAAGCGAGTAGGGCCGCTATAAGCCTAAATCCTACTAAAAACCCAGAAGCGTCTGTTCTCCATGCTAGGAGCGGCTCCCTGGTCAGCGTCTGTTCTCCAGGTTAGGAGCGGCTGGAATATCACTCTGAGACTTACAATCTCAGTTTTAATATCGAGGTAGTGCCCATCAAGAGTGCTATCTCCACAAAATCAATTTCAAACCATAAGCATGATGGAAAAGTATAGTCATATAACGACCCCAGGAGGTAACCTGAAAAGGAAATCCTTCACCATTCATGGTGCAACTGAGCTGTCATATTCTGGGGAGCTCAGGCCAACATGCAAAGATGAGAACGAAACAGTACGCGTGGAACGTGCAAAGAAATTAATCACAAAGAAGAACTATTATTTTGGAACGCTAAACATCAATTCACTTCTAAAAGTTGGAAAACTAAAACAGCTAATTTCGGTAATGAAGGAATATAAAATTGAAATTCTAGCAATACAAGAAACACGGTACAAGGACGAAAATGTAGTAGAAACGGAAGGATATCGAATTATCAAAGGCAAACATGGTGTAAATGCCGCTAGATATCCACACCTAGGGACAGCTTTCCTGGTAAATAATACCGTGCTGGATTCCATATATGATTTTCATTCACCGAACGAGCGTCTATCAATCTTAACCTTGCGCTGTGCAAATAAATTCTATACGTTAATAAATTCTCATGCACCTATTAATAATGATAACAAGAAAAACCCAGAGAAAGTAGTGCAATTCTGGGAAGCACTAGAAGATGAAATCTCGAGGATCCCAAAAAATAATGTCAAGATACTGCTAGGCGATTTTAATGCGCAAATAGGATCGGAAAAAAAGTACAAAAAAACAGTTGGGGATTACCCAGCTCACAAAAGAACAAATAGAAATGGTGAGCGATTAATAAACGTATGTGAAGGATTCAACCTAAAGCTAATGTCCACAACATTTAAAAAGTTGCCGAGGAAACAAAAAACCTGGAAGTCCCCTAATAATAATCTGGGTGAATTTCAAATAGATCATGTAGCGATTTCGTATAAAAACCAGAAAGAAATCATGAATGTCAAAGTAAAAAAGGGAGCCGACGTAGAATCGGATCACTACTTAACAACGATAAAATTGAAGTTTATCCCACAAATGAAAAGCTTCAGGAACAGCCGAGAAAATTTGCAGGATAAATTTCGTATAGATACTGAAACACTGAAAATAAAAAAAGCCGAGTTCCAGCGAGAACTGAATATCAATTCAGAAAATTGGAATGACCTTAAAGAAAAAATCGTCACCGCCGCATACAACGTAGCCCCCTTAAAGAGAAACAAGAAACATACATGGTGGAATGAAGAATGTGAAGATGCTATCCAAATGAGAAAAAAAACATGGCAAAAGTGGTATTCGTCTAAGCAGAAAGATGATTACGACAAATTTAAAATAGAAAGAAAAAGGACGGCAAAAATTATAAGAACGAGGAAAAGGAACTATGAAAAGGAACGACTGGATCAAATAGAGAATGACTTTAAGAAAAATAAAGTCAGATCCTTTTACAGAACTTTTAAACAGAATTTGGAAAAATATAAACCACCCTCGCTGTGTTTCAGAGATAATACAGGCAAGCTAGCATTAAACAATAAGGAAAACTGTAAAATACTAGCAGAGTATTTTAAGGATCTTTTAAATTGCAAAGAGCCAAATACGAGATTCGAACGATGGACTCAACCGAAAACAAGAGAAAATTCCAGAGCGCCAGATCTCGATGAGATTAAAGAACATATCCAAGAGCTAAAGAATAACAAAACATGCGGCAATGACGCTATTATAGCGGAGATGTGGAAACTAGCAACGGTTGAGGTTGTGAAAAAATTACAGAAGATAATTCAAGGATTTTGGGAAAAAGAAAAGATACCGGAAGACTGGAAAACGGCTTTGATATGCCCAATACATAAGAAAGGAGAAAAAACAGACATGAATAATTACAGAGGAATTTCGCTTCTGCCAATAACGTATAAAATCTTCTCGAAAGCTATACTCCGAAGACTAGAAGAACAGGTGGAAAAACAACTGGGCGAGTATCAAGCTGGTTTCCGCAAGGGAAGATGCTGCGCGGAACAGATCTTGAATCTCAAATTATTATTGAACTACAAAAAATTAAGAACAAGCAGCATAGTGGTTACGTTCGTAGATTTTAAGAAGGCGTACGATTCAGTTGATAGAACGTCCATCCTGAACATCCTGGAAGAATTTGGAGTCGATGAAAAGCTACGTTCTCTAATCAAAGAAACATTAACGGATACAAGATCCAAAATTAAATTTCGAAATGAAGTCTCCGAACCGTTTAAAGTAGGAACTGGAGTACGACAAGGGGATGGACTGTCACCAATATTATTTAACTGCGTCTTAGAAAAGGTAATACGGGAGTGGAGGAAGTGTCTAGAACAAAAAGGAATCAAGAAAGTGGCCATTGGAAGGAAGAAAAATAACCTACAGATTGACTGCCTCGCGTTTGCAGACGACCTAGCATTGTTTTCAGAAAACATAGAAGAAGCCAGACTCCAAGTTGAAATATTAAGCATTATGGCAGCTAAGGTCGGACTGGAAATATCTTTTGAGAAAACAAAATTTATGACCAATAATAAAAATGCTCCCAATATTATAAAAATTAAGAATGAATTAATCAAAAGAGTAGAAGAATTTAAATATCTTGGGGAAATTATTCAAGTGAAAGCGGGAGATAAAAAATCGATGCTGGAACGAAAACATAGATTGGAAATGGCTTTCCAATTAACAAGGTACGCATACAATAAAAAGTCCATATCCAGAAATGCCAAAATAAGACACTATAACACGGTCATTAAACCACAGTGCCTATACGCAGCCGAATGCCTAAATTTGACCTCAAACAAGGAAATACAGCAATTAGAAGTCAAAGAAAGGAAAATAATACGAAAAATATTGGGCCCTAGAGAGGGTGAAGAATATTGGAAATTAAGAAGCAACAGGGAAATATATGAAACAATAGAAAAGGTTAGCGACACAATAAGGAAAAGAAGAGTCGCCTTTTATGGACACATAAAAAGAATGGACAACAACCGTCTTACCAAAAAGGTGTTTGACTTTTTTGACTACAACCCGAAAAGTAGAGTGCCATGGATGATACAAGTCAAAAGGGATGTGGATCTTATGGCAATATCAGATGAAGAAATCAAAGATAGAAACAAGTTTAGACATAGGATCCAATCATTTCAAGGATTCCATGAGCCTGCAACTAAAAAAACAGGCCGAACGTGGACAGAAGAAAGGAAGAAGACACATTCGAAAACGATGAAAGAATATTGGCTAACAAAAAAACGAAAAGAAAAGACAGAATGCCACGAGAAGATGATAAAGAAGACGGCACGAATATGGACGGAAGAAAGAAAAAAGACTCATTCGAAACGGATGAAAGAATACTGGACAAAGAAACGTGAAGAAAGAACAGAATTGACTTAAGACCAACATCATGTGAATAGTTTTTCCGTGGTCCTTAGAAGGCCAAAATCGAATAAAAAAAAAAAAAAAAAAAAAATATATATATATATATATATATATATATATATATATATACTTTTTTCTCCCATTTTGTAAATTAAGAATTAAATATGGACATATTTTAAAAGAGGGCAGCGTAGAGATTAAACCGATCAATGTCATTAAAAAACAGGCTAACAAAAGTATATACAAGAAGTGAGATTATAAAATACGAGCGAAATTGGACTGCTGGAAAGTATAAATAATAGAAATTTTGGTTCATTCGTGGTTCAAAAGTTAATTAGAAGAAGAACGTATATCCTTATTGATAAAAGAGATTTGGAGTATAAATTATTGAAATAAGGGTTGTAAGTTTATATATATATATATATATATATATATATATATATATATATATATATATATATATATATATATATATATATATATATATTGAGTAAGTTAATGATAGAGAGAAAAAAATATAGAGAGGTGGTTAAGGCGGACATACAAGTAGATAGATAGATAGGTAAACTATAAAATGTGTGTGTTTGCGAATATGGACTGGCTGGCTAGTTAAGATTATTATCCTAAAACGGCGATGTCGTCGGGTAACAAAACATTCTGAATGTGGGGGAGGTATTGGAATTGTCGAAAAAAAAAATGGCGTGCGGTCTTTTTAGGACATAGAATAAAGGTCGGTGGAATCAGTCGTTATTTATATTTATTATTGTTATTATGCATAGTTTTTATTTTTACCGTAATTTTTTAATTTATTTTTTTTTGGAAAGAAAAAATAAAAACGGATTTCGATTGTGTTTACAAACAACGTAAAGGACGGTATGCCGAACAGAAGAGAATGCTTGCCATAAAACAAAAGGTAAAATTAGTTCTAGTTCAAAAGCGAATTTTAGAATTCGTAATTATGAAAACAACAGACCCGGTAGTTGTTTTTAAAGGGTGAGTTGTATTATTATTATTATTATTAGTAGTAAGTAGTAGTATTAATATTAATAATAATATTAAAAATGTATTATTATTAAAAATTTATTATTATTATTAAATCTTTATTATTATTATTATTATTATTAAATATTTATTATTATTATTATTATTGTAATAATTAAATCCTTATTATAATTAAATCTTCATTATTATTAAATCTTTAATATTATTATTATTGTTATCGGCTGAAGAGAGAGCACGCATTTCAAATTTCTGTAAACATGTTGCAAGGATACAGTCCCTTTATGCTGAAATTACCTAACATTAACAAGATTGACTTAAAAAACTATAAAAAACGACGTAAGGTAATAATGCAGTACGTTTCATCCCGATCGAAATTATAACTCAACTCATATTGCTTATTAATGTGATTCACTTGGGTATTTCATCAGCGTATAAAATTTTTCTCATTTATAATATAAAACTCCGACTTATTTTATTGCACTATCCGTTTCTTCCTTACTCCGCTTATTATCATAAATTATAAGTTATTTTATTTTATATGTTTATTGTCGCATAAGTCTCAACTATATTTTTTGCTATCTCCGATTGTAGTAATAGGAAATATTTTATTTTCATTGTAATTTACAATTACTTTGTTCGATTTCACACGATATATTTCATATAAAAATTAGTACTGACACTTCTATTATAAGCTGGCACACTGGCTTTATGTATTAATTTATACATCTGTGTATATTGTATATGGTTTTATCATGGTTTATGTTCTTATACGATTTTTTTTTTCATTTTAACTATTTAATTTCACATGACATATTTAATACATTTACACTTCTATTATAAGCTGGCACTGGTTTTATGTATTAATTTATACAATTATATACAAACTTATTGTTATTTATGTTCCTATATAAGTTTTAATAAGAAACGGCTGTATTTAATATTTTACATTTTAAATATCTTGTCGCTTACACTTGCGTTACACGATTAATGACTAATTTGAATTTATATCTGATTTAGCTCGTTACTCGTGCACACGATGCTCATTTGCGAACACTATATATCCTATATATCTAACGTTTATTTTTGTAATTTTATTTTCCTGAAATCAATTAATTGATCGATTATTATTATTATTGGACACGAATGATGCACTGTTTGAACATGCCACATACATTTCTAGAAATCTGGAGAAAGGCAGTACTGTTGTTCTGTTTACAAGATTTCGTTAGTTTGCTTGCATGTACAAATATTATATGTTAGTAATAAGATGATTCGTTGGATTAATAATAATAATAATAACCTTGTATTGTTTAGATGATCTTCATTGCATTTGTCCTTTTTTATATATAATCATTATTATTATTATAACTTCATATAGTTCACCTTACTATGTGTAAAAAAATACAAAAAGAACCATATGTTCCTCGAAGCGCAAGAAAGAAGTGAAACTTAAAGATATTTTAATTAAATTCGTGACAGAGATTTGTTTTAAATTTTTACACGTATATATATATATATATATATATATATATATATATATATATAAACACACACATATATAAGAATAACCCTACCTATGTGTATAAACGTGGTTTGATGACGGGTGTTGGTAACGCGGTACATGCGAACGGTGTATACATACATATATATATCCGTCCGTTACTTTGTTGACACACCTAATGTAACAATACGTAGTTTAATAGGCGAGTGTTGGCATATATACACACATATATATATATATATATATATATGTATACGTATATATATATCCTCAACTGTAAATGGTTCTTCAAGGTTTAGATTGTGGAATGTAGTGATTTTTTATGCTTGATTACAAAAAACAGTTAAAATCACTAAACTTTATTTATTAAGCAAAAAGTATTTATAATTCATTTATTGTGTAAAAATGTGAACTTAGTTTTAAATTAATATTTTATGTTTTTATATATTTAATTTTATTTATATGTAGCTTGATAATGGCGTAGTTGCCGAAAAGCTTTGCTTAATAAATAAAGTTTAGTGATTTTAACTGTTTTTTGTAATCAAGTTCTTCTATGTGTTCATTTTCTTCTTCTTGACGTTGTATTAACTTAGTTTTCCGAATATTGCCTTTTTTCGCATTTCGGACGAGTAAACAAGTTATCTCTCGTTTGGCGTCACATTTGAAAGTACTCTTTTCGTTTGCTCCACGTCCAAGTTTCTTAAAAGACACTAAACTTGATCGCTGTTTCATATCTAGTTCGTCTAGCAGTTGTGTCCATCTTTTACATCTTTCATTATACGGCTGTTGTATAATTTCATCTTCTAATTTTATGGTTTCTATATTAAAAGGCGATTGTTCATATTTAAGTACAGTTGTAATTTATATTACAGTTCTCCCGTTAGTCCGATTATATACTGTTGTCGGTAGCCTCGTGGTATTGATTGCTTAGATGCATTACTGATAACTTGTACAAATTTATCATAATTATTAGCGGATGGTTCCGTTAACTATAGTTCTGTTATCTTACGATACTTAGGCCGATTTGCTTTCTTAAAATTAATTGTACGTCTGAAATGAAATTTAATTTGATCACTGCTTTGATTTCGAGCATAATATGCTGATTTTGTATTCCCGGAATGGGATCAAGCACATATTTACGGCATATTGGGCTGATGAATTCTGATACAAATACCAAATCCGAATTGTACCCTGTGCGCTACTGCTCTGGAATGATGATGCTAATTTTTGATTATCCTGTTATTCTAGCTGATTCACATTGGGACTATAACCTCATAATTCACTATGGTCGTTGAAATCGATCATGATATTTGTTTGTAATATTTACCAAAGCTGGGAGCACGAGCTTATTTTCGTCGTAATTTTTATAGAGAATTTTTACGTTTTATCCGCATTATTATTATCTTCGTCATTTCGACTAACTATTCCGAACATGTTCTTAACAGATTACTTTATTCGCAGATGAGATAAACGGATAAGGTTTAGATGCGAAGAAAAATGGTTAGGACGAAAGGAAGGACTTTTGCGAAAACGAGAAGAACTAGACGAATAACACGCTTGTAGTAGTGCCATAGAGAAGTTGTAGTATTAGTAGGAGTCTTGTATCGGAAATGCCGGTGTGTTTACGGTACAAACTGAAAGCAGTTAGTTATAAAAGCTGGTATAGTCGTCAGTCTCGTTCGGGTCTTATTTTCGGAAGGATAAATAAAATCGAGTTTTACGTAATAAACGAAAACTAATATTTGATTTATATTTGTTAATTTTTTTTTCTTGTATTATTATACTTAATTTTTCAAATACGTTCGTTTACGTTTCTCCCTTTAAATTATTTTCATTTAATTTTTTCAATTTCGATAATTACTATTTAAAGCAATAAATTAGTTTAATCCGTAAAAACTATTTTTGTTCGTTTCACGAGTTGAAGAAAGATTATAAAAATCGTTAAACCAAGAACGATATTAAACAGAAGGAAAATGAAAAGATAGAGCACCAATTTTGTTCGGGTAATTACGCTTCTGCGATAACATGTATTATATATTTTTTATTATATTTGTACAATTATGTGATCCTTAACAACATTACTTAGCTAGCTCAATAAAAGAAAGAATGGTTAAACTATAAATTATATATATATATATATATATATATATATATATATATATATATATATATATATATATATTAGTTACGATCACTTAAGGGATTTTTAAATATATTAAACCGATTTCATATTACGTGTTTCAAATGAGTTAGTCGAAGATAATGCACACCAGCAAATAACCTGAAGAAACGAATATACTAATTAATGGAAAAAATGTAGAATATCAAATTGAATCCTTCGAATTATAAAGATGTAGAATAACAGAAAACGTTTGTTGTAGATTCGGCGGAGGATTATAACGATTAAAGAGTTGATATTCTGTTTATAGGATTAACGTATTGTCAAATCGCGTATAATAGTAGAAGCATTGTAAGCGACGGAAATGTAGACTTCAAACAAAAGAGATAAATAGAAAATTCACCTTTACCTGTAGATTACCTGTAGATACGTGTCGTGTACTGCACCTAGGCCAGAGACATGGGAAAGGAGATAACGCAAGGTTAGTGGGTATTGATAGAAAGTTGGAAGAATAAACGGGAAGGACGGATTGTTAAATTAGATGATTTAAATTGGAGGATTTAGGGAAATTTAACAAGTTATTAGAAGAATCGTGCGTGTAAGAAAGAATGTTTAGGAAGCTGAACGGTTTATCGAGGATAGAACGTTTGGAATTGAATTGCATACATTCAAGGAGAATGTGATGGACGGTAATGAAGACATTACAGGTTGAACATGAAGGAGGAGAAAGAATTTTCATTTTATAAATATGTGAGATATTAGTACGACCTAGGGTACATCGTCTCTTCTGTTTGTTGAGTGGGATGGCGTCCGGAGAAATGTTGAATCTCAAGCCGATCGAAGTTTGTTGATAAATGGAAGTGTAGACCACCGGTGGTTCCATGACTTAGCGCTGATGATTTTATATAAGTCTGGTGGTGTTTGGAGCGGCAATGGTTGTAGTAATGTATTTCTGTTTGTGTCCGAATCAGTATAGTTGAAAATCAGATATTGAAATCGATCTCTACATCTATTTTTTTCGGCCAAAAATTTTTCGTTGCGCATAGTCGGGTACTTTTTAATTTCTAACTTATTACCAGTTTATAAGGATGAAATTTCAAGTGCTCCAGCAATATATGGCGAACAGATTTTCCCTACAGGTTTAAAGAACCAGCATGACGACGAGCAGAGCGTCCGGGACTCTAAATGATCGCTACCTAAACTCGATCGTTTTTTTTTTTGTTCATGACGTTTTTTATCCGTTGCAGAAGCTGTCTCTTGAAAGTTTTCAACCCACCTTAGAATTTAATTGCGAGATGGTAGAATTCTTTTCGTAACTTTCTTTGCTTTGTCGTGATCGATTCACGCCGAAAATAACTCCTTCCCGTTATAGGATGCCGTGATAACTGAAACTGCAACCTCTCGTGTGTACACTAAACGTGCAGCACGCGGTTTGCGTTGTGTCTTATATCAAATGCGTTATTTAAAAAACAAGATCGTCCGTCTTCTCTGTGTCAGTCTGTATTGGCCGAGTAAAAGTTAACCTGCCGCCAAAAATTTATCCACGTGAACGACAATATTAGTATTACAAGTGATTATGGAGCGAAAAAAAAATTGTACGAAGCGATAACGTTAGCAAAAAAAAAAAAAAGTACGATTATCGTTGTCGTCATTGATAATGAAGAAATTTTTTTACAACCGAGAATATAGATGCGTTTGAAATGGGCAGGTCGACTACGTATATAATTCACCAGTTGCTGCTGCAACGAGTCTGTCGTCGTAGTATTACGAATATATGCGAAACGTTAAAATTTTCGAAAATTCACGACGAAATTTTTTTTTATCGCAACGAAGAAACTATTATTACCAACCGCACAAGCTCGTATGGTTATCATTCTGATCGTTATGCTTCGCTGTTTAAAAAATATTCGAAGGGTAAATTAATTAATTAGCTACGCGTTCAGATTAAATTCGTCCCGAATTACGTTCGGCAGAACTACGTTTTACGGTAGACTTAATTTAGAAATTTTAAAGTACCGCCGCTTTTTGCCGGAGTACAATGTTAATCACTACTCGAGGGTATTCTATAAAATATATAATACACAGCTCATTAACATATTTTCAAATTTTATAAAAAACGATAATAATACAAAATCAAATTCTATATAACGTACATGGTTTCAACAACCTTACTTTATTATTCATTCATTCATCCATCCATCCATCCATCCATTTTATATCCGTTATGACCTGAGTTCCGTAGATTTCGATTATGAGTTGTAGCGACTGTTTATTACCGTACAAAATAGATTCCACAAGATATCGATCCAACCAGTAGGCACTCCACCTCTTTCTCTTGCACAACGTTCTTTACCGAACGATAATATAATTTCTAGATTTCATCCCTTCACAAAATGTTAAAAAAATAAATAAATAAAAAAATTTGTGCATCTTTGCGTAATCGGTGTAATTCTATTTTGCCCGTATGGAAGGTCTCGTTTGTTCTTTCAGGCCATGATAACGTACGTCTATCCACATTTCAAATGCCTACTTTATTAAACACGAGCGAAAATCTTTAACGTTTTAACAGATAATACTCATATCAGGTAAAAGAATTATACAAGAATATATTCTGGAAGACAATGTAAAGAATATAACTGCGTAGCTAAACTGTTTTTTAAAAAATATATATATATCTATGTACATATATATATATCTATGTATGCATATATATATATATATATATATGTATGCATATATATATATTCATCTATCTATATATCTATCAATCTATGTATGTATATATATAATTTAAATGTACAATTTCTTAACCGTACACGGCTCGTTTAAAGATTATTTAGACAAATGTAAAATTACATACAAATATACACATGAATATATATATATATATATATATATATATATATGTATGCGTGTATATAAATCTACAATTTCCTACCCACACATGGCTCGTTTAAAAATTATTTATCCAAATATAAATTTACACGCACGCACGCATACACATACACACACACACATATATATATATATAAATGTGCAACTTCTTACCCATATGCAGATCGTTTAAAGATTATTTATAAAAAAATAAGATTACATGCACACGCATTACAATTTCTTACCAGTACACAGCTTGTTTAAATTAAAGCTTATTTATACAAATATAAAATGTTTAAAGCTTATTTATAAAAATATGAAATATACACACACATATATATATATATCTGTACAATTCCTTACTCACACATGCCCCGTTTAAAGATTATTTATACAAATTTTAAAACTACCCACCCCTACAATCGGATAATGCTTAATTTTACCGATACTGCTTTATCAGTATATTTTCGCCATATATATATATATATATATTTTTTTTTTTTAACATCGAAAAATAGACTAGAATTCAGAGATCAACGAAATTATTCGGAAGAACCAGGAGATTGGAACTTTTTTCATCGGAGAGTAGAATTCACCAGGAGAAAATGAATTATACACCAATACCGGCTTAGACGTCAATTAGTTACCGAACTATTTAAAATTTATCTTAATACTTTTTTTTATCGTCCTAATAAAACATTTGTAAAATGCATATTATATTAAATGATATACCCTAATATATTTATACTATAAAGCAGTATGTTTTGTGTATATATATATATATATACCTCGCCGGGGAGGTTGTTTTTTTTTGGGTTGTACCATTGGTCGCTTTGGCCATCTATACTACGATGGTTTTCTTGTTTCAAGCTATAATATTTGGCTTATTATACTTCTATGTTATTCTGGACTATAAACTTATGGTATGATTTTGACCGGATCTTCATTGTTTGGATCACTTACTATTGATTCTATATTTAGAGGGAGTCTGTGTTTGTATTTTAATAATTCCCATATCATATTATTTCGATTTTTTTTGTACATCTCCCATTTGCATAATGGTTGATATCCTCTTGACATTTATCGCATAGACTATTTTGAATTATGTGTATTCGATATAGATGTGTACAGGTGTCTTATTATGTCCTCTTCTTAATCGGATAATAGTGGCCTGATATCCACATCGATGTAATTGTTGATTTGTTATTCCGTATTTTTCCATGTATGGTTTTTATTTTAGCGGCAATATGTCTTGTTTTGTATTAATAGCAACCAATGACACTGTATTACAACTATGGAGTCTGTTATAAATTTTATTTGTCTTTTATTTTTGAGATAGTCGAGTGCTTTGTATATTATGCATTTTAATGCTTGTGGATGAACCAGCGTATGAAGGTTCGTATCGGATCTATATTTTCAAGATAATAGGAAGGTACGTATGAACCCCGTTATCATCGTATTTTCAGATTTGGACGATCGAAGCCAAAAAAAAACAAAAAAAACTGACTAATTTTACGATTATGTCTTACAACGTTACAGAAATATTGCGCATATACACCGAAATATCCGACTTAAACAGGAGTAGTTGAACGTTTTGCGTTCGAAATTGCCATCGACTTTTAAGTTTTACTCACCAACGGTGTAATTAAATTTAATTTTCTCGAACATTTGTTGCCCTCAGTCTATCGCTATCACGTCCAAAATGTTAATGCGAAATTTTTACAAGTAAAAAAAAATTAAAAAAAATTAAAAAAAAAAAGAATTATCTCGTATATACGTGTATGTAAAATTTCTCTACGTTTTTCCCATTTCAATTTGAAATTTATCGATGACTACTTTTCGCTACAATTTCCTCTTACTAAATTGTCCTCGAAAATTAAAGGTAATTATTTCAGGAACTTATATATATATACATACATACATACATACATATATATATATATATATATATATATATATATATATATATATATATATATATATATAAAGTTGATGTGGGTTAGGGTATTTCCTATAATTTTCCGAAAACAATTTCGAAAGAAAATTGTAGCTAAAAGTAATCATGGATAAACTGCTAACTGGAATGAAAAGAACATGAAGTGATTTTACGCACTCATACACATCATATTATTATTATTATTATTATTTTTATTTTTAATTTTTTACATGTGAAAATTTCGTATCAGCTCTTGTGAGACGGATATATGAGAGAAATAGAGAGTGAATGTGACAAATGTTATACGAGAAAACGAAACTTAATTACACGGACGCTGAATCAGACTTAAAAAGTCAATAGCAATTTCGAAAGTAGAAATTTTTAAATGCTTTTCCAATCATCATCAATATCATCACCGGCTCCATTCGAGCATAATGAGTTATTTTTTTCTTGCCCCCAATTCCAACGCGTATAATATATATGTTATATAAATTCTATATAAAACAGAAAATAACTAGCGCCCTTCTTAAAATAATTTGTGTATGTGTAAGTGTGTTGATATATTAGTTCGAAGTAGCATTTGATAGTTCTCTGTTAGGTGTCCTGAAAATTTAGCGTGGAGGGAGAATGAGAAACATGGTTCCCAACAACAACAACAACTGCAGGTATGTGTTAAGAAAATATGAGGATGTAATTACTATATATATATTTATTTAAACATATACACGTTCAAAATAGGTTCTCTTATAATACAGTACTTATCGTTTCACGCTTATTAATTTTCAATATGGGTTCTGGTTTACTTATGCAATATAAGAACAAATCATTATAACATGCTGGTCCCGTTGTCGAAATTAAATTTATCAATTAATATAGACATATTCAGCTGTCGAGTTCGTTTATTTATCGTCTATACAAATCATGTAACTGATTCTATAAATTAAATACTTTATATAAGCATACGTTCGTCGCATGAATTAATTACATACTCAATCGTACAAAAAAATAAATTATTATTTAACGTTTTATTTACGCATCATCCGCGTCAGTTAGTTACATACTAGTTTATTGTTAGATTAAACTATTTATCCCTTTCAGTCACACATTATAAAATTTTGACACAAAATTATAAATTTCATACAGACGTTTATTATACGATATTGCTTATTAGGCGAATTGTAGATAATTTTCGATGTATTTGTATAAATAATTTTAAAATGGAGACATTTCACGCGAACCTGAAAATAAAAAACTTTATTCGCTTTAAAATTTTTCTATGTACCACATTTGAAAGGGTTAACATATTTACATGTAGAATACAATGTCCGGGCGACTGAAGCTTTTGATAGATATTTATTCTTTTTGTTAAAATATTTTTTTTTTTTGGTGGTGGGGAATATATTAGAATTTCGTTCCATTAATACTTATAAGTAAACATTTCAGATTAATATCAGTTGGAGACCACGCAAAATGTTTTTTTTTTTGTTTTTTTAAGAAAATGAATTTTGGTTCTTTTCTTATATTTCTTTCGTTAATTAAAAATATTTGCGGTAATTTCGATACGATAAATCGAATCGCACCCGAATTATAAAATTTTAATTATATTCACCGCTTACCAAAACATAAGCGGTAAAAAAACAAATTTTTAAGTGTATAACATTTGAAAGTGCGATCGTGTTAAAATTTTTCAGGTACATTTAGATAAATATCAAGTAAAAGACGATGGGAAAAAAATCGAAATTCCCAAAATGTTATGTACTCGGGTGGGCCCAAAATTTCAAAATTCGCAATTTCCATACAGACCATTTTTACTTATAAATAAACAACAAAAAAGTGCTTGAAATCGGTAATTTTTTTTGAGGTGCTGTGTACCATAACTTAGATTAGAAACACCGAGGCTAATCATTCAATTGAGCGGATATGTTTATTACTTTTGAATGTCGTTTTTAAGTTCCTCTGGATTGTCGGAATGTGCCGTGTGTATCGAGATACAGCGACTGGGACAGAATTTTTTTCAAGTGGTATACATAGAATGTGCTCGACTGTTAATGGTCCTCGTTCATAGTTGCATAAATATTGGTGGCGTTTTTTTTTTTTTTAATAGGTTCTTATGTGTTAGCGCGGTATGACAAATTTTAAGCCGAGTTAACACATCTTCTCGTCGTGTTGGTATGCTTGTTTTCTATGAAGCTGTGGTTGACTCGATGTTTCGGAATTTTGTTGATGGTGGAGATACACTTTTAGTTTAAGTCCCACGCATGGTGAAAACTGTTTTTAATGTAGTGGATTTGATCTTGTATTAGTATTGGAATTTGTAGCACCGAGGATATCTTGGTTGCTTCTTTTGCGGCAGTGTCAGCTTCATTAATTTTTGTTTATATTGTAATGTTGTGGGATCCAGCATTGGGTTATTTCTTGCGTGTGTTGACTAGCTGACAGAAAAATATCTTTAACTATCCGGTTCTTAAGTTTTGTGCGATCGAGATTGATGTTTTGAAAAGCGTGAAGTGCATCCCGTAAAAATAACTACTTTTTTGTAGACATAAGACGTTAGCTAAGTTTATAGCTAGATTTATTGCTATTAGTTCAGCTGATAGCGCTGAAAGTTCGGTTGGTAAGACGTATTTTATAATGGTATCTCAATGTGTAATATCCAGCACCTTCCATTGTTTTTGATGTATCGGTATAAAATATCTCATAAACATCGAATGAGGCTACAATTCTATCGTAGTTCGATATGTACATATATTTTTGTTATATAGAGCCAGTGTTATGTCGGTTTTAGGATTGGGGTGCTGTTTGGAGGTAATGATGGTATTATATTCGTTCTGAGAAACTGGTATTCAATGTGTTTGGCGATATTTAAAATATAAGCTTGAAATAATCCTGCTGAGTTGGAGGACGCGACGTGAATTTTTATTTTTGTGTTTTTTGTATCTTTTTAGCTGTTAAGATATACTTGCCAAGAAAGTCAGCAATTCAGTTGTGTTACATATTTAACGGAATATTGCGGATCGGATATTTTCGCAAATCGTGAAAAAAATCGGTGATAATTATAACTCGGAAACCTAGTAAGCCTAGACCTATCAGTTTACTTAGCTCGCTATGTAAAGTCCTCGAGCAGCTAATTTTAAATCGTATACATCCGATTATAAAGAGTAATGAAGTGATACCAAATCACCAGTTCGGTTTTCGTGTTAAGCACTCCACGATCCAACAGTGCCATCAACTGGTCGATGCTATATCTTAGAAAAAAAGAAATATGTTCTGCCGTTTTTTGGACGTCGCCCAGGCGTTTGATAAAGTTTTGCACCCTGGACTACTTCTTAAGTTGGAACAAATTCTTCCGTGTGATCTCTACGTGTTACTTCAGTCATACTTGAGTGACAGAACATTTACGGTTAGGATCAACAACTCTTATTCGAAGGAACATGCAGTCATACCATCAGTTCCTCAAGGTAGTCTACTTGGGCCTCTAACTGTATTCCATCTACACAGCAGATTTACCCACAAGTAATCAAACGATTCTAGCCACATTCGCAGATGACATAGCCTTGCGTCGAATTCGGATGTCAAATATGCAAACTTTGCTGTTCAGAACCACCTGAATCGAATTGTTCAATGGGCTTAATATTGGCGAATACAGTGTAATCCACATAAGTGTCAACACATTATGTTTAGTAATAGATCGGTTGAACATATACCTATAACAATTAATAATGACATTATCCCGCAAGTTGATTTTGTACGCTATCTCGGATTGTACTTGGATCGAAGGCTCACATGGCGCTTTCACCTGACGCAAATTAGAAAGACTATTATTGCACGTGTTGGGCTATTATATCCACTGCTGGGTCGTCAGTCAACCTTAAATTTAAAAACTAAAAGACGCATTTATCTCACAATGATTGCGCCGATTTGGCGTTATGGTATTGAATTATATGGATCAACTAGCGCAAGTAATTTGAACAGAGTGCAGCAGCAGCAGTCAAAGATACTTCGTATAATCACGTCCGCGCCATTCTACGTTTCTAATCTAACCCTGCATAATGATTTGAATATTTCATTTGTCCAGGATGTTTACATTAGCCAGTACGAGAAATTATTCAACAAACTCAAACATAGCAGTAATCCCAATATTTTCAGAATGCATTCATTACAACTTCCAAGCAATCCAGCTAGGTGACTGAGAAGGAAGTGGTACCGGGACGCTCTCCCGATTACCTAGTAACCGGAGTTATCTTGAGCGTTACATTTTTTTACTATATTACTTACATTAATTCGATACTTCTAAAAGGCGTTCTTTAATCAATATTTATCTCACATATTACTTTCGCGTTATAATATCTTAATTATTATCCATATACTTATTAATTATTTTATTTTATTGTATTGCAATCTAATGTCTCATTGGAGACGTTAGTTTAATACGCCAAATTTATCGTGTTCACCGTTGTTTATGTTTCTTGTTACCGGTACAATGTAAAAAAAAAAAAAAAAAAAAAAAAAACATGTTGAGTTTCGTCATTAGGTATTCTCGTCGAAATTTTAATGACTGCTAATTGGTTCAATTAACATGCTTAATGTTTGACTAGTGCGGAAAATCCCTATTATGAGTGTAATAGTTAAGGGATGTAGGATACGCAAGATCGATCATTAGGCTGTTCCTTAGATTATAGCACCATCATCTCAGTACGGACGCATCATTGTTCGATAAATTTTTAATAAAACGGTTCTGTCGGCTCCGAGCGAGCTGTGTGGTAATTTTTTTATTAATTTCTTCAACCGTGATTGTTTTAATTCGTTTATGTGATGCTTCCAGGAGAGTGTATCATCGAATATTGAGCCGAGGTATTTTACGGTTTGAGTTTGAGGAATAAGTTTTTATTATTTAGTGTAACGGTTAAGGTTTTTCACAATGAGTGCATTTTGTTTTTGTCCATTCATGCGCCTTATTAATTGCATTTTGTAATTTCGTTATGCATCCCACTTAGGGTAATCAGTGTTGTATGTGGTCTTACAGCGGCTTTTCCAAATATTTGAAGATATCTGTATAGTCATTGGCTTGAGCATTCTGTGTGAATACATTTACTGATCAATTATAAGGAAATTATCCTGTTACTGTGTTAA
Source organism: Coronaproctus castanopsis (assembly GCA_032883995.1). Lineage (NCBI taxonomy): Eukaryota > Metazoa > Arthropoda > Insecta > Hemiptera > Monophlebidae > Coronaproctus > Coronaproctus castanopsis. The sequence continues at coordinate 53,405,266 of CM065053.1, read as the reverse complement.
AATATACATATATGACCCCAACCTGGGGCTTTTTCCTGTCATCTTTTTCCTCTCTTCTTCTTGTCAAAGTCCTGCGGCGACAAGTCCGTGGCGATGGTAGTAGGTCTGGTGGGCGGGAAGCTATTAGGTACATCTTGCACGTCAGGCGGCATATCCTATAAGAAATAACCTAACCGCCTGCTCAGGACAGGAACACTAGGACCTTCAAATGTAGCTTATGCAACAAGGAATGTGCTGCGTGAATCGGGCTACTTAGTCACCTCAGGACACATCAATAACGGATGGTACTCCATACTCATATATATATCTATATATAATATGTATATAGTAGAGCCAACAACCGAAGCGATTAAAGGACGTGCATTATTTTTACTATTATTATATAAAATGATTTCTTATAAAATTTACATTTATACACAACTGCCAACTAATATAGCAATGCTTGTCCAGTAATCTATAAATTTCAATGTGTCTTCTCTAAAATTACTGTAATATTTTGATGAATCAAAAGCTCCAGTTCATTTTCAAATGAATAAATGGTTCCCATCTTGCTTTTTACCACATTGACATCCATTTTATCTTCTGCCAAACCCCATTTAAATAGATTGTGTTTCATACGCACGGTACCACTTCGTATAGTATTTAATGTTCTCTAGGTTGAACGATTCAAGTGAGAGCTTACTGGAAGCGATTATGCTGACCGGCTGTTGTCAATTCTCCATATTTGGAGTCGTTCTACGTGATCCGGATTCTTTAGTTCCTCCACTAGTTAGGTTTTAATCGGCTTTTGATATTCATGTATAACAACATTATGTGAATTATTTTCCATGTTTCCTTGTTCGCTGGCACGTCTCTTCTAATTTCTGATGGTACTATGTCATCAAGTTTGTCGATTAAGGGACATAGATCACTGTGAATTGAACTGTTGATCAATATGAGTAGATATTATGTGTGTATATATAAATAATAAATAATAATAAAAAAAAATGATGTATTTGAAGCAAACCAGTTTAAGGGACTACTTTACAAGTGATGATTATGAATAATATATATCGTAATCAGATAACGAAAAATAACTTGAACAGTTTAAGAAATAATTGGTGGGTTGAAAAACACGCATTGCTTCATGTGAGACCCTAGCGCCTCCATTTCTTTGTGTATGTGTGCGTATGTATGTGTATTACATGTGTGAGTATACAATTTTGCCTGGTTATTTCCTATTTAAAGAGTTCAAAAATATAGTCGCTTCTACGCGATAATTTTCCTTTTCAGTCATCAGGTTCGGACGTAATTTTGCAATTTTAAAAATAAGATAATTTTTTTCGATGAATCGTCAAAAATTTCGATATACGCGTTAAAATAACCCCCATAAACCAAAAATGTTCGAACTAGTCGTTTACAAGAACACTTGTACGAGTCAGTAGTATTAAGGAACTTTTGAAATTAGTCGAACGATGTTAAATGTGTACATAATGGCTATAAAACTTACAAGACCGACAACCTGTATTTTGTTAAAGCTTTTTTATATATATATATATATATATATATATATATATATATATATATATATATATATATATATGTATAAAGATAGTAAATACTCATTTCATTTTTAGGTTAACACGAAATACAGGAGGTTGTTATCTTTTCCGGTATTTCTACATTATCCATCGTAGGGTAAAAGTTAATTTCAGAATGGAACGTTCGAAACTTTGACCGTGACTAAATGGGCTTAATCCGCCACCGACTAACTAACAAACAAACTAACTGACTACGGTTAGCAGCTATACGCTGTTATCGCTGTTAATGACGATGATGAATAATATTCGTATCTCCGGGGACTCGTTCGTGTAACGGGTTTTCTTATTTTTACGGGACCGGGACCTGGCGGAGGATTCTTCGACCTTTCGTATTAGACGAACTTATAATATTAAAACAAAAGTTGAAAATCATGTATATATATATATATATATATAACTGAAGGTCCGTAAATGCCGTGGTGCGTGACTGCCGAGCTTCTGGTGGTCTAAAATAATTGGCAGCTTTATTACAAGTTAATTTCCGAAAGATGAATGATAAGTTGATCGGAGCAGCGCAATATTCTCGTGGATTATTTGTAACTTTGAAATTTAATTCCCAAAATTATATTTGAAAATATGTAGCCGACCTTCTTAAAAACGTAATGAGAACTTAATTGTAACTTTTAAATTTTTTTAGTAATATTCCTGACGTTCTAGTTGAAACTATTTTTTTTACAGAAGAGCGTTCATTATAATGAAAAAAGAAAATTGCTCGCCTAGTACCAAATGCGATTGGGGTTGGTTTAGTTATTATCTGACCGGTTGAATTCGAAACGACTAGAAACCTCAATCTGGATGAATTCATCGAGGTGTCCGCGAGAAAATAAGTCGAAACCTTCCCTAAGGATATAACCTTGGAGACCTCCTAAAAAGAAATCTTAACAGAGGCTCCGTTTATGTTATAAAATAATTACTTTTTTGTTTTTATTTTTACTTATTACTATTATTTTTTAATTAAAAACGAAAGCAAATTAAATTAAAACCTATTAAAAACATCCGGTAAATGATATCGGATGGAAATAAATAATTACCTAATATAACAGTTATACGAATAAATATACATATTTTTATTTGCATCGATATAATCCGTTTAAAACTTTTATAACTTTCGTAATTATATACTAACGCAAACTTTTACAAATTTCATTTGGCTAATAAATTTAAAAAAAAAAACCACGTATCTATTTCAAATAAATTATATCCGTCAAATATAATTTTAAGTATCTTTTTATTTAATTTAATAATAATAATAACAATAATTTGAAAAATGCGGAATGTGGTGATTTTTTTATTAAAATAATTAACAGAAAACAAGTTAAAATCACGACAATTTTTCTTTATGAAAGAGCAAGTTTACTGTCAGATTGTTTTATTAGTACTGTTCTTCATTTTGCTGGTTTTGTATATTGTAGTCTTAAATTAATATTTTTTCATTTTATATTTTTTATCTTTTTAAATATTGACTTGGTAATGGTCTAATAACCGAAAAGCTTTGTGAATTTTCATAACGAAAAATGTCGGCGATTTTAACTTTTTTTAAAAAAATAATAATAATAATAAAATCCAAATTCAGTTTATTATTAGTAAAATATAATTTCGCAAAACTACACGATTTGATTCTCGCACTTTTTTTTTACTCCAACTTTATCATGTTGTACATTTTTCTTTCACGTTGTTCCTTTCCCTCATATCATTTACTTGCGTATCTATCTATTCATCTACATACATATACATAATATATCTTTATACGCCCCGTCCTCCAAGAACGTTTGGTGGATCAGCTACTTAACCTGATCTTTACCAACAACCCTCCTGAGAATTTCGATCTCGTCCATTAAGTTGGATCGTGTGCAAAATGAATACATTAGGCTGTGTATTGGTGGTGTTAAAAGCACTCCGGTATCAGCACTAATGGCAGAGTGCAAAGTTCCACCCTTACAACTTAGACGGAGTTATTTAGCCCTGAAACTGTTGATACGTAGGATGAATAGTGATCGCTTCCCTTTGTTTAACATATTCAGTCATATCCATTCTAACTGGCGTTTTTCAAATAGAAACATTCCCCTGCTCTGTTCCGTTATAACAAGGTTGGAGGAGTTTCGTGCACGTCTCACGTGCAAGCTCCTTTTCAATTTATGGTACCATATTTTTACTTCTTCAACAAACAACATTCATCCTTTTTCCCTGCAAACTGTAGTCTGTATCCTCCTACACTAATCCGTGCCACTTTCAATAGTATTATTTCAGAAATGTTTCCACTACACATCCTTGTTTACACGGATGGATCAAAGTCAACTCGAGGAACGGGAGCAGCAGTGTTCATTCCAGCTCTCAATATTAGTAACATGTACAAATTATGCCAAGAATGTTCAGTATTTACTGCAGAATGTATAGCAGTACTACAAGCCTTGTCAATTCTACCGGACTTAAATCATCGCGGAAATTACCTTATTATTACCGATTCGAAATGCGTGTTGACGGCTGTAGACAATAAACTTAGCGTGTCAGATACATTAATTGGTTTAGTTTTGCTAAAACTTAATAATTTGGAACGTGTGGGAATATCTGTGTCCTTCTTGTGGGTGCCGGGTCATAGAGGTATTCCAGACAACGAATTTGTTAACTCATTGGCTAAAGACGCGTCGTCTAGTGGTGTAGAGCTCTCCTTAATAACTCACAAAGATATCATTCACTTTATTCAACTAGAGCATAGGGATCAATGGAAGCTAATGTACACTAAGAGCATTAGTCAATCACCTCTCACTTTATACTATCACCTCCAGCCGACTCTCCCCAAAACTCCCGTGGTTCTATCTTTTTAAAAACATTAGTCGTAAGGGAATTGTACTCATCAGCAGATTGCGATTTGGACATCATTTGTTGCCTGACCGTCTTTTCCGCATGCAGCTTAGAGAAAGTCCCTTCTGTCCCCTCCATTCTGAACAGGTAGTCTGCAGCCCCGATCATGTCTTTTTTGAATATTCTGCTATAGCACCATTGTGCTCGGAGCTTTACCTTATCTTGTTACGTTCTTCGAGTATTACACCTCCGTATAATGTATTGTCCCCCTTTTACATCTGGATAATCTACAGTTGTTCCCCCATATAGCGACGTTTTTAGAGAAGTCAGCATGCTTGATTAAGATATAGATAGTCCCCACAGTATCACGTTGGGTAAGCTGTAAAGGCACCCCCATTAAAAAAAAAATAAAAAAAAAAAAAAAATGGAACAACTTCCAATTCATCTATCCGCGTTGTTCTCGGATCGCCGCCACGACCACGGTTACCCTCTATTTCGCTGTATATATTTATACGCACGAATCATTTCCTATTTGCTGTTTTTCGTTACATGACCAACGTATTCCAATTTCGCTGTTTTAAGGTGCTTGTTCAGACGATGTAATACTTCAGAATAAATTTGGCCGTCCCAGGAAGAGGAACGAATTTATATAATTTCATTATGGCAAATAATATAAATTCACAATCCGAACAGTCCACTTAAACCGGCTAAAATGTCAAAACTATAGACCAAAATAAAAATAAAAAAATATCTCGAAGGGTTCTATTTTTTGAACGATGCCGCAGATGTAGTCCATTATTTCGCATAAAGCAGAGCGCTAAAGACATAATACCGAAGGGGCCCATACGACTATTTATTTTCAAATTCCGGTTTGTTAGTATTTTTTGCATGCCTTCGAAATTTCTTCCGTCTATTCCAAGGTAAATACGGAATTCTTGATTTGGCGAAGCTTATTTAATGAGAAGGACGACCGTTGCTTTTGTTGCCACGAAGCAAAAAGTCTTAATTTTACGTAATTACGTGCATAAAAACCTGGAACTGAGACGCTTTTCGATCGGCAACAATGTAGCAACTCTTTTGCTACTCTATCTGCCAGTTCATTCCATGGAATCCGGACATGAGCTGGAATCCACATGAACGAGACTAATTGGTTCGGTTTGAATAATAACAGCCGCGTCACTCTCTTTGGCTATAGGACGCTGATCATTGCTGATTACATCGCGTAAGTTGTTGAGAGCAGATAGGGAGTCGGAACATACAACCGATGGCTGTTGAATGTTAGAGCTTTTTATGAAGTCCACAGGGCGGTAAATCGCGTCAACTTCGGTTGAAAGGATGAGAAATGACTGAAAAAGCGTATAATGACGACATTGTTCATGACGAAGGAGCAGCCAACAGACCCATTGAATGAGCTTGCGTCAGTATATATAATATGTTTCGCATTATATGTTCATATATATATATATATATATATATATATATATTTATGTACGATCTAGATAGGTACGATAGACGTGCGATGGAAATTTGTTCGCGATGGAAAGCGCATAAAATATACACGCGAGTTTCAGTCTTATAAAACTTTAACATTAAATTATAAATTTTATAGGATTGTTTATTATACAATACTGCTTCTCGGGTGAAACTTTGATAATTTTCAATATATTTAAATGAATATTTTAAAAATTGAGACGTTTCATGTATAAAAACGTTTGTTAACATTAAAATTTCATGTCCCATATAGTGGACATTGAGACTGAAAGGGTTAATGTATTGCGCGTTGTTTATCGAACAGTTACCGGTGAACCCGTTTATTATTTCCTACGCGTTTTTGCCTAATTGATTTTTTTATGGAAACATTTATAAATAGTGAATTCGATTATATCGGTCTTTCCGTTCGATACCGGTTAAAAAAAATCTATTACATAGGGCGATACAATTTTGTAAATTCCTATATATATATATATATATATATATATATATATATATATATATATATATATATATATATGTGTGTATATTACATTACTTAGAGCCTGCTGGCTTATTTTTCATAGAAGATAAGTGTTATTCCGGATTACCTGTTATATTCATATCCCGCAATTGGATTACGAAGAACCGTTAAAAGAAACGCAATTAATGGCGTTAATTCCGATATCGCGACGGGGTGAATCGGCGAGCACATGCTGAATGTAGACGAGAGCGCAATTACAATCGTTAACGCAAAAAAATTGACACGACCAATTTTGTACGTAAAACGTTCAATTACTTTTCATCGTTTTTTTTTTTTTTTATCATCTGCCGATGATCGTTACCAGCATTAGTTACATTTAACCTTATCTGCAACGAACGTAACGAGTAATATTCGATTAACGATTACCTTATATTAACGCATGGCTTATTGCGCACTCAAGTATAAATGTATGTGTGCATATTTTTGATAATACATTCGTCCTTACAGATATTCATGTTTGTGTATGTACAAAACTCGTATATACATATACATATATATATATATATATAATATGTGTGTGTGTATATAATTTAGAAAGTTTGGAGTCTAGTGATTTCTAAAAAATAAACAACAAAAAATAAGTAACTTTCCTTATTGAAAATTACAAAAAAAAAAAAAAAAACTTTTCGACTGTTAAGTTATTATCGAGCGAACATAAAGAATAAATTACAAAAAAATATACAATTTATAAAAATATAAAAAATATTAATTTAGATACGCAATGTATAAATTTTTGTACGGTGCCGTCTCAGTATCTGAGGTAGCGACTATCTACCTGTACATATTTTGTTGTCCAGTGTAATTAGCCTACGAGGCAATCGTAATATGGTGTTAGCGTAGATAGACAGACACACAGCCGGGAGAAGTGATTGTAATCGCTTTGTTGGTATGACACAATGCAGCCCAGCGTGTTTTTGTAGTGTATCATATTATTACTAGAGCGCTTATGGTGCTATGCGTGGTGGTACGCTCCACGCGATAATAATATTAGCATTACTTATATTTTTATTTTTGTGATGTTAATTTTTTGCGTCGCCGATCGTATTCGACCTCGGTCCCTACCGAATTGCTATATCCCGATGACGTATATAATATACATGTACATACTATCAGATTATTTAAATAAAAATTGTTTATTTAAATAAAACATAAAATTGTGTACTCATACTCCTAATAATCTAAAACCCGTTGAATTGGTTTCAGCTGTCTTTCTAATAATATTTCTATTTGGGAAATATCCCGACAAATTTCCGAATATATTAATATCCTAGGGTGTGTCAAAATGCAGTTCTCATAACAGTGATGCCGAAAAAAAGAAAACCTATTGCCTCTGTTTACTGTAAATTTTTGTCCACATGCAATCTTTAGACGAATATTCAGAATATCAATTCGATGAGATAGGTGCATACGTTTTAACAGGGTAATTGCGATAATTTTATTTTGTCCATATATCTACTAATTGCTTTTAAAATCTTTTATACGCCAAGTACGGTAGGTTATATAACACAAATGTACGTTCGGAATCTATTTTGAAGTGTGTTAATTTTCACATTAATAGTCCTTCATTATCCTTAAATTATGTAATAATATTATAGCTAAAAATTTTAATATTTCTAAAAATGTAAAGACCGATTTCTATGAATATCAACAATAATAATTCGGAAATCATAGCAGCGATAAGGTTAGTGTCTCTAGTATTAATGATATAATTAGTAAGGGTTCTAATTGCGATGCATAAAATAATACTTTTAATTTTATAGACTTATCTATTTTCACAGATATTTTATTTCAAGATTTAAATTTCAAAGAGACTACTTGAATTAGTTAAAATTATTTTACCTAGGCACTGATTTGTCTCGGGACTGATTAATTATTAATAGTTTAGCCTTCAATGAATTATACCGCTAACAAATTGAATATCGTGATCCGGAATGCTAATTCAATCGAACACGAGGTCACTTATTACAATATACAAGACAGTAATTCGCCTAAAAATGGACTACGGTGCCATAGTTTATGGAAATGCAAATGGATCTGTTTTACTAAGTGTTAACCACTCTGCCCTGAGAATATGTTCGGGTACTTTTCCTACGACTCCCTCCTATAGCCTATTGAACATACTCGGCGAAACATCACTCAAATTTCGCCGTTCCCCAAACTTATGTCACATTTTTATACACACATAAGATGCACTCGAAACTTGCCCGAATCAATCCATCGATCTGAAATGAATCTTAGTAGTAAATACGGAAACAGTCATTGGACAATACTCAAAGACATCGAAGTAAATGTTCCTCTTCTTTATCAAAACTATATGCCTACATTGCCGCCGCGGATTTCAATGAATTTGGAAGTAAATTTTTCATTACTCCAAACAGATCTTCGCAATAACCCTTCCAGTATATTAGATCAATACAACAACCATATAATATTATTCACAAATGGTTCCAAGTATAAATCTGTTCTAGGATGCGCAATAGCATCTTCCAACGAAATAATAATCAGATTTCCACTATCTTTACATTTTTCAATCCTCTCGGCTGAACTTTATGCTATAAAACTAGCTGTAATTTATATACAGGATTCTGTTGGCATAAATTCTAAGCAGTCTGCCATTGCCGCCAACTCTTATTCTGCAGTCACCGATATCGGTAATTATAAGCGCAAAAATCAGTATTCGATGGCTAACAAAATAATCGGCATCCTATCTACCGGTTTTTCCCGTCAACCATTATTTATATGGGTTCCAAGACAACTCCGCGCGAAATGGAATATGCTGTGGTTATTAACACCAATTACAAACAACTTACGCTCATTCAAACCAGATACTAATTCATAGCGATCTCCTCCTTCGATGACACGCCATGAAGTCATTCGTCGTTTATTACTAGGGCATACGATCCTCACTCATAGTCACTTGATCAGAAGAGAATCACCACCGATTTGTTCCTGCAGCAATGTTAAATTAACAATAGAACACCTTCTGCTACACTGCCAAAAGAACAAGGCTGAAACGTATCCGATATGGTCTTCCACCAGCATTGCAACGATTTTTGCAGCCAAATACAGCCGGTCCAATAGTAGCGTTCCTATGTGCAACCGGTCTGTTTCACCAACTATAGCTTCCGTGTCCGTGCCTCTGGCGTCGTAGCAGTATAGGGCGTGTAAATGGATTATCATCATCGATCCAAGATAAATTTTTAAAATTTGAACATCACCTATTTGTTAATAATATTTATATCGTCTGCATCGGCGAGACAAAATGAATGCAAATCGCAAACTGAGATATTTCGGTTAAGAAGATTAAATCGAACTACATTTAATGGTGGAGTAACTCTAACGTGTCTATACTGAAAGACGAAATTTCCTAAATTTTGCGAGTGTGGCTGCTGAAGGTCGAGCCCTAAAATTGTGAAATTCGTAATTTTTTATACTGGCCAATTTCAATTACTTCAACATTACATGTAAGTACAAAATGCCATATAAATTGTTAGAATTGTTTACGAACTGCCCGAGTGTATACTAATATATAAAATGTATATATATTGTAACGACCTGCACGATATATACCTATAAATACATATACACATGCAGATCGCTAACATATATTTATTTTACGTTATATTTTTAAATATAGGGATATAAATATTAAAATATAACGTTACCGACTTCTGGTTTCGAGGTATGCCCGGGATGCCACATGGGAGAGGCCCATGACCGATTATTATAATAAAATAAATTAAATGACAAGAATAAAAATGCGGTTTTTATTTTATTGAAAATTTATTACTTTTCGGAAGAAATAAAATTACGAATCGAACGCGTGCGATATCCGGCTACGTTTATTTTTAATATACAAAATTTTTTATATATATATATTGAAACTTTTCGAACGATTATTAATATAGTATAATACACGGAACCGTCCCTAGCCTAGATGGACCAACTTCACGGTCGAAGTCCCGACGATCCATCCTAACTTCTTCGAAAACTATCCGACTTGACTTTTCTCCACCTCGACTAAAATTCAACTGACTGTGTCTTTCGACTGACAAGATTCAACTAACTCCACTAACTCCACTGGCGAATTCGTGAACTAAAAACTCCGACAAAACTCGTCTGTTTTTTTACACTCCAGGACTCTGGAGGCGACACAGGTATCTTAGCATTATTATACTTATTATGTACTTTACTGTCGACGAAATGCCGGTTTCTTTGCAATTATTGTTTTGATCTTTTCTTAAATCTTTTTCTCCTCCATAATGGGTTTTTTTGTCTATTTTCGACGTACATAGTTGAACCAAGGACAAGTTCCATTGTCCCTTATACTTAAAGGTTATATACTTATACATATACATACATATATAGTCTTATATATTTACTTATTAGTGCGGCAGCCAGCATCAGGTAACATAACACATATACACATACACTCAACATACTTGCTTTCTAGGAACTCTACAGATATAGAAATTCCTAAATTGACGGTTTTCGGTGGAACCCTCCGATTTCTCTTTTGGACTAGCCAATCAGAAAATTCGGACTGTTTCTTTTGGTGTTTGACCAAAATACCGACTGAATACATTTTATATGCTATTTATCTTCTTCTTTTTGCTCTCGCCATGTCAACGCTTGATTTATTATATATATGTCTTTTCGACATTTTTCATATATTAACTTTGACAGATCTTTTACAATTCTAATCTTATCGGCGCCAGCGTGCTTTCCCCAATACATATATCTCTATATTTATATCAGTCTAACTATTCTATTTTCTTTTTATTATATTTCTTTTTATTATATTTCCTTTGGGAAAGTCACGTTCGCAATGCCGACCGGATGTATAAACACATACCTATATATATATACAATATTTCTTTTTCTTTCATCACCTTTTACGTACATATTATTAAATTTAATCTTCCAAATATACCTTTTGACTCAAATTTCAATTTACCAACTTTAGTCACTCACTACTACTAACAATGTAACAAGCATGGTTGTTACATATGCCCCGCCGCACTAAATAAAAATTGGATGAGAGGGTCACTGACCCGGACATCCGACTTTTCTTAAATAACTATTTACATAATACTTATCAATAATTTCGCGTTCGATTTGTATTCATTCGCGTTCTTCGTTTATATAACTTTTCTCGTAGTTGAGGGATGACTGGCCGCGTGCATGGAATGCGAGAAGGTGTACCGCTTGCTAGTATATACATAGTAGTCCGGCAACATTATCGAATTAAGCTATTCGGATGCGGAACGATCACAATAACCGGTTTTTCTTTTCCTTTCGAACTTTGGTAACCATAGGGAGGTTATCGACCCGTCCCTTGGACAAAAGGACAACCTTTTGGTATATATCGTATCTTCGTTATATAAATATTGCCATCTCCTTTTTATTTTCATCTGGGATTTTTTTCCTTTTTTTTTTTTTTTTTCATTATTATTATTACTATTATTTCGACATTTTGGTTGTTACTTCTTCCGGCGACCTAGCATCCCCACATCCTGCACACAAACCAAATCACCCACCCCCTACTGGCGGTTATATTGGTCTGTCGCTAGTTGTCATGCTGGTGATGTCGATGGCGTTTGGGATCATTGACTTATATTACTATAAATAATTTTAATTTTTTAACTTGATATATACATGTTAACTTATATCATCTACCTTAATTTTTTACACATTCAAACGTTTCGTAAAGTTTTAATAGCTCATGCATTTATATGCATAAATTATATCATTGATAACGTAATTAATCCTACCCCAACTTAATATACTCGATATTTACATGTTTACGACTTATACTCATAGGTGTATTTAAAATCTTTCACACGTACCGTCATTTATACGCATACCAACACATACATCCTCTTATACGTTTCACTTTTAATTTACTTTATATATACATATATATATATAACAACGCGAATTCCTATATCTACTATTTAAACGTACACATATTTTATAAACGTCTTTACAATTATATTTTTTCTTTTTTTTTTTTTTTTTTTTTTTTATAATTACTTTTAATATTTATATTTACTTATCTTAATTCCTCGTATTTGCACCAAACCAATGACTGATTAAATTTTGTTTATTACCATTATCCATACCACTCTTCTTATTTTGTATAATTCCCCTGCACCAATCTATATATATATATATATATTATGGTCATACATTTTATTCAGCTATTCTAAATTATTCCTATTCCTTACCCTACCTACCTACCTATTTATATATATTTATAAATGCGTTGCTTATTTATTGAATCGCTTTAGCTGTCGTACGTTGTATCTTCCTATTACGTTGCCATTCTGATCTTTCAGCATATATGTATTATTGTTAAAGACTTGACAAACGCTATAGGGGCCTGTATATAATCGATCCAATTTTTTCATCAATCCTTTTCCTTTATTAGACAGAGTGTGCTTTTTTAGCATCACAGTATCATTTTCCTTCAGTATCGTAGGATTCTGATGTTTAATCTCTCGTCTACTTCTTTCTTTGGCTATGTTTGATCTCGCCTGTTCTACATCCTGATCATAATTGTATACATCATCGTCGGGAGGAAATATTCCACTCTCACTTAGAATATCCTTGGGTTTTTTACGCAACATTAAATAATGTGGTGCATACTTCGTAACGCCATGAGGTAGTTCATTTAACACTCGTTCTATTTGTTTGACCCGGTTTGGCCATCCTTTGTGATTGTTATGACAGTAGATTCTTAATAAATTTCCTATCTCACGATTGGTTCTTTCCACAGGATTTCCTTGCGGATTATAAGTGGTAGTTCTCATTGGTTTTATACCCCACCTTCGTAACGTGTTTTCCCACGTTTTATTCCGAAATACACTGGCGTTATCGGTTAATAATTTTTCAGGCGTACCCACTTGCTTCGTATATTCTTCAATTTTCGATACTATGTTTTTTGTCGTTGGTGCGCCTATTGTATATAATTTAATGTACTTTGTAAATATATCTAATACTCCAATAATATATTGTTTGCGATTGAATTTGGGCAATGGTCCCTTTATATCGACACTTACCATTTCCAATGGTTGCCCAGCTGTTACCCCTTTGAATTCCCCTTTCATACTGTGATTAGCTGGCTTACACTGAGCACAAACTACACAACGTTTAATTAGTTGCACTATTCTTTTTCTCATTCTTACGAACATACAATTAGTCTTCATTAGATCGAATAAACGACGCGCACCCACATGTCCATATCTCTCATGATATAGCCAGATAATTTTATCTACAATTTTATCGCTTATCCACAGTTTCCATCGGGGGTCACGATCTTCGTTGACGTAATATATATTATTCTGATATTCTCTCATATATCTTTGCATTTTTTTATCCTGTTTTAGTCTGACGCGCAAACTACTAATCTCCATGCTTTGTTCCTTTAACAATTCTTTTACTTGTGTGTGCATTTGTTTATTATTTGCAATGCTGATTTCATTGATTCGTACACAATAATCGTTGTCTAATTCTCGTTCATAGTGTCCTGATCTTGACAAATTATCCGCAACTACATTTTCTTTTCCCATTATATATTTTATCGTGAGGTTGAACTGTTGTAAAAACATTGTCCACCTCATTAAACGTTCGCTCTTAAATCTAGCCTGATTTAGAAACTCTAAACCCTTGTGATCGGTCATGATGATCGTCGGATGTCCCATTATCATTATCTTGAACTTAGTGCATGCATATACTACGGCTAGTAATTCCTTTTCTGTAATCCCATAATTTCTCTCATGTGTGTTAAGCACACGACTCACAAACATAATTGGCCTCGGTTCACCATCAGTATATTGAAAGAGCTGGGCTCCAATGGCTACTTTTGAAGCATCGCAGGTTATGTAGAATTCCTTCTGATAATCGGGATATTGTAATACTACGTCTTTACTAAATTTTTTCTTGAACAACTCAAAATTTCGATGATGTTCCTCGTCCCAAACAAATTTCTTTTTCGCCCCAGTTAACTCTGATAATGGCTTCAGATGCTCAGCATACTTCTCGATAAATTTTCTATAGTAATTAGCTAATCCGAGGAAGCTCTGTAACTCAACTTTGCTATTAGGTGTTTTAAAACTTAAAATCTTATCCCGTTTTTCGTCCATCATACTTAATCCCTTTTCTGACAAATAATATCCAAGAAACTTTACTTCAGCTTTCGCAATGTCCGTCTTCGCGATGTTTACAGTCATGTTGGCCTCAGCGAGTCTACTGATTACTATTCCGAATTGTTTAACATGTTCTTCTTCTGTCTCGCTAATTATCAATAGGTCATCAATGTATGAAATTATGAACGATTTGCACTCATTCCCCAGAACTTCATCGATTGCTTTTACGAAACAGGCCGAACTATTAACGAGTCCGAATGGTACTCTCGTATACTCGTAAATAATCCCCTCATGTAGGAAAGCGGTATATTTCCGTGAATTTTCCTCTAACGGTATCTGTAAGAAACTTTGTACCATATCTAATGATGTAATATATTTACATTTTTTAAATCTACTCATTAGTTCGTCAATCGGCATGGCTCTGTCATTCTCCTTTTTTGTGACCTTATTTATTTCTCGCGCATCCACACATACACGCACCGATCCATTCTTTTTTGGTACCACTACCAAGGGTGATAAATATGTAGAATTACTTTTTCTTATTATGCCGACCTTTAGCAATTCTTGGATCTCTTTGTTCACAGCCTCTTTTTTACTCATCGGGATAGGATATGGTTTCTTATTTTTAAATTCCATCCCTTCTTTAATTTGTAATCTATACTCATATTTGTTACAACATCCAGGTTTCTCTGATAGAACTCGTCTGTACTTATTTAATATTTCTCGTATTTTATTTCGACCATCCATGCTCAGCTGTGATTCTTTTAACTGTTTCTCGATTTCTATTTCTACGGTGTTGATTTCTATTTTATCACATTCCATCTTGATTAACTCGTTAATTACCATCGGCTCGTTTGCATCCACATTTATTTGATTCAGATTAATCCTTTTTTCCCATTTACTTCCTAGTTTAATTTCGCTACGATTTTCCTTTATGCCAATCGTTAAGATTTTTCTTTCATAATCAAGTATACCCATATGTCTACTTAAAAAATCATTTCCTATAATTATAGGACTGTTTAACTTGTTTAATATAAGAGCTATGCTTTCATATACCTGATTCCCTATGCGTATCGGCAAATATACTTGTATTCTGGCTTTGGTCGTAGATGTTGTACACGCCGTTATAATCGTGAGATTTGTGACGGGGAATCTAGGCAATTTATAACGTTCATGTTGTGTAGATACATTTTGCCATACTTCTTGGGAAATTGCTGTTATCTCCGATCCTGAATCTATCAATGCTTCGTAATTTTCTTTAAATATACTTATGCTTATTTTTGGCGACATTATCATTTCATTCGATTCCACTTCCCCTTCCTCATTTAGTAAATCTCCGTCTAAATAATGAATTCTTGTTTGTCCCCTTATGGACATGACTGAGCGTAGGGGACTATTTTCACTCAGTTCGCCCCGAAACCCTGTGCATCTATGCATTCGCGCAAGACTCTTATCCCACTCGGTGACAAATGAATTCTTAACCCAGCACTTGCCTCCATCATTCTCAAATCAGCTCCTCTATTCTGGAAGCTTAATTTCTCCCATGTGTCCACTATCTTAATTCTTTCTGTCCCTTTGTCCTTGATGTACTCATTATATTCTTTAATTGCATTATTATAATTACTTCCCGCCCATTCTTTTACTGGCGGGACGGTTACTAAGATTATGTTACTTACTCCTTTCTCTATCAACAATCTTAATAATTCATCTAAGTCTTTTTTTATATCGCTCATCTCCCTATGCTGCAGTATATCATTTGTCCCAATCATTATTATTAATTTATTTCCTATCAATTCTGGTTTGTTCTTAATTGTGGCGATTAATCCTGATATTTTTTGTCCTCCGATACATTGCCCAACCGTCCATTTCCCCCATACTTTAACTGCTTCTTTCCCCAGTATGGTTCTACAAAACCTAGTAAAATTTGAATCACCTAACAGTTGATATCCTCGATATATGGGTGTCACCTCCTGTGTTGCAATGCTATTCACTCGTCGTTCCATGCGCGTATTATTAAAATGTGTATTTCCTCTGTGAAATGTTGGTCTTTCATTGCCTTCTCGTTTTTCTTTCACTTGATAGGTGTTCACTGCTATGACCTCTTCTTCCACTAACTCCACAATTGTATTTAGAAACTCTTGCTTATCTTTTATGGTCCTTTGCCTGATTGCCGTCCTAATTTCGTATGGCATCGTTCTCGTCATGGCTTTTATGAATGTATAATCGGGAATAGGTTCATCTAAATAGGCCAGTTTTTTGATCCATGTAATAGTGAATCTCTCAAGGTCCCGTACATTACTCGGTGCGGTTATACTCCAAAACTCCCTTCGTAATTCTTCCTGCTTGTCTTGATTCCAATATCGCTCTTTAATCAGTAATTTTGCCTCTTCCCAAAATATTACCCCACTGGTCATTACTATCGCCCATTCTTTTGCTCCATCATCCATATAATTTAGCGCTATTCTTATTTTTTCTCGGTCAGTTAAGTTTGTTTTATTATAATAATCATCTAAATCGTCCAAAAATTCGACTACATGAACATTATTATTTTTCCCGTCATAACGCTTCCAAGTTCGATCGATATGTATCGGCGTTTCATACGTTGGTTTCTTACTCTTTTCTCTTATAATTTCGCGACGCAAATCCTCTAGTTCTCTAATATATATGTTTTGCTCTGCGACACTTTCACTACGTATTTTGTCAACTTCTTCCCGTATGTCAACCACAACCCTTTCCAATTCTTCCTTCAATTTTCGTTCTGTATCTACTTGCCGCCTACTTTGATCTTCTAACATCTGTCTTTGAGCTTCTAATTCCTCTTTTGCTTCGTTGTTTTTTATCTCCATCCTCACTTTCTTTGTCTCTTCAGTCCACCATATCCTTGCCTTTTCACTTTCCTTTTTTAATTCTCCCCTTATCTTCTCTATATTCTCTGTTAATTTCCCTTTCAACTTGTTCATAGCCCTTTCTTCCACACCATCCGTGGCCTTTTCTATACAATCTTTCACTTTCTCTTCAACATATTCCGCAGCTTTATCTGCTAACCCTTCACTAATATCTACTTCTACTCTTTCCATAACGTTTTTGTACACTTCTTCCTTAACCTCCTTCTGTACCTTTTTCACACTCTCTTCCATTTGGATTGTCAACTCCTTCTTCTCTGTTTTCCACTCCTTCATAAATTCCTCAAATCTCCTGTTACTTTCTTTAATTTCTTGTCTTTCAATTGCATATTTCTTTTCTCTCTCTTCCTCCTTCTTGTCTCGTTCTTCTTTTTCAATCCGCCTCTCTTCCCATTCTTCTGCAAATTGTTTCATCATCATTTTTACCATGTTTATCAACATTGTGGTATTACCTCCTTCGCTACTTTCTCCACATCCTCCACAAAAACCTTTGAATTCTCCCTCCATTTTTTATTTTATCTGTATTTATATTTATATACGTTAAAATTTAAAATTGATAATATATAGTATAATAAAAAAATTTATATATATGTATACATATTTACGTTAAAATATTAAATTGAAATAATAAAAAAATTTTTAAAAATATTTTCGGATTTCTAATCCAGATGTCGTATATTCGATCCCGCGTAGAAACAATTATAAATAATTGTTCCCCACCAGGGATGCCAATTTATGTAACGACCTGCACGATATATACCTATAAATACATATACACATGCAGATCGCTAACATATATTTATTTTACGTTATATTTTTAAATATAGGGATATAAATATTAAAATATAACGTTACCGACTTCTGGTTTCGAGGTATGCCCGGGATGCCACATGGGAGAGGCCCATGACCGATTATTATAATAAAATAAATTAAATGACAAGAATAAAAATGCGGTTTTTATTTTATTGAAAATTTATTACTTTTCGGAAGAAATAAAATTACGAATCGAACGCGTGCGATATCCGGCTACGTTTATTTTTAATATACAAAATTTTTTATATATATATATTGAAACTTTTCGAACGATTATTAATATAGTATAATACACGGAACCGTCCCTAGCCTAGATGGACCAACTTCACGGTCGAAGTCCCGACGATCCATCCTAACTTCTTCGAAAACTATCCGACTTGACTTTTCTCCACCTCGACTAAAATTCAACTGACTGTGTCTTTCGACTGACAAGATTCAACTAACTCCACTAACTCCACTGGCGAATTCGTGAACTAAAAACTCCGACAAAACTCGTCTGTTTTTTTACACTCCAGGACTCTGGAGGCGACACAGGTATCTTAGCATTATTATACTTATTATGTACTTTACTGTCGACGAAATGCCGGTTTCTTTGCAATTATTGTTTTGATCTTTTCTTAAATCTTTTTCTCCTCCATAATGGGTTTTTTTGTCTATTTTCGACGTACATAGTTGAACCAAGGACAAGTTCCATTGTCCCTTATACTTAAAGGTTATATACTTATACATATACATACATATATAGTCTTATATATTTACTTATTAGTGCGGCAGCCAGCATCAGGTAACATAACACATATACACATACACTCAACATACTTGCTTTCTAGGAACTCTACAGATATAGAAATTCCTAAATTGACGGTTTTCGGTGGAACCCTCCGATTTCTCTTTTGGACTAGCCAATCAGAAAATTCGGACTGTTTCTTTTGGTGTTTGACCAAAATACCGACTGAATACATTTTATATGCTATTTATCTTCTTCTTTTTGCTCTCGCCATGTCAACGCTTGATTTATTATATATATGTCTTTTCGACATTTTTCATATATTAACTTTGACAGATCTTTTACAATTCTAATCTTATCGGCGCCAGCGTGCTTTCCCCAATACATATATCTCTATATTTATATCAGTCTAACTATTCTATTTTCTTTTTATTATATTTCTTTTTATTATATTTCCTTTGGGAAAGTCACGTTCGCAATGCCGACCGGATGTATAAACACATACCTATATATATATACAATATTTCTTTTTCTTTCATCACCTTTTACGTACATATTATTAAATTTAATCTTCCAAATATACCTTTTGACTCAAATTTCAATTTACCAACTTTAGTCACTCACTACTACTAACAATGTAACAAGCATGGTTGTTACAATATATATATATATATATATATATATATATATATATATATATATATATATATATATATATATATATATAATAATAATATTATAATTTTAGTATAAACGTAAATTTAAATGTATATATAAAATCGTTAACTTTATTCCGTTCGCAATAATACGCCCATCTATCTGTGATTTTATTTATCCATACCTGTATGCATATATATAAGTTAGTATTTAGCATATAGTCATTCAGATGGTTACTTTAACTACATAACTGTATGATGTGTTTTATATATATATATATATATATATATTAGCGCGTGGCGTAGGACTAGGATTCAAGCGTTTGCTGGTGCAAAGATAAAAGATAGATCTATGATCGAGTAGCGACTATGGTTGAAATTGAAAATAAAGCCCGTAATATAACTTACGTATTTTTTAATTTAATAGCACAAATGACTGGATTATGATAAAATGTTTAACGTCTTTATAATTCTCGTTAAATATAATTCTACGATAAATTGGAACCAAATAGACGTCTGTAGATCCTGGAATTATTGCGAACATAATATTTTGAAGTGTTTCTTCTTTTACGGATATACCATAATTAGTCTTTTCCAATGCCTTCTTATGTACGACTTCCGCATATACGTTAAACTATCGAATGCTTTGACATAATCGATGAAACAATATACTGATTATCATGCGTTCCCCAATATTTCGTAATACTTCTATTGCGTCTCTAGTAGATCTATTTTTCCGAAAACCAAAATGTGTTTTATCCAAAATTGTTCTGTATACCTTTCCATTCGCCTTTTAATTATTTGAAATAATATTTTCGATGCGTGAGGAATAAGGTTTATAGTTCTATATTCACTGCTTCTTAATGCAACTGATTTTTTTGGAATTGGAATAATTATGAAACAGCAATGTTCTTTTGGCCATAAACCTTCTCGTTATATATTTGAAACTAATTCGAAATATCGTGAACTTCTTGTCCGCCTAGTTTTATTAATTCTACCGGGCTGTTATCAATAATCCTGGTGCTTTGTTATTTCGTTAGCATTGTAAAAGCTACATATATAAAACTTTCCTTTCATTATACCATCATCTAATTGTTCTTCTGATTGGATATATCTTATTGGATTTTTTTTTTTTTTTTTTTTTTTAAATATTTGCTAATTTACAACTAGCTCTATAGGCTATTAAGTAAATGTAATATCTCAGTAACATATGGCTTGTTAAAGAATCCTGTCCAGTGACAGGATCTCATACAATATGTATACGGAATGTATACTTTATACTAGATCCATAAATTTTGTTCTCTTTAATCTGCGAATTACTGCAGAGTTATCTAACAGTGCAACTGCCATATTATTCGGATGTGACTCCAGTCTTGCGGCATGATTTTTAGCTGTTTGCACGATTTCATCCTTTACGTAATTTATCTTTAGGTCTGTGTGCAGAGTTTGATTGGTCACATACCATGGCGCATTTGTAATGATTCTTAGACATTTATTTTGTAATCTTTGTATAATCGCTATGTTACTCTTTTTCGAGCAGCCCCATAGTTGACATCCGTATTTCCAGACAGGTTTGACGACCTGGTTGTAGAGCAATAGCTTATTTTCAACTGCTAGTTCTGACTTTCTCCCTAAAAGCCAGTACATCTGATTAATTTTAATGCGTATTTCGGTACGCTTCGTTACGATATGTTTCTTCCACGTTAACCGTTTATCCAAGTATATTCCCAAATACTTGACTTCGTCTTTTAATGGGATAATATTTCCATTCATCATTACATTGCTATCGTTTAATCTCCGATTAGTAAAAGTTGTGTGTACCGATTTGTTTTTATTTACTTTGATACGCCATGTCATAAACCAGTCCGATAATTTGTCAATCGCTAGTTGTAGACGCGTATTTGCCTTTATTGGACACTCGTCTGAACACAAAATAGCCGTGTCATCTGCAAAAGTAGCAATTTCAACATCAGGCAGAGTGGGAGCATCAGCCGTGTATATGAGGTACAACAGCGGCCCCAGCACACTACCCTGAGGCACTCCTGCTTCTATTGAATATATTTGCGATTCTTCACTGCCATATTTTACAGAAAAGAATCTTTCACTGAGATATGATTCAAGGATTCTGAATACTTGAAGAGGAAATTGACATTTGATTTTATGCAATAAGCCCTCATGCCAAACTCTATCAAATGCTTGACTAATGTCCATGAATACAGTGTCGCAAACTTTTTTCTGTTCCAAAGATGTTTCTATCATATCAGTAATGCGATGTACTTGTTCGATGGTACCGTGTTTAGCTCTAAAACCGAATTGATGTTCAGGGATAATTTTTTTGTCTTCGACTATAGGCATTAAACGTTTGACCATGATTTTTTCAAACAGCTTCGAGAGTATTGGTAACAACGAGATTGGTCTATATGATGTCAGTTCACTTGGTGACTTTGATGGTTTTTTCACAATTATAATTTGGGAAAATTTTAGTTGAATGGGAATGTATTCAAGCCGAATTATAGCATTAATAATATATGTTAATAAAACTAAGTTGGATGTGTCCATTTTATTGGTTCATATTTTATATATATATATATACATATATATATGTATAATAATAATAATAATTGATTGTCAACCGAACGTGATGTACCGATTTTATGCGACATTTTAAATTTCATATCGATGAAATAAATAAAATTTAAATATAACGAAACAGTTTTCGACTCGAATGTTGACATATAGGACGATTATAATTTTCGAATAAATGAATTCGAAATAAAAATGATATTTTCGAAAACTTGTTAATTTTTGATTATGGTTAAAAACGAGAATTAATCCGGGTGTCGGCTGAAGTAACTAATTCGCCGACAATGAGGAATTTTACCGTTTAACCGTAGTTGGTGTTTTTGTGTTGGCTCTATAGGATTTTCCAGGGGAACGTTTGACCTATTCTGTCTAACCGGGATAATATAGGATTACCTACGTATGATTAAAATTATTTTTCAATCTTTTAAGTCTATTTTAATTATCGTCACTCGAGCGTCGCATTTTGGGGCACACAAATATAATACTTAAATATTCAAATCGCTAAAAGAATATACATATATTTTTTTTCTTAGTATTAGACACGCTTCCTAACAAATTACGAAATATTTTCAGGTTATTTTATTTTTCAAATATAAAAAACATTCACGTACAACAAATACGTTCGTTGCACATTGTACACATGCACATATACATACAAACATACAGTCCCATATGAGCGCGCGCGCGCGTGTGTGCATGGAGTTTCACAACGGATGAAATGGGTTTTCCTTTTTTTTTTTCTGCATACGATCTGTCTGTATTATAATCCGCTGGTAGCGAATCCTTGCGATATAAACGATAAACTAATCAGAAATATTTACCATCTATTTTGTAACTGAATTTGATGAACAATTTTAAGTCGTATAAAATGGATACAGTTGTTTGATAAATTACGTTATCGCTTAAAATTTTATCGTTGGCACGGGAAAATCATAATATACGTCATCATCACGTATATAGCAAGCCGCTGATACAATATTTCTCGATACTTTATTTTCTAATCGCTGGATGATATTGCGCGTTGAATTGCTCGCGGTGTCCCATATTTCATCCTCCGTATGTCAACATCGATTTTAATATGTTTAAAAGTAAAGATTTTACTCTGTATGAGATATGCTTTCCTACTCGCGGTTGTTTTCGTCTTGAGAAAACGTGACATTTCTAGGCGCCTTCGGTCCGGATATAAACCGAGATACTTTACTTTACGCGATGTTGGGCATTCTTTCTCCTCCATTCATTAAGACGTGTAAATTGTTACTTTTGTTCAAAGTAAACAAGACTTAATTCGATTCAGATTCGTTGTAATTATTGCCACGCTATATATCAACAAGTGAGTCTACAGTTAAATCGCGATTAACAGACGTTATAGCGTATAGTAATTTTGTCGTTTACTTGAAAGTCCTGTGTGTAAACCTGGTACGATATTCACTGAGGCACACTATGCTACCATCGTCCCGAATGAATGGCATACACCCGAGAATAGATATCGTTTACATCAGCTTAGAAATTTCGATTTCTGAATATGATTCAA
Source organism: Coronaproctus castanopsis (assembly GCA_032883995.1). Lineage (NCBI taxonomy): Eukaryota > Metazoa > Arthropoda > Insecta > Hemiptera > Monophlebidae > Coronaproctus > Coronaproctus castanopsis. The sequence continues at coordinate 53,381,510 of CM065053.1, read as the reverse complement.
ATAGTATGTAGTATTGATAAAGTAATAGACTTTTAATTTTATAAAATTATCCCGGGGCATTCTTCGACTAAGTCGCAAATATATATATATATATATATATATATATATATATATATATATATATATTATATATATATATTTTAATCCCCATTCCTGCATATGCAAATGGGACAAATTTATTACTTAACTTGTTTGTATAGTTGTAGTTATATATATTATACTAGAAGTGACCCACAGCCTCGCCTGTGTAATTATTTTTGTTGATACAATATCGCTGCCTTTTTCTTTTAACAACATATTATAATGTCGCGGTGGCGTAGTTGCTAGGTGCTCGACTGTCAACTCGACGGTCGAGGGTTCGAAACCAACGCGTGATATAGAAAGTTTTCATAATTATTTAATTCTTAATTATCACGAAGAAGGCAGTGGCACCCCACTCCGTATAACATCATATGCACGCGCATCTGCGTTATAAATCGTGTCTTGAATGCTAGCTCATTTTGTACGTAAAAATAAACGTACAATGGCTAGCGACGTTCGGCAACTAACAATACGACGATGATGATGATATCCGTCCGTTATTCCGGCCACGCTCCTAACGAAACATAACAGGAACTGTCAGTAGACAGACAGACAGACAAAAATGTTGAAAAATATATTCTCTGTTTATGTGTGATAAAAATAGAAAATATTTGAAAAAGACACTACAGTTTTATATATTAGTATAGATTTACAAAAAAAAAAAAAATAAAATAAAAAAAATACAAAACAAAGGAAACGGAAGAAATAATAAAAATATAGAATATTTATGTGCAAGGGCGTAGTGTAATTATAATCGAAATGATGTACGAGAGATGACATCAACATAGTCGCGATCACCACGAAGTGTTGGTTTAGTAAATAGTCTCAACATATACGTATTATACATTTATTTTTTAAACGTATATTTCAGCAATTTATAATTGTACAAACGTATTAACTCGCATATAATAGACACGCACGAATATGTAAAACACACACTCGCATACACACACAATCATAGACACATTCAAGCATAATTCATATATACAAAGGTCATAAAGTTACTAGAAATATATATGGAACAGCTGATAAGACGCACCTAAATAAAATACAGTCGTATCAACCGAAAATATCGATGATAACGGCCACTGCGCCATATTATACTCGTAACGATAAAACGTTCCTTCGGATACGGAGGTATATATAAGCAGCAGTATAACAAAATGCGCGTAATACATTTGCTCGAAATTTAAATCCGTTAATATCACGCATGAAAACCATCTAAAGAAAAAAAACGATGTACAGATGCGCTGTCGAACCAATAATAAGTAGTGGTATTTTTTTTTACAACAGTAGACGCTGTATAAATATTAAAATCTTGGAAATAAAATTCAAAATAAGTAATAATTACAATTAATCAATAAGATTACTGCGCGTTACCAAGAACAGTAGGCTTTGTTATTTATACATCATATGGTCATTGCTTATGATATCATCGAGTCATTGGCTTAAGACGTTTAAGGTGTCGTTGATCAAAAGATAACAGTCTGATGATTATCATGTCTGTAAGCCGAATAAGCGATGACCTCATTAACGCAATTAATTCGTGCAGTGATGTATTTTGTTAAAACAACTGGCATTGGTTATCATACGGAGGAACTTATTTTGAATCGCTTGAATAATTGGTTTATTTGGAGCTTTAGTGCAACCCCACATCTGGATTTCATACGTCCAGATTGATCTTATCAGAGCCAGATAAATTAATCGTTTATTTTCTAACTTTATTTTGAATGTATGATTCAACATATTTTGCGTAGTCTAATCTGGTGAGCTTTTGTATCGATGTGGGCTCTCCAAGTTAGCCTGCCATCCAGATGCAGTCTTAAGTATTTTTCCGAGTTAGCAACTGGGACTTTCTGATTATTTATGAAGACCACAACATGGACGGATTTTTGGTTATTGAGTTTAATCTTTCAATCATTCGTCCATTTTATTATATGATTCAGAGCAGGTCGAAGATTTACTGTTACTTCATCTTGGGAGTCACTGATCGACAGTATTGCTGTGTCATCAGCAAACATCGCAGTTGTGGTTTTTGATGTAGTTGGTGTATCTATCGTGTACAGGAGATATAAGATTGGTCTCCTGCTTGGATTGCGTAAAATGACTATTTCGCATCTTCGTAAGATACACCGAATTGTCGGTTTGATAAGTACCCGTTGTCAGACAACCTGGTACTCAGGTTGTAAATAAGGTCATGATGCCATACTCGGTCAAACGCATGAACGACATCAATGAATACTACAGAATAGAATTTTTCTCTTTAAACGCTTTTTATACTATTGCGGTTACACGATGGACCTGTCATTAAATAACATGAAAATATTTTTATCTACAGAAAAGGCTGAATTAATTATCAATTGCGTTGATGACCAAGAGTCGGCATGAAAAAAAAATTAAAAAAAAAAACGGGTCCAAATTTATTTTTTCGATTTCCAACGATGTAAGGTCACAATTTCAAACACGGTTCTCCATTCCAGATTGTTTATTACCAGTTGTTATTCAAATCTGTTGATTTAATTAGTTCTAATATTTGATCTTCGTATCTCTTTTACTTTATCTGTTCAGTATTCAGTTTGAAGCAGTTTTACATATATATATACATATATATATATATATATATATATATATATATATATGTATGTATGTATGTATGTATGTATGTATATACGATAAATAATGAATGACGCCTTGTACAAGAGGTAAAAGGAAAAAATGTATTCTCTCTAATCTCGGCGTAAAATGTCGGTCGTTAGAGTATAATGGTGGAAAGTTTATAAATTGTCGTAGTAGACAACGTAGAAGGTTGAAGATATTTTTTACGACGTCCGTGGGACGATAAAAGTCGGTCTAATGAAACGATGTTGAATGCGCCCGTACGAAGGAGGATAGATAACGCGTCAGTCATCCGAGTATTCGGTCAGTCTGTTAGAAAAATAAAGGAGTTGTTAGCGAAAAAACGACGGCGATTATTTTCCGTCCAATTCGAACGTTATCAGTGTTTTCGTCGTGAAAGAACTTCCGTTTTACGATATTTCGAAGTCCGAACCATTTCTCGGTTGACGGTTTTAATAAGTTGCCCGATCATAATTATAAACATTAATAAAAAGTTGGCTACTCTTTCACGATGTACTAAATTTCCAAGTACCTCGCTCTTTAAAGAAAAACATTTAAAAAGAATTAAAAGCGCCAACGTAATTTCAGCTCGAAAGTTTAAATTATCGAGTTTAAGACGGATTAGAATTAACCGAGCTGAAATTATCTCGAACTTTTGTGCCTCGTAAATTGCGTCTGCATGCTTAATCATGAATTGTTCCTTGATTCTATTTTTTCTCTTTTTAAATATATCTAATTATAATAATTATTATCGAAATTTTACTGACGAAGAATGCGACCTTCGTTTAAATACATATAACGATATTAACAGATTCTTAATGTAATTAATGTTATTCGCAGCTAAATAATTATTTAGCTTCACCATCGATGAGTCCGGTTCTACTATGAAAATGTGTTCATTTTGGATCACTTTCTTTTTACTTTTATTCCGACTTTTTCTAATTTACCCGATGTTCGTATTGCTACGCTGACGACGTGCCCAACTTCTTACATACCCGAAGCAATTCCTAATGACTATACAGACGGTGTGGCGTTATTTACGATAAAAGATGACAAATTGATTTAAACTGCTTAAAAAAAAAAAATGGAGGCTATATTTTTCTCTCATACTCAGATGGATCATCGTGGACTCAGTCCATTACCAAGCAGGATGACTCACCATGGGGTGTGTCCTGCACACAGGCGACATTGAAGCAGTTTGTTGGTTAGCCACTTCTGGCTAGTTACAAATTATTAAAAATAAAAATAAAAATATTATTCGTTGAAATTAGAGTTAATTCGATAAGCTTAAATTTTATAAACGTACGTAAACTGTACGTAACTAATAGAGCAAACGAAATGTTTTATACGTTATTCGAAATTCGACGCAAATTATAAAAGCGTACGCGTAACAGTGTTTATCGAGCAAATTTTGTAATTACTGCTCAAGTATTTATACCATGAATATAACCGATTCTGCGACGAATAGAATTCTAAAAATTCGGAGGAAGAGCTACTGTTGAGTGTTGTCTCTACGTATTGAACTGTGTCGACGGCTGCCAACTGGAGTTATTCACTTAAGCATGTACTGCTTTGTTAGCGAAATATAAAATGTTTTATACGAAATTTAACGTAAACTTACAATATGATAAGTACGCAAATGCTAAAATTTTTAAAAAACACATCGACGTAATTATTTTAAATGACGAGAATGATGATCAATGGTACATTATAAATGATTGTACGATATAAGACTGAGATTAAAGAAATTGTTAATAATTAATTTTTACCCAAGTCAAATCGGGACACTGTAATTTTGATATTTATTTTGGTAAAATTGTATCGTGTGTGTGAATTCTGTCAACTTGTTGTTTCTACGCACAGTTTGTCATGTTCTATTTGAATGTCTTTACATCGAGGAGCAATGTTCGATATATAATTTAGATGGTTATCGATAATGCAATTATAATTTTTTTTTCCACCAAAGTACAATAAACGGAGGTGATGAATAAAGTAATTATGTGATTAATCTGACAATTAGATTCTCAGTGACAGTATCGTTAAAGTTAGAACACTGAATTATTGTGTTATTTGATTACTACAACCACAAATAAGTTTATCGTTCGACTTTTAATCGATATTCCGAATTATTATTTGAGCTATTTCTTCTTCAAGTTATTGGAAGAGCATCCCTGCATTTTTTTTTAATCGTCTCGTAGGATTATCAGGGAGGGTAAATATAAATTTATCAAAATACTATTTATACTGGTTTATATAAACTTCATTGACACATTGTATATTTAGGTCATTACGGAACGTTAAGTTACATATTTTGGTGCTGACATGCCGATTATTTCGATTGTTGTCGCTGTATTCTCGATATACTGCTTACGTAGTTCCGTATAATTCTATTCCATATTTCTAGATTATAGCCGATCGTAGTTAAATAAATTTTTCTTTAAAGCTACGTTTAGATTTTCCTTCCTAGAAGAGGATATAGAAACGTGGTAATACATTTTTCTAATGTGTTTTCGGGAGAGAATGGTTATGACATTCGGTAACTGAAATTTTTGTATTTTTTATAATTGCATACTAATAAACAAAATTTTTCAATTTTTCAATTTACAAAAATTATCTGGAGGTTATATACATAGATAATAAGTACACCTTTTCTTGAATGCTTTTTCTCGTGTTATTTTTGTTTTATATTTATACAAAACTCCTTTTTTATATACGAAACATAAATGATTTTTACGGGAATTATCGTCGCTAAGGCAATAGCCACCTCGTACAGAGTTAACCGAATAGACCTGCAGAATATAGATGCGATGGAAATCGTCTTTGCGGGGAAAAGATGACCATTTCGGAAGAAACAATTCTCGTGATCGCGGATATCGGCCTCAACCATTTACATACGATCGTAATTACGATTATTATCGTCACAACAGCGATAACCACTGCCAATCGTAGCGATCAGTTGAAGAAGGAACCAGCGAAATACCTTCACTGGAACGAGGCTATTACTATGCTACGAATCCTTGTCGAGAATGCGAAAGTAATCGATAAGTGGAATTCCTGCTCCCGCTACTTATATTACGGAAATCCACTTGTAACCGTATCATTAAAAAACTGAAACATACGTTTAAAAATCGAGGAGCCGACACTGATTGGACAATAGATCAAGGAAAACGAATATTAAACAGGATATACCATAGGCAGGCGCAATTATCATGGTCGAATGTACGAAACGACGAAATTACATTACCAATGAGCCGGGAAGCGATAAAAAAACGTAGAAAAAAAGACGAAATGGATAAATAACATAAATAATTCAAGTAAGCACTATCGGGATTTTATGAGCAAAAAAGAGTTGAAGCGATATTTTGTCAACGCGAAGTAATTGTTGTCCGATTACAATTACGAAACAAACAGTTTCAAAAGAAAAAAAAAACAATAACGGTATAAATAAGATATTTCGCGTGTGATTCCACTAGTGAAAATTTCAATAATTAAAAAACTACATAAATTGCGGAATAATTTTAAATTTAATCTAATCTAGAAATATCTACAAAACACTAAACAAAAAGAAATAAATATATTTTATTAATTCCTTTCGTTAGGTCGTTAATCGTTTGAGGTAGATTCGATTTAATTTAATTTTAACTCCGTGTAAAATATTTAATTTGCACAGTATCGATTTTTTATAATATGTTTTCCATAATTGTCCATATTATCTATACCGAATTATTCATATTGTAAATAACATATTGCATTCGTTACCAAAATTAGTTACGAGCATTTTAAACTTATTCATACATAATAATGTATAGAAAAAAATTCTAAACGAAACATAAGTTTGTGGCACCCGAAGCAACGAAAGTGTAAATATAATTTTTATTTTTCTTATTTTACGTTTTACCGACAGTTGTATACCACAAAACCGACGTTGATGAATAGAAGAAGTTGGAAAGATAAAGAAGTGAATGCGACTAACGTCTCCAGTTAGATGAGTTAGTTCATGAGGATAAAAAAAATATAACAAATCTATCGCATTTAAATTAGGTCGATACATAAATGTAGCGCTGTTTAGCAAAAATTAACTATTTCTTCAAGTGATCGACGAGGTATCGCGACATCATATCCGTTTCTGGAATCGCTTGTTAGTGTTGTCCGGTAGACTAAGCGTATACTTTCGATTGATATTTGAATTTGAGCTGAATTATAAGTTTATCGAAAAATGCTTGATACTGCTGTAAATACACATCGTAGACATACGGTATTTGTAAATCGGAATAAAGCGTCAGATTTCAGACGTATTTCGAAGTAGATGCGATGGTACGTAACATCTTCAACTGTAGCTTTTAAATCCGTAGATTACTTTTACTTATGCTTCTGTATAATTCTGTACTGTATTTGGCCCACAATTAAGAGATAGATAAACATCTTTTTAAGTTTTGACGTTGCAGACAACAATAGATACGATCTAGTACGCGCTGTTATATTTTCCTAGTTTGAGCTACATGAAAACGCCACGTGAACCGTCCGTGTACATACCAAGGGTCTTGACTAAGTCATAATTATGGCGGGGAATTAACTGTAATTTCGACGTGTAACGTAGGACGCTTGCCGGTGAAAGATATAGCCGCAGTTTTTTCGGCGCAATTTAAAACAATTTGTCATCTTTTATAATAAATAACGCCAGATGCGATTTACTTCTGTCTGTAAGTTATTTTATAGTAATTTTCGTCGACGTAGTAAAGTGCAATATCGGGTAAATTTAGAAAAAGAAACAAAGTAAAGGTAAAAGGACCACCCTGAGAACTCATCTCTCACTTGCTGATCAAGTTTTCATAGTAGACACTCATTGAAATCCGAAGAATCGTATTTAAACGACGACCAGACAAATAGTAAGTAATTACGCGGATAATTAAAGTTACAACTTTAAATCGTTTCGGAGGTCGTATCGGAGATGAAGTATAATCAGCTCGAAACCACTCTCTCGTGTTAGAAACATCTTAATTCGAGAGTTTTCACTAGAAATATGGCTCGATGCTCGTTTCGTCTAATTGTAACGAACTGCGTATATTACGCCTAATATTGTCCCTTTCTAGTTTCTGGCTGCTAATGTGGTCTCCTCTCACGACAGAGAACGTCTTCTCTATTAGGCTTAATAGTCTTCTTCGTATTGTTGTTGTTGTTTTAAGTACGAAAACACCACGAAGCATTTGAAAATCGTAAGCACGACATTCGTTTTGTCTTCTTTAACGACTTTTATGACGGTCTATTATATCGTACAAGTGCGTCGTATTAGCGAACGCTAAGTAATAATATAAGTGAAAATATTCATCATCATTATCATACTTTTCACAGAACGTAGGTTATCACTAATCGGTCGATCACACTTTGCGCTGTCTTGCATGTGTCAGTAATTGCTGTAGACTTGTTTGTCCATTTTATATAATATTTTGCAGTCAATCTGTTCTCCTTCTTCCAGGACTTCTCTATTATCATCTGGAGGATTTCGTATTTTTCGCCCCTGATGATATGGCCGAAATTTCTTTGTATAATGCGATTTTTTTAATATTCTGCTTGTATTAGACTTCTTTAAAACAACTTTATTTGATACCTTGGCCGTCTATGGGATTCTCTTTCAAGGAATCTACAAGTTCATATCGATGTACGAAAATATTATCGAAATTAATTTCCAAAAATTTAACCATTTCTATACTAATAAGCGAAATTTCGGCGCTAGCAAAAAAGTAGAAAAAATTTTATATTTTCCGGTTGGTTGACGTGAAACGTCTTAATTAAAAAAAAAATCTCGATATAAATACGTCGAAAATTATCCAGAGTGATCTAAAAAGCGGTGTGGTGTATCGGTATAATAAACACGCCTTAAAAAAGTTCATAATTTGGGTTAAAATTAGATAATGCACGACTTTAATGACCACACGTGGAACTCGCAACGATAAACCTTTTTTCGGCTCCCGGTTATCGAAAGTATTCTCATTAAAATATTTTTGAAGTATTTTTTTTTTTTGTTTAATTATGATATATTCAAAAATATACCTGATTAGTAAATTATGAAGAAATTAATTATAAAAACAATTGTATCGTTTGCGAGGTGTTCAAGCTAGAAAATGGTGTATATGCGTTCTCTCGAATCCGGTTTCTCATGCTTCCCACGCGAAATAGTATACTAAATTAAGGTTTCCTGTGTAGCGCTAAATTTTCAAAATGAAGATAAACTCGAGCAGTGTAATCTGTAAACTTTCTAGAAGATATAAATCATTCGCTTTACGGTCAATTTAACCATGATTGTAAAATATTTTTAACGAACTTTCGTGTTCTATACCGTTGCCACCGAGATAGAAGGTCTGACGGCTAGTAGGTGAAGATTTTATACTAGTTTGTTTACATTTTCTCCTGGTTTGATTTAAATAAAAGTTGTTTCGATTCATACAGTTTTTAAAACTAATTGTACTTCGTTTAATCTATTCTAGACTTTTTCAAAAATCTCATATCCATCTGTTAGTGCGTCATCATCTACATATTATATAAGCCGAATAAAATTAAATAATAATAATGATTTCATTCTAGCGCGTTCTATAGGATAAACGACGGTAGTTCTCTGTACGCAATCGATCGTAAATGGAGTGCGCCCATAACGCAAGCATAGAAAAGAACCGTATCGACAAGACAAATAGGAAATCCAAAATTCGGTTATAGTATCTGCAAGATATTAACAGATTTCGGCAATAGACCTCGAAGAGTAGACAAAAAAAAATTAAATCAGAACAAAAAGAGCAGATAATTTGAAACACTTCAGCGGGTGACAAAATGTAGGAAATTTTATATTTTAGGCAAAAAAGGAAAACTACAATCTAAATGCTATACGAACATATTACTACGCAAATCGCACGAATGTGTGAACATATACGTGTAGATACGTGTACTTACATACACATGAAAGTGTGCTGATTCGTGTTTATGTGTATGAATATGCGGAACGCCAGAATATACTACACGATTATACACGTGTAAGATTGTTTGAAGACGATTTTTTTGCCAGGCGTACTTGTGTTCAGAGCGAATGAGAAAGAGGTTGAAAAAAAAGGAAAGTAGCTAAGAAAAATTTGAACGCATTATAGACATGTCTGATTTCATTTATCCTTATTTCTCATCTATCTTCCTTAATCCTATCTGACGCCAATACAATGTAACATTGTATTGCATTATATATATATATATATATATATATACAATATATATATACATTAGAGTGAAAAAGAGTGATAGAGAAGTATAAGTGAACATAAGAGTAAAGGAATAAAGAGCGTATTTGTAGACGGCGACGGATAATATTCTCTTTCATCTGAAAAAGGACAAAAATAAGATTCTAATAATAAATGAAAGCTGTTAACGCGAATAGAGTCAGGTGTGGGTACGAATCAGTTTTGTCGAGTAATCCGTTCGTTATACGATTTTTATAATCTCGACACGTCGTCCATACGTAAAGAGTATAGAGTGAGCCACCAAAAATTTTTAATCACGTCTACAGTTCAGTTTTAGGAACTTCCCACATTATCGCTGCTTCACTATAATTATCAATATTAATACGATTTTAATTATTATTAATATTTATATTATTACTAATCTCAGATGCTTGTCCAGCTGACATAACAAAAGCTGCAAGTTTTTTTTCGGTTCTATTGTATGTTATTGGTACGAATTCGAATACATTCGTTTTTATGTTATTAAGTGATTATTGTGTTTACACAGATGTATATATATATATATATATATATATATATATATATATATATATAAATATATATATATATATAATTGAAATTGAAAATTCGTTTATTATTATGCCATTAATTCTACGTTATACAAAAATACAAATATTTCCGTACTAAATGTTGTAACCATTTCAGAAAACACATTGGTAAAAATATAATCAAAGTTAATAATATTTATAAAGAAAGAACTTATATGTAAAATTTCAGGAAACATTTAGAGTACGAAAAATATTATATATATATCACTTTATCACGTTATGCCCATTTCAACCCACTGCTGGGTGATATTCATCTTATTTTGAAGATTAGTGGACATTTCAGAACCGTTTGAGGTACATTGTTGTTGTTATTATGCAACATGTACTTTCTTCCTTGCCTACCCATTGCTTACGGTTCTTGTATTTTCACCGACTGTCGATGATTGATTTAAAGCCTGCGTTTTAAAAATCTTCAGCAATGATATCTTTGTAGCGTAAACGACGGCGGCCCAACAGTCACTTTCCATACTTTAACATGACATATAGGCTCGTTTTCTGATACATATATATAGGTATATTAGGTGAGAGATAAATAACGAGCGGTCGAAAAATAAATTATTGCTGCGAAATATTTGAAACAAACAAATATATCGGATATATTAGTAGCAGTAGTAGTGCTACTCAGAGGCAAAAATTAGAACTGAAATGGGATGGAACTAACAAGATGAAACGAATTTGTTAAGTAGAGAAAAAACAGGCACAGTTCCGACAGCAGTAGTCGACGACTAGAATGTTAGACCAAGTGCACAATGTCGTGCGTAGAAATGCACATGAAATAGGAATTTATTATGATTATTATTTATCTAAATTAACGTACCGTGTGCAGCAACTAAGGCTAAAGGCACGAGGAAGTGGAAGTTAAATCAACGTGTAGAGACAAGACGTGCGTAAGAACACGATTAGGTTAGTTAGAAAGGAGTATTCATCATTGAGGAGAGAGAGCAAGTGAGGTAGGAAGGTTGAGAGAAAATCTGAGTGAGGAGTACAAAGGACAGTCAGTGAAGATATGGGGAACGGAAAATGTGACGCTGGTGCACCTAGCCGGAATTCTCTTGTCAGGTACGAATGGATGAGTCTTGTATAACCCAGCCATAATCTGCTGAGAACAACGTTATGTCTGCGGTATAGAAGTGAAGTCTTCTAATTTATATAGTTGTAGAAATTCAGAAATCCACGATTCTTACAATACGCGTGTCATTGTCGGAAAAGTCCTCGGAGAAGATCCGATCATCGAAACATAGCTAACGAATTATATAATAGCGCATGACGTAGTAACTAGAGCGTTTTACTGTTAATATTTTATCATCGTGGAACTCTTACTTTTAGCAACACATTTCATATATACGCGCTAGCACGTAACGTTGGTATATAATTGGCCATCTCAGATGTTAGCTTATTTTGTAGGCAAAAATAAAACATTCCAACGATTAGTCGCGATATTCGGAAACGAAAAAAATAATGATTATATATATATATATAATATATAAGTATGTATGTATCTATGTATAGATAAAGGGTGATAAAGGAAGGAGAAAGACCAGCGAACTTAGATAAATGAAATAGGATAGTAGAACTCAATTGTGTTTGTGTTAATAATTATTGGAAACCAGAAAGGGAAAGCATTCAAATTGATGTTTGTTTATTCCTTTATTTTTATTATTTTTTTCCTGATTTAAGAGCGAGATTGACTTACTTCGTCCATGCAACTTGACAATTTATTATTATTATTATTATTATTTTCTCATGAATGTGCCATGCACTTCTACTAGGCTGAAGGTACAGATGAGAATAGCTCAGATCATGTTGAAGAGACCAGTATTGTACAAGAAGCGAAGAACTTGAAAGTGCGTGTTGCCATTTGAGTTTAGCGGGTGTCTTTAATTGTTGTTGGTAATGTTAGTTGGGAACGTTGAGAGTTGTAAGTAGTACAATCTAGCAGACGATGTTTGACAATAATTCCCTAATATACACGGGAACATCTGACAGGAGATTCACGCCTTAATAAATGCACATGTGTTATTAATGTATGTCCGAACCGGAGCCGTCTCAAAGTAATTTCTTCTTTTCTGGATAAATTAGAAGGTGTTTTCCATCGGCTTGTATTCGATTTAATGCTTCTTAACTCATTCGAGTTAGGTGTGGACATCCACATAGATTTACATTTGCTTTTTAGTTTTGTGGCGATGATATTTTATGCATCTTCACGAGGAATGGATAAATTTATGTAAGGGTACATCGAGGACGACTCCTTTGTTGCTCGGTTAGCTAATTCATTTTCAGGAAATTGTGAATGACCTGGTATGCAGACAAACATTGGTCGATGAGGGGATTCCATTGATTCCGATAATTGAACAATTTCTTTAGCAATTGAATGTTGATTATTGTTCCAATACTTAGCGATTGAAGTTAAAGCTGCACTATTTCCGATTGCTGAGAATATATAGTAAGATTTTCAATGATGTACACAATTGCTAATTTGATAGCATCTCACCACTGAAACTTACTATTCAAAAAAATCTGTAACATACTTTCTCAGTGATCATTCAATGATATTTAATCTATAACTATAAAAATTATGTATCTGAAAATATGGCATATTGTCCTGCCTAAAGCGTTACGCGCAAAAATTAAAAGAAATATCCGCCATAACGTAAGGCTGGGATTTTGTTGCGTTAAAGATGTTTTCGTATTTTAGACGACGCAGTGCGAGCACGATCGCCTAAAAAATATATTTTCCAAACTGACGTCAACTTTCAGCGATTTAACAGCTACCGCCGAATTTAAATATTTTCGGGATATTTAGCCGATAAAAATTGGGCCTTCTCAATATTCCGAACTACTTTTCAAAGTTATCTAGGGAAAATATTGGCGTATCCTCTTAAAAGATAACCGTCAGATTTCGTTTTCTTTTTCAGAAAATTGAATATTTCCACTTTTTTTTCATTGAGAAAGTTGTTTTATTTTACATTTCTCGCCAAGTATACTCTGAACCTATCACTCTCTTATATATATAAATATATATATATATATATATATATATATATATTTATATATATATATGTATATATGTATATATATTTCGTATTTCGTGGTATAGACTGTATGGTAAAAAAAATATATAAACTATCGACTGTTTTAAACTTGAAACTTAAATTCTTTATTGCATCCAATGTGTAACTGGCTACATATATAAGTGTGTGTGTGTGTGATTTTGTTGTTTCGAATTCATCAACTTCGTTCGACTATGGTTCTTATTTGTTCGGGAAAAATAAGTCGTTACACAAAATGAACGGATTCTGTTCAACTATGGTATGGAGAAGTGACCATAGTGGCGTAGCCAGGGAGTTATGAAGCCCTCTTGGAATCAATCTAATAATAAGAAAATATATACTTGTTGTTGATTGCAGTTTTGCATTTGTTAAATGCATTTGTTCTTTTTTTTTATTTTCATTTATTTTATTTAAATTTCGTTGTTTTTGAAGTAAATAAATAGTTTTATAATATAGGAGGTACTAGATGGATTGTATCGAAAAACGCGAAGAATAGATTTTAAATTTTAAATTTAGTTAAGTATATTACTATGTATTATTCCTTCAAAAAATATAAAATCATTATTTATCGTTTATGTCCCTCTGTCCTCAATAACATACTATCAGTGTGTTCCAGTGACGTTAAATATTTCTTATTGCTTCTAATAGAATTACATATTCGACGTTTAATAAGTATAAAAATAAGTCTGGCGAATTTGATTAGGGCTACTTGAGTTTTGGTTATTTACTTAAAGTTCAATTTAACTTGGGTTGACTGTTATAATTTAGTTTTGTTTGAACCCCTCTCTTCAACCAAGTCTGGCTACGCCACTGAGTTACCGGGTATAGCGAGTGTAAATTCAAAAGTATTTTACTCGTCGATACTGAACGGATAAATACTATAAATATAACGGCTTTATTTCTATATAAATTTTACAATTTGTTTTTATTTTCGTTTTCAAATGTTTTACCCTAACGAGTGGGGTAAATTTATAATCAGTGCGAGCGTAAGTCCTATACTGTGCAACAATTTTATATTCTTGGTCGGGGTGGTTGTAAAAAAAAAAAACTGTTGCGATTCTATATTCGAAATTTAACATTAGAATCGCATCTAGATGTGTTATCACAGGCATATTATCTTTTAAACGAAAAATTTATCTAAAAAAAAAAAAAAAAGTAAATACGAAACAATAATCGTTTACATTGTCTACTAACGCCATCTACAAATTCGCAGAACTAATATTTCGATGTACACTTGTTTTTATATCCATCGCCGGCGGTATTTTAGTAGTTTACGTTGTTATTCGTATTGTTCGGTATTTAAAATTATAATTTTTTATGTTGGTTCGTATCGAGTATTAAATTTTTCCTGTAACTACTTGCAAAATACCTAAAATTTTGAGTATTTTAGTGACCGAAAAAAAAAAAGGAAGTACGTGATTGAAACAAAATATTGAAATAAGTATTGATTTTTTACTTACAACTTACAAACACTTTTATAGAAGTTTAATGTGTGAAGATGAATAATTTGATGCGTAAAACAGAACAAATTACACACTTACTTTATTGGAATATTCAGGAAGTTTATATAATTATAAATACGTTCAATTAGTGATTAAAGTTTACAAAAACTTTTTAAGGTGCAATGTTTACCTAATTTCCAAAATCCTTTCGTATTATTATTATAATTAACGAAGAACATCATAGTCATTTTTTGCTGGTTTTCTAAAAATCAATACACATTATAGGCTAGAATACAATCCATACCTATTTCATAATTCCATCCTTGTCGGCTGGCCATGTATCTTCCCCGCTGATGATCGCTATCAATTGGCCACTTATGCAATGCACCCTTATTAATTCATCTTGTTACCTTGCGATACATGTATACTATGTTACTGTTGTCTGCAAAATCATTATTAATCTTAAAATCCGAACGAAACAACTATCTCCGAATCGAACCGCCAATTTGGAAATAACTTTTTGACGGCAACGTAAACGTGTTTATTCGATATTTCGCTTAATTTTCATTATTTAATTAATATCACGAAAGATGTAATTTATTAAAATCGAGCTTTTATGTTAACTGGAATGACTTTGAATTATATTTGGGAGACGATAGCGTCAAATTGGATACGGTCAATTAGATATATTGGGATTCGATCGTAAATTAACTCGGAGCGGACATGCGTTTTATTTATTATCGAGTAAACTTAGCTGAATTACCTGTTTTATTATTTAAAACAGTTTCTCTCACCCTTTAATATAAGAGACTACCTCTCGTTATACATGTATTATAACACACGGAATAATAAATTGTGGCGGAATGGCTAAATATCGTATTAAATCTATAGAAGTTGTTCATCGAGCGGTATTAGAGATATAATTGGCTAGAATCGAAAGAATTAAAAACGTTTATAAAGGTACATGAACTGTAAAAGTTACAGCTGCTTACATTTGTATTAAACGATATTGTAACTGTGGAACCTTGTGTGTATGTTTGTTATTATCGCATTCGCGCAAATACGGGCATTGCGAAATATACATTCATTTGGGTTATTATATATATTGTTTAATTGTTTATTGTGAGAAGAATGAACAAAAATTTGATTTGATTGGATTACGATATCGAATAGGCTGGAGCCAAAGGTCAGCATCGTACACCTTCTTATGAAGGGACGTTAAAAACAACAATATTACAGATTAATTCAAACTTTCTAGATTGTTTAATTACTAACCTAATATCTGCCGTTAAATTCATTAATGAGTATAATAGCTAGTTAGAGAATTCAATTACATTTACCGAATGCCGAATTTCGGAGTATGTTAATTTACCCCGAGAATAGGCGCAAAAACACCAACGATCTAATAAGGAAGTTTGGCGCAACATAATTCATTACGTTGTCGGCACAGTCTCTATATGTCGGTCGACGAATTAATATTAACGCAGATTAGGCCTACTCTTGTAAAATTTATTTACTATATAATTGAGCGATATTTTCCAGAAGAAGAAAGAAAAAATTTAATCCGAATATTTCTAACTGATAATAATGCCGTTAACTCGTTACTTCTGTTCTGATGGATATTCCTCGTCATGAGCGGCTAACGTTTACATTTGTATTCATTCACGCTTTATTTACGTCATATATTTATTATATATCTATCTATCTATATATATGATGTATTTAATGCGATTGATATCGTTTTCCATATTGCACGAGTATTTCAATTTTTGACTGAGTATTTACGTAAGTTTGGGTGTGTGTGTATATTAGAGTTAACTAGAAATTTTACTCGATTATTTCTATATACGTCTGCATGTGTATATATATACTTTTCCCTTTTTCCGTTTCAAGTTGTGCTAGGTCGATGTCAGCCACATCATTTCTGATAGCCGCTTTCGTATTTTTTCAATCAGAATTTTACAATCTGAACGTCGGTAAGCTGCTATTATGAAAACGTTCGAGGAATTATCGCTAAATTCTCTGAATTTAATTTAAATGTTTACAGCGATAATTACGATGACGTTTAAACACGATTGTCGCGCGCTGAACAGTCAGCTTTTAAATAAATATTACTTCATATATCGTCAGGATCGTTATACCGAGAAAGATGGTAGCGGTGAAAAGTATTTATCGTGTTGAAATTTGGTTTCCACATATTTCGAGTATTGAACTTATATACGTATTAAAGTCGCTGACTTAAATGTAGGCTGGCCCAGAGAAGACGGACGGTTTTTTGTTTTTTGAATAATTCAAAAACTACTCGAACGAAATTTTCGAATTAAATTTTATTTCAAAATAGGAAAACGAGAGATTGGCTTACAATAATTTGTGGGGTGGTAAAACCGAATCTGAGCTCAACATTAAAGAAGATGTTTTTTTTTTCTTTTAATTTAATACTTGTTTCATTTTAACCGCATAAAATAGCGGCCCGATATTGCTGATTTAAATTCTTTACGTATTTATTAATTTCGTCGGTTTTTCTACTTTCTTCTGTCTCTTCACATCGGCAATATAAATTCTCCATTTCGCACACTTGAATATAATGATTGCGCCTGCATGTTTAATAGTTTAAAATTCGACGCTTTTCCTTGACGTATTAATGGAGGGTCGGTTGCTCGGTGGGTGGACTTTTTAGGGTATTATCTATTTCAGTTTTTGAATGATACGGATATAAGCGGATTTCTGTTAACTAGCGGTAGTAGAAATTCCATACCGATAGCATTCATCTTCTTGACAATAATTCGTAGGATGGTAATAGTATTCTCGTTCGAGTGAAGGTATTCCGTAGATTCTTTCTTTAACTGGTCGTTGCAATTGACCATATCTGAAGTCGTTAACGCTGTTACGACGATAATCATCGTAATCATGATCGGTCACAGACAGGCCGATATCCGCAGTCACGAGATTTATTTCTTCCGTAAAAATCGTATTCGTGTTGTAGATAAACGATTTGTATGATGGAAAACTGAAGATTTTGGACCCGTAAAGCAGATTACACCCATAGATGATTCTAAAAAAACAACTGCATATAAGCTTGTGTAAAGCAATTTCAACACTTTGAAAAATATTAGGCAGCTTTCCTATTTACCATCCCATAAACAAATAGCGCTATAAAAAAAAAATATGAAGAATTAAAAAACAACGAATCGGATAATATTCCAGCGATAATTTGGAAAATTAGTGGGACAAAAAGGAGCTTGAATTCTGATAA
Organism: Coronaproctus castanopsis; assembly: GCA_032883995.1. Classification (NCBI taxonomy): domain Eukaryota; kingdom Metazoa; phylum Arthropoda; class Insecta; order Hemiptera; family Monophlebidae; genus Coronaproctus; species Coronaproctus castanopsis. The sequence goes on along the minus strand of CM065053.1, from coordinate 53,363,246 downwards.
CGTTATTTCAGACAATAATGTCAAAGCGTCATATTGCAGAAATATGATTCGACTACCTCTATTACAAGGCGATTATTAGGTCTGTAATGTTAGAGCTCCGTATGGAAAGGAAGAAATCACTTGGTACAATAGAGTTATAAATTGGAAACTAAATTTTGTCGGACACAAACTTTTCGAACTTGGTAACCTAGTGCGTTGAGCGAGAAACAAATTGGTATTGTTTGTTTAAGCGAAACTAAAATTAATGATAATTATAATTTAAAACGTCCAAGATATAAAATATATATGGAGGATTGTAATGTACGCCGGAGCTGCGTAGCTCGACTGATAAACGACTGACTTTCCTATCAAGTTCTATGTGTATGTTAAAATTGAGCAATACTAAGTTCGTTGGTATTAGGTGGTAATCAATTCGTATTGTCCACTCGATGACAGTTAATTCGAGTATGATATCTCGCTACTATTGGATTATGTTAATAAATATTTCGTAGCCGATGATCCTAACACTTGGAACATAGACAGGAATTCCTTTATCAATAAAAATCAGGAGGAACTTTATCTATCATTTAAATATATTTTTTTTATACTTTTTTATGAAACTACTTATATAGATCGTATCGAAGTTCGACAATTTCTAGAACTATTAGCCTGCGCCGTCGTCTTGTTTGGTAGTACGTCATCTGTATTTTCAAAGTATTCTAAGACTGGATTTCTTCAGCTTTCGCATTTTCTTTATATATATATATATATATATATATATATATATATATATATATATATATATGTTATATTTCAAGATAAAGTTTATCCGACTGTCATCTTTCGCGATAGTTCAAATTAATCCGCGTTAAATCCTAAAAAGTTCGATTCTTTTAAAATTGATAATCGGTGCGGACTTGAACGGAATTTCCGAAATTTAAACGTCCTCTGAACTCGTATCTAACCGTCCGAAAAAGTATCTTAACGAAACTTACGCACGCGTAATAATCCGATGGTATGTAGTGATAGAGTTGTAGTAATGGTGGTAGTTAAAATTAATAGTAACGTCTTAATAATGCGAATGACGAATTTAAAGAGATACGAAAAAGTGGCAAACTGTTATGTAACGGTTTTACGGTTAAAACGATAAATCCAAACGCTTTCTACGTCCGTTACCGTTCGGCCGTATATACGCGCGCCTGTGTCGGGTCTTTCGTAATTCTGTCGTTAGTTCGAACGAAGTTGTTAGAATCAGAGGCGAGAATACTTTAATACACGTCACGTGCTTAATCGTCGATAGAAGAAGAAGAGAGTATCGAGCTTTATACGTCGATAGTTGAGACAAGCGAAAAGTTCGATCGAGTTTCTTCGAAATCGCTCGAAAGTTTATATTTTTTTGGGGATAAACGAAAATTCCGCTATCGCTTCGAACGGTAGTTAGTTAACCTAATCCGTCTATAGAGAGCGTTTTAGACTAAACTAACGACGATATATTAAAATGACATCGCCCGTTTTTTATTATAATGTCTACTCGTTTAACTTCGTATACATAAAAATAAATCGCGTCTATCTAAGAGATTGGTTTAAGCGTATACCGATATTTACGATATAGTTGAAATATCGCGAGGGTGCGATGTAGTAAACTCGTAATAACGCGCGGCGCGATATTTTCGCGACAAACGGTTATCGACACACCTGTCGCAGCACCTCATTTATTTAGAAATTATCCTTATTATTATTATTATTATTACTGCCGAGTTAAAATCAATAACGCATATATTGAACAAGATAAGGTGTTCCCTAAGATAAGTATACTTAGCCACACCCTATCTGTTTTTTATATATACCGAGTTATCTTTGCAACTTGAATGTATCTGGTAAAATTATTACTTACGATTACACTGTCATTCTAGCGAATTCTCGTTATCTCCGAACTTTGCTCGGTACATAATACAAGAGCGCGTTGACGGAGTATACGGTTAAGAAATAATCGTTTAACCGTAAATAAATCTAAAACAAAATTTATATAGTTACCGAAATTCGAAGATATGGAACGAGATTAAAACGTCGGGCAATAATGCCTACTAAAAAGGACTTACGAAGTCAAGTTACACCTGGATCGCACAAGTTAATCCTGCTAAAAGGTAAAAAAAAATCACGAAAATTAAATTATCTTATTTAAACATTTCAAGGTGAAACATTTACGTCGATCTGTACCAGTCTGTCTCGCTTTATGGAATTACACATTGGAACTGCAGCAGAAGAGCGTATTTGTCTATTAAAATTTTACAAGGTGCGTGATATGCGCCCAAGAACCTAAATTACTCACGGTACAAGAATTTTATGAACTGGGTCTTCTAAATTTTCTTTTGAAAAATAATAATATTTTCATAATCAGATGGTGGAACTAGGATGCGAAGTAAATACATGGTTTCATTGCTTCGCTTAATAAGGCGCATATGAAAGCGGAAACTATATACGCAGGAGCTACATTGTATAATGAATTACCGATGGTTCTGAAAATAAGTCTCTTTAATTATAAACGCGTAAAGAACTGGCGCGTCATATATTTTATTTGGAAAATTTGAACTTGAGGTAAATGCACATAGAAACTCATTTAAATTCTTTTATCTAGGAGAGCTCTTCGCTTAATAAAATAATATAATTTCGTATACAGGGTGTGGAAACTCTTAATTTCAATTAAGGTCGGCGCGGCATATAGACGGTTTCCTCACTAATTCTTTTGGAGTGGCAGGTTTGGATATGTATGTGTATGTAGATAATGTACTTCGACGTGTATTTATATTAGACTTTTTCATAATGTCTTTACGTACACATTTATTTACGCTAGACTACTGTACATTGATGGATGTATATAATTAACTTTTATATGGTTGTTTTTACTTCAAACTTGCACAAATATTTTTTCAATAAATAATTAATACATTAGAAAATTTATCACATTATACGTTATATTTAAGTAAATTTGATTTTATTATTATTATTATTATTTTTTACTAAATAAACATAGTCGGTGGAAAATATTGATATTTATTCGAAGTGAATCTAGAGACCTAGCTTCAGTATTATGAAAGATTATTGCGCACTATAGAGGTTCTCAGATAAGGAGCGTGTGATACTATGTAGTTGATTTATATGAAGGAGGAGAAAAAATTGAAACGTACAGTCTATTCCTAATTAAAGTATGTAGGAAAGCATGTTTACGTAACGTGTACAATTGTACGTTCCGAACATTACGGCTGTGTATTTATGTATGAATCTGTACAATGTAGATTATAATGAATGTAGTCCCAACTGGGTTATAGTGAAATACACAAATTTCTTATCTCAAATTTTTATTAAAATAAGTTTTGTTTGTGTATATACATGAATTCTAATAAAGTAGTATACGTATATATGTGTGTACATATATATATATATATATATATATATACTTTGATGTTCCTTATGTCACGACAGTTAATCATATTATTTACTCATATATTTAATTATTTATATTATTTATCGCTTAGAATACTATTCCCGTTCGGGTAATTTAAGACGATGTATTTCCATTAGGTTGCGCAATATACTTCTTAATCAGGATTCCATTCCAAGGCTGTATATTTGTAAGCCTGGATCTTGAATACTGAGGTATCAGATAGGATATCAACAGAAACACCACGATAATCATGTAGTACAACTTTCTGTTGACGGAAGTCACATCGGTCGTCTGTTTTAACATTCATCCAAAAAAGGTATTTGTTAAATTTTCCATGTCCCCCCCTAAGGACTCGCGCGTGGTATAAAAATTTGGTTCAAAAATTGTATTTCTACAGCTAACAGTTGGGTAGCCGCTGTCTCTATTTTTTATTTATATGTTGGTTCCGAAATTTATCATTTTTGGTCGTCGTCATATATGCAGTCGTCTAGCATGATATTGAAAACTTGATTTGCCTGTGACTACGATATTACATTATATCGAATAATTTCACAAATTTGTGCGTTAACATTTCAGATTATTACGGTAACTTCTTGGGAGAGTATTAGTGTTGCGTGAAAAGTATCGAGAAACTCTTCATCAGCTTCGCTATAAAATAGGGCGTAAGTAGTTATTAGGAGGGTCATCGAGTAAAAGTGATCCGAAGTTTTCTGAGTAGAGACGTTGCGTCATCTGGTCGATCCGTAGTTACTACGTTATAATAGAGTAAAATTAATTCAAAAGTTTAGTGCCCGGTTTTGATAGACAAAATGTATTCCTACGCATCCGCTTATACCCTAAGATAATTTGCGCATTAATTTGAATAAATTGAAATATTTAATCGCTATTATCATTAAATTTTGATTAATATATAAGTATTTCCGTTTAAAATTAACCGATTATTTATTTTAATACGTTTAATTTTTCTTATAATTAATACGTTATTTTGTACTTACACCTGTATCTGAGTCTCTTGGTTTTTTTATTGTCATTTTTACATTTTTCAAGGAAATAGCTTATTAGCATTAGGGTTTATTATTATTTTTCAATATTCAAAACCGCCTAAGTATAAATTTGTTATATAATTTTAGTATTTTCTTGTTTTTATATATATTCAACGGTAATGTTTATTTGTAGGAAATTTATTAACCAATGTTTATTTACTCACTTTTGTTCGAATATTACAAAATTTTATTATTATTATTATTATTATTATTATTATTATTATTATTATTATTATTATTATTATTATTATTATTATTATTACTTTGGAGGTAGGTATCGTAAGACCTGTTTTAAAAAAATCGATACGAAGCAAGTGTGTCTAATTACATCCTTGTTTCTATACTTTCTACATTTGCAAAAATTTTGAAAAATGCGCGAAAGAGATCATGTTGAAATTTTTCCCGAAAACAAATATGTTTCAGCCGAAAGCAGTACGTATTTATTTCAGGTGAACGAACAATGTTTTATCAACGTAATTAGTAGATCTTTAGTCAGTTTATGTAAAACAAGGCATAGAAAAATACACTTGTACAGATACTCAAATACTCTCACACACACGTGCAGGTTCAGTTAGAGAAATCTAGGTTGGTAATGGTTAGTAGGAATATATAGATTTTGTTAATCGACTCATTCTGACTTTTTAGTCGAACTAAATCATATATTACCGCTTGTAAGTAAATGAGACACAATTACTATTGATATATAAATATCGATTAATCGAATAATACTGAAAGTAGGTGATTATCTAAATTCATACAGTGTTCTTACCAGTATTGCGGACCAGTCGACATTTTTCCTAATAACGTGTATTATCAAGCTTATCTTGATCGGCTTTTATAAAACGGAGTAGAAGACAAATGTGTAAATTTAAATTCTACTTAAAATTTTGTTAGTTACAATTTTTCAGATGGACCTCAATGCAATGCTTACATACTTTCTCCTAAGTTGAGATTAGTTGAGTGTGAGGAAACGTATCGGAATTATAAGACACTCTTCCAAAACTATTATGCTAATTTAAAATTTAATCATATATATTCTAATAAACCAAGTACCGATGAAAAAATTCGAGTGGTTTGAACAGAAATAATTGATTTCGTTAGCGGGTGTATCTTTTACGGACAATTTGATTCATCTCTTTCTTTCATTCATCACATTTTTTTATCATCCGTAGTTTAAATAACGATCTAATAAAATTTTGTGTCATATTACGCGTGTAAACATTTCTGACCGTTTAGTTTTAGATTCGATATTAACGATTCAAATTTACAAAAAGCATTGAAAAAAAAACATATTTTACGATAAACTTACAGTTTGTATGTTAGCAGAGCGTGTGTAAATAAAAAAGTTTACTGGTTTATTTCGCAAGTAAGGCAGTGTTAAAAAAAATAGTCATAAACGTTCGCCCATGGATGACACACGATACCATAAGTCTAAGTCGGAAAGAAAGATTTTATTACTCATCCATATATTTCTGGAATGTATATTAAAGAAGCTACAGGACGACACGAATGAGAAGCGGTTGTTGGCGATTATAATACGCTTTGATAATGAAATACTTGTAGCGCATTGCTTGGTGAATATATCTAGTCGGGTGAGGAATTTTATTTCAGGCCGAACGATTACTCTTGTTAATCCAGTAAACTCTTTCATTTTTTCTTAGAGTTCACGGCAAATCGTATTAAGAATACTATCCTATCAATAATCAAATAAATCATCTTTCGGTTCAGTATATCAATAATTTTACTTTTTAAAAAGTACGCAGTTTTTCTTGCATTACTTAACGTATTTATTTAAATTTACTTAATGAGTCGTTTAATAAACGCGATAAATTACCCTCAAGTCTTATAAACTGGAATGATAAGTTCCGGTCACAAGTTTCTAATTAGGGATTTATTTCTATCCTTTCAGACATTTCAACAATTTGAAAAAATATATCATAAGAATAAATTTACTCGGGGAAAATCGATTTTTTAGCGCTGTTCCTTATAAACACGTACATTTCATTGCAGAAACTTTAGAAGCTTATCAGTGGTAGTGGTATATTTAGATTCAAGGCGTTTGACACTCTGCATAATTTTACTCAACTTAAAAAATTACATATTTGCGGTATAATAGATTTTATATATTCTTCTTCTTGCAGCGCGTATCCGTTAACGGATGTTCGCGATCAAATTAGATATTACGGTTTTGTTCATTGCTGTCCTAAAGAAGAGTTCTGTGGATGTTACTCGAAACCGTGTCTTTAAATTCCTGAGCCAAGATATTCTTCTTCGTCCCATTATTTTGCCTCGAAGAATTCTCTGCAATAATTCGTATATCTTCTTTGATTTCTCCTTATGTTGTGCAATAATTTCCGATTTCCAGTTCTTTGTTCATCATCAATAAAACGTATTTGTTAGTACGTTTCTGCGTCCAAGCAATTTTCAGAATATGACGATATAACCACATCTCAAAAATACTCGTTTTTTTTCTACATGCTTTCCGTCAAAGTCCACGATTCCACTGCATATAAAAGTATTGTAAATACATAACATCGGAGTAGTCTAATTTTTGTTTGTAAATTTAGGTATTTACGTAATAATGCTTTCATTCGATTAAATGTCTTGCTTTCCCTATTCTGTATTTTAATTCTTGAGATTGATCCCAATTCTCATTTTTCTCAAATGTATACGAACTCTTTTTATATTTTCGTTTTTTAGCTAACTTTTGGATGTGCTTGATGATTACCGTATATTTAGTTTTGTTAAAGTTCAGTTTCAAACCAAATTTACCAGTTACTTTCTACTACTTTGTTCATATTAACGTTTGAAGAACTCTAAAGTTATCTGTGAAAATTACAATCCGCATATCGGAGATTTTTCACATCCAGTAACTAGTAATCCTTCTTCCGAATCCTCGAGGGCTTCTTTAAAGATATGTTTTGAATATATGTATTGAATAAAATTGGTGATAACGCGCATTCCTTGCTTCATAGATTGCCTTAGCCGTAGACTTCTCCCCCTCGACCTTTACGTAGGCTTTTGTAATGATTCGTATAACCTTATCGTCTAGTTCAATTTCCCGTACAATTGAAATTATCTTACTATCTTGTACCCGATCGAAGATAGTCGATGAAACATGCGTAGATGTCACAGTTAACATTTGTAAATCTTTGGAATAATACTTGTAAAGAAAACAATGCTTCTCTTCTTCTTGCTAAGGCATTTTGGAAATTGTGTTTTGAATATTTGTTATAAATTCTGCGTAGAATAATCTTTAAAAACACTTTTAGGAGGTGATTCGTTAGACTTATAGTTCGATACTCGTTGCATGTTCTTGCTCCATATTTTTTTAGTAAAGTAATGAATTTTGATTTTAGCCATTCATCATGCGAAACTTTCCCTTTGTCGTATATTTCGTTAAAAATATCATTCAACCAATCATTTTCGGATATTCACTGCGAATTTTATCTGGACTTGGTGCTTTTCTATCTTACATAGAATTATCTGCATTTTGTACCTCACTTATTGTAATTCTTTGGTCCGGACTCAAATCTGATGGGTATAAGACTTGCATCATGGAATAATTCTTCTATATGCTATTCCCGTGTTTTTACACGTTCACGTTTCCCATTTGTTATTTCACCTCGCTTTTTTTTTTTTTTTTTTTTTTTTTTTTAAGCGGGAGGTGGAAAATCTTCAAAAGACACTGATATAACAAAAAATTTAGTTTTTTTTATTAATGCAGTGCATATAAACAACATACACTGCAAGGGAGGCAAAATCAGCGTGTGGGATTTTTACCCACTAAAAACCACCTCCTTCTAGAACAAACGGGAGTTTTAATATATTGATGGGGCACAAATGCAGAGTCCTCCACACACTTACATTAACTTATTGCGATGAATGAAGGGATGAGATTTCATAGTCCCTTCTTCCATCAATTACAATAATTAAAGAGCTTATGCCAAACTTAAAAGAATAACTTAAAATAATAAAAGAACGAAAAAATTAAACATCAAAACATTTGTATAAATGTAACTACACCACAACTAAAATAACAATTAGCTTCAAGATGAAATAGAAAAGTGAAAAAAGATTGAATTATAAAATAATAAATTAATAGAAAAATAGTATCGGAAAATAAAGTTATGTACATCCATTGCAAAACAAAATAATCTGAAGAGAAAAGAAAAATACGTAAAACTTCAGTACAACTGAAGAAAATAAAAGAAAACTTAAAAAATAAATAAAGTACTTAAACACTAATTAGAACAAAGTTAAAGATTAAAGTTAATTAAAATAAAAATTAAGAATAGTTGACCACGCTATAAGAACTGCACCGGTTTTGGGGTCACGGTCGACTGAAAGGCCAATTGAAAATTAGGAAATTTTAAATTTAAATCGCATTACCTGTTCTGCCAGAAAGAGAAAGTTTTTCGCTTCTCTACCAAGAGGACATACATCAGTTAATACCAGACTTGCGACGCAGGGCAGTGAACGCAGGGTAGATAAACAAAGTATGTTGTTTCACCTTGCTTGTTGATCAAACATCCGGTAATTCTTCTTTTGTATGTTTCAGTTATTTCCTTTACTTTTTTTTTGGTGTAATGTCGATCTCCTCCTCATTGCTATCTGTCGTTGATGCATAGATTTGAATAACATTTATGCATACTAGTTTGAAGCAAAATTTTAGCAACGTTATATGCCTTCATACTGGGATAAAATTTGATGCTTGTCTAGATATTTATTCATTTACTCTCACTACCGGACTAGTATACAGAATTATTATATTTTCTGCACATTTTCCATTGTTAGGCCATCTCATCTCACTAATTCCCACACTATTTATCTTCATTCCCTTCATTTTTTTAACAGCGTTCTGAATATTTTCCGCTTGGTACGTTGTGTCGACATTCCGGGTGCAAATCTTAATGGCTGACCCGGGTATTCTTAGCAGCCTATGACCATTAAAGCCCTTAATATTTTTGTTTTTGTTTTCAGCCATATTTTATATACTAGGAATAAAAATACACGGTAGTTTTCCGCCGTGCGCTGTAGCTTTGCCGTTTATAGTTAATATCCAACCTACGCATCCGCTCACTTGAATGTAGCCGTCCTCAATTTCCACAATTGAACGTCTACATACTGAAATGCAGCTGCCCATTCCAGAGGTGTGTTTATTTGATAGCGGTACTACTCGCCATGTTACAACAATGTCATAGAAACTATGTAGTTTTTCTTGAGATAATACTACCCACATACTACCCACTATTTCCCGCTATTGTTGCCGCGGTTTGGTCGTGGACTACTTATTCAGTGTAGCCGTCCTCAATTTCCACAATTGAACGTCTACATACTGAAATGCAGCTGCCCATTCCAGAGGTGTGTTTATTTGATAGCGGTACTACTCGCCATGTTACAACAATGTCATAGAAACTATGTAGTTTTTCTTGAGATAATACTACCCACATACTACCCACTATTTCCCGCTATTGTTGCCGCGGTTTGGTCGTGGACTACTTATTCAGTATATTCGCCGTTAACCTTTATATCTGAAGACCTTTCACAATCCGCCAGTTATAGCGAGAATATATTATTCACTAATAAACTGTTAGAAAAAGCTCACGAGATTAATTGCCTAGACATCATTATTGGTAGTAAATAACGTGGCGCATAAATATAAATTATATTTAGCTCGACACTTGAGCAAATTAAATTATTTATTTTATTATCTTAGCCGAGTATTTACTACTAAATATATTCGCGGTTTTTATCTAGCGTTATATGAGCTGAATTTAACCTATTCAATAATTTATTACGGTGGTACAGAGCCTACTTGCACATCACTTCATAATAGATATTAAAAAGTTCAGTATTTAAAACGGACCCGATGAAGTTGAACATTTATTACCAAAACTAAAGCAACTTAATGAATTAGCTAAATTTCGCGTTTAATAACGGATTTAAATTTTTTATTAGTACTCCCGATAGTAAAACTAGAACAGCAAAAACTTGCGAAGATAAAATATGATGGTCGTCATATAATTCAACTCTATACCTCTGCTTGTAAAGGCAAATCTTGAAAATTATAAACTTAACTTCTTTTAAGAAGTTTTATATGTAAGTGATAATAATTGTTGTGTTTTTCCTCTTATAATAAGTTCAAAAATAAAAAACCTACGACGATGATTACCTAACGTACCTTATTGATTTTCCCCTTTTTTATCAGTTTTCTCATTTATTGTATAAACGAGATACCGGTTTTTAAAAAATCGTTGATTGCAGGACAAGAAAGCGTGGTGGGATTTGAAAAATTCGAAAATCAAAGAAAACCTAAACTAGTTTAAAAGCGAATAAGTTCACGAAGTTCGAAAGACTTTAACGACAACGTAAAAAGGGCAAAATAATAACGAACAAGTTCAATAGAGCAAAGACCAACCAGAAAGGACTATAATTGATATCACGCGATACCGTATTAAATTGGAAATCTTCAATAACGAATATAGAGCTCGGTTAATCGTCGGATGATGAGGTGTATCGAATTTGATGCGGTTCTTAAAACGATAAGAAATAATAAAACTCTTAGAATAATATATTAGCAGAAATGATAAAAATGAGCTAAAATAAAACTCGTTGCACGCTTTTTAAATTAGTTGAACAACAAGATGTATTTGGCCACCAGTGTGAATCATTGTACTTGAATGATTGTTCTAATTACAAGGAAAACAAATACAATTAAATACGCAGAGTATAGAACTATGAGTCTTATCACGCATACATCGAAAACATCGTTACGAATAATAACAAAACGCTTAAAGATATTTAAAAGAAAAAATTGAAATGAATCGCAATTTGGATTCTGTGGTGTGAATTTATCGATCACAGATGGAATAGGAACATTAAAGGATGTTGAATAGGGATTGATGGATATAAAACGAAAAATTTCATCGATCATACTAAAGCCATCGATCGGGTTAGTTGGCATAGGCTTTTTCCTTTCCTCGAATAAATGAGATATATGGAACGATGAATATATATATATATATAAAAGAATGTGGACTCTTTCAAATACCTCGGGAGCTGCATCAGTAAAGATGCCAATTTGGAAAACGAAATAGCGTACAGATTACGAAATGCATGTTCAACATACGGAAAGCTATCGCATAGGGTACTTAATAACAAAGATTTAACAATTAAAACAAAGACGGCAGTATATAGAGCCATAATACTTCCAACGTTGTTGTATGGAGCTGAATCTTGGCCAATCGTGCGGAAACATCTAAAAAAAACTGGAAACGTTTCATCAAAAAATGAAAAGGAAAATATTAAACATCAGCTGGAAAGATTTTATATTAAATGAAAAAGTTTTTGATATATCTGGAATGCAATCTAGAATGCAAATATTGACTTCCAAACGACTCAAATGGGCAGGTCATGTCATCCGAATGGATGAAAACCGAATACCGAAAAGATTGTTGTACGGTGCGTTCGGATTGGGAAAGCGACATGTTGGAAGACCAAGATTGCGATATAAAGACGTTATTGCAAACGATTTAAAAATAACAGGGATAAACCCAAAACAACCAAACTGGGAAAGAAGTGCCGGAAACCGAAAGGAGTGGATAGCGATCGTACAAGGCGCAGTCGATAATTTGGAAACTCGCCGGTGGAAGTGCAAGAAGGAAAAGAAAACGTCGAATCCAAGCTTTGGAACAGCAGACGAAAAGCAACATCAATTCAAATGCCAGCATTGCGATTTCAGCAGCAGCCATCACATCGGCTTAATTTCACATAATCGGCATAGACATCAATGAAGGACAGTACTCCTCCTCGGAGTCGAGGGAGTTCAGAAGAAGAAGAAGATATCTATATATATATATATATATATGTATACATATAATATGCATTTAATATATGCATTAAGCGGCTGTTATTTGAGTCCACCAAAATAAATAGAGCACCGTGAGAATATTAATCTATCAAAAAATTTTACAGCTAGCGTTATTAAGGTATGAGCTCGAGAATTTTGAATTAATGAGAAAACATAAATTATTCGCTGTACGAGAATTGTATGAATTTCACGAATTTGTTACGAAAATTAATAGTATTTTCAAAATTAGAGTAGGTCATAGTAGAACTAGGATTCAAAGTCGTGGTTCCCCTCGCTTTAATAAGATACGTATGAGCGCCAAATACCGAGGGTTTAAATAAGTCCCCCCTTAATTACAAAACGAAGAACTGGCGGGTTATATTTTATTTACAGAATTTGGACGAAATTTATCCCGAAACTATTTATTTCTATATTCTCTCTTATCGGTGCCTGGAACAGTTCTTGAAAATGGTATAATTTCGTATGTTGAATCTCAATATTTTGCGTTAAATCTGGAGCGACCTCGTTAACAGAGATACTTTTACAGAAACAAGTTTTCGATAGATATATCTTTAACAGTGACGACTTTTGCATAAAGTTTATGTAGGTTTTATTTTATTTTGCGCCGAAGAGACACTGTTTAATTTTTAATCGTGTAGTTCGCAGCTCGCGTTATTAAACAGAAATTCACGTTGTATATGTGTACATGTCTCACACTTACGCATATGTATAAAAACGTTTGTAGTAAATATAAATAAACTGTTAACGTTGCGTATTATATAGGAAAAAAAAATTAATTTTAATTCGAATTTATTTATTTACGTATTTATAAATCAATTCGATCGGATATATATATATATATAACGCAGAATTACCGAGAAGTAATGTTCGAATAGAATGAAGATGGAACTGTAGACGTAACGTGCAAAAATTATTCTTCGAGAGTAATTTGTTAAAGTTTTGTGTATACGCTCTTACATACCATTATAAAGAAAAGACCAGTGAAGAAATACTCGAAGTTGCATTGTCATAAAATGTAAGCAACTTTAACCGGGTAACTTTATAAACCCACGGATATAAGCTCACGTAAGGCGAATATTTAACAACGTAACGCTATCTACTCCGCGGCTAACTTACTATTATTACTACCGACCTTACCGGTAGTGCTGCTGTTCGTTGATGTTTACAGAGAGTTCGCGGCTAATTCCAGAGTATATTTTACGCCCCGTAAACTGGCAACCGACGTCATTATCAGCGTCTACGTTCTGTACGTAAATTCCGACTCTATCGCCATTCGACTAACTTAACAGACAAACGAGGAACTTGGAACTTTATCTTTACGCGTGAAAATTATTATTTCTTGCGGGTTTTTTTATTTTTTGTTTCACATATTCACAACGATATCGTCCTACGGAAATTTTAACACACGCGCATACATACTAGATCGTTCCTAACGACGACGCTTCGATAACTGGATGTTGCGTATATATTACATGTCTTTTATCTCATATTTATATACATACGCGTACATTCGTATATGTACACACACACACACATATATTCATATATAACATATATACCTTAAAGAAATGTGAAAACCGTGTTCCGGGATAAAACGATAAACTAGAATATTTTATTGGCGAATTTTCAGCTTGGTCGAATTTTTACCGGGAAAATCTTCGACGATTGTAGTCGCTAATACGATGCTATACCGGTAATGGTATAATGGCGATGGGTTGTTCTCAGAAGACGATTCTACCTCGGAAATCGTCGCAAAACACGATCTTATCTCCTAGTTTCCAGACTCGACTGTATTAGAAAAATCCGCCCGCCGCCCTTGTAAATACGCTAAAGGAAAAAAACAAATAGGAAAAACCGGATTATCAGCCGCCTCTGCTCCGATATTATTATTATTATTATTGTTAGTGTTTCCTTTATCTTCGTATCCGCGCGAGTCGGCGCTTAAACTATTTACGCGGAACGTAATGATTTCTGCTAAATTTCTTTCGTCGCGATGAGACCAAAACGAGTATTTTTCGTTCGAGATGAAATTAACCGAAGGAAAAAAGAAAGTAACGTGCGGATGATAATGATAATAGTATAACTATAACAGATAACGACTGTGGTGTTGACGATGGTGATTAAGGCCGTTATTAACAAGGAGTGTAGTGATTTCTTTTAAAGAAGGTAAGCAAGAACTATAGCTAAATATACAGGAATTTACGAAGTCTGTTACAGAAAACGCCTTTACAAAGGGCAGCAAAAGAAGCAGGGCCGAAATAAATTTTACGGCGTCGCTCTCGCGAGATGGCGAAAATCTAGCATCATCAAGTATAACGGTGCTGTTTAGGAATACGCGATCGTATGAATTACAAATGACTCGCGCCCAGGGAAACACTTGGCCAGTATGTTGCGGAGCTGAGGCGTGTACGATCAGTCACTAGTTGAGGGAAATTACCTTCGGTCGCTATCCTCGAATTATTAGAGTGCCGACGAACAGCTGGATAGATTTATTCCGTCAGAAATTTATTTAGTTAATCTGCCGAGATCTCCCGCGCTTCCCTTATAGGATCGAACTAGAAAGTAGAGATGAAGTTTACGCTGTACAACACAGAAACTCGTCACCCGAGATTTTGTCATCCAGTTGACAAATCGAAATTACGTATCTTGTTGTTGGACAGTGGCCCTACACAAGGACGGTGGTAGGTAATTAGTTCGAACAGTTGACACTAACGCAACTCCTCAATTGCGACACCACTTTAACTATCTGGAAACGTCAAAAAAATTTCGGTTACAATCATTTCCTGTACATAAGGGAATTTTAACATATCGTGTAAAGATTCGATCTAAGTAAATCGAAGTTCATTCATTCAATGTTATTCGAAATGGTTTTGCAGTCTTTGTAGCTGGTTTATAAACACAAACTACAGGCATAAAATAATTTTTGTAAAATTACTCCTTGATGTATTAAAAATTTGTTTTACGCACACGGTGCGGAATTTTTATTAAATGTAGGAAATAATATGTTTCGGTAAATGTAAGTCTATCCGTGATAACGCCTAGTTTACCATGTTCTTTCCAGTCGAGATGAAGTTTAACGGAATGATTCCATGAAAGCCCATTAAAAATTATTGACTCGGTTTACTCATCGCTTGATTTTCCATTTTGGATATTTTATCTATTGCTCTTTTTTATTTTTTTTGTTATTATTATAATTTTTTTTATATTATGTATATCTGTATATCTCCACATGCTGCTTGTAACTACTACCAGGGTTATTGCAGCATAAGGAGATATACCAACACCAGCCTATAAAAACCACGTTTTGTTACGTTAGGTGTGTCAACGGACGGATATATATATATATATATATATATATATATATATATACCTGTGTACATATATCCCGTTCACATATACCGCGCTACCAACACACGTCGTCAAACCACATTTATACACGTAGGTAGGCTTATTCTTATATATATTTATATATATATATATGTGTGTGTGTGCGCGCGCGTTTATATATATACACACACGTGTAAAAATTAAAAAAAAAAAACTATATCGAATTTAGTTTAAAAGTCTTTAAGCTTCATTTCTTCCCTATTTTTTTTTTTCAAATTGTCGGATTAAAATGAGCATCGCGGTATATCATACATGTACAACAACTGAATAGCTTAAGAGTTATAATACTCAGAGCTACATTAGAGTGTGTAATAGTAATAACACTACAATTTAATAATAATTTTTTTAAAAAATCAACTTTATTTAAATAAGTCAATACGTATATAATACGACAGATTCTTAATGTTATTTAATACGATTTATAAACTAGCTCTATATTAGAACAAAAAATAAAATTTAATAATTTATTTTAAAAATTAACCATGTAAGAGAAGACGCAGATTTATTTAAATAACACAATGCACATATAATATATATGTTCAACAGATTCTTCATATTAAGTACCTAAAACCTTACCACTTAAACTCTTGCTCTATTAGGCGATCAAATAGTAATAATAATAATAATAATAATAATAATAATAAAATTTTAATAATAATTTCTTTTTCACGAAGACACTACGAGTTTCGTTAATTAAAAAATTCTCAATTACAGACCGTGGGGAATTTTTTTTTTTATACATTAACCGTTATCAGTCGTTTGTAGCAACTACGGCGACTATTTCCCCGATGTAATCTATCGTCTTGTGGGACAAATAAACTTCATAGATGACCATTTTTGGTTATTATCGAACCGGGCAATCGATTTTCTGCAAACTTTTTACCTTTTCCCAGTTCACTAGTTTCACCGACTACAGTATCATTAGGATCGAATGAAAATGATAAAAACTTAGAACGAATAATAAACTCAACATTTGTTTAAACAAAAGAACCGATATAAATCTCGGAATTTTTCAGTATGCGATCAATAACCCGATTGTTTAAGCACGACCTAAGAAGTGTTCGTTATAATAGAAGATAATCAGGAAAATTGGAAAGGTCATTTTTTCTTCCATAACGCCAACATTAAAATTACCAGTAGTTTTTCACATATATATAATAATAATAATAATAATAATATACGGTTGCAATCTAATGGGCAATCGTGGAAAGAAGAATATTGTTTTCCGGATGGTTTCTGAGGGGTGAAAAATATAAATTATTGCGGAAAACAACGATTAAGGAAGAAGGAATATGAAAATGATTAGGACGTCCGGATAGATAACATCCGCCCCAAAAATGGATCGAAATTAAGAAAACATAGTAGATTTAGTCAGAATAGCGAGACGTTGAAATCGATACACGATGACTATGCAATATCCATATTAGGTTGCATAAGAAGAATAATAATATTAACTGGACTACTAAGAAGGACGAACAAAATGCCACAATTCGTACATTAAAGGGTTTATAGTTTTAAAATATACGAGTATAGGTGTGTAATATGTTTATGTGTGTGTATGCGCGTGTATGTATGTGTGTATATCAAGTTTACAGAAGGTTCCATCAAGTCGAAGACTAAGGAGAAAATCGCCTAAGACGATTTTGTTTAACAGGAAGATTAACAAGGAATCTTCTATGCAACGTTTCTCAAGCAACCCAGTATGGCATACTTGCCAATATACATATGTCGATACACGCGTGACGATGTAAATATACGTTACGACAATGGCAGTCGTATGTTACCCTGCGGAATAATTTATGCAAATAAATGTACTATAGACGTGAAACTTATATATATGTGTGTGTATAGGTATATTATGCCTTTACTTTGAATGTGTAAAGAAGTGAAAGGTACCGGTAACAATGTTAGACGTGCTTTCTTAGATGGAAATTAACAGAAACACGTATGAGTTTTCGTATACATATACGCGAGTATAATTATTTTGTTAATTCAAAGCAAGTACAGAAACAGACTATGTTCATTTTTTGATGAAAATAGCATATGCGGTTCAATCTAGTCTACGTGTTGATGGATTCCTTCTTAAATGCATTTAAAAATAATATGTATTCATATTTGCGTCGCTTCAACGTGGACGATGGAATTAAAGTCCTTCTTAAAGAAAAATAGTCATTAAATGTCAAATGTAGGATTCTTATAGAAGATGTAAATTGAAATAAATAAAAAACTTTCGACATGTAGGACATCAATCCGAGGACACAATAAAGGGAATATTTTATGTATATGAGTCAAATGTGGTGGAAAATATAATTTATTTTGTTAAGGTCATAACTTGTGTATGCTCAATGTTGAGAAAACCATCGTTATAATGTATATTATGTCTAAAAGAAAAAAAACTACACCTCGGCGCGCACGGAAGAAGTGAAACTTAAAACTGTTTTTCCAAAAAGACACATATTTAATAAACTCGCGATTTCGTACAAATTTCACAAAGAAAAGGAACGCACTTTTATGCTCAACTTGACATGACGATGACTCAAATGTTTTCGTTCTCAAATCCACGTCGCACATAAATCCTTCGTGCAGCGAATATTTGAACAAAAATGCGCAAATATATACACACACATATAATATATATATATATATATATATATATATATATATATATATATAGAGAGAGAGAGAGAGAGAGATTTCTGTACATGTTTGCATGTATGTATGTAAACTGAATATACACGTCGATGAGTACAGCATGCGGGAGAGAGGAGGATCCCGACTACACTGTGAGAATATGCCCCTGCCTAAGTGTCTATGTGTATAAGTTTCTCCCTCGTTTTACCGGTTAACTCCCCATATACAACGTGTCAATAGAAGTTTTACTAAAAACTTTAAACAACTGTGACAGACCTTCATATGCAAAATATATAAATTTAAATCCGAACAGTGTGCCGTCTAAGAACATACCCCCGTGCTTTTAGCTGCTATCGCGTCATAGAAATTCCTGTTAGTAATTTTAGTAGTCGCGATGTTCATCGTGTGGTACATTTTTAAAATATTTATACAAATACGTCGAAAATTATATACAGTTCGCTTAAGCAACAGTATTGTAACAAACGTGTATAAAATTTATAATTTTGTGTCAAAAATTTCGTAATATACAATCAAAAGGGATATTATTGCTGAACATAAAATAATGAAAAATAATGACGGTAGAAAACTTTTTGATGTTGACTAAAAAAAATTATAGCGAAAGCAAAAGCTCAGTAATTTATTCTAAATTTTCTGAAATAATTTAATACCACGTTGACTTAACCAGCATTGCAAAATTTTATAGTATAAAATCTACAACTGAAACTCGCAAAAAAAAAAGTGAAAATAAGAACTTAATTAATCTATATTGAAATTTTAATTATTTTCAGGAACTCAACATATTGATATTTTGCCACTATTTGAAATCTACCTTTTACGAAGAAAGATCATTTTCGTTAAAACGCAAATCACGTAAAAAGACTCGGTCATGTAGTCCACAGGGGAAATTTTATAATTAAATACGGTATCGTATATTATGTTAAATTGCGGAATAGACCAGATCAACCGGTACCACCATTTTAAATTTCAAGGAACCGATGTGAAAATATCTCGGCTAATTGATATGGATGAACGTTTGTAGTTAATTTCGACGACTCTGTGTGTCGCCATCATATTGATGACGAAAAATATCTGAAAAAAACTTTTGGCGGTTTTAAGGGGGGTCACTTTTTGGAATTTCGATTTTTATAAAATTTCGTTAAACCCGATTTAGTAGATATTAAAATGACAAGATCGAAATGAAAGGTTGTTTTTAAGTACGATCGATAGGTTTCGAGCTACGAATTTTTGAAAATTTCCGACCTGCCACCTTTGGCAGAGTATAGCGCACGACGTATATATTTTTAAACGATTCCACCTATTGAAATAGCAGTTTCTATATAAGATCTATCGTATAAAGCGAAAAAAACTGAAACGGAACCCAAACATTTCAAAAAGAGGACAGCACACACATGCACCTCAAATTTCACTTTTTCGCAATAAATCGCGAACGATTCGAAATCGGCAAAAATAGTTTAAACGAAAGTTATGCGGGATTGAAATACGCGTCTAACGATAGTATAGTTATATTTTTAGACGTTTTTAAGGGCCCTATGGATAGATAGGGGCTTCGGACAGGAGTGTAGGTCTATCATTTATGTAATAACGTAAAGGTTGTCAAAATTAACTGGTAACGAGAAATCGCGAGTTTAAAATTCAGTTTTCGATATTTAAAAATTTCTCGAGCGATTTCTGGTCGGGCGATTTTACAATGTATATATAATATAAAATACGATTTAGCCTTTCTTTACCCGGTGACAGAATTAATAAATGTATTAACTTATTAGCTGAATTCAATATAATTTTTTATATATATACAAGAAGATGAACATGCGCACTTACGTGTGTCTGCCATAATATTTGCACGTGTTTGTACGTATGTATGTTAACTGAATATACACGTATATGAGTACAACATACGGCGAAGAGTGGACGAGTATGAGAATATTCCTACGTATGTGCCTATTTACCTATGTATATAAGACTTTGGCTCACGCGCTCGTTTTACGGGTCACCTTCACATATACAACGCACCAATAGAAATTTTACTAAAATTAATATTTATCACTCTCCCCTATCAATGACACAGCAGAAAACGAATTACGGGCGATTTCAATTAGTCGATCGGAAATGAATCTATACAAACTTAAGTACACAATCGATTTTGTAAAGCTAATATACGTTTCTGCGATTATATCAACTGATCAACCGTAGTCGGTAGTCGGCTGACTAGTCGTTTACAACACTTTCTTCCTACTATTGCCTCGTTCTTTGTGATTCTTTACTTTCAATGAAATCGACGGTAACGAATTTCTAAATGGGCGTATAATTTTAATTATCGACGCTCTGTAGATTATGGTGTTCGCTTAGTTTTAAAATTAAATTAGTTCTTTTAATAAAAATATTACCGAAATGTAAAATAATTGCTTTCAAAATCATCTCGAGTTTCACGAAATATCACGAAAACTTATAGAATCGCTATTGGTAGGCAGTCTCGATGCAAAAAAAAATTATGTTGTTCACAATTGTACAGGTAACCGGGAATGAATTCGGTAAAACGATTACTTCGGTAGTAATAACAAAATATTATTTAACATTTAAAAGAAATAATAATTTAATTTACGGTGTTATCAAATATTTGTATAGGGTGTCAGGATCGACCTAGTTGTAAAGTACCACCCGGTGGGAATTGTGAGAGCTAAATATGTGTAAATTTATAGCTAACTTTACAACACGGATAGTACTAATGCCTGGGTTATGTTGGACAGTTTGAGCTAGAAGCGTATAATAGAAGAAAACGCATTTTTTCTACTCGTACGTAATAATATGTACAATGCAAGTCAAGGTTGTGTAATATTTACTAAAGTACTGCAAGCTTTATTAACTTTAATTGAGATATTTGTGGGAACTACATTAATATTTCAAAATCGAAAAGTACGGTGAAGACTATAGGCGATAAATAGAGTGTGTCGGATACGTTAACGGGATTAGTCATGTTAAAGCTTAATAATTCGGAAGGTGCATTTATGTCCTTCTTTCGGGTATCGGGTTATAAAGGTATTTCAAACAATGGATTCGTCGATTCATTCGCTGAAGACGCGTCATCTAATAGCCTAGTACACAGTTTCGCGCAAGGATATCATTCACTCTGTACAGCTGGAGCGTAAGGATCAACTGATGTACACTGAGAGCGTTAGTAGACCACCGCCAAACAACTTCAATCGTTTCTTGTTAAACTTCCACGATTCCATAGTTCTTCAAAAAGATTAATCGCAAGGGAATCGTACTCATCAGTAGATTTGGATTTGGACATCACTTGTCACCTGACATCGTCTTTTCCATATGCAATTTAAAGAAATTACCTTCTGTCCCCTCCATTCTGAGCAGGCACTCTGCAATCCCGATCGTGTTTTTTTTCTAATGCTCTGCTTTGCACCGTTACATTCTGATCTTTACCTTATCTTACTACATTCTCCATGTATTACAACCCCATATAGTGTATCGTCCTTCACCATCTTGATAATCTACGGTTCAAGAAGATTATTCGGGAAGCGATATTACCGATCGGTAGATTACGATTTCGGCATCATCCTAATCGTCTTTTCCGTATGTAACTTTTATCGAATGTACCATTCTGTCCCCTCCATTTTGAACAGCAATCTGCAAGAGTTCCCGTATTCGAATGCAAAAGCTTTCAAAACGATCGGTAGAGAACTTTTCAGAGATTGGCGATTAAGCACTAAATGAAAATTAAAATTGTTATTTTTAAACAATTTTACTCGCTACGTTAGAGTATACACTATTGACTAGCAATTTCATTTTACCATTTTTACTTGTTTCCGGACGATGTCGTTTTTAGACCTTCTTACGTCTGCTTCGACGTACAAGGTATGAATCTCCTTTTACCATCCGTTGTACAATGAAGTCGAGAAATCCTGCGGAAGAGAGCGAGGAGCCATTTCCGATTTAATTGCCATTGCTGGGAAACAACAAACTATATACCAAAGGAAATAGGCGTAATTAATAATAATGCGACGTAGTTTTGTAGTTGACGTTACTGAAACTTTTAAAATTAAAAAAATAAAAAAAATTACCTACACCGCGGTTTAACGTTTTTAAGAGATAATATTTTAGGAGAGATTTCGGAACTCTATAAATGGAATGAACAATATTATATATATATATATATATATATATATATATACAGATATAATATATGAATATATACGAACATAGAATTTTGTTTCTTATTATTATGCAAATTAAAATGCCAACAATACCAGATTTTTCCGAGCCATCATTTGCTATTATCTTAATCGGATAAAGTGTAAGCTGAAGGAGTAAAACCCGTAATTGTAAAAACCGATAATAATATGGGTAATAATAATGATAATAATTACAGTTATTTTCGTAATAGTAGTTACGTAATGTACTAGTAGTGGTAGTAGGGGAGTAGTATTAGTAGTAATGCTGAATTATAGTAATAATAGTAACAATAATTATAATAATATAAATTAAAGATATAATAATAATCATGATAACGGTAAGGCGATACGGATAAAGTAAATAATAATTATATTAACCGGCGATAATTAATCACGAGAGTTTAAATTTTCAGTTTTAACTATCCATTGCTAACCGAGAACCAAACCCATTTTCTTGCATTCGGCTTCTGTATTTGAAAAGGTTAAAACCGACAACTCCCTGTGCTAAACATAAAGAAAACTTTTTTTTTTTTTATTAGCTCGACTAAGGTATTCTCTACCGAAGAAATTGCCTTCAGAATAATAACCATCGCCCCAACTGATGAATCTTTCGTATCTAAGTCAACGACCTAGTTAAGATCGAATTTTGCGGATTCTACTTTTCTCCCCCTTTTGATTTTTCTCGTTTTACTCTTTATTATCGAAGACCGTCCTACTACCAAAACGTTCGTCCACAGATATCGTCCTTTTTTGACCGACTCTAATAATCTATATATATATATATATAATTTAATAATCTTGCCGTCTTTTCCAGCGCTCGATACATCGATTACTCCGACGGTCCTGTATTCGAAATTGACCGAGAAATAACGACATAGAAAGTGGTAGACTTCTAATGAGACATTCATTCAGTTTTTACAAAATTTTCGAAGACTTTTTTTTCGACCGTTGGTCGCTGAATGAAATTTATTTTATCAGATCTTCCAGATCTCCTGGACGTTTTTCGTAAACGAGGCTCTTATAAAAAAGTCGCGTAACTTTGAAGTCCTTTCGAAACACTCTTTACACTGTCGTGACTGATTCACGCCGACTCTTTTTCGTTATAGGATGTTGTGAAAAACTGGACAAACACGAATCTCCCGTGGGTACACTAAACACGGAGCACGCGGTTTTCGTTGTAGCTGCGTTATTAAAAACAGAGAACGGTCCGTCTTCTGTGGGTCACGGTATTTATTTAAAAAAAAAAACTATTTTACATGCAGTGGAAGTGAGTTTAAAAATGAATGATTATATTTATACAACGTCCTAAACAAATAACATCGTAGAGTACGTATTTACATATATTAAAAATAAAGCGACGTTTTAGTTTTACGGGGAAAAATTAAATTAAGAAAAAACTCGCAGAACGGAAAAGTGAAACTAAACGATAAACGATAATTATAGACTGATTAATCTCGATACATTTAATTTATCAATCGAACATAACTAAACTTCGTAATCGAGACAAATAATTATTCCTTCACAAGTCCTACCTCAACACTCGTATAAAGCATTATATAGCGTCCCAGTACTTTGTTACGCTTGCCCTACCTCTAACTCGATATTAAAAGCTTCCTTTAATAAATTACAAATGAATTCGAAATAAATGCCTCGGATGCATTCTCAATGTAGCTATGTCAGTATTGGTAGCGCGCATACACTGGTCCTACGTTAGAGAGAACTATCGACTGACTTTTTCCGTAAATGCTCATACCGAAACAACCAGGTCGTCGATTGCCAGTTACGATTTCAGACAACTTCGTTTCATGTATATTCCAAATCTAAACACAGACGACTTAAATATAATGTAATAATTAATTATAATTTATTTATTAGTGTTTTAACCTCTTTTATTGAGCAAGTACGATGCCAATATTACCCACTTCCATATATATATATATATATATATATTTTGCAACGCGGTATTAATTTAAGAACCGAAGACTGGAAAAATATATTTTAGAAGTTTCAATATTAAAAAGTATCGTTAGTAATTAGTTATTAAGAAAACTCGTTTATTTTTATGGATATTATTTGATTTTTTTTCGCAGTGTTTAACTTTTTGTTCACATTTACTCTTTGTGTTCTTACTTCGATATTGCGGTAAGATGTTCCCGGTACACAATATTTGTAGCCCGCGTTTTTTTTTTTTTTTTTTTTTTATCTTTATAATTTTATAAAAATATAATTATATTGTTGTAAAAAAACAAAAAAACATAAAATAAGTTATAAAATCACTGAATTTTTTCTTATCGATGAAACATAACAAAGCTTTTCGAATGTTAGGCTATTATCAAGTGAATATTTAAAAAGATAGAAAAATATAAAAAGAAAAGCAAAAAGTATTAATTTTATTTCTTCGTTTATAGTGTAATAAGTAAATGTGATGAAAGAACAGGAAGGGATCAGATACTGCTGATGGTGACCACACAACTTAGGGGACTTATTTAGGAGGAATGTGAAGATGAGGAGGAGGAGGAAGAAGTTGTTTAAAGATTGTCTCTCGGCCAGTTTCTTTTCAATCGACGTAATGAAGCAAGTGGCACATCACGATTTGTTAGTTGTTGAATAGCTGGATTAGCGGTATTTCCTAGCCTGCTGAAAAAGAGCTTGTATCTTTTTTTGGGAACTTCTGAAATAGTTGGTATCCGCAAGTCGGAACGTATAGACTGGTTCGAACCAAGGAGCGTCTATAATTTTACGTAAGATTTTCGATTCCATCGACTGTAAGCGCCGGATGTTAGTTGGGTTAGCAGTGCCATATAATTCAATCGGTATTAATGAAACAATTTACCAGTAAATGTGGTCTATTTAAATATTCTCTCGATAATAATGGCCTTTGTGAAATAAAAAAATTTTTTAGTGATTTTAATTTCTTTTTTGTAGTTTATTTTTAAAAAAACACCAAATTCTTACGTGTGATAAAAATATCCTAATTCAGTGATTATAATAAAAATATTGAAAATATATATATATATATATATGATTTAAAGATGGTACATGTGTAGAAAAGTATGGAAAACTCTAAAATCTTCTTCTTCTTTTGTTTATCTACACAAGACATCCTACTGAATTTTATTTTAAATTCGATTTAAAAGTAGTGCACACGTATTATCGCGTCGATGTACCTATCAAATATTATTTATATTATCGAATAAATATTTCGTTAGGGTGATTTTCTATTATCGTTAATCGTTAATCAGATTTATTATCACTACCATCTGTATCATCATCGTCACGGAGACTCGTGTAAAAGAGAAAACGCATCATCGAAAAACTATTTTCAGTAGGCGACGGACTATATTTGTAACGATGCCAGATACTTATGTAGTATAAATGCTTTTATCTCTTTTTCACTTAAAATGGGAAATATAACGCGGGAAATATAGGCTTCTTGAAATTCGAGCCAAAACTCGTCCGTTCGGAGTAGACTGGTTAATAATTTTTTTTTTTTTTTAAGACTTGTTAAACAAATACGAGCGAATTTATTAATCTGCACGGAATTCCTAATACACTATATTCGCTGCTGAAAAAGTTGTCCAACCGATGAGATTTCGAGCAGAAATCCGAACTTATCTTTCACGAATTGCGAAATCGACGATTACTTATAAATTCTGCCATCATCACGATCAGTCGTAAGCGATCTTTTTTCCTTGCTATCGACGGTTTACATTTGTATAACTAACGATGAGTTGTCGATCTTGGCGTTATATCGTATAACAGGACAAATAGCGTAACACAGTACAAAAAGCTGCTAGTTTTATGTTTAAGATTGATAGACGGCGGTTAGAAATAAACGTCTGATAAAACTGAAGAAGCTACGCTCTTCACAAAGCGATGTCAATTACCTTCAGCGGAAATACTTAGCTGAAGCTCCCTTTTAGGTGCTACCCCGGATTTATTATCCTTCAACAATAATATTAGTAACATAATTGATAATACGTATAAAGGAATACGTTTCAGCAATCTCTAATCGGCGATTGTATTTATCTGTAATTAATACAAAATTATTGTATACGTGTATATTTACCCAGATTAGCCTATACGTACGTCCCGGTTGGCTATCAGTATCGAAACATTTTAAAAACTACAACTGGTTCAAAATCGTTCTTGTGGAATTATAAATATCGTTAAAGGTATACAAAGATTACTAACATTTTATAAGCCTACCTTCTTATATTAGTAAATTATCCGGAAAAACATCTGTGCCTCGGAGCGCAGGCAAAAAGTAAAATTTAAAGACGTTTTAACTAAATTCACTCAATATATATATATATATATATATATATATATATATATATATATATATATATATATATATATATATATATATATATATATATATATATATAAGAATAAGCCTACCTATGTGCATAAGTCGACGCATATAACGCTACAAAACCGGGTTTGAAAGACTGGTGTTGGTAGTACAGGTACATGCGAATGGGATATATATATATCCATCCGTTAATTCTTTGACACACCTAACGCAACAAAACGTGATTCGATAGGCGGGTGTTTGTATATATATATATATATATATATATCCGTCTGTTCCGCTTGTTCCGTTGCTCGCTCGATTACTCGTTTTGCAGGTTAACTCCCTATATATAACGCGCCAATAGAAGTTTCACTTCAAAAAGTTTCACGATAAGTGTACAATATGTCAAAAATAGATAATTTTAGGTGACTGCGATAAAGCCTACGCATTATGCATTAGGTATAAACATTGTAGAATTAAGCATCGTTTAAAATTCAGAGTCCAAATCGATTATTTATTATGGCACATGTGAGTTTATATATGTGCATCTATATCTCATCTATTTTTTTTTTTTTAAATATACTTTATGTATTGTTTCATTAATCGTTCGGATTATGTAATACTATTTAAGTTAACTGTTAATAAGGTGTACTTAACTTTAAGAACCCCTTGTTACGAAATTCGTTGTCTTG
Organism: Coronaproctus castanopsis; assembly: GCA_032883995.1. Lineage (NCBI taxonomy): Eukaryota > Metazoa > Arthropoda > Insecta > Hemiptera > Monophlebidae > Coronaproctus > Coronaproctus castanopsis. Next base: position 53,335,697 of record CM065053.1, on the reverse strand, counting down.
AAATAATTTTTGACATACGCGCTTAAATATACTGAAACTTTCTTTTTATCGTATTTAAAAAAAAAACCTACGAAATTGAAAACTGGACGCGTATACGTTCGGCCAAATTATCCTAAATTAATTTTTTGTTGAGAGTAGTATGATATAACCCGGGATAAAATATGGGAGAAAGCATCCGGATGCTTTTTATGCACAATCTACAGCCCGATTTATATAACTGGTGAAGATTAATCAATAAATCCGAAGTAATTCTTAAATATTTTGTTTGGACCAAGACATGCAGCATTAAGAACAATGTGGTTTTGGAAATCTTCAACCGGTGAATTACTTCATATAATAATAATAATATTGAAAATATGATTTTAGCATTAAAATTGTAATAATGAGAAACAGAAAGATAAATAAATACGAGATAACCTCGTTACGCGCATAAATGCGCGAACGTCGGACGTTTATTTATTCTTTATCTTATATCTTATCCTTGGGCGCGTTGAATTATCAGTTGTACTTTGTACATGAATCTACGTGTAGAAAAGCGTTGCCCTGAATGTGGATTTTGTCGAGTGCAGCGGTTAGCAGGCCGGTTTTTCATTTCAATTGTGCCGGCATTAAGGCAAGCTATATGGAAACGTAAAAATGTTGATGTGAAGACGGCTTGGAGATGTTCATCATGTAAAACACGCCGACATGCGTTCAGTGTATGGCATATTACGAGTTGTCAAATGTAGTATAGCTGAATTACAGGCAGTTTTTAATCTGCTGAAAAAGAGCTTGTATATTATTTTAACTACTTCTCTGAATCAGTCGCTATACGCACGTCGGAACGTATAAATTGATTTGACACACGAACCAAGGAGCGTCTATAATTTTACGTCAGATTTTCGATTGCATTTACTGTAGGCGCTGGACGTTAGCTGCCTTAGCACTTGCTATATAGTTCAATGCCATAAATCCGAATCGGTTTTACGACTGAGTTGTACAATAATAGTTTGTTCTCAATCGACAACCGATAGCTTTAACGGTTTTCTAAAAAATTAATAGAGGCGAGGCGTATCGCTTGCGCGTATCCTTAATTCTGTTACTGATACATTTACTTGAGTTTTATATCAACACACACGAACCAAGGTATTTAAAGTGATTAACTTTGGGGGATGGATGTATAGACTGATTGGGTCAGCCGTTTACGCAGGGTAAAAGTAATGCGGCTGCTTATAGTTTGATTAACCCTGATTCTCCATCTGGTTAACAAACGGTAAATCATAGTTAAAATAGTCCTGAAGTTTATTAGATACAATAACACCGGGTCAGAATCGGATGAGAGAATGTATGTGACGTCGGCTGTAATAACGCTGTATTTTTTCATTAATCGTGCGCAGCGTAAACTCTATACAAGGAAGAACCTATAATACTTGCTTGAAGCGGAATAGTACTCGTGAAAAACTTATTTACGAAATAACAGGAAAATTCGAAAAGAAAAAGAAATGCAAATAGCGTGCAATTAAATTGAAAAATAGATTATACAGTTAATTTAATTAATATATAAATACAGAAATATATAAAATAATAAATATATAAAATAACAAATAAGAATTATGCTAAAAATCGATTCTTTAGTCGGCGATGTTACGTAAGCTGATCGTATTAGAGTTCCCTACGACTTTAAATTGTGAATTTCACAATTTTCATAAATTTTTTTAAGCAACTTTGTTAATATAATTTTTTTAGCAGGTTTGTTAATATTGAAAAATAGGAGCTCAAGGTTTAGTTGAGAATGCATATCTCGAATCCGGGCAAAACTGATGGCATTGAGATTCTGCAACAAGGATTTTGTAATAATTGTAATTGACAATATGTACCGTCTGCTGAGAAAACGATACGTTCCGACCATTCGAAATGCGATTTTGACGTCGAATGTTAAAATTACCTAAGACGAGTAAATTAATTAACGACGAACTCTTATAAATGAACGACGACGAACAGAAAAAGAAACGAAAGGGTTGGACAATTGACCAGACGAATAATTTATTAACGGAATAGAATATAAAGTAAAACCAGATCGAGATTTAAAAAAAAAATGGGTTAAAATTACGTCGACGTAAAAACACGAGCGTTCCCTAGACACGTTGTTAATACCCACCAACGGTAAAGTTGAGAAAAGAAGAGAAAACGACATATCAGCAAAATAGTTTAATGAGGGCAAGAAAAATGGAAACGGTTTTCCAATTAAAACGAAATATATACAACGAAAAATCCTTATCAATAAATGCTAACATCAGACATTACAATACAGTTATCAAACGTGAGTGTCTATATGCAGCTGAATGTTTGGAACTAAATTACATAGGAAAACCTGAAATATTGGAAAGGAAGGAAGGGAAAATTATGAGAAAAATTCTTGACCAAAGAAAAGGAAAGGAAATGTTCAGGAATAGGTCTCATAAAGAGCTATATGAGAAAGTAGAAAAACTATCCGATACTATAAGGAAAAGAGCACGTATCCAGAGAATGAACGATAAAAAAGAATCTCACCATTTCAATAGATTGAAAACCAGCTGGAGGTGGTTTTTTTAACAAGAAACAGGATCTCAATGAAGTGCAAATAAATAGTTCAACGATGGATGAATTTGGAAATAAAATTCAAAAAATTGTTGGATTTAAAAAAAATCAAAGATCATCGAAGTGGGCAAAAGTGGACGGACGTTAGGAAGAAAGAGAAGAAAAAGTTTGTTGTTCTCACGTGGTTAATAAATGGCCAAATTCGAAGAAGATACGTATGTTTATGAATTCATCTATTTGTATATCGTTTATACTAGAATATCCCCTAAGATTTATAAAATTAAATAAAAAAGACAAAACCGAACATAACAGGTTTTAAAGCTCAATTTTAACCTTTACACCCCCCCCCGCGACGGATAGTATGAAATGGATCAAAAGGACATTTTCGAATCGTTTCTTTCAAAATTAGTAAGTTTTCGACATTTCCATCTACTTTTAAAGATTTTCGGGCTTATTTTTAACTCGTATTATATACATATATACTCACATTCCAATATATATATGTATGTCTGTAAACTCGGCGATACATCACACGCCGGGTTACTTTCGTAACGACGGCTTAAACACCATTTTTATTCCTTCGACTGATTTATTTTCGACCCATCGAAAAATAATGGAATTTTTCTTCCAACTATATATAAATTCTGTCCCGATAAATGAAATAAAATGAAAATGACAAAAAATATCACGTGCTAGGTAGGTAGAAAGCCTATACTGAGGAAGAATTGACTATGAGTGGGTGTGTGAAAATCGGAGAAGCTTGTTGAGAATAATAGACAAAGACACACAAATATCCTTAGCGACGGACGGAGTGTGTTTGTATATATATATATATATATATATATATGTGTGTGTGTTTTCAACTCGGAATATTAGTTATCGCTACGAAAATCGCGCTTCTATAATCTCCGGATCGTATTTAGTTCGGATTTATAGAATCGTAGATGATAGTAATAATCGGTTTATCGTTCGGAGCGAATCGTTTTAACGGCGATCGTGGACGACATCCAGGGGTCGGTCCGGATCTTGCTTTCATTCGATATAATAACGGGGGTGAGACCGAGTTATATTCTTCTTCGGTAGGAGTCTCTAGTTCTTTTATTTATTTCATCCGAGAAGTACTCTTACGGGAAGACGGTGAAAATTACTGCGGCCACCTGCGAAGGAGATTGCAGTCGTGAATTATTTGTCCTATAACAAATCCGAAGAAGGTCGGTCGAGTTATTGTTAAGATTTCGCACGTATTAGCTATTGAGAACGTAATTTTCTACCAGATGGATGCCGTGTGATGTAGAGGGCTACAAATAATGCTGATCTATTTTCGGGATATATGTTGGCCGTTATTATTATCATATTTAATTTGGTTATATATATATATTATATATATATAAGAAGAATATATATATATATATATATATATATATATATATATATATATATATATATATATATATATATAGTTATATATTTTATTTAATATGTATTATTATCATTATCATAATCCTGAACGATGGTGTCAGAAAATAAAAAAAAAGATGTACGATTATCAGAAAATCATTTATAAAATTTTCATTTATTTTAATTCTTGGTCTAATTTGTGTTTTCGTTATCCCGGTTATTATCGTAAGTTAAAAATTATTCAATTTATTTTTTCGTCCTATATGTATATATAGTGAACAGTTTTTTGTTTTACAATATCGTTAATTACAGAAGAAAGAAGACCTGTCTCAGTTTTGCGAATCATCAGTGACTTCTTATAGACATACGTTTGAAGCGACCAGGCTAAAGTCAAGGAAACCAGTGTGTATGTGTGTGTGTATTACGGCAAACGCCCTGTAATACTTCCTTTCGGTTATGTCTAGAAAATTATTTGCGTTTTGTATTTTTAGGAAATTGACTTATTTATATAGGTCAAACGAATGCCATTAAGTGTTTATGTACCGTGTGGGGGGATATTGCGACTGAAACGGTTAACAACACTAATTCTAAACTGATAACGAACAACCCGTATCCAATTTTTCTACCCAACTGTTCCGGTTTATTTTTTACACGAACTTCCCGACAAAGTTCAGTATGTAGAGATACCTGACTGTGTTAGCCGCCGGCTATAAGTTTTTTTTTCTATCGGTTTTCACACGGTTTAACCCATTACAAATTGTAATATAAACAATTAGATAAAAGTATAGTAGCTATATGGCGCAGAGGCTGGAACATAGACAGCCAAGTCTTTCGAATATCTAGCAGGATGTGAAAAGTGGTTCGACTGTAAAATATTACGTATCCCCTAGATATGGAAATTAAGTAATTATGAAGTACTGAAGAGATATAGAAAGATATCTAGTAGAAGAAATAAAGAAACGGAAAATAAGTTATTTTTGTCATATAATTAGAGGAATGTTAAAGCTCATAATTCAAGGAAGAATAGACCTGGAAGAAAGAAAACGACATGGTTAGAAAATATAAAGCAATGGGCTTGAAAGTATTGAAAAGCTGATGCGGGCTGCCGAAAATAGAAATATCAATGCTACGATGTCAACGCGCAGTAATGCGTTAGACACATGAAGACGAAGAAGTTATATAAGTTAACATCACAAGTGAACTTATAAATGTGCGCATTACCAGTAGCATTGTTGTTGGGTTTTTTTATGGGCTTCTACAAGATTTAGCGATTACAAATTGTAATATAAAAATTTTGATATAAATATAGTAGTTATATCGATAAGTTATAATCACAAATGAACTTATAAATGTGCACATTACCAGTAGCAAGTGCGTTTTAACCCTATAACGGTCAATTATCTAACTGTACTACGAAGCAAATGAATTAGCCTTTAGGTCTATATCGACACTACGTCATCTTAAACTTTTACGTACGCTTAATTAGTTCAAATTACTATTACAAATAGCCGACATGATGAAGGATTCGAAATAACCGTATACACGAATACGAATTTTTTACACAAAATAAAAACAGCGCCACTATTCATGTAACATATTTGAAGAGGACATCGCAGTGAATTGTTTTCGTAATACAGTACCTTTTCAACATGTTATTCTGATTGAAAAAAAAAAGAAAAGATCGTTCTGGCTGCGCTACCGCGTATAAATATATATTTTATTATTCATTTCCGTCGTGCTATCTACCGTGCAAACTGTTTACAATTCTGCGGGTTATTACTAATCGCATGTTATAAAAATAAGCAGAAAATTGTCATATTCGATCAAAGAGCTGAAAGAAAATTCCAGATGCATGCTTCCGTTGCCGGAGAAAATTTATTTGACAATCGATAATCAAAGTCGGCAAACCCATGTCAACTCCCGGACATTATATGGAAGGAATGAACAAGCCCTAATGAATTATTCTCGGCAACATGTTCTCCTTTGCTTTCAGATTTATCTCAACAACGTGATAACTGGCCGATTCAACGTATTCATCGCATAAGACGTGATGAAGTAACGATGTTCATTCTGACAGATCACTCGCTCTTATATCCTATCCAAAACCGATCCACCTACTTGCAAACTTCGATTCAACTCGCTAAATGTTCGTTCACTCGTTCATTGTAGGAATTGATTTAGTTTCGGTCATCTTGTTCAGCAATGTCGACCCTATACTAGATTATCCCTATTTTCGTGACAATCATCCAAGTACTCCTAGTAACAGTTCGCTGTGCTTCAATTGTACTAGAAATCATTCATCTACGGATAAGAGACGCCCTTATTACGATAACCTCGAACATTTTCGCATATGACAATATATCAGGAAGAAGTTATTCATTATTAGTGAACGTTTTTCATATTCTGACGTTGCTAACCGTTCAAATAATGCTAGTGAAAAATTTCTTTATCCTAATAATCGTTTCTGAATCGAATCTCTCTCTAAAGCTTTTTCGTCTTATTCGCATTTACTATCCTTCCCTTCTGGACTCGTTTATTACTGCACCACATATTCGTTTGAGGATGATTCTAATTTATGCAGTACGCTGTCAGTATGATCTTCCAGCGCGGGTCCTACTTGTTAAATCGTACTTAGTCCAGTGCTTACATTTGGAAGAAAACCAAATTGCTTTTTTAGGAAAATCTACGGTTTATAATTGCGGTTTGGATCTTAGTTCCGATTCATTTGATCAATTTATTGACGCTATCTCAAAGTTACATTCCACATCATTCCGAATTATTTTCATCTACTCCTTTAGTTTTTTATCAGTTTTCTACTCTACCCTATATCATTAGTAGAACTAATATATTTATCGTAAACCAAATAAAATATAACACCGTTTAATCGCTAAAAGTATTTTTATTGCGAAGCTTTTCGACAGTTACGTCATTTTCAAGCACGCGCAATAAATATTACATATGAATTACCAGAAATGTTTATATAACGACAACTTAAAATTTGATATACATATTTCACTAGCCAGACGTAATTTCAATTTTAGATTTATTTACAATAAATTTAAGTCTAAAATTGAAATTAGGTCTGGCTAGTGAAATATGTATATCAAATTTTAAGTTTCTTTTTTCAATCTATCGATTGGTTGATTAATGGAACAAATCAAATTGGAACAAATCAAATCCGCGGTCTTTTCTTCCATTCCTCTCTTCTTCTGCTTAGTTGTTTTAATTCTTGATAGTTCTTTGTTCCCATAATATCCTCCATAACTTGTTCCATGAATCTTCTTCCCGGTCTTCCTCTTGTACGTTTTCCGCCCGATTTTCCTTCTATTAATTCTGTCAGTAACGCATTATGCCGTAACACATGTCCAATTCATCTATTTCTTCGTTGAGAGATAGTTTTCATAATATGCTTTTCTTCCTTAATCCGGTTATAAACTTATTAATTAGTAATCTTATTCGTCCACTTTATTTTAAGCACTCTTCGCCAACATCAGCTTTCAAAAGCTTCCAGCTTTGCGATGTCTACTTTCCGCAATGTCCAAATTTCAGCGCCGTAGAGGCAGACCGACAAATGTTTTTACGAAATTTTTTGTTACGGCTAAATCCAGTTTTTTTTTATGTTAACAATTTTCTTTTCTTGTTAAATGCTGCTTTTGCTTGTGCTATTCGACACCTCACCTCTGTTGAACATTTTCCATTCCATTGAATTTTGCTAAATACATGAAATTTTCCGCCTGATATATTTTTTCTGATTTAACGGTAATTGCTGCGTTAATTTTTGTTTTGTAGCACACCATGATTTTTGTTTTCTTTTTGTTAATTTTCATATTATACTTATTCAGAAGGTTATCTACTACATTTAAAATATGTGTCAGTCCTTTTTCACTTTCTGCCACTATGGCAGTATCGTCAGCATATCTTATAATATTTCTTTTCCATTTATCTTAATTCTTTACAATCCATGTTATCTAATTATTTAATAGTTCCATGTATAAGTTAAACAAATACCGTGACAGGTTGCATCCTTGACGTACTCCTTTCCTTATTATTGCTTCGGTTTGTATATTGTTCGTTTTTATAATTGCAGTTTGATTTTTGTACAAATTGTAGAGTACTCGTCTGTCTCTGTAGTCAACTTCTATTCTTTGTAAAGCCTTTTCCAGATCCACAAATGCACAACGTACGTTGGTTTATTTATTTCCATCCTTTTTTTCAATTATCATCTTTAGGCATAATATGGCTTCCCTACATCCTATTTCTTTTCGAAATCCGAACTGTGTTTCTTCTAGTTCTGATTCTATTTTATCTGATAATCTTCTACATATAATTTTGGTTAATATTTCCCAGGCGTGTGATAATAGACTCAGTGTTCGATGTTCTCTGCAACTTGGTAGTTCCCTGTTTCTTCGGTATGGTTACGATTAAGCTTTTTTCAAAATCCTTGGGTAGCCGACCTTTTTCGTAGCATTATTTTATTATACGGAATAGTCTGTTAGTCGCATTTTTACCTAATAACTTCATTATATCTCCACTAATTTGATCTATTCCCAGAGCTTTATTTGTTTTTAGTTCTTTAACTGCCCTCTCAAATTCCCATTCCATAATATCAGGTCCCATGTTGTCTTTTTCTACCAGATCATCCTCTTCTATAGTGTTTTCATCTAGCTCCTTATCAGCATATAGTTCTTCTATGTATTCCTTCCATTTATCTGCTATTTCTTTAGTCTCGATTAATTTTTTCCCACACTTGTCTCCTATTGTATTACTTCTTTGGGCTCCATAACAGAAATGCTTTCTGATTTCTTGATAGCCCATTGTAGCGTTTCCTTTGTTCAAATGATCGTTTACATATGAGCAGCGCTCTTCAATCCACTTCTCTTTTACTTTCTTTGCTTCTTTGTTCACCATATTTCGAAGTTTTTTATATTTTTCTATACCGTCTTTAGATTCCGAATTTTTGTATTTTCTTGTTTTTTCTATTAGTTTCACTATTTTTTCGGTTATCCATTTTTTTCTGATTCGATTCTCCCTTTTTAGTTTGGTTTCCGTTACTTTGGTGATTGCAGATTTCAAGTCTTTCCATGTTTCATCAATGCTGATCTGGCTGCTACTGTCGTTTAATTGATGTTCTATACTGCGCGCTACTTCTTTCTTGTATTCTTGATTTCGTAATAGTTCTCTATCCTATCGTGTATTTTTGTCATTGCTTTCAGTTTTTCTGAATTTCAGTAAACTTCTCATTATTACAAAATTATGATTGCTATTAATATCTGCTCCGATTTCACTTGGTTAATAAATCTTTCCTTGATTAGTATATAGTCAATCTGGAATCTCTTTCTATCTCCCTGTGATTTCCACGTATATCTTCTTCTGTTATGCTGCTGAAATAATGTACTTGCGATTACTAAATTTTTTTCCTTACAAAATTCCATTAATCTAGTTCCTCTTTTATTTCTTTTCCCCAATCCATATTTTCCAGTTATTTTTTGTTCTTCTTTCTCCCCTACAACGGCATTCCAATCTCCTATTAGTATCAGATTGTCTTTAGCTTTCACTGTGTTCAAAATTTCATCTAGTTGTTCATATATATTTTCTACTATATCATATTTTTTTCTAATTGTTGGTATGTACACGTGGACAATTACTATGTCTGTTGGCTTAGCCTCGATTTTAATCATTAATAATCTTCCGCTATACTGCCATATTGCTTTAACTGTTTTCCCCATATTTCTATCCAGAACAATTCAAACTCCAGCTATCTTGTTTTTATCTCCTGAAAGGATCATTCTATAATTATCATTCCAGAAATCACAATTTTGTTCAATTTTTGTTTCACATATCCCAACTATATTTAGCTTCAATTTCTCCAATTCTATTTTTAAATTTTCAAATTAACCAATGCACTTCATTGATCTTACATTCCACGTTCCAAAACGAGTTTCCAATTCCCGCCGTACTTTATTCCGCGCATTCTTAGCACCCCTTTTGTCAGCATTGGCGGGAGATTCGGTGTCTGACGAAACTAGCTTTATTGAAATTAATAGTTCTTCCCAGTCGCATATTTTCCATATGATAGCTGGGGTCTCTAACTTTTCACATTTAGACCCCGGTTGTCAAAACGCAAGTTGCTAGCCGGTTCACTTGGCACATAAATTACATCACTTTCAAGTTCCATTAATTTTCTTGAGACGTTGCCTTGATTATCTGTCAGAGTTAACTCCCTTAGCCTTTGGGTAAAGACCCAAACCGCAAGGTAGCGGTTTGCTATTGAGGAGGTAGCTTTGTACGGTTTTTACGGCGACCTAAACCCGCCGAGGGAGAGACAGCCATAAGATTTATGCAGACTTTTATGGCCAGTTCCTCAAGCTGACCATCTGCACCGTTCTATCGCTACTGGAATCGCCTGGCTGAGGCTTTCCACCAGTACCCACTCTTGGTCCGCGATTGCTTATTTGACTAATTTCTTATTCGCAGCTAACCTACACATCTGTAGGCCGTTCCACTATCCGCTACCTGTGGACGCACCCCATACCGGTTAGAGCTCCGGTCCCCAGAAGGTATTTTCCTCATCGATTATCACAATTTTCTTAAATTATTTGAATTGTTTCCTCGAAAAACTTACCCTGAAAGTCGGTATTTATTTCTTTTAACTCGTGTTAAAAAAAAAAAAAAAAAAACTATCGTATCGTCCTATATATTTGGCTTCATTAAATCCTTAAAAACGATATTAAAGAATTGAAGAAAAATTAGTGATTACAAAATCGTAGCTTACTTTCCAACGAAATGTATAGGTTTCTATTAAACATCCGGTTCTCGAACAGCGAGAAAATGGCAACAACTGTTCGCGATAATTAACGATGTTGACCGTAGTATTTGAAACTTAAGTCAGGTGTACGGTATCGCTCGATCTACAAGAAGAATTGATAACGACGATGGTAAAAGAATTGAACAAAGCCGTTCTGTTACATCGCTATAGACTTTTCTTTAGGTACATTACTACCGTGTTCGAAAGTTAAAGCCTATATATTTCCTAACGGAATTGTTTAATTCGCGTTCAAAAGCGCTACCGGTGAAAGTTTGATAAGGATTAACAACTCGGTCGGTACGGCGTTAGCGCCGACTTTAACTAGTAAAACAAGTCACCATTACCTCCCCTGTCCGGTTTTAATTTTCCAGTAACCATCATAATAAAAACGGCAATAATCACCGCAGTAATAATAGTATAAACAATAATAATAAGAATCGCAATAACAATGATACGAGACTAGCTTTCGTTTCTATAATTACCTCGACCGTGTTCTTTCGCAATACCTTAGCACGACATTGGGAAAAGGAAATCGTCGACTTCATTCCACAATAGGCTTACATTAACGTCGCTATTTACCTGTATTAAGTCCGTCCTAAGTGAAATGAACCGCCTGAACAAAAACTAACGACCAAGTAAGCACATCCCGCTTTTATTGACCTCCTTTCCCTTCGACGATTATAGACCCGGCGCGATATAACCGGAAAAATATTATTACTCTCCCCTGTGGGTTAAGTTGGTAGTAAGTCTATATACAGCTTTTTATTGAAATTAAGCCTATTTCATATATATATATATTATATATATATTAATGTGTGTGTACAGAGAAACAGTTTTTTAATTCGGTTTTTTCTTGAGGCTATACACGAGGAGAACTTTTACTGAAAATTAAATTTCACTACACCGTATTTTCTTCGTCTACGGGTGGATCCTCAAGGGGTTTCGGTTTTCACTTTCTGTAAGACCGAATTCCTTTTTAGGGACCATTTCCGGATTTTACTTTTCAACTAGACGTCATCGTTGTAACGTATTATCACTGCGGAAAACATGTAATGTGAACATAATTTTGAATTATAAATAATAAAAAAATATAGTGCGTTGGCAATTTTCTTCGTTGAAAACCACGTCGATTTTAGTTCATAACGTTTAGAAAAAGTGTCAATTATTCGAAAATAAAAACTTCCAGTGTTTTAGAAACATCACTTAGCAATAAAATTAACACGGTTTATTGCGAACGTAGCAATAAGCCATGAAAACGGAAAAATAGGACGCCGAAGTAACTAAAATCGCCAAATTTTCGAATACATTAAAGGACCCTTCCACTATGTTACAAGTGGACAAAAACAAAAAGGTCACCGTAAGTTTGGTTCCCATTTTCATAGATTCCTGAGTGATCCTGTACTGTAGGCGAAGTAGACGTTGTACAATATACGTTGTTCACTTGCCCTGCATTTACTGTCCTTCGTCACCAAATTCATATAGACTGTGCGGATGTATATCCTCTTAAGGAATCATAGGTTCTAAATCTAAAATACCAAATTCCATTGCTCGCAACTGAAGCCTAAATCAACTATGAGATATCGTTACTGTATTTCTTTTTTTTTTTGTAATTTTTACATTATTTATTCCTATCGTGGTCGTTTATCTGTTTATCTTTTTATTTACATTAATTAATGTTTTAATAGTTTATTATTTTATTATTTAAATAGCCTTTCTCCTTTTTGAGAGTCACTGTTTTTACTTTAAGATATATTTTTTATTATCGGATTAATGCCATTTCGCTGCTTCGTATTTTATTTTATTTATATTAGGTATGAATAATACTTTTTTAACTGTAAGTTTTGGTTTTATTTGTTTAAATCGTTCCGTTAGAAAGTTTTATTTTAACTATTAATTAATTCTTTTTTTTTATATATATATTTCTGATAGAAGTTAATTTTCGTGCACAAACTCGTTATTCTTTATTTGATGGAAGAAATGAGACTATGTGTTCTTTCATCGCTTTAAGTTAATTTTAAGTGTGTAAGTCTTTGCATTTGCGCAATGGACTTCATCTTAAAATTACTTTTCTTTTTTCAATAGAGGGACGGGATTTTTAGTGGGTGAAAATCCCGCAGACTGATTATTTTCCCAACAGTGTGCATTAGGCGCTGCATGAATAAAAACGAAATTTATACGATATCTTTGGATAAAATGGAAATTACGAAGCCTGTAGAATTTAAATAAGCTCTAGGAGAATGGAAAAAGGAAGATGCGTACATAAAGGTGGACAAATGGCGATACATATTCAAAGACAAAATTATTAAAGCCTTATCACGACCGGGCAGGAGAGGCGGAAATTATGGTTATCAAAAGAAACATTTTAAACTGATAGAACCGAGAGAAAAATTTAAAAATACTTTTAAACAAGACAAAAATTTATCGCGCAGATAAAAACACGTACTACAACACTGTTTGTAAAAAAAAAATCAGGAACACGCGGATGAACCACGCGATTTATATAAAAAGCTGCGAATTATTACCGGAGATTTCAAAATAAGAAGCTGGGTCGTAGGATGGCTGCATCAAATAAAAATGAAATTGCACGAGTCTGGAAAATTTATCGTAAAAAGCTATATACAGTAGTATAAATAAAAACAAAACACCGATAGAGCAAGAACCGCCTATTGTGGAAAATTAAATTGAAGAAGCGAGATTATGCATATAAAAAGAAATAAAGCGACCGGATAGATACCAGCCGAAGTAATTAAAGAAGTGAGCAACGCAGGAGTAAAGAAAATACACGACATATGTAAAAGAATATGATGAAATGACCGGATGAATAGAACTATATACATACCTATTTTTGAGAAAGGTCAACTGTCAAAATGCAAAAAAATTATGGGACTCTACCGCTAATATCGCGTACAAGTAAAAGAATTCTTCGCGTAATAGATTCGGAAGATATGTAAAAGAAAAACATTCAGAAGAACAAGCAGATTTTATTAACGGAAAAGGATATCGCGAATAGATTCTAAATATGAAAAAATATTAATTGAAAAATCTCCCGAATACGACGCTACAATGATGTTATGTCTCGTAGACTAAGACGTTTAGCGTTATTTAGGAAATGATGCGACTGGTTCTAATATAAGTTGGCATCGCAAAATACCTGTTGTACTTTATTAGTCGGCTCTATGAACGCAATAATAATATAGTACGCATTTCCGGTCATACAGAATCAATAGAGTTCCGTAGTGCAGAAAATAATAAGGAAAGGCTGCATTCTTTCTCCGATGTTATTCAATCTCTTTATAGCGAATATTTTATGCGCCAAGTATTAGAGAGACCTCTATCGGAGGTAGGAAAATTTAACATCCTACGTTTTGCAGACAGCGGTGTTAGTGTTACGAAGAGAAAAACGACTCGTCAAAATAAGCGTCGAAACAAAATTAACGATAATCGCTACAAAAAAAACTAAATGTTTGAAACTGAAAGGCGTATAGAAAATTATTATTTTTTTTTTTTTATCCCTGCTGTAATCTACGCCTAGCCTGTCTAGGTTATCAGTAGTTGTTATCATAGGTGATTAGAATTTAGTCAGCCCCATCCATTGATGTTGTAGCTAGTTAGTGTTCACATAGCGGCTTTTCATCATAGCCTGCCATTAACTAGAGTAAATCTAGCGCTTTCGTCCGTTGTAGCCGGCGAATCTCCTCCATATTATCCAGTAGGACAATTGCTGTCCAGTTGGTATGTTTATCCAACCTATCAGCATGCTAAGGCTGCGTTTTTAATGACATCATGCACATACAGCTAAATCACGGTGTCTCGTTGCTTACGTACCAAGGGGCATCTGCAAGTGTTCTCAGAGTTTTATTCTGGAATGTTTGTATTATTTTTACATTACTTTTTGCGCTACATCCCCACAACTGGCATCCATATGACCATACTGGCATGAGTATCTGTTTATAAAGTATCACCTTGTTATGAAGCGTCGAATAATACAATTAGCACGAAATCGAGTAGGCTGAACAAAATAATATGGAGACATTCGCGAATTCAGTAAAAATAAAACTTTTCTAGTTTTCTACGTTTATGTACGCATCTGAGGACCTTAGCATATAGACAATTTTTAAACGTGGTTGTAACGACGGATGCTGAAAATACTTTACACAGCTAAACAGACCCCCGAATCAAATATCAATCTCAAACAGACTCCAAATGACGATTTAAACAATCAGGTCTTAATAAAAATTATGAAATTTTTCGGACATTTCATACGGCGATAAAATTCTACATAGTGGTTAATTAAGGCGAAAAGAAGACGACCTCGAGGACGCGTATGATGGATTGATCGCATACGGAAAGACGCAGAGAAATCGTTTGTATAATGTGCACGAGAATCTGAAGACCGAAATCGCTGGCGGAATTTAGTACGACAAGCCAGAACACGAGTTGTGGTCACGGCATCCCTAAGGGAGATTAAGGATAATAATGATGATATATTATAGGAGAATTTTAAATTAAATTTGAAAAATATAATACCAGAAATGTATAAAAACGTAAAAACTCGAATTTTTTCGTTGCGCTGTTTATAATAAAATTTTATCTAATTCAATTGAGACGATAAATAAAAAAAAAATAAAACAATATGATCTTATAAACGGCCATAATATTTACTGTAAGTAAATAATAGATTATAATCGACATAATTATGTTGGTTAGTAAACATCCATTCGTGTATGTTCCTAACGTAGAGAGGTTTTTAGACGACGCGGCATACGTAACAACGTACATAATACTACACGCTAATAACATATATAAAAAACGATTAAACGTGAGAGTTACGATCAAATTTTAATTTTCAAATTAAAATCATATTCGACATCTACAAGGTAACATATAAAGCCGGTAGAAATTCGAAAATTTGAAAAGTGACTTTTCCTAAGATAAAAATAATAATAAAATTTGATAATTTTATTTCATCTCAATTTACACGCTTATTATTACGGAGACGATAAAATGTTATCGATAAAAATCGCGTATTTTTACGTAAATTTTCTTATTAAGCCCGATGTGCTTGCGAATTTCGACGTAAAATTTAATTTTATTAAATAAATAAGAGTATAAAGCGGAAGAAATTGCAATATTTTTATAATATTCGCATAATTACAAAAATTTTAGATTTAGAAATAAATAAGATACGTATATAATATTCTCATAAATGCGTGTAAAATATACTGGCCGATAATTCTTCTAAACATTATGGTAAAAAAATGAGGAAACCAGTAAAATCAATAAAACTCCTCCTCGTATTAGCTGGCTATATCAATTTTCCGATTGACGATAATGTTCACCCGACGTCTTCTAGCAGATTTCGAGCATATTGTTAAACTTAGTCACACACAAAAAATACTCATATATATATATATATATATATATATATATATATATATATATATATATATATATATATATATATGTATATATATACCGCTGGATTTGCAAATTAGACAAACATCGAATATAGTTAAAGATTGAAACATATGACCATACGTCAATAAGTAACAGCATAGAGATTATAAACCCAATGAAAATATGACAAAGGGATACTGTAATTATAACAAAAAAGATGCGGTACTGTAATTACAATAGTAAAAAATAATAATAATAAACAAAAATAAAAAAATAAATAGATAACGAAGAAATAAAAAAATAAGGAAAAAATGTAAAAATCATTGAAAAAATACCACGAGAGCACAAATAATAATTAATTACAAAAAAAAACAAAAACAAAAAACAGGTCATAATAATAAAGATAATAGTTGGACGATATATTAATAATAGTATACTTAAATAATGAGAAACTGTGTTTATAATATCGCTATACGTTTGACCACTCGGATGCAAATGCCTCTAGTTGTTAAAATTTATACCTGATCTGATTCGTTCTAATCAATGTGACGTCCCGGTATTTATTTGTCAGGGGGGTATTCTACCGCCAACTTGGCGGTCGAGACTGGCGACGTAAAATAGTTTATAAAGTTTCCATCATTACGTAACTGTTAATTATCACGGAGATGGTCGGGACACCCCACTCTATATAACATCATACGCGCGTGCATGTGCTTAGCATAAAATTAGCGCCTTCAATGCTAGCCCATTTGTGCGTAAAAGTAAACGTGCAATGGCTAGTCAATTAGAAACGAATAATATACAATGTACTTTATTAACTAAATATTCGTTATGAATCGTTAATTGTTTCTTTTAATTAATTCGTTGATTTAATTTTTATATATTTCCACAGCTACCGATAACAAAATTCTCACGTCGTCGGTGCAGGTAGCCATAATGCGGCGGACCAAAGGTTTCCGACCGAGTTTGCCGATATTCGGGTAAGTTATCTGAAAGTTTATACCGTATAATATGTTAAATTAATTTAAGTTCGAATTATATATAACAACGTCACGTTGGCGTAACTGCTAGAGTGCTCGACTGTCAACTTGACGATCGGTGCTTCGAAACCGATACGGGACGCAGAAAGTTTCCATCATTATTTAATTCTTAATTATCACGGATAAGGAAGTAGCACCCCACTCCGTATAACATTATATGCATGCGCATCTGCGTCGCATATAAATAGTGCCTTGAATGCTAGCTAGTTTTGTACGTAAAAGGATAAAAGGACGTTCGGCAACGAACAATACGACGATGATGATTTAATATATACATATTAAAGATTTTATTGTTACTATATATATATATATAAAAGATTTTATTGTTACTATATATATATATATATATATATATATATATATATATATATATATATTAAAGATTTTATTGTTACTATATATATATATATATATATATGTATTAAAAATTTTATTATTATTTTTGATTTTCTTCGCGATTGCTAAACCGTTTCCATTTTAATTTAATTCTTCCGATTCGTTGATATACGCCCCAAAAGAGTTTTAAACTTTCATTTTAAAATGTAGCAATATTATTATTTAAATTAGAAATTGTTATTTAAAACTTTAACTTATAATATAATGGGCGCTTTAAAGATGGCACGACATCTTTGAGTACACAGTTTATTCCAGCGAAATGAGTCGTTCGGTATTATTGCGTCCGTTTAGTTTATTTCGAAAGTAAATTGAGTGTTTTTATTACGATGATTCTTAGAAAACTATTTGACTCTTCCCTATTATCATTATTCTTCCTTTTTCTTTAACCCGACGACGATTGGTGGGTGACATGCCCTCCTAACTCTGGCTAATTATTTAATTGCCGCGAAAGGGCTTTTCTTTTTCATTCATGAAACTCAACCTGAAGCATGTGTTGAATAGATACGTTAGCATGGTGGTCCCCTTACGAGAAAGTTGTTTAAGAACTGCTGGCGAAATGTTGTCTATACCAGGTGCTTTCTTTGGATTTATGTTTGTATCGATTTCCATGGCTACTTCATACGGAGTAATGGGTTTTATTACGATGTCTGGTTGATATCTTTTAGATAAATTTATGCTCGTGTGTATAACGTGAGGCTGAAAAACTGACGCGAGATATTGCGCAAACAGTTCAGCTTTCTCATCCTCTTTTCGTATCCATTGTCCATTATCATTTCGAATTGGAGCTATCTGAATTTGTGGTCGCTTAAAACGCCTTGTTGCTTTCCATAAGGAATAATCTTTATTTGCGTCCGCACTCAAGTTTTTTAAGAATTCTGAAACGTTATTCTGTTTGAATTCAGAAAGTAATCGATTGAGCATGTTACTTTTTCGATTAAAAGTTGTTTTATCCACATGATTCCTTGATTGATGCCAATTTAATCAATCGGAATTGTGAATTAAGACGCCTTCAACGAACAAAACCGCATGATTTATAATAGTTAGATTTAATACACCTTTAGCGAATAATATCGCACGACTTATTAGTTTATAGTTCGTATGTATGTAACTGTACATATATATATAAATATCTAAAGTTATGGGTTCTATTTTATAATTAATACTTATTTATCTCATAGATAAGATTGTATTATATTAACAATTACAATAATAAAAAAAAAAATCATGAAACTACTTCGTGATCTTTCTATTCGGATTTTACCTATTTTTCTATCTTCTATTACGTTGGTCGTTGAACCGCGTACAGAGTACGTCCTATTGCGGAATTTCTTTTTCTTTTTACTGTCCTTAATATTTTTTTCTTTTTAACGTTGTAACAAATTTAAACGCGAAATGAATATTATTAACCGACGAAAGATTAATAATATCTGATTATTAATCAATTTTAAAGACCATATTACGAATATACTTCATTTATTTCAAATAGATAATTGTAGGTTACAATATACGGTAGCTGTTGACAAAGCATCTCAATTTTAACCGGATCTTAGTTGTGTTCTTTTTTTCAAGTATATCGTATTAATTTTCTCATTATTATTATATAATTATTTATTATTAACTCGAAAATGACGAACTCGTTAAAAAAATATTTATTATTAATTACTAACATTAGAGCGATATTTTAACTTTATTTCGTTATTTCGTTTTTTTTTTTTATTGTTATTAAAAAATCACTACTCCACGTATATAAAATATGTAAGTTTTTTTTTTTTTTTTTTTTTTTTTTTTTTAAATATATTTTTAATTACAACTGGCCAGGCAGCCATCCAGCAATTGGACTGAAACGTGAAGTAACATGTTAGGGGTTAGCATCCAATGATGGACCCCACTGAGAAATTAGGCTAGATCAAACGGTCGTCTACGTTTTAACCTGCGAACATCTAGACTAGTGTCAAGTAGACTGATCGCCAGTACATTTGTGTGTGTCTCCAAACGACTTACATATCGATCAACAGCACGTTTAACCTCATCTTTTACATATGGGATGTTTAAGTCTCGATGCAATGTATGGTTCGATACGTACCAAGGTGGGGAAACAATGAGTCTTATGGCCTTGTTCTGAAATCGCTGAATTCTATTTACATGTACATCTTTTGCGCAACCCCACAACATTAAACCATATGTCCAAATAGGCTTTAAGACTATTTTATAGATCAGAAGTTTATTTTCCAGTGATAAACTTGAGTATTTTTGATTAACATGCTTGTGCCATGTAAGTTTACTATCTAAATACATGCCTAAATATTTGACATCTTTTTCTTGGCTAATAATTACCCCATTTATTTTTAATGGTTGGTACATAAAATTTCGCAATGTGAAATCAACCTGTGTGCACTTGCTTTCGTTTACCCTGATACGCCAACGTCTCAGCCAGTTTTCAACATTTAACAGGGTTTTTTGAAGCTTATTAGTAGTTTCACTATTGTCTTTACCAACAGCTAATAACGCTGTGTCGTCAGCAAACGTAGCTGTTATCACGTTATTATCAACTGGAAAATCAGCAGAATAAATTAAGTAAAGCACCGGACCCAAGACACTTCTTTGAGGCACGCCAGCAGATACAGGATAGATATCAGACAATTGATTTTGTATTTTAACCTGGCATGCGCGATCTTCAAGGTAGGATTTTAGAAGGAAATAGAAAGGATGCGGTAATATTTTTTTCAATTTATACAGCAGACCATGATGCCATACCTTGTCAAAGGCTTGCTTGACATCCAAGAACACACCCGTGCATACTTGTTTAGTTTCAAGGCTTTCTTGAATAGTATGCACAATTCGGTGTACTTGTTCAATGGTCGCATGTCTTTTTCTGAAACCAAATTGGTGCTGAGGAACAACATGTTCCAATTCTAAAATGGGGTTCAACCGCTTCAATATTACTTTTTCAAGGAGTTTTGAAAGGATAGGAAGTAAGGAAATGGGTCTATAGGATGAAACCTCGTCCGGTGCCTTACCTGGTTTTGGTACAACCACTATTTGCGCCAATTTCCAGGACAAAGGAAAATACTGAAGTCGAAAAACAGCATTAAAAATATTTGTAAGTAATAGTATACCTTTTCTGGGTAGTTCCGATAACAGTTTATTAGTAATTAAATCAAATCCCGGACTCTTTTTTTTGTTAAATTTATCAATTATATACTTGATTTCACTGGGAGACGTTGGCGAAATCGGAGGACTTAATTGCAATGGCACACTTAAAAATTCAAGAATGTCAGTTTCATCATTAGTCTGTAAATTTGGTTTAAAGACATCACAGAAATATTTGGCAAATACTCCAACTTTTTCTTTGTCAGTTCTAGCCCATCTACCATCGGATTTACGAATTGGAGGAAGGGGTTGTATAGGTTTGTTTCTGCTATTAACCGCTTTCCAGAGGTTGTAATTTGTCGCTTTTGTGGGTGAAAGTTCTTGTAGGCAGCGTTCGAAGGATTCATTTTTAAAGTTTTTATGTAAAATCTTTAGTTCTTTCGATTTTTTATTTAATAATGTTTTGTAATAGGGATTTCGGGATGATTGCCATTTTTTACGGATATTTCTTTTTTCTTTTACCAGATCGAGTATATATCGCGGAATATTATTTATTTCTTTCATTTTATTAATGTTTGGAGTACATTTCCATGCGATACTCTGAATAGTTTCAGTAAAATACTGAACCGCTACATCTATCTCTGATTCAGTCTTTAGTGATAAATTTATTTTTAATGTTGAGTTTATGAATGCTCGAAAATCTTCCCAATTTGTATATTTATTGTGTAGAGAGGGAGAAGCTTCTTGGTTTATTAAGCCTGTACTCGCGGTTAAAATTACGGCACTGTGATCAGAGCATAAATCAAAATTGGAATCGGCATTTATGTTCAACATTGAAATTCCGTTAGTTATGAAAAAATCTAAAGCATCAGGACGTTTGTTTAAGTCTGTGGGCCAATATGTTGGTGCACCTGACGCCACACAACCGAAATTTTTGTTTAAAATTATCTTATTTAATAGTTTTCCCCTAGGGTTAGAAAACCGTGAACCCCACCTTATATTTTTCGCGTTCCAGTCACCGCCAGAGATGAACCTATGGCCTAGAATAGTAAAGTATTCACATAAATTATGTTCATAAAATCTGTGGTTTGGAGGACAATACACTGCTGAGACTGCAATTTTACCATTCAATGAATATGTCATTATATTTGTTGCCTGAATTTCTTTAGTGGATATATTTTTTAGTTCGTAGTGTTTTATTGTACTTTTAATAACAACAGCGCTGCCACCGTGCGCCTTATGGTCAGGTCTCGTAGTTTTGTAGACGTTATAATTTTTGATACTGAAATACGTTTTATCTGTGAAATGCGTTTCAGATAGTAGCAATATGTCGATTTTCTCAAGAGTAAGGAACATCTCTATTTCCAACTTATTTTGAAATGCACCATTGGCATTCCACGTGGCTATCCGCAACGACGTCATTGTTAATTAATTAATTTATTTGTTAATGCTGTGAGCAGGTTTAGTACGACTGTATTTTGCTGCATAAGCTGGTTGAACATTGATTTAAATTCATTTAAAAAAGTTGTTATGATACTTTTAAAGTCAGTATTGTTCTCTCGATGGTTATTAAATGAACCGTTCACGTTATTATTAACATTATAGCCTGGTGAAGGTTCGTTATTATTGATAAGAGAGTTAATTGCATCAGTTTTGTTTCTTGTTATTTCAGCGTACGACACTATTGGATTGGTTGAACTTTGGTTGTTTCTTTTCTCTGATATTTGAACAGCACTGTTTCCTGATTTGTATCTCTGTTCGTGTAGTTTCTGGTAGATCACACAACCCTTGTAACTTGAAGGATGATTTCCTTCACATAATGCACACTTTGGGGTAGAATTTTGATCTTTTTTGCATTCTGTGGTATTGTGATGACCACCGCATTTTACGCACCTATATGGCCGGTTGCAAAAAGATTTAGTATGCCCCCAAGACTGACAGCGCACGCATTGAGGAATTGTTTTCTTAGGGTGTGGAGCTTCAACCTTTATTTTAGTGTAAAGCAAGTGAGTTAAATTAAATATCTCTTTAACATTGTCTGTGGGCTCAAGGTCTATAAAATGTAATGGTAGAGGCTCTTTTGTAATTTTATGTCTAACATTTAATACATTTCGAGCACTAAAACCTTGTTCTTTAAGAGCTATTATAATTTGTTCATCCGTTAACGAATGGTGGAGATTTCTGATTACTACTTTATATGATCTTTCTTGTTTTAGTTGATACGTGTGATAGTTAACGTCCTCTTTTTTAAACGTAGATACAAGCTTCCTATAGTCATCAATGCCCTGAACATTTACCTTGACCGTATTATTCTTTAAAGTTTTCGCTACAAAATCCTGTTTACCTATAATCGCTGCAATTTTATTGGTCATTGCCGAAAAATGTGTAACTCCATGTATGAATATCGGTGGAGGTGGTGATGCTTTGGGTTGTACATATTTAGTGTGATCGTGATTCGGAACTTCCTCATCAAGGGACAGACGGCTGAAACGGTTACTATTTTTACATTTGGATTCAATATTTTGTGGTGAAATTGGTCGCTTTTGGCTTTTCTCTTAGGTAATTGCCACTCTTCATTAGGACTACATTCGCTCAAGGTGTTGCACACGTCTTCAATTTGATCGCTAATATTATCATAAGAGCACGATGGCTGATTTGAACTACTTTCCAAATTAGAGAAACGTTGTGAGTAATTAGGTAATATTGCTGGGCCTGGTTGCGATAAATAATAAACAGGTTGGTGAGATGAAGTATAAATACCGTTATCAGACTGTACGATATGCGCTTCTTGCATAGGCACTGTTGTATAAGTAAATGATTGAGTGTGTTGCTGTGAGTGTAATGGTGTCGCGTAAATAATAGAAGTAGAAACAGCCGTTGTCGCCATAATGGCGGACAAACGACGCTCTACAAATTACAATAATTTAATATTAGTATGTGTGTACCGTAACCGATAGTTAATAATAATATAAATTGGTTTTATCTCACCGGTAACAACGTGAATGTTATTTGATAAGAATTAATACGAATTAATACGATGGACGATGTGCGATCGGGTAACAAAAATTATCTACATGAACGAACGCACAATACGCGACACCAACCGAGACCGACACGTCTTAAAAAAAAAATATGTAAGTGGTCGTATAAATTGTCCACCACCCTAGCGGTTGAGGATAAATGATAAAATATAAAAATATTACATCAACGAAAGAGTTATTATTAAAATGATTACAGAATAAGTTACGAAATTTAAACATTTACGTTTACATTTCATATATAAGAGTTCGGCAGAAATTGAAAAACGATGAAGTATTAGAAAGGACAAACGGCGAAAAAGAAATATTTGATATAATTAAAAAAAGAAGGTCGAGTTGCTTGAAAAATACGAAATATTGCAGATAACTATAACAGAGTGGGAAATTAACGAAATCGTGCATATGTCTGCTTGCGACACTGTAATGAAGATAAAGAAGATAATTGTATTTAGATATTATCGTTTAAAATTGTATATGTTGGAGAATGTAAGTACAACATTGAAAAATGGGCTTTATAATAAACATAATTCGATTTAAATCTTAAATTTGCATAAAGGAAATTTGTAATTTAAATTACGAAACGAAAAAAAAAAAGTTAGTGTAAGTACTCCCACACCCAAAATACGATAGTTCCCTAGCGTTGCAAGTGATTCAGTTACCACCTGGAGTAGTTGTATGATCGTTATTTTTCATCATGATTTCTGGTAAAAGAAAACCTATCTCTTTTAGCCGTACTCTACTTTTTTTTTTTTTTTTTTTTAATGGGGGTGCCTTTACAGCTTACCCAACGTGATACTGTGGGGACTATCTACATCTTAATCAAGCATGCTGAGATCTCTAAAAATGTCACTATATGGGGAACAACTGTAGGTTATCCAGATGTAAAAGGGACGATACATTATACAGAGGATACTCGAAGAACGTAACAAGATAAGGTAAAGCTTCGAGCGCAATGGTGCTACAGCAGAACATTCAAAAAAGACACGATCGGGGCTGCAGACTACCTGTTCAGAATGGAGGGGGGACAGAAGTGAATTTCTCTAAGCTGCATACGGAAAAGACGGTCAGGCACTACCTAAAACTAATATCATTATTCTTGGATGCAATGTAGCTTGTTAGAATTCCGCCACTGACCACTTATTACGGGGTCCTTTCACCGCTGTCATAAGGTAACAAGCCACATTTATAGTCTACGAAGGCTTTTCTATAATTTGATTGAACTCTTTTGTTTATTAATCTACGCTTCCACTGCGATATCGACTTAACTCTTCTGGATTTTTAGTAGGATTTAAACTAAGGCGGCTATACTCGCTTTGAATTGACGCGATCCCTTCAACGGGTATATGTAACACTATTTAAGAAGCGCTTTCCCGAACATCGATGTTCATGGTTCGTAGTATTCGCTACAACTGAATGTTCTTCCATATTCCATCACCTTGCGCGTCTCCTCGATTGCTCGCTTATACACATCCGCTGATCTTAACGAAACTGACATTGAATCGAGTGAGTCCGTTTGAGAACGAAGTCAGATTCAAGGGAAACCTCATAAATGGAAAATTGTAGACTGAAAAAAGAAAAGAGCGCAACGTCGAGAAGAAATGTTGCAATTTTGGATACAGAAAGCTGCTGAAAAAAAGCAAACAGAAAATTACGTAGTCCTAAGTTGGCCAATTCAAAAGTATATATATATATATATATATATATATATATATATATATATATATATACGTACGCACGCGTAGACAAGCAGATGGATACAGGTATATGGGTGCAAGTGTGTGTGTGTTTTTATTCGTATATAATATTGAAATCGCGAGACAGTACTCTCGTAGAAAATTTATAAATCTATCTCCTTAACGACGTATATACATAAACACACATTTTAGATGTGTGTGTACATTCGAATTAATTGATTCGGAAGTAAATAAAGTTAGCAACTGGAAGAATTTTCGTTCGATTTTTAAACTGTTACCGTTTAAGCTTCATTTGTTCTTGCGTTCTCATCATTTATACAGTCCATTAATTTCGTTTCCCATCGATCGCCTATATCTTTTCCGTCTTATTTTCTCTTTTAATTTTTACTCTTTCATCATCCGATTCGTCTACTTTGTTTTTTCTTTTTTTTCTTCGACTTATATACTTATTTATATTTTTTTGTTTATTTATTTTTTATTTCTCTCAAAAAAGGCACGCGATAACCAGAGTCCAACTGGGGGGGAGGTGAAAAGTTGTTGAAACACTGCCTGGTTATAAACTTTCAATTGCTCCGATAGAATTTCCAAACTCGCTTTACGAATTTCATTTTCTACTTTCTTAATTTCATTTTAGTACTACTACCATCATCGTTACTTTTTATTTATTTTTTCTTTTAGATACTATCATTACTACCACTACTCTAGTTCTAGTATTTTCTATTATTGCTACTACGACTACTACTAATTACGCTTACTTCTGAAACTACGACTCATACTAATATCACCGCTACTGTTATGTCAATAGGCGACTCGAATTTCGTTGTAATTTAAAAAAGTAAAAAAAGCGAAAAAATCTTACTACCTGTAGGCTATTGGCGAGAGCCGACATTCCTCCATTATACAATTTCGTTCTAAAGTCTCTGGTACTTTCTAAAAAGTAACTCGATGAAGGCGTGGAGAAAATTTTTTCGATATTTGAATAGTTTTAATTCGAATATTTTTTAAGCGCCCAAAAGAGTTGGAAAATATATTTCGGATCGGGTTCGTGTTCGTAAGACTTGTACTAGGCGAAAAACGGTAAATTTATTTGACGTACAGATGATAAGTAATTTTTCGAATATATGATAATTCTTACACCTACATTATAATTATTTGTCCAACTTAACATTAGCGGGACAAATCTTTAATGTACTCAAACAAGGAAAACCGCCTATTTCAGTCAATTGATTTCCGCGCGGTGTAGAAACAATACCGATTGAACAAAATTAAAATACAAAAATTTCGAGATTTTTGCGTGAAGTTTTTTTTTTTTTTGCATTGGCTAATATTTCTCACTCCCATGGCCAATGTATAAAAAGAAAGTTTTGAATGCGACACTTCCCGTGTTCCAGAAACTCGTCGTGATTTAAACGGCACGAACAAACGAATATTACTGGATAAACGATTGATCGCGCTAGACCATATGAAAAATATTATTGCGCAGTTTTTAGTAACCAGTCTGCACGTGATAGATGAATAAGATATTGAAATTATAACAACATAACTCAATGGAGATATACGAGACAACTTTTAACCACCAAAAAATTAACTAACATTACGCCACCCGATATACGCGGGAAAATAATAACCATTAAAGAATGACAGAAGTACAAGGCCGATCAACGACTTTCTGTAAATAGATATATACGTTTGAAGCAACACGGCTAAAATCGAGGAAACCAGTATGCATTACGCCAAACTCCCTTATTACAAAGAACTTCGATGTTAAAAAGAAGCAGCGAGAAAACTCGATCAAATCCAGACAAACGAAAACTGATCACGTACATAATAGGAACGGTTTTAATCTGAAAAGAATGGGTACAATTAAATCGCATTCGGACTGAGAATGGGCGATGTAATGATTTAGTAACGCGTTGGAAAATTAAAAATGACGCTGGCTGTGATTGCGGATACCTTCGGTAAACCATTGAGCATATTGTTCGGGATGCGATTTTAACGATATACTTTCATTAATATTCACGATGTTTCGCCACTAGCGCTGAGAATAGAACTTTACATTTCACCAGTCACGCGATTTTTAAGGTTTAAAAAAAAAATTTTTGTGATGTAAATAGTCACTGCACACAATGAGCACACTGGAAAGACGATAAAGACGAGCCAATAAAGCGGCGTTGATCTACGAAACAAAATTATCGACATTATTTAGAAGTTCTCGGTGAAGAAGGGGATGTAATCAAGATTTGATGTTCGCGCCAGAATTATTTGAATGACTAAACCCTCTATATTGCTGTAAGTCCACCATCGAGATGAAGACACAATTTCCGAAAAGTACACTGAAAATAATTTAAGACCAAAATAGACGAGACCATTCGAAATATAAAATCGACTGTCAAACCAGCATGATTAATTTGCCACGTTATTCAACCGACATTCCATAACGGATGTCGTATGGATTATATCCCGAGTTTAAATTCCATATCAAAAACACTGCTACAGCATTATCGTGAAAAATATGAAAACTATTTCCAGTAGAAAGAATTATTGAAGAGCAGAAAATATGTAAAATAACTACAGATTTCGCATTCCTGAAGATATTAAAAAAAAAAAAAAAACTCGTTAGAGACACCAAAAGAACGATCTTCAAACGGTAGCGTTTTGGAACCCTTTTTATACAAATATCTAGTCAACGGGAGAAAAAATTTGGCATTTCATTTACGCTGATAATCTCGCCATCGCTAGACAGTTAGAGAAATTCGCAGATATGGAAAATGCAAGTATACGATCGAATAACGACGAACTAAGATAAACATAACGCGGGAAAACTTTCGAATATGAAGAAAATCCTGTGCATCTGAACTTACATTAAATAGGAGTTTAACATTTCGGGTGTATTGCGAAAATTTAAAAAGTAAAAGAAATACAAGAAATAAAATCATCAAGAAGCTAATTGGAACATGGTAGAGAGCAAAAGCCAGAAGTAGTACAAACATCGTCATTGACATTATGAATAGCGACGGCGGAATACGCTTGCTCAGTATGAGCACAATCAAGCGAACGATACAATGCTTGTACTAAAATTAATAGTTAAAATAAGAAAGAAGCCGGTCCGGATACTGGACATCTAGTGCATGGACAAACTACAGCGAAGGCATGTCAGAAGTCGAGGAATAGCTTCTTAAAGGTAACCGAAAATGTCACCAAACGTATATCAATGATTAGATAGCGGAAACAAAACCATCGAGCTTTGATGACAAGTAAGACAAAAATAAGAAAATAATAGTTGCAGCAGTCAGCATTATTAAACCATTAAATGATCGCCAACGTGGTCATATCTGCCGACAACCTGAAACAAGATGAAGAGCAAATATATGTTGATGAAAGTACGGTGTAAATATAAGAAAAAGGCATATATATATATATATATATATATATATATATATATATATATATAATTATTATAATAGTCGTTCGAGTAATAACTACTCATCGTGACCTCTTGTGTATTGTATCGTGTACCAACTGTCTCCAGCGATTTCTATTTTGAGTAATTTTCATGATCATGTTTCGGGTTTGACTGCTCAGAGTTTCTACCGTGTCTGTTGCAACGTCACTACTAACACACCGTCTAATTATACATATCCTGATTAGTGTGACGTCACATACAATTGTTATTATTATAGTTTATTATTAAATTGTTAAAATTAAACTTTTAAATTATATATATATATATATATTACCGACATTTACGAATTGTCCAGATGGGATGCCATGTGACTTGGGCCACGACCATTAATTAAAAAAAAAATGAACACAACAAAACAAAACACATTTTCTGTTTTTATTAGAATTTAAAAATTTAAAAAAAAAAATTAATAGATTACAGATTTTCCAATGACAGATTACGGATTTTCGAACGCGCGCAATTTTCAAGAACGTTTATTAAAACTAAATTAAATTAAAACTGAACTGAACTAAATTAACTTAAACTTAAAACTAAAACTGTACTGATTAATTTAAACTGAACTGAATTAATTAAACTAACTAAATTAAACTAAACTCAAGATTAATTAAACTGAATAAACTGAATAAAAATTATACTGAACATCTCCTTTTATACTAAAAAAGATGCATATATACTCACATATACATTATACATGCCTAATTAGAACTTTCTAAATTTTTCTGGAAAGATTCGTTTATTATTATTGTGTATATTTATGGGACTTCTAGAACATTCTTTGTACATTTACGTATGTGTGAGTGTATTTTTTGATTGGTTTAACATAATTTTTAATATCCAATCATAAATGTGATTTTTCTGGCTCCACGTGGAGCACCTCACGTGTAGTAATTATCTTGTTATTTAATATATTATAATATTTGTGTGTGTATGTGTGTGTTTCTTTTATTAATACATCGATCAGATGATTTTCAATAACCAATCAAAATGTATTAAATTTCTCCTCATTTTTTTCGTGGGAAAATTAGGCATGTACTTACACATACATATATATATACACATTCACGTATACTTATTGTATAATTAGTACGACGAGAAAGCAACTAAAAGGTTAATAAATCTTGTGAGTCATCTTAACTTATTATTGACCCTTTTACTAACAATATATGCACAATATATATATACACACACATATACTCACTGTTATATAATGTTTAGTTTTACTTATTTTTTAATTCTCAAACTCATCTTATTTATTTATTTATTTTATTTATTTGTTTAATCCTTAACATGTAACAACATGGTTGTTACATATGCCCCGTTGTACTAATTAAAAATTGGATGTGAGAGTCATTGTCTCGGACATCCGATTTTTACTTAACTTATTAATAAACATAAAACAAAAATAATCATAATTTTATATTCTATATCCGCTGTATAACACTGATGCTGTGGAATATTGAATTGGATCTCTTCTCATATTCGAGTGCTGACTGGTCGTGCAGCTTGGAGTGTTAGGCATATATCGTTTGATTGTGCATGTATAGGATAAGTTCTTTACCCAATATCATGTAGTTCTTCTGCGACATTTTGATGAACGCAATATTATAAGAAATGATAAAAATCGTCTTAACCGGTTTAGAGGTGCATCCCCTTGTTTAATCTTCCACTGATGGGATGTTAAGGTTTCTGTAATTTACATCGTTGCTGTTTTTGTTTCTTTCTTAGTGTGAATATGCTCTATATATATACATATATATTTTCTTTTACTTTTTTGTTGACAGATTCCTGCTACCTTGCTTCCTTCTTGACCTTTTTAAAATTACTTCTCCAGATACACGTAAGCTCTTTCCAAAATGATTGTATATATACTGGTAATTTTTTGCTTATATATATATATACCTCATTTGAGACATTTGATCTCCTTTGTTCGCCCTTCTTGGCCATCGTCTCTTCTTTGTCCAACAGTTACGTGTCATTTTTGCCATTCCATTACGTATCAGGTCGTCTTCGTTTTGATCTTGAAATAATTATATTAAATTTATTAATTTAGTTCGTTGTAGCATATTCAACGCCTCGCCAGTAATAATATTATTTTTCGTACACTGCGACCCGGTATTACTATTATTTTTACTTTTTTCTGTTTCATTTCCATCTTCACACGATACTTTACGTCCTAACACCCAATATACGCGAACCAGATCAACCCCTCTCCTACTGGCTGTGATACTTCCCACGCTGCTAACTGATGTTTGTACGGTTGAACATTATTCACAAACAGCGGTTTATAATAATAATATATATAAATTATTCTAATCTAAATTTGACCTTATCCCTTATTATCGACTTATTCGGTTTAAATTCGCACATGCACACAAATTACAAAGTTTTTACATACAGTTATATGCAAAATTCAGTAGGTTTTTATGAATAGTAATTTTCACTTATATAATTTATATGATGGGAATTTATATAATAGAAGTTTTTACATATATGTACACACATACACATGATTATAGGGAATATTATTTTTACATTATGCGTTCGAAACTTATATCAGAAACGAAAACAGTATTGAAGTAATATTCTTACTTACACTATTATAATTGTAATTATAATTAAATCTTTTTTAGATCTATATACCCATATATATATATACAAATTTGTATACGTAGCTGTACATTATAATTTTTTTTTAATTTTTGAACAATTTTTTACTTAGAATAGACACTTTTATAAATTGAAAAACATAGTATAATTGTATATAAAAACACTATATCGTTTTTTAATTTTCAATATTCTTATATAATAATACAAACGATAATTCGCCTCATATTTCAATTTCATATTTTCAGTATTTATTTTTACTTATAATTACTTATACATATATACATATGATTGCTTCTGCAACAAATCAATAAAACAATTAATATACATTCAAAAAATTCATGTAACTGATCTTGTTACATCTAACTCTTCATGTATTTTCATCAAATTTATTTATTTATTTTATATATATATATATGTTTTACATCTTATAGTTTTAATTATTCATTAAAATACTCTGTTCGTTATTCTAATTTAAAAGATATTCCTATTTCTTTTCATACCACCCTATCTATATATATATATTAAATTATTACTTAACGACTTTTTTGTTGACGGATACCTGCTACGTAGTTTCCTTCTTGATCTTTTTTAAATTACTTCGCCAGATACATGTAAGCTCTTTCCAAAATCTTTGTCCAACAGTTACGTGCCATTTTGCCATTCCATTACGTAACAGGGTCATCTTCATTTTAATCTTTAAATAATTAGATTTAATTTTAATTTGTTACGAATGTTATTAATTCTTTATAATAGATTCCTCTTCCTTTCCCAACCACCCTACCTATCGGCTATGCTTACTTGAATAATTTTAATTTGTCGTTATTCATTTTTCATGATAGAGTCCTTTTCCTTTCCCAACTGCCTTCCTAAATTAAATATTTTATTTATTAAATTACTTTAGCTGTTGAATATTGTATTTTCTTTCTTACTTTCTTCATACCTTCAGACTACCATATCCTTGCCTTTACCCTTTCTTTTTCTATTTCTCCCTTAAGGTTCTCCACATTTTCTCTCAATTTTCTTTTCAAATCTTTCACAACCCTTCCTTTTAGTTAATTCGTAACTGTTTCTGTTACACAGTTCTTCATTCTTCTGTTAATATATTTTGTAACTTTATCCGCCATGCTTTCATTAATATTTATTTTAATCCTTTGCTTAAAATGTTTGTAGACTTCTGCCTAATTAGAATTTTCTAAATTTTTCTGGAAAGATTCGTTTATTATTGTTGTGTATATTTATGGGACTTCTAGAACATTCTTTGTACATTTACATATGTGTGAGTGCATTTTTTGCTTGATTTAACATAATTTTTAATATCCAATCATAAATGTGATTTTTCCGGCTCCACGTGGAGCATCTCACGTGTAGTAATTATCTTGTTATTTAATATATTATAATATTTGTGTGTGTGTGTTTCTTTTATTAATACATCGATCAGATGATTTTCAATAAAATTTCTCCTAATGTTTTTCGTGGGAAAATTAGGCATGTACTTACACATACATATATATACACACATTCACGTATACTTATTGTATAATTAGTACGACGAGAAAGCAACTACAAGGTTAATAAACCTTCTGAGTCATCTTAACTTATTATTGACCCTTTTACTAACAATATATACACAATATATATACACACACATATACTCACTGTTATATAATGTTTAGTTTTACTTATTTTTTAATTCTCAAACTCATCTTATTTATTTATTTATTTTATTGATTTATTTAATCCTTAACATGTAACAACATGGTTGTTACACTGTCAACCGTCTTAATCATCTTCCTCGTGGTGTTGTTCCATTTATTGGTGCAGTTAAAATATATTTTTCTAGACTGTCGTTTCCTTTCCTCGTAACATTGTCGCAGTATTATATATATAGATATTTATAACATCAAAAAAACCTGCTACAAAAAAATGAATATTCTGAAGAAATTATCACATACTGTCTATGGTGCTGACCGAATCTCCTTACTACGAATTTATCGTTGTTTGATCCGATCAAGAACAGATTATGGAGCCGCAATATATTCCTCAGCTTGCTCATCTACCCTCAAAACCATCAATGTTATTCATAATTCTGCATTACGTTTGGCGACTGGAGCATTTCGCACCACACCGATCAACAGCCTACAATCCGAGTCAGCAGAATGGCCACCTGATTATCGTCGTTGGTTTCTCCTAGCCAATTTTGTAGTGCAGTCTAAAGCTTCCGCTTCTTGATTCCTGCACTGTCCTTATCTTCTAATCCAGTTTCTTTAAAATTAAAACAATCAGACCCGACTCTCTTGGACAACATCTTAAAGGCAATAACTTACCAAAACCCGAAATTAATCGTTCATGATACCTCCGTGTTACCTCCTTGGAAAGACAATCTGGTTCGGCTGGATCTCGAAATCCACAAACTTTGGAGAAAAAACCTGCCCATCCATGAAATCAAGAAAGAAATTATGTCACGTTCATGCAAATCTACTATGTTTTACACTGACGCATCTCTATTTAATGGCTTTGCCGGTTGCTTAGTTGTCAGAGATGGAGCAATCATCATTCAATATTCGCTACCACAGACATTCTCCGTCATTTCAGCTGAATTATACGCGATGTATCTTGCCATGGAATCTTTAACGCGCTCCGATGTTGATAAACCATCGACTATATGTTCTGACTCTCTTCCAGCTCTCCGCGCTCTCTGCGACGTTTCCAAACATGATCAGCACCCAATAGCCAAGAAAGTGACGGAAATGGTACTGGCAGGGCTGAGTCAGAAGATGACGTTCCTGTGGATTCCAGCTCACGCCGGTATTCATGGGAACGAACTGGCTGATAAAGCGGCCAGGGAAGCTGCTGTGTTCTTGCTGGTTCCGAATGTTCCAGTTCCAGCGCGTGACCTTAAGAAGTTCGTCATAAATGGGCTTTTTTCATTATGGCAGAAGGAGTGGCAGCTAACGCCACAAACCAACAAGTTGCGGCAAATCAAATATTCGGTTATCCTTGGATAAATTCGCTTTCAAACCGTAGAGATGATGTGGTTATCACCAGATTACGCTTGAGACATACGCATCTTACTCATTCATACCTCATTAACAGAATTTTGGCTCCTGTGTGTCCCGGTTGTAAAGTTGTCCTCTCCGTTTCCCATATTCTAGTCGATTGTCCCTCATACTCCTCGCTTCGAGCGTCTCTTAATCTTCCTCCTTCGCTCCATCTCCTCTTCAAAGATGATCATGTTTCATTGTCGAACCTAATTATCTTCCTCCATCAATCCCGTCTCTATTCCTCAATCTAATCCTCTTTTCCTATCGTGCCTCTAGCCTTGACTGCTGTACATGGCACGTTAATTTAATTTAATAATAATAACAGATATGTATATATATATGTGTATATATATATGTACGTATACATTTATATGTATATATGTATACATATTATATATATATATATAAATTTGTGGAGAATAAGCAATGTTTCATATTAGTATATAAAGAAATGTAACCGTGCATTTGCGAAAGATAGGCAATGTAACGTTGCAATATATAAGTTAATTTTGTTTTATACAATTACAATTTTATTCAAGTAAGAGAATGTCGTAATTAAATATATTAGTAAGACATTTATTATACACTAGGCCGCATGAATTAAAAAAAAATTGTACAAACATAAACAAAGTTTTGAAATAGCGTATAAAAAACAGAACGAAACCCTGTATTTGAAAAAGATAGTGGAAATTCTTTTTAAATGTTAGATTTGAACTAAATTCTTTTATTCGGTTACATATACAAGATATCATAATTCACTCCTTTCGTTAAAACATTTATTATATACAGGCCACATGAGTGAAAAAAATTACATATAAATTCGTGCAAAATAAATAATAGCGACCGATTTAAATTAACTCGAATTACCTACTACGTGGAAGAAAGTATACAAATTTTTTTTTGCTTGCAGTGAGCGATTTAAATTATTAACTCGAATTACCTACTACGTGGAAAAAAGTATTCCAGTTCTTTTTTTTGCTTGTATTTTTTTTTAACTAGACATCGGGTCTTCCTCAAATAAACATACACTTCAGCGCATTTTCAAGCTTACAATACTAGCAAATACCAGCTTAGTTTTCGTGATTATGGAGAAAAGAGACGTCATAATGTTGTATCTTATTATGTACGTATATGTATATATAAAAGTTAGTTTCTTAAGTTTTAATAAACAAAGTTCAAAACTTTGATAACAATATTTTTATTAACTTTTGTCCTATACTTTAATAAAATTACACTTATTCCTACTTCGAAAACATATACGCCCACACATATATATATATATATATATATATATATAACATATATATATGCACATAAATAGGCATCATGATATAGGCAAATAAAATAATGAATTAGTTGCGTATCAAAATTATTAATTCAAGAAGATTTTATTTAATTTACTTTATGTATACATTTATATATATATATATATATATATATATATATATATATATATATATATATATATTTATATATATATACACATATATATATATATATATATATATAAAGCATTATGTCATCGACAATTTTCTTTGCGAGTATTTGGAACATTATGTAGGAGTTCCATGTGAACTTTGAATTATACAAAATTCAATAAAAATACTATTTATGAATAAGTGATATATACATATATGTATATATATATTTGTACGTATATACTTACATACATACATACATACACATACATATATATATAAATTAGTTTTTTAAATTTTGATAAACAAATTTCAAAACTACGAAAATATTATATTCAAAGTTCACTTTTGTTCCATCCTTTAATTGAATTACTTAGTTTTTCTTCGCAAACATAAACACATTTAGTTTTTCCGCTGTTAAGCCTTTATCAAGTGAATATAAAAAAATATAAATTATAAAAAGGATTATAAAAAATATAAATTATAAAAATATGTACAAATTTATAAAAATAAAAATCTAAAAAATATTACTATTGCACAATTTATAATAATTATCAAAGTGGTAAAAGAATATTTTTAAACAATTAACAGATAAGCTTGCTATTTGAGAATACTGTTTTATCACTGATAAAAGTTTTGTAATTTTTCATTAAGAAAAAAAATAGTGATTTTATTTTAATTTAACGATTGATTACTTAGATTTGGAATAAGTATTTTCCATCGAATGAAGCTAATAATAAGACACGTCTACTTTTATTATGTTAGTATTATTAATGCTTCTTCTTCTTTTTTCGTTGATAACCGTGCCGTGTACTGCTACTAAGGCCAGAGGCACGGGAGGAATTTATATTAACGGGTAGATTCTGGATAAATGAAGGAAGGCAAGGAGTCTAGATTCGGATGTAGGAGAATGCTGTAAAATATTTTGGAGAGAGTGTGGAAGGTTTGCGATTGTACGTTCGGAGGAATATAACGGACAGGTAATAAGCAAGTGAGGAATAGTTAAAGGAATATTGCATGCGGTACATTTCGGTTGGTCACTATTAGTAAATGAGTGCTTGTGAGTAAGCAGTGTGTGGCTTGAGCGTACACGGCACAGGACTACTTCGTTGCTCCTGTTTGAGTTTTGACATGTAGTTTACTTTATCCAGTTGAAGTTGTATTGCTGCAGGTTTGAAAATCCTTCGTTTGCTCTATCGGATAATTTAGATCGTATGGTGTGAAGAAAGTCCTTCGTTGGAATTGGTATAGTGGGAATAGGTGATATTAGACACGCTTCTTTTGCGGCTGCATCTGCACTGTCGTTTGATCCCACGCCGTTATGCCCTGGAATCCAGAGAAGAATAATTTTTCCGGTAAACTCGGTTGTCTCTTTTGGCACCGTCCGTGTATAGGATGTTGTAATGATTGAAACGCTTTATTAAATTTTCAAAGGAGGAATGTAGACGACTTTGAGAAGTAGGACAACATAGTTCCAGAAGAGAGGTATCAAAGGATAAAGGATTGGACGAGACCGGCGGTATTGGGAAAAGGATGTTGCTGTAGAAGTTAGGTAATGAGGCGCATAGTTTATTGTGTAGGATGGATTTGACTTTATACTGGAGCGTGGATTTTAAGTATGGTCGAGTAAGAACAGAAGGTAGAGAAGTTATGGGCATGGGGAGGTTAGGAGTTGTATGAATATGAGTGTGGAATTTTAGGAGTAAATAGGCTTGGTGTAGGTCTGGAGGATAGTCTTGTGCTTCATAAAACAGATTGTTTATGGGTGTCGACCGAATAGCGCCTAAAACTAACCTTAGAGCTGAGTGGTGAATTGGATTCAATAATGCTAACACTGATTGCTTAGCTGATGAATAAGCCGGGAAACCATAATCACATTTAGATTTTATTAGGGAGCGATATATTCTCAAAAGTGATGTTTTATCTGCGCCGTATGTTGTGTGAGATAGCTTCCTGAGAAGGTTTAATCGTCGTGAGCATTCGGTTTTCAAGTGGTTGATGTGCATTCTCCAATTTAATTTTTCGTCAAATATCAGACCTAAATATTTGGTGGATGATGTAGAATTTAGTATTCTGTTATCCAAAATAATATTAAATTGATGAGCACAATGGCGAATACGGCAGAAGTGCATTACTTTGGTTTTTGCGGGTGAAAAGGATAATCCATTTTCTTTTGACCAGTTATTGAGCTTATTAGTGACTTCTTGAAGAACTGTTTCGCCTTGAAGGCTAGACACGGTGTCTCCTAGTCTAACAAATAACCTGCGATGTTCTAGGAAATTTTTTATAAAAACTGTCATGCGTCCACGTATGCTCCATTTCAGTAGTTGCTGAAGAATTTTTTGATGATTGATTGTGTCAAATGCCTTGTTGAAATCATAGAATATGGCTAATACATGCTGCTTTCTTGAGAATGCTTCAATGATTGTATTTTGAAGGTCGTATTGAAGGTCTGTTGTCGATTGCAAGGCTTGGAATCCACATTGATATTTTGATATAAGTTTTTGCTTGTGTAGAACCCATTGTAATCGGGTATTTATAATTTTTTCCAACACCTTACCGAGGACAGAAGTTAAGCAAATGGGTCTATAGCTCTCCAGCTGAGTTGAGTTTTTAGTTGATTTTAAAATTGTAATCACTTCTGCTATGCGCCATAAATCTGGGAAAGTACCAGTGAGACAAAATTGGTTGAAAAGTTCCAGCAACAGAGAGATTACTTGATTTGGAGCAAATTTAAGCATGTTAATGTGAATTTTATCACAGCTTACAGCTGTTGGTTTTGTGTTCTGAATAGCGTGATGTAGCTCTTCTAATGTTATTGCTTTATTATAAGATTCGTGAGAGTCATCATCAATACAGAGTGGGGCTGCGTGATTAAGCGATTGCAAAGGCTTGTTTGAAGCAGCTGCGAACTGATTGGCAAATTCTGCAGCAGCTTGGTTAGTGTTAGCAATTTTAACATTGTTAATGATGGTTTATGGGAGTTATGTTTCCCTTCGAATGAGTTAATTTTATTCCATATCACTGAAGGGTGAGTTTTGTATGTAATAGTTGAGGTGAACTCTTTCCATGATTGTTGTTTTGATTGCTTCAACACAAATCTAGCTTTTGCTCGTTCTTTCTGGAAGGTAATATGATTTTCCATTGTAGGGTGGGCTTTGAGAATCTTAAGTGCTTTTCTTCTAGTCCTTATTGCCTCGGCACAATTTTCGTTCCACCAGGGGACTCTTTTGCGTTTGTTAGATCTTTTGTGGAAAGGATGAGTTGTGCAGCGGTAAGCGAGATTTACTAGATGACCTGATAATGTTTGAATTGCTAATTATGGATTTGTATTATCAGTAGCAGGAAGAGATTGTTTTTCCATAAATGGGAGTATGTTTCCCAATTTGTTTTTTGGTAATTGCGATCAATTTTATGTGTAATACTATTTATGTGTTTCTTAATTAACCCTGTTACTAATATAGGGATGTGATCACTCTCTGCTAAGTCATGGTGGTTATAGACTGATATGGAATTTGATATCTGAGATGATGTAATGACTAGGTCTAAGGTTGACCACTTTTTGTAACTGAAATTATAATGAGTTGGATCAGAGTTCAGAACTGACAAGTTAAAGTTATCTACAAAATCTTCGAGGACTTTTCCTCTACTACATGTGTACTGACCACCCCACAAAGGGCTATGAGAGTTGCAATCTCCTACTATGATTAAAGGTGAGGGTAGATTATTAACAATTTGATTTAACTCCGATGAGTTTATACTTTCATTTGGCGGAAGGTATATGCAACAGATAGTGATTTCTGGATCCAACTCGACACGTATTGCAAGGATCTGAAGAGTGATTTGAAGAGGGATTTGTCTGAAGCTGATAGAGTTTTTGATGGCAATTGCTATTCCTGATGAGCAACGTTATTTAGGTATGGAACTTTTTTAATAGTTGAATAATTGGAAAGAGTATGATTTGTTGGGTTTGTAGTCGTGCTTCCTGGAGACATATTACTGAGGGTTGGTAATTTGAAATCTTCGTAATGGCTGTAGAAACCATTGCAGTTCCAGGAAAGGATATCTGGTTTACTATTCATCTTGAGGGATTTTATTCTCATTTTCAAGATGGGTTGCGAGGGCATTTATTAATTTAGTAAATCTTATTTTAGTTCCCCTGTGTGCTATTAAAGGGTGACAGACATTGATTAGATTTATTAAGTCACGAATATCTGCATTATATTCTTTGGCGATTGCTTTGGGATTGCTATGTTTCATGTCATTAAACAGAGAAATTTGAGAAAAATAGTAGTATTTTGATTTTCCTTAAAATAGGGTTCTAAAGGGCAAAGGAGCTGTTTTAGGCTAGGCTTGGAGTTTTGGTCTGATTGGGGTCCCTCTTCTGATGCATCAGTTTGAGAAGTGTCCTCTGGATTTGGTGTTGAGGAGAAACTGTTTTTCTTTTTTCTTTTTCTTAGTTTTGGTTTATGTTCAACTTTTGCAGGGTTATTATCCCCAGTGAGCACATCGATTGTATTTGAGGAAGACTTTGACAAGGGTCGTTTATTTTGTTCCATTTGATGCATTATTGTTTTGATGTTAGTTGCAATGTTTACTCCATTCAGATTATTTGGCTCCATTTTTCTTTGAGTTGGTGGAGAAGGTTGGTTTGGTTGTGGTGGCAATGGAGTCTGTATTCTTAGTGGATTCCTTAAAGAATTCATACCATTTTTATTTATATTCTCAGAGTCGGGATTTATTTTGCAATCATCAGCCTTGTGGCCCCTTGTGTTACACTTAAAGCAAAGTCATCGGCCGAGATAAATAAACGATGGCTTCTATCATTTAGATTTAGTGTGAAAGAATCTGGCAAGCTTAAGTCCTCATGATTTGATATATATACCTGACGTCTCCAGCTAACAATGTATCCAAATTCTTCATCCAGAGGCTTTACTCTAAGTAGAGATATGTGCGATTCAAGTTTCATATTTAGAGCTGATATTAGGTGTTTCTCTAGAATTTCATTTGGAATTATTGGAGAAACGTTTGATAAAATGATTTTTGTCGAGGGGGATTTTAATTTGCGTGCTTTAAGGAAATGACCGCTTATTTCGAAGCCACCATATGATGAAATAAATTTATGGACAAGATGCGCGCTTGACAAAAATACAATTATTCTGTCACCACTGACTCGTGATGCTGCTATAATGTTTTTTGCCCCTTCGACTACATCTTTTAGAGCGGATAGATAGTCTATAATTTTAAATCCCAAAATATGGTTAAAAATAATACCCTGTTCTTCTTTGGGGTAGGCAAAATTTTGAATTGGTTTGATTTTATTTTGTTTTACTTTATCAGCGAATGATAAATTGTTGGACGATTCGATTTTATGTAAGACGGAATAAGAGGAAACGTTGTTACTTGTGTAAGCTGTTGATTGTGTATCTTCAGATGATTGTTGTCGTGCTGCGGGCGGTAGTATGGAAGAAGAATAGATCGATTGTTGGTTGGCCATATCGAGCCGACCGTAGAGTTAGCCGATAACGATTTATCGGCTAATAATAGTAGATAGCGATGTAAAACCGGTTCGCGATAAAAGGAATAGAAAGATGACCTTATCGAAATTAAACTACAACGCGAAGTTGATACTTGAAAAAATTAATACGGAAACACGTAGACGATAAATCACACACCGAACGCGGAACAAAACAACGTTAATACGGCAGTATTATTAATTAATTGAATGGGATTCTTAATACTATATTTAGGATTAAAATTTAAGTATTTTATTAACAGGACACTAACTAATTTTGCCGGATGGTAAGTAGGAACATGATTATAAAAAACTATAGAACCAATAAGCAAGTCTGTTTCATGAAGTTTCACCAGATCAGTGAACTTAGTTATTTGAAGATTACGGGTTTTCAGCTGGTACATATCAAATTTTGATTTAAAAAAAATCGTTAAAATTTTAGAAACATACATAAGTTTTGAGAATTATGACTAAACAATTTCCTTTGTTAGCTTTAGTAATCATTATTTTTATATATTTTTCTGGTAGATGTAGGTAAATTAATATAATTGCTTCATCCATATAATTATGATTAATATTGCTGCTATTATTGCACATTCCTTAAATATTAAAATTAGAGATAATAACACCTATATAAAAAAATAGTCATAGAACACTTCAATTTGCATTCTTTCGATACTATCTAAAACTCCAGTTCCATTTATATTTGAAATCCTTTAGTACTAATCGTTACTGATTTTAACCAGATAAAGGAACTATTAAAACCGGTAGCTTCTTCTCCATTAAAAGATAGCTATCTAATAATAACGGTCGAAATGAAGAATGTGCTAATAAAAAGCTCAATAAGGAAGACAATGGGTGTGAATATGATAATTTTCAACCAGATGATCTAGAATAATTATGTCTGGAACAAGATGTTTCCATAAATGAATTGGTGACTAAAGTAGACTCCTCAGTTAATCGAGTGCATCAGCTGGAAACAACAATCTGCTAATAACATGTCACTGCCAATAGTTGTAAGTAGTAGCAAAATCGACATCTCCACGTACAAAAAATACATCTACAAAATTTCTAAAGTTAAAAATTATCAAAATCTGTGATAAAAATAGCAATTAGGAAAACACATCCCTTGTACTATGTCGACCTTCAGCCCTTACTGAATAATAAGGAAATATATAACACAAAGCATATGCTTTACTCAGAAATTTCTGTCGAACCAAAATTGCTTGTATTAAGTGTGGAGGAAATCAAGAATCTGCTTTATGCAATCATGGGGATATAAAGAAGTTCAAATGCATTGAATGTAACGGGAACCATTCTTCTAATGACAAAGGTTGTAGATCTTCCTAGTGCAAGCAATTGAGAAACCTAAAATGAATGCAATCCAACGTGTTTATTAAAAACTTGCTCCCAGCTGCAAAGGTTCAACCTGATAAGTCATATGCCAACGCAATAAGGAACACTACCCCAGAAATATATAAAAAAAGCGAGTAGCCTTATTATCAACCTAAGGTAACACTAGCTGATATCAACAAAACTCTCCAAAATCTCCTTTAAAAACTCGCTACTATAACGAATCACATCTTAGTGCTCCAAGAAAAATCTCATTCATCAAGTAAA
The DNA here is from genome assembly GCA_032883995.1 of Coronaproctus castanopsis. NCBI lineage: Eukaryota > Metazoa > Arthropoda > Insecta > Hemiptera > Monophlebidae > Coronaproctus > Coronaproctus castanopsis. Next base: position 53,292,619 of record CM065053.1, on the reverse strand, counting down.
AAGCCAAAATCCAAGAAGAGGCATGGCTGAATGTCTCAGAATAATTGCATGGAATGCTAATGACCTTTGGACAGAATTCGACTCCTTCCTTCACGTCAATATGATAGACGTCGCTTTAATTTCTGAGTGTCATCTTGCTTTCAGAAATAATATTAAAATGAGTGGATATGACTACTACTTCACACCGTATCATAGTGGTGATGATCATGCTGGAAAAGTCTTATTAATCACGCAGACCATCCAAAACGCCAAGCAACAGGAATTTTGCCGTGATTAAATGCAATATATACAACCGTTTCCGTTAATATAAATGAGAGTAAAATAAATATAGCTGCGGCTTATTCACCCCTACACAAATGAGATCTACGAGCTATGGAACGAAGCCATTATAAGAATTTCTCAAATATCTGGTTAGCAATTTTATCGCGGACGGTGACTTTAATGCCAAAAATACCGCATGGGCTCGTTAATTATATGCACCACGATTCTCGATACTATTATAACTGCACATTGCAATTTTCTCTCTGGACAGAAATCAATCTATTGGCCAACTGATCAACATGAGAAGCCCCAGACTTTATTCATTTTTTATCATGAAAAGTATTGAAACTAACTATATGTGACGATGTTGAAGATCTGTCTTCAGATCATTCACCATTACTACTAACAGTAAGTGCAACTTTTATGATGAAATAAGAGAAAGTTACCGTCACAAATAAATACACGAATTGGGATTATCAATTAAACCAACGGATCAATTTTGAAGTGAGCCTCAAATCTTCCGCTGAGCTGGACGTTCAAGTTGAGCAATTCATTTAAGTAATTCAAAACTCTGAAAAATTTTTTACGCTTGTTAAATATCACATATCCTCTCGAAGTCCGTCAGAACAGTGCTGAAAAAAGGAACGCTCTCCGAGAATAGCGTAAGTCTTGTCATTTGCGTGATAAAACAATGTTTAATCATCTGAATAACCAATTAAACAGGTTAATCGATGAAATTAATCAAGAAACCATTGCAGCGTATCTTGAAGAGCTCAGTCCGCATGCGGACAGGGACTACAGACTTAAAACGGTCTATTGTACGAGTTCACAAGTGTCTTCATACCTGTTTATTATACGTCCACCATTATCGTGTACGATAGTTGTGAGCATATATGCCGCTTTAATAATTGTAATACTTATTTAAGCGCAGACTTAAGCTTTTATTAGTTTAATACCCTAAAGGGTTATTAAAAAAAGAAGAGGTGTATTATAAAAAATATAGAAGACGGTCGTTTTGTTGTGACTTTGTATTTCGATATACGTAAGGAATTTGATGTTTCAGATCACCGCATGTTACTAAGAAAACTGTACGCGTGTGGATTTAGAGATAACATGTTACGTTGGTTTCAGTCTTGAAGATATAAACTATGTCACTAAGATATATACATATTTTTTTTAAATCTATTCCTAGCCAATCGGTTATCAGTAGATGTTGTAACAATTGATCATGACGTGAAAGGAACATAGTCCAATGACTAGTTCCTATATTAGTATCTTATGTTTAATAATTTACATAATTTTCATTATTATGCCAGGTCTAATGGCTTAATTCTTCTCAGCCTGTGAATTTGCATCTGTAGTGAATTATCCAATAAGCTAATTGCAGACCAGTTATCATGACTATGCAACCTCTCCTGATATTTGATTGTCATCTTTTTAATTACGTCAGTTATGTACTCAATACCAAGGTCATCATGTAAAGTTTTGTTCCTTACATACCATGGAGTACTGATGATTAACCTAAGAGTAATATTCTTATATCGTTGTATTTTCATTATATTACTGTTTTTACTGCAGCCCGTAATTCGCATCCATATTGGAGCGAGTATTTGGTTGTATAGTAGTAGTTTGTTTATTAGTCGGATTGCATTCCTATTAACCAATACAGCTTTTTGGTTTTGATTCTGACTTCAACCCTTTTTGTATCATTATGCTTACACCATGTCAATTTTTGGTCTAGGTGCAAGCCTATTTATTTAACATCTTTTTTAAGGGGTACAATTTTATTATCTATTTTGATATTTAATGCCTCCATATGACGATTTAAGAATACTATAAGCGTTGATTTATTTTCACTTATTTTAATTCGCCATTTCTTGCTCCATGACATAATTTTATCCACCGCTCTTTGCAAGTTATGATTTGCTTTTGTTCGGCTTACATCTGAATTCAAAAGTGCGGTATCATCAGCAAAAGTCGCGATTAAGGATGTATCATCAACAGGTACCTCAGCTGTAAAAATAAGATACAATAACGGCCACAAGACACTTCCCTGTGGAACGCCTATTTTTATCGGATATATGTTGGATAATTCATCACCATATTTGATTTAGTAGTACCTTTCGTCTAGATATGACGAAAATAAATCATAATAATGGTTTGGAAATATCTTGTTAATCTTGTACAACAGGCCGTCATGCCACACTTTATCAAAAGCCTGGCTTACATCTAAGAATACGGCATCTCAAAACATTTTCGCTTCTAAATCTGATTCAATTTTGTGTACCACCTTATGTACCTCTTGAACTGTAGAATGTTTAGCTCTAAATCCGTATTGATAAAATGACATAATTTGGTATTCTTCAACCCAGGGAAAAACTCTTTTTAGCAATAGGATTTCGTATAATTTAGGTATCACTGGTAATAGTGAAATAGGTGTATATGAGGTAACATTTGTTGGTTCCTTATTAGACGTCTGTATGACTACAATCTGCGAAAATTTTAACTGTGCAGAATAATAAGTTAATCTGAACATAGCGTTGAATGTATACGTGAGTAATAGTAGCCCTTTACGCGGTAGTTCCTTTAACACTTTAGCGGTTATTAAATCGTAACCAGGAGCTGAATGCATTTTTAATCACCCCTGGTGATACCGGTTTAATAGGAGGATAAACATTAAAGTTACTTTCATTTGATGGTAAAAGATTATCACCAGGATTTGGAGTAAAAATGTTGGCAAAATGTTCAGCAAATTCCTCTCCTTTCCTCCATCACTATGAGCTCAGCTACCATCACATCTCCTTATAGGGTGGACCGGATTTTTTGGCCTCTTTAGGTTGCTCGTTGCTTTTCATAGTGAATAATCATTTGCTTTGGGAGATAAGGAAGAGACATATTGATTAAGTATCATTTTTTAGTTTTTGCAACAATTGTTTAACTTTTTTTTCATTTGTTTATTCAGCTTCTTTTTATCTTTGTCACTTTTTTCTTAACTTCTGCTTATATTTTACTTCATTCAAGATTTTAATTGGGTACAAATAGTTGGAGAAATTTTACTCATTTGCCGTATACTCTCCCAAGCTGCTTCCTGAATAGTTTTAATAAAATGCTGTAATACGTTTTCTATCTCTAGTTTAGACTGTATTGATACTCCTAAAGTGATATTTTGTTCAACCTTTTGTCTGAACAATTCCCAATCTATATGTTTATTATGTAGTTTTGGTTTATTTTTTTTTAAGCAAGTTTAGAATTTTTCTGCTGTCAGCAGGCCAGTATGTTGGCGATCCGCTCGTTGAAGCGCTACATCCGTTGGAATCCATTGATTTCTTATTTCTCTTCCTCTTTGCGCAGCAGCCTTGAATCATAGTAAGTGTTTTTTGCATTGTAGTCACCAACTATAAGTACTACCAAGAGAACAATAGAAAGAGTTGAATTGATGGTATAGAATTTTGTATTTTGGTGGACAGTATACCATATTTTTATTTACACGCTGAACTTTTATACTGGTAGCCTGGAGATAGCTTTCTTGACACTTATCAATTTCATAGTGTTTGATATTACTTTTAACCAATATTGCCGTTCCTCCATGGGTAGTACCATCAGGATGGGGGTACTATAGAACGAGTAACCTTTAATGTAAAAATAACACTTCAGATATTAATAATACATCTATTTTTTCTAGATTTAAATATAGCTTTATTTCTGCTTTGCGTTGCAGAATGCCATTAGCATTCAAAGTAACAACTTTTAAGGAGTTTATTTTTTATTTATTAAGACAATTTGAATCAGCCCATTTATCATATTATTTTGTTGATTTATCATTTGAATAAATATGTCCTTAATTTCCTTAACGAATTTATTTAATACGTCTTTAGTAGTTAAAGTATTAAACTGATATTTACTATTAAAATTACTATTTGTTTTATTTTCACCTACAGCCTGAGCGTAAGTAGCATTACAGTTAATTGGATTAATGTTCAGTAGGTCTTCACTAATTTGTGGTAAATTTCTTTCAGTAATTGAAATTTCTTCTTGTTTGCAAATTATGTTGGGTAAATTTGTTTGTACTATGTGCTTTGTTTCCCTTGTTCAAAATTTCCTGATAAACAATACATCTCCTATAATTTGATGTATAATTTCCTTTGCAAAGAGCACAGGAAGCCTCCGTATTTTTATCTTTATCACATTTAGATGTTTCGGTGACCCTGTTCGAATTTGACACATTTAAATGGTCTAGTGCAGTACGCTTTAGTATGGCCATATAATTGACATCTCATACATTGAACTATATTGTTTTTTTCCTAGGTTGTTCAAACCTAACTCAGGTATTTAGTAAGTACTCAATGTTATAGATGTCACTAAGATTAATGGAACATTAAGTCGGACGGTTGTTTCGTGTTCGGGTCTAACGCGAGGAAGTATATTGAGGTCGTATCTATTTTCGATAAATATCAATGACGACTATTAATGTTAAGAAAAATGATGAAACCTGAGTTGTCACGAATCAAACGGGTTCAAAGTAGAAGTTTGTGCGCACACATATACACATACACACATATATCTTTATATATATATATATGTGTGTGTGTATGTTTAATGTACATCATTGATGGCATATATTTCACTATATTCGTGAATTATATATATATCTTTATTTACGTATAAATACGATATATTTCATTCGATTCGTATATATATATATATATATATATATATATATATATATATATATATATATATATATATATATATATATATGAATATATTTTCAAACTTTTGACAGTAATATGTATTAGACCTTTTTATTTTTATTTCAAACTTTAAGCCGGTAAACCAGCTGGATAAAAGAATTTAACTTTTATATTAGTTCGGAAAATGAAACATGACAAGAATACACATACGAACGACCGAACAAAAATCTGAAAAAAATGAAATCCAGCGGTTTGTGTAAGACTAATAGCCGATCATATTGCAGACAACGTACATAAATACGTAAAGAACGACTGCGATGATGATAATAACTTACCTTAAAACAGAAAGGAAATTTCTATTCTCGGCGTCGGAAAACTGTTTGCATGTAGGGATGAAGCCTCCAATTCGGCAACTTTATTACAGACATGAAAAACCGCGGTTCAATCAAATCGACTAAGTTAGCGAGCGTGAGCTTCTAACGAAAGATATTATAATTCCTACGATACCCTGGGGTGTAGCTATCCACAAGTGGGATGACTTTTTATTACCATCCTGTGTTGAACAATATGGAAATAGACTTTCAGTTTTGAAGCTCGGAAATATGACGCAGAAGAACGAGAAGAACTTTTCTTCCACCGATATTATTATTACTACTAAAACTGTCAATATACTACTAATACTAATAATAATACTAATATTACTACACGCTCGTTGAAGATTATGATAATAATAACCAAGTAAGTTAGCACGTAAACCTCATAAATTCGGATGGATAGGCCTGCTAGTTAACACGTCAGAACCTTATTCGCATCATTGATTAAAGGAATTCACATAGTATATATATATATAATGTTTATGTATGTATGTAAATATATATATTATATATATATATATATAAAATAAATATAGATATATATGAATAACTTTCAACATTTCGTATCACGCACAAAAGCGTTTCGTTTATCTCTTAAATTAATTAATTGTTAAAAATTCTCAAATTCAATCTGTTTTGAATTTTAGTATGTAATAATAGTAATGACAATTGAAGTAGTCAAAATAGATCAAATTAAATCAAATTTATTTCAATTTTAATACAATACACCAGTACATTTTACAACGCGATGATGAAAAGATGAAATATAAAATAAAAAGTAAATACAAATCAAAAAGCGAATGAATAAATAAAATGAAAATAATTAAGAAATGGATAAACAATTATTGTGAAAGTAATTAAAGTACTAATAATAATAATAATAATAATAATATTTTTCTAATGATGATATCGATCGTATTTGAACACGGTACCTTTCGTATAGAAGTCGGCTATTCCAACGACTTTGTTTTTTGAATACGACCAAGAAACCAAACTCCAGAGCATGGAGTTGCACAATTCATTCTCTCCAAAGCTGAAAAAGCATGAATAAGCAAGTCGAAGATCAAATGCATGCTGATTTGTTTTTTGAATAGCCACGGAATCGTCCGCAATAGTTTGCGCCTGAAGGCCAAACGGTCAATCAACAACACTTTTACCTGTAGATCTTTGAAACACTTCGAAAAATAATGACTTATTTTAGTGTACACTTGAAAATGACTATAACTGACGAGCTGAAGGTTATTCCAGTATAGTTCTAGCAATGCTATAAGGATTGTCCGTCTCTAGCGCTATCTCAAGGTAATTATTTAACAATATTAAATTGTAATTTTATAAAAATTAAAAAAAAAAATTCATAACTTTATTTTTACATCTCGTAGGAAAGATTGTTAGCAACGATCTAATGTCATATTTTAAAGCTCTTTGGACACATTATGCGGCATGGACTAGGATGACTAGAGAAAGTAATCGCTCGAAGGAAAATACCTGTAAAGAAGAAGTCGAGGTTTACACTCACAGAATATCCAGAATCAAGTAGGCTCGAAGAATGTTTACGAGTAGCTGACGATCGTGATGACGTATGAGGTGACTGCGACGATCACTGTAGCGTGGAACAGTCACAACGTTCAGAATCGAGCAAGACGAAAGAGAGGAAAAATATATATAATACATGTGTACGCGTGCGTGTATTATCCTATATAGCCGACATGTTTTTCAAATAAATAAAATGAAATTAACTAGATAGAACGGAACAAAAATTAAAAGTAAAATTGAGATGAAAACGGTATAAAACATTTTTCGACATTTTCCATTATTACATTCCGATATCGGAAAAGCGTTTTATTTTCGAAAGAAATAGATGAAACTAACCCTCGATCGGTTAAACTAATTTCCACGCCGACTTCAATATAGCGAGCGAGCATCGCCGGTAAATCTAACACGGTCCAATTCATCGGGTTAAATGTCGAATGTAAAAACGAGACAGGAATTTTAAACGACTCCTGAAAGTGGAAATCTCTTTTCGTCCTTTCTTTAACATTATCGTTTGCCGATAGAATATGAAATTACGTACTCCGACGTTATTACCTGAACGACATAGTATAAACTGTAACTGACTGGAAAGTTTTGTACGGATTTAAATCTTCGTACGTCGAGAACGCGTCAAACATGAATTTTCCCGGAAAAATTGGTAATCGTTAAACACAGATGATAGGATTATTCTTAAAATTTCCCGAAGTAAACTACTGTAAAAGGATGGGCCTATATTATGAATATATATATATATATAAAAGTTCTCTCTATTCCCTCGTTTTTTTTCATATTTCAAATGGTTTCTGTTCTTCAAGCACAAAAGCTTATACAATATTTTTCTCCGCCTATTCAACCAGCATCGAAATTGAACAATATTTTCAAAATACGAGATTATGAATTTCTGGTTGACGTATGCATCGCTACAATTTCGAGCTAAATCGAAATTCAAGATGGCTATATATAGAGAATATCCGTCACAAATCCCAATAATTAATCGAATCCTAGTAATTCCGATATTTCCGCGTAATTTTTAAAATTATTATCTATTCGGATAGTTTACCGAAGAACACGTTTCATATGCTCGACGTTTTTTGAGAAAATAGAGAGAGAAAAGCTGTCATTGAATTGAGAAAAATATTATAATTTAATTTACACGCATTTTCTTGTTCAGTAACTTCATTTCGACTATCGTATAGATAAAAGTGTATTATCTTCATTTACAACGTTATTTATTAATAATGTCAGAAAAACGCGGATTTGACACTGAAATTTCATAATTGGAACACGATTAGCACTGTGCAATATCTTATAATTAAAAACTTAACAGTATGTAAAGAAACAAAAATAGGATTCGAAAAATTAATAATTAAATTATAATTTAGTTACCGGTAACAATCGCAAACGGCACCAAACAAAATTTGAAACTTAATATAGTAAGACCTAAGCACAAACGTTGAACCAAGAAAGCATATTCAACTATTTAGGATAGAACAACAGGGCACAAAAACCTGTTCGGACAGTTTAATAAAAAAAAAAAAAAAAGTTTTGACTAGTATCGAAAAAGACCCCAGGTTACCGTTCGAGGGTTAATAATTGCGTCGTCGAAAATTATCCTTAAATCATCAAATTGATAATAATCATTATCATCAAAGTAATAGGAATAGTAGCGGTAATGATAATACTAAATACTATTAACGGGATATACGTATATAAAAATTCGAAACATGACCAATTCAGTCTGGTTAGAATGGTTGATAAAATTTTCTTCAGAAATTCTAATCCGTTTAAGAAGTTTTAGACTGATTAATAATTCAATTAAATCGATTAAAGAAAAACCGGATCTCGTTAATTATCTAACTTGTGCTTCCCATTCTAACTAATCCTCTCCGAAAGTTTTTACAACTGTGCAAAACTTGTTCCTTTCACCGAAAGTTCGAAACCGTCATATTGTAAATAACGCGCCGACGATATTATAATAATTAAATTTAAAAAAAAAAAACTTATTTTTTATAATTTTTCCATTTCCGGGTTGATGTATTTTATTCGAAAATACACCGTCCGAACGGCTCGCGGTTATAAATTCTGGCGGAATAACGTTTGTTTTCCGAATTAAATTATTTTATAATTTTAATTAAAATTCGATCAATCTAAATTACATATTAATGCGAAAATTAAATAAATTAATTCGTATATAACTACGACGAAATCGATAAGATATTTAGTGTTATACGAAAAATAATCGTCAACAAAATAAGTGAATATAAATAATGTAGAATATTATTAAACCCACTAATTAGTAGTAAAACAGGTGTTCTCGAATTACGATTCGACAAAACTGCAAAATATAACGAACATCGTGTTGAATTTTCGGTTTATAGAGGATTGATTAGAATAATCTACTATATACTGAAACTGATTTTTAAATACTTACGATCACTACTAGAGAATAAAAAAGCTGCGGACGTGAAATAAAACATCGAAATTTCCAGAAATGTCGTGATTAAGGATGAACAAGATTTGAAAATAACTCCGTTAGGAAAAATGTCGAAATTAACCCTTGTCTTTTCTACTGTGTTTTAAGCAACCGAGATATCGACGCTAAAAAATGTGGCCGGAAGAATATACACCCGCGAAGACATGGTGCCGGAGACGACTGCTTAGGACTTCATGGATCGCGAAACGTACAAACGAATTGATGTTACTAGAAATCGTTGTCACATTAAAGTGGTAAACGACTGTCACAGAAAAGGTGTTGAAATTTTTCAAACAAAAAATAAAGTAGACGGAAATGGAACGCTCGGTGGTCATGGAGAAAATCAGTGGAAAACGACCACCGGGTTGTGTACCTATAACATAGATCGAATCTGTACTGCATACGAGAAGACTGTGATTTTCAGAATACGTACGTCGGTAAGACGATCGCAGCGAATGGTTGAAAATCATAAAACCAGTCAGTTTAAACGTTAATATCGTATATGACGAGTGTAGAATATGATGATGATGATGACGTATACATTCCTGCAGGGTTATTGTTGAAACAATTCCGAGCTATGTTTTGAATTGAAATCTCCAATAAGTATAACTCTATGTTTATTTCTTACAAAATGCCACGTGCAAATCCTCTGAAGATATTAGGAGGTTTGTAAATGACATACAAGTGAATCCTGATTTATCGAAAGTTGTGTTTGTGGAATAAAGGAACTATTTCAGGTATCTGTGCGTAAGAAGTTGATGGGAAGATTCTTGACGTAGAGTGTAAGGAACTGAAAGTTGATGCGATCGAGATTTATTACAAACAGATAGTTGATCCTGTTGATAGATTCTACATTGGTCGGAGTTAGCTACATGCGCTTCGTTACAGTTTTTATAAGCTTGGGATAAACAATTGGCGCTAATATGGTTAAGACCGTATTTTACACATTGAAGTGACAAGAAACAATTGTGAGAAATATGTCCAAATCTTTGACATTTGAAACCCTGGAGAAGAAGTTTTTTGCACTTATAACGCTCCCAAATAAAGTTTTAGTGTTAATGATATTTTTAAAATACCTGATTCCTGAATTTAAAAACCATTTTTGTTTTTCCCATACGCCTTGGAACGGTGTTAGCTTAAAAATATTAATCTTTGCTCAGGTGCTCTCTGGCAATGGTAAGTTTGGTTCCTATCTCTATAGGTTCCACCACCTTGCTTCTGTTCCAGCGTGTACCTTTTGCACTTCCAGTGATGACTCCTCTGGCACTGTTGATGATATTGAACATTTAATGTTTGATTGTCCACTATTTGAGGTCATAGAAATAAATTTAAAATCCGCAGCCTCTTGTATTCTCTAAACAGAATAATGTCAGACTCCTGTCGTACGTGGAGTTGTCAATGCGAAAAAAATTTAAAAGTGGCGGGTAAAACTTTTTAATAATTTTTTACCCTTTCTTTTTATGCTTTATAATATTAATTCAACTGTAAATCCACAGTTTTTGCATACGGTCGTGCCTCTAACCACTTTATTACTGATATTAAAAATAATTAATAATATTGTCTAAAGCTGTTTTTATAATTATTTATATACATTATTTTCACGATATGCTTTCCTATTCGTATACTTAATGTATACTTTATTTTTCTCAATTAGCATGTTTATGAATATTTTTGTTTACGATTATTTTGTTATGCAGTTGCACTCCCTGCGTTATTTTGTTTTAGTCTTTGCGATAATGTAATTGTTTTTTTCCTCTATACTATAGTGTATGTATAAAATCTCTTTATTTTCCATTTTGGTTTTTAAATTTTAATCACTATTTTAAATTGCGTGTATATACTTCTTTTATTTTTTTTGTAATACGCATTTTTATATTTATATGAAACTCATTTTACACGCATTATTGACGGTCTACTAGGTTTCTCATCCGTTATTCCATCCTAATTGTTTTTTATATGTTGCACATTGCAGTGAATTATCACACACTCCGATTTATTTTTGTATTGGTTATTTTTCTTTTGTTCTAGCTACACAATACACGCATTTATTTATTAAGTAGTTCCCTGCACCTATATAACCACAAATGATTTAATAGTGGATTGGGGAACCATTAAAAAAAAAAAATGAAATTGAATCGTGGTCTAAAGCCATAAAGAAACGAACGCTTTTGAAATGTTTACTTTTAAGTGGACCTACTCCATTTTGGACAAGTAAACGAGGCAAAATATATTTAGTGCAAAAGTTAAAGGAGCAGCATTATTTATACAAGATAACCTACGTAATTAAATAAAAATACATATCCGCGATAACTGCCTGCGGTAATTACTTAGATTATAGATATTTATATGTAAATTAGGGCTTTCTTAGTAAAAAGCAAAAATTAAATTACATAAAAATAAAAGTGGAATTTTCAATACGTACGAGTAATTTAGAAGAAAATTTACAATGATAACGAACGAGTAAGTGCATGGGATATGAAGAAATTACGATTGATATATAATATTAATTTCAGTTTTAATTTCAATTTGGATTTATTTCGATATTACACTTCTATATTTCGAAATATAAGTAATAAACGAAATGTACTAATACCGGCACGAGCGTCGATATTATAATAAACGAAACAACAGAACGAAAATTTATAAACCTTAACCGAAATTACACGATCGCGAACAACATACTGAACGATAAACAATATAAACAATTAAGTATATAACCGTCATCATTCAGTGCCGTCTCCGTATCGGAGGTAGGCGACTACTTACCTGTACATATTTTATTGTACAGTATAAGTAGCTTACAAGACAATCATAATATGGTGTTAGCGTACATAGACACACACACACACACACTTGGGAGAACTGATTGTAATCGCTTTGTTGAAAATGCAGCCCCCGCATATTTTTGTACTCTACTATAATATTACTAAGACTCATATGGTGTTGTGCATGGTGGTTTGCCGTTGCTTTCCACACGATAATATTAGGACTATTTTTATTTCCTGATGTATAGATAAATGAAATGGCGATCACTTGTTTCCAGTTTTTGTGTAGATATGAACAAACAAAACTTATTTCAACAATGAACAATCCGCAACAATACGGGCGCGTTAGTTATAAATTAAAATTACTGTGCACACCAGTTCGACCAATTTCATTACAATGTACATAAACTTATAGGTGCACATACACACAGCTGTATTGTTCCGAACGCACTACGTAAAGAAATTCTTTACGCTCCTAAAAATTCAACCTAACATTGACGGAATTAAATATAAAAAAGACGTGTGTAATTATGAATAAAGGAGCAGTTGAGTCTGTTTAATTATTGATCGAGTATTTATGTTGGCAAATTGAATTAAATCATGTTTAATAAAATTTAAGCTATGGAAACTCCGTTTAACTGTTCGATCTTTATATATAACTGTTTTAACCGTGGCTGCACCCCACTTATTACAGCGATTTCGCCTACCGACTTAAGTATTTTCAAGGCTATTCGATATATTTATTAACAAATTGATCACAATTAAAAGTCTAACGTAAAAGATTATTTTTATTCTCATTTCGATTACGAGTGTTAAATTATAATTTATTTAATTGTTGTAGAAATTCCTTAACTAAGAAAATGTATGTAATAATTTTAGAAATACGGCGGAATAGATCTGTTGAAAATAGAGTCAGAATTAAAGACGACCTTGATGTAAATTTCTTTTTTAGTCGGGTGCTGTCTGAACACAATAATTTCAGAGAGTGTTGTGGTCCGTATTGTAGTTCTGAACGTTTTATTTTTGTTTATATCCCTAAGCGAAATAAGTAAATTTTTGTGTTCGACAGTGAATAAGTGTTATAAAATTAATAATTGTATAAGATTAAATAGTCATTTAACCGTTATCATATAAATAATGTTAAACGTATTGCTGCAACTAGGATTTCGTATAGCTGTTTATAAACAATAAATACATACGTACTACTTAAACACGCTTATACTTAAGCGAGAAGAAAATATAAACCACGCGCATCAATTTTTTATTTTATGTTTATCTTCGTATAAATCAACTAAATAGTGTACGTTTATCGACGAACCTAAATAATAATAATCCTTCTGGTAATATTGAAGCTCGGAGTATCCGCATTCACTCGGTATAAATGAGATCAATATTTTCCTCCGGCAACCGTTTATAGTATAGTTAATAAATTTTTAGTACCTTAGGCAAACCGTCGTTATATATTTTTGATCTCCGATGTACCTTGACTATATTCTGATACGAATTTTATTGAAGAATGGAATTTCTGCTTGGTATATTCCCGCCAACCTAGTTTTCTTGTTACTATACGTAATACTACATTTAAACCGGTTCTTTGATACAAAATTTAAACCCGTCACCAGTTATTTACTGATCATATTACCGAAAATTTGGCTTTTAAGATGGACTTTTGTCAACGTTCGATACGTTCTACTGGATACTTAGCTAACCCACCCCAGTGGACTACTGGTTCGTACAATGCAAAGTATAAACGCTTCAAATGTTCCGTCTCGAAGAATCACGTTAAATAATAAAACAAGTAATTCATTCTCCGTAATTTTTAAAATATGCGAACCGCACTCAAAAAATTTTACTTGCTAATAAAATATCGAGCTAATTAATATTAGTAAACCTCATTAGTACACCTTAATTTATTTCCAAATTATTCCAATCTATTTTATCACCAATTGTTTTTCGCTCTTGTTGTAATTTTATTGATTGCTTCCTGGATGTGTTCGCCGTGTTCTATGTTTTTGCACACGCTAGGAAAACTGCTAAGTCGTCCGCAAAAATCCCGTTTTTATTGGGAGTTTAACACGTCTTCGATAATATCGTTAATAGCTAAATTAAATAGAATCGGACTAAAAACTGAGCCTTGCGGTATTCCATTTTGCAGGTTTTTGACTTCCGATAGTCTATTTTTAATCTTCATCTTAAAGAGACGACCCGATAAGAAATTTGCGACAAAAAGTGAAAGCCGACCCCTGAAGCCCCGGTTGTACATAGTAGTTAATATTTTCTGCTTCGCTTAGTGTCGAATACTTTGGAGAGATCGAAAATGACCGCTAATAGGTGGTGTTTGTTATTAATGACGTGAAATGTTTCAATTTTAAAAATATGTACATAAATACATCCAAAATTATCTATAGTTCACCTAAAATGGGAGTACCGTATAATGAAGAACTGTACGGTTATTATACGAATTAAGGGATCACAATTTCAAGCGCGGGGTATGTTATTATTTTTCGATTATATTTTTCCATCGGAATTTTTACCTCGATGTAAATTTTCTTTTAATTTCAAATTTTTAATATTATTAAGAATTTCGCGGTTTTAAATTTGTTTTTTTTTCATTTAAAATTTATATCGCGTATAATTAATTAATTTTTATATCGTTAGTTCGTCCGGAATATATCGCGAAACGAGCAGCTGAGGCCGTCGAAGTGAAAAAAACTGGGAAATAAAATCAGCTAATACCGATTAAATGTGAAATTCGTTCTTGTTAAGTCATTTTTTAACGTCTCCTATATCGAAAAGGACAGATGGTAAGAAAGCTTATTCAATCGAGCTGTCAGACGAGAGACAAGATGAACATAACAGTTTGAAAAGTAAAAGTTAGATTAAGACGACAAATGCAGACCGAATTTTACGTCGTCCGCTTAGATTTAAGAGACGACCGGTAATGAACGTCCATTAATCGTGCCCCAGATTGTTCGTTGTTTCAACTCCGTACAAGATACACAACACACCTTGTTCTCTGCGTAAATGTATACGTACACACGTAAATACATATATCTATGTATATGCATATAAGGAGATCGTACGTAGATGGATAGATGAAGTCCAAAATAGATACTTTCGGAGAAGATATATTTAGAGAATAGTAGAACAGAGTTTTTGAAAGATGTAAGTAAATAAGAAAAATCTAAATTTCCCAGTAGGGTTTTATTAATTTTTATATACGTACATATTATAAGAAACACTAGGTTACATTTTGCTAACGTGAAAGTTCGACACACAATTACGAACTTTATCGGAAAATTTTGCGTAATGGTAGATGAATGTGTTGGCAAATTATTATTATTATATTTATCGTTCGTGTATCTTATTTTTATTCGACTAAGTATTATACGGCAGAATAACGAGCCAGTTAAATAATTGGAACCTACCAACTGCGAATAAATATTTTCGTATACGTATAAATAACGAACATAGCTTGTTTGGTGGATTATTGAAAAACCCTTATTGCGAAGCACGAAACACTTGTGAAGATATCGAAAAAAATTAGATTGGAAAATCGTTATATCTCATAATAAATTTATATTGGAACCCGAGAGAGAAGCGAATATAACGATGAGCATTGGACACGGATGAATTTTTTCCAGCCTTCTATTCAATATATATATATATATATATATTCGTAAGAAATTTTTAAAGATTCGATCATTTGCAAAATACAAGACGTAATGATTAATGGAGTAATTATTAATAATATCCGGTATGCAGATTATACAGTGGTGCTCGACTGGTCTTAGTAATTCGCTAGAATTCACGAACGAAAAGTAATTAGAGTAGTAAATGTTTATGGGTTTACATATAAATGCTACAAAAACAAAATGCACGACTACTGGTAATGTATCGAATATTAACAGTACTCTACAAATCGACAACGTGAAGTTCACGAAGATAGCTTTTATAAAATATTTAGGATGCCGTAGTAACGACAGATGGGATCCGCCTATTGAAATAAGTTGCGGAATAGCCAGGATGTACTGTCAGAAAATACAGAGCATATTAACGAACCGTGACTCGAACATCCTCGATCGGGGTTCTGTCTTTAGCGTTACGCTATTACAGAATCATTGGTATCGCGCGCGCAAAAAATCCTAAAAACCTTTAAGATATGGGCTTACCGCAAAATGTTGGAAATTCATCGGACAGCCAAAATTACTATTTTCGAAGTGTTAAAAGATAGAAATTGGAATATATATTGGTCATATAATAAAAAATAGCAAATACGAAATAGTTCATATACTAGGTCAAATAAATAGTAACCGTGGTCGCCGCGGTCCAGGAACAATGTGGATAGATGATTTGAAGAAGTGGTTAAAAATGGACGCAACCGAAATTTTCGGGAGAGTTGTTGATAAAGATTAAACAAATGATCGCCAACGTTCTTGGAAGACAGGTCGCATAAGGAAGAAGAAGAGTACATATACATATCTTTCTGAAACTCGAAGTTCTGACTAAGATAATACGTGTACACAGGAACGGGCTATAGATGTGCAGGTTATCTAGGATGGCTACAGGATAAAAGATTGACCTTCCGAAAAATAGGACTGTAAATAGTACAGGTGACAGTACACAGCGTTGTCGTACTCCCCTTTTGATTTCGATTCTTTCCGTAAAGGCTTTCTCGCGACGAACTAATAGCTGTCTAATTCCAATGTAGGTCTGGAATAATTTTAACATTTGCTTCGTCTATTCCGATTTATTTAAAAGTTCCTATAAGTAATTCGTGAAGTCAAAACTTGTAATCTATGAAGCACAGGTGCAAACGGCGATTCAGGTTTCGGCAAGTCTCGGCTAAAACATTTAATATGCATAATGTCTCGCGTATACCAAACCCATTTTTAAATTGCCATTCTCCGGAGTTCTTCTCGCATTTATCAAATATCGTTTGTTGTATGATCTCGAGAAATATCTTTAAGACATGGGGCATGAAACTTAACGTGCGATAACTTTCGCAGTCTACTCTATTGCGTTTCTTTGGTGTAGGTACAAATACAGACTTTAATCAGTCTGTTACCAATTTACCTGGTTTATACGTGTAATTGAAGAATTTCATTAGAGATCTCATCATCGACCGATCATCATTTGTGCCAAATAATTTTCATATTTATCTGGGCCACTGCCTTTCCTAATTTTAAATGCTTGATTGTTTTAATTATTTCTGATCGCCGTATTTCTTTTACGTTCATTGTATCTTAGTGTGTTCCTGTATCAACGTGATCGATTCTAACACTGTGAAATAACTTCTGCGCATAATTCTACCATCTGTCCAGTTTATCTTGAAGACTTGTCAGTATCGTTCCACTTTTATCTCTAACGTGCCGCTATTTTTCTTACTTACTCTATTCGTGAATTTCTATATCTTCTTATGCATATTGAACGAGAATCACGCTTTTCCTGCGGTGTTTCAATTTTTTGACATTTCTCTTGTAACCATAATTCTTTTGCCTTCCTAATTTCTTTTCGAATTCGAGCTTTTAATCTCTTGTACACGAGAGCACAAATTAACGTAAGATTTTAAATTCTATACCTTAATTAGTCACGAATAAGTAATATCGAAATTTTTTTAATTGATAACACGTAACAGTTATACGAATAACGTATCAGTAAATAATTTTACTTTTCAAATTATAACTACTTATTAAAATTTAACTATATTTTTAGTTCTTATGTCTGTATACGTTTACATGGGTTACCAACAGCTGAACATATAATTGACCATGAGAGAAATGTAGACCAAGTCCAAGCCGCAGATAGAAATTGTCTGGCTTTGAGATTTATGAATGGTAATCGTAAACGCCAGACGAATATGGAATTGAAGTCTCTTGAATGACATCGTAGCATCTGATGGTATCGTTGGGATACGTGGTAAAAGGACGCTTATCAATAAAACTTTCCCGTTAAAATCGTAGTTCGCGGCAACATTAAATAAAAATTATACGCAGAATTTTGCGTATTATAACAGTTTCGTATATATAAAAAAAAAAAAATAATAACAATGCACAACACAATTTAAAAAGAACAAAACTTAAAGTATTTATCGTCTCCAAGCAAGGTGGAATAAATTGGAACGTCGAAAAAAACACAGCGCCATCTATTGAAAATTTATAGAATTAAAAAGTGTATTCATTCGTTTCCTTACAGAACGTATAAAGCTAGTGGTAAAAAAAAATGAGGTGACTAATCGCGATAAAAGCTACCCTCCGTTTTAAGTTGATCCAAACAATACGTATTCACATAATTTTATTGAAATCAGTCCCCCCGTGGTTTCGAAGATTAGCGTGGGCGATCAAGATATTTCTATATATATATATATGAAGATATATTTATTTATTTATATAATAAAGATATATTTGTTTATTTATATACGGTTCACATAACAGCTTATGCCAAATGCGAACACTGAGAAATAAATAATCGAATAAAAGTATACAACTTAATTAAACTACAAAAATGTTGACAGAAAAAAAGGCCTATTATGTAAACGTAAAAAAATTCTTCCTCATCCGTAACTTCTCCTTAAATCGTTCTTTGAAGATCGTACATGCCAAGTAAAATTCGAAAACGAATACCCCACTATCTATAATGTTTTCGCTGGCCTGTCTCAAGGGAGTGTCTTGGGTCCGGTGCTTTATCTATTGTTCACGGCTGATTTTCCTGTTAGTAACGATATTATAACTGCCACGTTTGCCGACGATACAACCAGTTTAGCTGTAGCCAAAGAGCAAAACCTAGCTCACGAAACTCTGCAGCGGTCTTTAAAATAAAAATCGCTGGCGTATTGCAGTTAACGAAAGTAAGTGCACGCAGGTCACATTTACTTTGCGAAACTTAACCTGTCCACCCACTACATTAAATGGGGAATTACTCAACAGAGTTACGTTAAGTATCTGGGGATGCATCTTGAGAGTAAATTAACATGGAGCAGACATGTCGAACAGAAAAGAAAACATCTTGACATAAAATTGAAGCAGCTGTACTGGCTTCTTAGCAGCCACTCCAGTCTTTCCCTTAAAAATAAGCTTTTAATTTATAAAATAATGTTAAAGCCTGTGTGGACATACGGCATGATGTTGTGGTGCTGCGCAAAAAATAGCTATATAAATAAGATAGAGCGGTTCCAAAATAAGGTCATTAGGTTACTCATTATTCCTCCTTGGTATGTTTCGAATTATACTTTACATCGTGACCTTCTCATTCCTTATGTTAAAAACGAAGTCAAACACGCGGTTGGGTGGTATAGAAGGCGCTTGGAGTCTCATACAAAAACACTGACTATCAATTTATTAGATAACAGTCTTCAGACACGGCGATTGAAACGAACCAGGACGTTTGATTTATCCTAATTTCTACTAGAATTCTTTGGGGAGCACTAATCCCGTCTAACGCTACTTCGCATTTCATAAAAATTGCTAGATGGTCTCTCGGCCAGTTGTAATTATGTTATTTAAAAAAAAAAAAAAGAAAAAATATAATCATATTAAATTATAAAAATAATAAAAAAAAAAAAAACATTTATATAATTACCTATACAATAAAAGGAATCACTCACAATACACATTGAAATTTACACACAACGGGAAAAAACACATACATACACTCGTTACATTGGAAAAAAAAAAACCTTACTTAAAGCTACACATGAGCAGAACTGCGTGTGTACACTAGTATACGGTAACGAAAATTTCAACCGTATTTGTGAATAAAAATGTTATAATAATTTAAAATTATAAAATCACTAACTCAAACCTATCCTCGAACAATGAAAACATTACACTAATAACGGGTGCATAGAGACCAAACTAAATCATATAAGTATCTGCTATGAAAATCTATATCCAAATGCGGATAAATTTTAAGTTATACAGACGGAAAGTGGACACTAACGGTGAATTAAAACGATGATTAGTACAACGCGGCTAGAAGAAATTTTTATTCTAGTATTCATATAGGAGACTATTAAAAATATCGCGGATGGACCGAAAGACTAATGAATATGTTTTCCAGAAGTTGAAAATACATAGACGTTTATCAAACAGAATAAGGAAAAGATTTCTCGGCTTCTTCGGTGCGAGAGATATGAATTCTCTACAACGTCTAATAACCACCGGAAAAGTGAATGGACGAAGAAAAAAGGAATAACGCGCTGGGCTGATCAGTTAAAATCGTTAATTGGCTTAAACATGCACGAATGCTGGTTGCTCACAATAGATCAACATGGAGATCAATAACATATGCGGCCGTTTCTTAACATCACTATAGGGGGATAAAGGAAGAAGAAAATTCATTCTACAGGTCTACTACGTAACTAATTTGCGGAAATCAATTATTCATCATTGACCATTGCATAGTTTATATAATATGTACAATTAATTTATATAAAATTATATATGCGTAGAATATATGAACACAGCGACTGGCATCCGAGTACATTTACAATATCTCGTTATTCTCGTATAGTTCAAGTGACTTCTAAGAAAAAAATCCTCTATCTATAGTTGTACCGTTCCTGCATTAAACCGTTTTACATGAATACGATAGATCTATAGCGCAGTATATATATATATATACATAAGTATATATTTATATATATATATATATATTTAGATTGTTCGGAATGATATAGACGTTTGCGATTTATGGTCAACGAATGTATATCACGTATAACAAGTCCATAGATCACGAGAAACGGGACATTCCTCTCCAGATACGTAGGTATAGAGTTATATAGCGTTATTTTCGAGCGATACTAACGGTGAAAATAACTGTTTTATTAATAGTGATACGGAGTTTAGTTATTTGAAATAGTATACAAAGTAGCTGCAAGTGTAATTCCCACGATGAGGTATGTAGATGTAGGTATATATATATATATGTATATATATTTGAGGGCGGAATTTTTAGATTCCTGTGTATAAGAAATAAAACATTAGTTAAGCTTATAGTCAAGTGAATCTGCTGCGCGTATTTATCTCTTTCGTAAGACGTAATAAACGGAAGACGAAGATGCGAGAAACAGCGATGATGCAGTGATAAAAATGGACAAAACAGAAACAAAGATATTATACTGAAGAGGAATTTCGAGGAACTGTATTTATCAAATTCAACCTATTTCTTCGATGGTTACTACTATCATTATGACAAAAATCGCAGAAGCGCGAATGAATCCTTTAGTCGATAGCGACTGTAGGTATATCTCTAACCGTCGGTAATACGTCGGCAAACGTTATTTATTTTTCGTTTTTCATCATCAAGATTTCCTTCGATATTTTCCTTCCCCTCGATGTGTACCGACCAAATTGCCGAATAGTTCCTGTTTCGCTTATTTTAGGTTTTCATTTTGTTAAAGGAAACGCTATTATTATCAAACAACGGCTCTGAAAGCAACGACGATAGTAGTCATTAGCAGCAGAAGTAGAGAAAAAAATGGAAATGGCGAGGGAATATAAATATTCGCGCGGTAGATGAAAATTTGAGTATGGCTATTTTTTCTTTTTATCATTTTAAACGGGGTAGAATGTGGTAATTTTGAAAAATAAACAACCAGAAAGATGAGTAAAATACCAAAAACGAATTTATAAAAATCACCCAGCTTTTCGACGATAATAATCGGGTCAACGAAAGAATAAAATATAATACAAATTTTATAAATTAAAAAATATATAAAATACTAATTCGGATATATCAGAAATATTAACGAAATAGAAAATAACATCTGTGAAAAAAAAAAGCATCTGTGCCTCGAAGCGCATGGAAGAAGTGAAACTTAAAAGACGTTTTAACTAAATTCGATACAGAGTTTTTTTTTTAATTTTTACACGGGTGTATATATAAACACACACGCACACATATAGTATATATGTATATATATATATATATATATTATAATAATTTAGCTCACTCGATTACGAGTATGAATGTCATTTGTCATGCTCTTCATGTTATTTAATGCTTGTGTCGCGTATGCGAGATCAGGCCAATTTTAAAATAAGTTGTGGAATCGCAAAGCCAGCATCGGATTTCTGTTCTGCCGGCAACGGCATTGTTTATTCTTTTTCTTTAGTTTCCGGTATACAAGCCGCTGGTTCACGATGTCATCTAATCCCCATTCGATCTGATTTTTGGCCGTTACCTCCCAAGTAATGTCTTTTCGCGGATTCATTCCTGCTTTCTTAATTGTTCTTGTAATCATATCTTTATTTGGACGGCCACATTGTCTTTTACCATTACTTATTACTCCGTAAAATATACGTTTCGGAATACGTTCTTCATCTACATGACGTGGCCAATCCATCTTAGGTGAGACTTCGCTAGTTCAATCGAACAACAGCTGGCCATTTGTAGTACCTTTTCATTCGATATGTGATCTTTCCAGTTAATTCGCAGAATCCGTCTTAGTAACCTAAAATGTCAGATTTCTAACTTTTTAAGTTGATTAATTTTTATTGGCCCGGTTTCTCCGCCACATAACATGGTTGGCATTACTACAGTTTTATAGACGGTCATTTTAGTAGTAGCCGTTGTTAAACTTTTATTATTAAAAGCTCGTCTAGAAAGCCTTTTATATGATATCATTGCATTTCTAATTCTATATGAAATTTCATCATCTAGACCGCCGTCATTGCTAATAATATTTCCCAGATACTTAAATTCTTCCATTTTGTTTAATATACTTCCATCGATAATATATTCTGCGTTAGTCGTAGGTATTTTTATAACATCTGTCTTGTTACAGTTAATAGATAGACCAAAATCTTTATATGTTTCGTATAATAATTTTACTGCATATTGCAATTCTGGAGCGCTTTTGCATAAAATATTGTGAATTCTGAATGGTGAACGTGTGTTCGTCTTGCTTTTAGTTCTAAATTTTGATAGATTATATAATCCTCCATCGAACCGGTATTCTATCTTAATTCCGGACGTTAAAATCTTTTGTTTATATACTATATAAACCATACTCGTATAAAGGAAAAATAATGTAGGCGCAAGTACACAACCTTGTTTAACTCCGGTCGATATTTTAAAAGGATCTGTAAATCCGTTTTCGCAAATAACCACAACTTCCATATCATCATGTAGCTGTTGTAGAAGTGACAGCAGTTTCGGTGGGCATCCAATTATTTTTAGAAACTTCCAAAGCGGTTTACCGTATCAAAGGCTTTTTGTACGTCAATAAATGCCATATACAATTTTTCATTTTGTTCTCTTTATTTTTTTCAAGTAGCTGGCGTAGAGTAAATATCATATCTACGGTACTTCGTTGCTGCCGGAAGCCACATTGCTCTTCAGGAAGATACTTATCTATTAATGTAATCGTGTTAGAATTACTCTGCTCAAAATTTTACTAGCAGTTGATAGTAGAGATATACCTCGATAACTAAAACAGTTCGTTTTATCCCCTTTATTTTTATATATACAAACAATGGCTGCATTTTAAAAATCTTTCGGTAGTACATTTTCTTCCCAGAATCGTTTATATAACTCAAGCAATTATGACGTTAATTCTGTTCCACCAAATTTATATATTTCATTTGGTATACCGTCTAGTTCGGCCGCTTTACTAAGCTTCAGGTTTTTTATCGCTAATAGAACCTCTTCTTCAGATGGTGGAATATCCAGTTGATAATTTATATTTTCCTGCGGTATTAACCGAAAAATGTACTCATTAACCGTGGTTTTATTATTTAGCAACGTTTGAAAATACTCCTTCCACCCGCGTTTAATTTCCTCTCTATTTCGAAATAATATACCCGATGAACTTTGTATGGCAGTTTTGCGCCTAGATACAGGACCATATACAGTATTAATAGCAGTAAAGAATGCACGCATATCATGCTTATAGCAATTGAATATCTGCCATTTTATTAATCCACCACTGATTTCGTAATTTTCTGGTTTCACGTTGCACTTTAGATTTTATCAAAAGGTAACTCTATTTCTTTTCGCTACATTCAATTTATCCATTTCGCCATACAATGAAACATTTCCGTTTTTCATCAATTTGATCTTGTAACTCTTTTGAGCTATCAGCGGACCAATCTTGAGATCTTTTTACTTTACAGCCGTGGACGTTTTTACACGCCATCGTTATCTCATTTTTTATACAGCCCACTGTTTTTCTACAGTTGACATGGAAAGAGATAATGAATTTTGAAGACCGGTGGTTAATACTGACGTAAAATCATTTAAGATCTTTTTGTCTCTTAATCGATCTATATTACAGTTCCCTTGCTTATATTTTTGTAACCTTGGATGATATTTAATAGTGGGGAATCTAAATTTTGTTCTAATTAATACATGATCCGTGTCTCCATTTGCACCTCTCATTGCACGAGTAATCAGGCATTCATTTCTGCTTTGATGTTTTGTAATAACATAATCTATTAGATACAGATGCCAAGACCTAAGATGCGTCCACGATCCTTTATGGATATCTTTTAGCTTGAAAATAGTGTTCGTAACCATTTTGCGCGCAAAACTGTAATAAGCGTTCACCATTACTATTTTCTTTTCCAATTCCATGGACTCCAATGGTGCAGTTCCAAATATTTATATTTTTTCCAAACCAAGTATAACAAGTCGTTCGCTAGTTTTAATTTTATTTAATACTTCTTGAAGGTCGTTATAGAAAAAAAATCTTTTACATCTTCAGAGCTATCTAAGGTTGGTGCGTATGCGCAGATTATTACTAATGTAGGATTTTTCGGAAATTTTAGTTTCATTATCATGAGTCGATCGCTGATACCTTGCGGCTCCTCAGATACATATTGTATTAATTTTGTATCAATGACTAATACGTTTATTTCCTGGTTTAACACCTTTCCAGTATATTGTGTAACCCGTACTTTCTTCAGTAATTTGTCCTTCATCGGCAAATCTTGTCTCACATAATCCAGCTATGTCTATTTTATGCTTTCTTAATTCGTGCGCAATTAAGGCCGTTCTTCTTATAGGTAAGTTTTTATTATCTAATAATGTTCTAACGTTCCAAACTCCCAGCACCCAGTCTCTTTTTTGATTATTATTTTCATTTTTGTTTTCACCGCACAGTGTGAGTCCCCATCAGTCGCGGCAAACTGACCAGGTAAACAAGGGATGAACTATAGTTAGGGCACCTTTTCTAGTCCCTTCCACATTTGTGGCAGGCAGAGCAGTAGCCGCTCATTATATATATACATATATACATATATATATGAGAATAAGGCGAAAAAATAATAAGTGAAGTAGATGGCCAAAAAATTGAATACGTAGGTGAAATAGTCTATTTAGGACAAAGACTAGATTTGAGAAATATAAAAAGTATTGGTCTGTAAAACATATATTTAAAGGTTCATTTGGAATTAGAGCGAAAAATGAAGTATTCAATAATTGCGTGGTTCCAACGCTGAAATTCTCAAACGTGTGGTCCACTGCTAAAATGGAGGAGAAGAAAATAGAGATTAGTCAGAATGGGATGTATAGGTCTCCTTATTAAGTGTTCGATGAAAGATTAGAATCAGAAATACATTTACCAGAGGAAAATTTAAAAATGCGGTAAATTTTGTTCACGAATGTAAGAAGAAAAAGGTGGAATTCGGCTGGACATGTTGTGAGATTGACGGATAATAGATGGACTTATAAGATTAAAAGTTGGGTAGATTGCAAGCAAAAGAAGAAGGGGTAGGCAATTCTTGAGATGGGATGAAGGGATAACTAATTTTATGCATATAATAAGCAATAGGAGAAAATTACCCAGGACCGTAGGAGACCTTTGCTCGGAATATGGGCTTTTAGTATTGGTTTTAGTTATTGTAAATTTGTATTTCCTAAGTATCTGATGAACGTTTTTATCATTATTAATGAAATTTACATATACGTACGAGTTCCCGGGAAAGCATTATAAAACAAATTCTACTTCAATCTCTACTCATAACGAAACCAGTTAACAGCTTATGACGACGTTTATAGTTGTTTATTTCAATTTTTAACAAGGGAAGTGAGAAATTGAATAATATTGCGCCCGTATACGGATGACATTTAAAATAATTAGAAACGTTGTCAAATTCAGTAGACATGATTCTATAATAACGATAATAATAATAATGCAACGTACTTCGGACACGTAATAAGACGAGATGGAATGAAGTGGAAAAATAAATTCCCGAAGAAACGCGTGTAAGAAAAAAAAAATAGCCGGTAGAACTGACGTCAAACATGAATAATCAATAAGTCTTGCAGTATACGCCTGACGAATAAGATTGAAATAATCCATAATTTCACCGACTTCCAGATCGAGCTAACGGTTATGATGATGATGACGACGACACCGTGGCATAGTTACACTAGATTAACTGTCTACCTAACGGCCGAGGTTCGATAACAAATCGTCGAACACATTTTTTCATTATAACTCTATTGCGGCAGCAAAGCAGCACCTTGCTCTGTGATTTACACTCGTAAAATTAGTTTCCTCCAATGTAAAAACCATTTTCTTACAAAGAAAATAATCGAATAATCGAATAATCGAATAATCGAATAATCGAATAATCGCGTCGTTCACAAATGAACAACGCCAATGACGATGTATATAAACACTCGCTTATCGCTGAAAAAGTAGTAGAATTTTTTCTACCTTGGAAAATATCGCCTTCGTTCAGTCTCTAAATGATAAAGATCCATTTTAGCGTGTCTTCACGCAACCGGAACTGACGACAGAAAAAAAAAAGTAATTTAGTCTGAAAAATCGTGATCCGACGAGTAATATTCGTGTCGCGTCAACGATATCATTTTGTACGTGCTTTTACTTAAATTTTGTTTTCGTATTTACGTGGGAAAAACAAATCAGTGCAAAAATTCCCTATTTCGTGAAAAGTATAAAAGTCGAGTGAATGATCACGTTTTTTTTTTTTTTTTTTTAAATAAATGCTCAACTTTAAACGTGTTCGCTGCTGCAAAAGAAAGTTGTCGCGTATAGATATTAATTTAAAACTCTATACACCTGCAACTTGCAACCGTATCGTTAGTAAAAGCGCGATTAAAATGTGATGATAACGTGTATTTTTCTTCTTCTCGCATCGGTCTGATTATTTTTTCAAGATATTTAACCATCTGAAATAACTCGTCCGCGATTCCATTTACAACGGCCATATCTTCCATCTTACATTGCGAAGGTAACCAGGCTAGCTAATAGGTGCTCTGAATCTTGTAACACGCCGCACTCCGATCTATTCTAATTTTCCGTATTTTCATAGTTTTAGCGGGTATTCCTGCGTTATAGTTCTTATTCAGCCTCTCTTTTCCGTATTAGCCCCCGGGACGATTTATTTCCCGGGAGAAATTTCGAACGTTTATGTCGAAGCATGTTGTTTCGACAAAATTTTCCCTAGACCATTGATATGAAAGTATTAAAGTTCTCTGTTCCTGATTTTTACGTAACGCAAATATGCTCACAAGAAATTCAATACACGTGCGTTCGAATTAAACTTATCAGGAACTTACTTTTCCAAAGAACATGTGGCCTCTCATACTATTTCGGATAATTGTTATCCAACTAAAAAAAAGTTTTATAAAAAATTAGCTACAATTCGCCATTATTAACAAAACTGTTATACTAAGCGGCAGAATTAATAGCGGTACTTTTTTAACCTTTTCAGTTTTTCTAACTTATATTATCATTACAACTAAGGCTAGAGGAACTTAAATCAAGTAGTAGAGATGGGACATGCGTAAGAACATGATTAAGTTAAAGAGGAGTATTCATCTTTGAAGAGAAGAGGAAGTAAGTAGGGAAGGTTGAAGATGATCTGAGTACAAAAGGACGGTCAATGAGGATGTGGTGGACAAAAAGCGTGACGTTACACATGGTGGACTGAGGAGCCGGAGATCTGATGATCAGGTATGAATTGGTAAATCTTGTACGATCCAACCTTATATATATATATGTGTGTGTGTGTGTGTGTGTGTGTGTGATGTATATAATATATAAAATATTGCATGAATTAGTAAGTTAGTCAGTTGTTTTTTTTATATCACCTGGCTGGATCCGTGGTCTGGTCTTTTATGTTACTGTGTAATCATTTCGCAGTCGCCGAAAATTTGAATAATCCGAAGTTGTTTTTTTAATAATGTGTGCGTTCATTTTTATTGTATTAACCTCGGATTATGTTTTTCATTTGTTTTCTATTATGTCATCAGGTACATTTCAGGAGGAACTCATGACTTTAATGATTTTATCATTTTATTAACTGATGTATACACGAATTAATCTCCTGCATCTCTTTACACACAAGTTCATTAAAAACAGCCGTTTCTACTCGACGATTAGAAAATTATATTAATCGATATTGCATATTTTCAAATAATTATTTTATACAGATGACATCAGTTATGTAATATTATATGCATATACACACATACATATTATATAAACATTAAGAAAAAGGAATCTTAGTATCACGTTCGTCTTAGGTTCAATCGAAATAAACATTTAAAGGAAGTTTGGCTATTAATTGGACGTTTTAAAAATAAACATTCTCCACTTATTATAAATGATACATGCTTCTCTGAATTCGTCGACGATGTGACAACCCCCCTTATGTAGCAACTTATGATGAAGGCGGGAACATGGACTATATTTATTTCTTACTTCGGCCTATTACTTACGCTGAATTAAATTATACCCTTGACAAGAAAAAAGAATCTTCTCACGGTTTGCAGGGTATAACCTACTGGGTAAAATAACTTACCTATTAACGAAAAAACCATCCTAGTAACGATTTTTACAAACCTGCTACATTCTTTCTGGAGATTGGTTTAGGTTTTTGGCGATTCCCGTTTTAAAATCCGGTAAACCCTCCTCAAAATCATTCTACAGGCCAATTTATCTTGCCTCCTGTTTTAGGAAACCATTTGAAGTGATTGTTAAAAACCGATTAATATGGTGAATACAGAGTGAGAATATTCTTCCCTTGGGTATGTTTGGATTCCCGGATGGGGTACATTACACTGTATAATTCACTTTCTATGAGACGTTTACTCCTTCATTAATAAGGAGTTTTTCATAGCCTCCGTTTTGGACATCAAGGGAGGTTTCGATAATGTCTCTCTTCCTATTCTATATGACGCAATTTTAAAAATTAGAATTCCTGTTAATACGACCAAATAGTTATGTTAGCTTTTCTCTAATAGATCTTTAATCTTCTTATATCCACTTTCTAACCCACTGTATTTGGATCAGCTTTTTATATGCTGTCCTTTCCAATATTTATGTTTTGGCAGTTTTTAATTGTCTAACTCGGCCATCTTCCAGAGTTTTGTCTTATGCTGATGACTTCGTATTACACACGTCTCATCAGAATCTCCATGAAGCCGTTAATAATATTCATTCATATATTTCTGTGCTTTGTAATACTTTCCAAAATAATCTTTTCGTACTTCCTTCTAAATTAAGTGTTTGTGTTTTTACACTTAGACCATTCAGCTGTATCAATCTCCAAATCAATATGTGTTGAAAAAGGCAAATATTTGGTTTTTCACCTAGATTCCAGATTAACCTGGACGTCTGACATAACCGCTCTATCTACTCAGCTTATGATGATCTACAATCCATTTAAAGCTGATATTCCGAATTTATTTACCCAGCAGTTTTCTTTACCTCTTGAGACATCCATATTTACAGCGGAGCTGTTATCATCGATTGATAATACGTGTGAATATATTATAAAACTTCTGTTTTGTATCGGTAATTTTGCTATTTGCCTCGATAGCTTATAAACCTCACCCGTTCGTTTTGGAAATCAAAGCAAAATTCTTGATTGTTACTCAACGCGAATGTAGCTCGAAGTTTTTATGAATACCTACTCATTGTGGTATTTCCATGGGAAACATGTTATTAATTCTAGAGATCGTTTTCCATATATTCACTCAAGCGACCTATATGACATATTAGGAGGACTTTTAAAATTAACTGGCTTGAAAGTATACATAATTCTTCAATCAAAGGTAAAATCTATAGTATTGTCCAAGCTGAATTTCCTCATGTACCCTGATTCAGTCATCTTCCCTCCGTTATTCCGATCACAACTTTCCGCATATTTGTCACTGTCATATACAGGCTACGTTCTGGTCATCCTCGAGTAGCTTTGAACTTCAATCTTGTAAACCATCCTTTTGTTCATTGTACCAATCGTAGTAGCGTTAATTTTGGAGGCGATATTAATGATTTATTTTTTAACTTCGAACATAGACGTATGTATTTGCTTGATATGTAATTCTCTGTTGGTGTTTCCCTCCTTACTGTATCCTATTCTTGTTATCTTTGGATGTTGGTGTTTTAATTTAAATTCGTTAGTATTAATCATATTCTAATTTCATAGTTGGTTTTTGTTTAGGGAGTAATTTTCCGTTTCCTCTTTTATATCTATCCCTTTCTTTTGAATTTCATCTCTGGTTATATTAATATTTTATCGTATAACTTATTTTTTGTTCTTCCCGTGGCCAAATATACAGGCACGTCATTTACGTGGTTATAAAAATATATAAAATATAACCTTGTTTTTCACGTTTTTCATTATAAAGCAACAATAATTTGTTAAACATTTTAAATAATAATAATATAATATATTTTTCATTTGATTTTACATAATATAAAAATTTATACGGTGGAGTACATATATAACAACCTCGACCGCATTACAAATAATAAATAGTTACTTAATCTATAATAATAAATAGCTAAAAGTTAATAACACAGGAAAAGTGGAAAAAACCTGCACAAAATATTTCATAATGAATTGGTTTTAAAGACGACATATTACGAATATATATAATCTTTCCTATTAGTATTGTTGAACTATGTAAATTTTTAGTTGGTGAGGGGTGGTTGTTCATTACGTTCATAATCTTCAAGATAGTCAGCGGACGATCATCTCGGTGTGAAAGAATACGTGCTAGCGGTTTAGTTATTTGCAGTAGGAAGTGTGTTACCCATACTTTTATTATAAGTAGTTTATAATTTAATAACTTTCATCTAATTTAACTGTGAGTTATAACTTCATTATATATACATGAATATTTATATATATATATATATATATATATATATATATATATATATATATATATATATATATATATATATATCAAGTCATTTTTATCACTAATACTAGTAGACCAGTTCCATATATACACAACACGCCAACTTTGAACATATTTGCTACTTGTACTTTTTTTTTGTCTTTGTATTGTACCGGCCTATATTAAATTCCAGTAAATTGAAGACCGTTTTCTTGTTCGTTCCGAGAAGGATTCCAAAAACCGGTTATTTCGGGCCCCGGGCTTAAACATATCTTCTTTATTCTTCGGTGCTATACCCTCATTTATACCAACACACACCTTTCCGCGTTATACTGTCGTAGTTTACACGCTCTTATCTGGCTGCAGAATTTCCGCGAAACTATTTCACTTCTTTCGCATCTACCGAACGAAGTACTTTTTATACATTCATCTCGGCTAAGTCGCGAACCAGACAGACTCAAAAAGGAATCTTCGGTTAAAGTAAGAGAATCTACCGTAACGCTGGTGGCGTTTGTTGCGAAAAACCGGTTCGTCGTTATTACTACGACGATCGAGATGTCTGCAGAAATTTTAGGATATCCGAAAGAACTATCCGTACTATGTTATGTAGTCGAGTACATTTATGCGAGATTCATCATGTAGACTATTCATCTAACTACCTATCCAAAGCCGTGCCTGTTGATTGTAGATAACGCGAGGGCGTCATTCTGTTTTGGTGTTTGATCGATTCGAACGGTTCTCCATATTGTATACGTGCGTGTCGCGTAATTAAGAATTTACTATCGATTAGTATCGTGCAACGTACAGTCAACGATTTGTGACCGAGAAACCAAACAAAACGCATACACATTCATAAAGGCAAGATAAAATCAACCAACTTTAGCGCGAAAAGGTATTCTCAGTAATTTATAATCGATATACCTAATATATTCCTGCAAATATATATATATATATATATATATATATATATATGCGTAAGCAAAATACACGGCGTGTATATTGTATACATAAGTGACAATCACATATAAAAATAGAACATGAACCGCTGCCCCGCTACAAACTGTTTATTTTTAAACCCGACCGTGCAAGAGTAACGAGTATTATAAATATTTTTTTTTTCATTTAAATGAACAACTAAATTCATATTATTAAATTTAAAATAGCATAAATAATTATATATATATATATATATATATATATATATATATATATGCGTGTGTGGATATGTATATAAGGAGCGAAAATGTTAATAAACGAGGTAAAATAAAATAAAGTTTTGAGAAATGAATCAAGAAATTCACAAATGTATCGATCGCGTGTGAAATGTTTGCAAAGATATAAAAATTAACGCTTCGTTATTTATGTTTTTATATTTAACTTCGCACCGAGTTCGACTATCGTATTAGAAATTTTCGATGGGTTAACGGACACCCATATTCAACTATTCAGTCGAAACTGATTAGCAATGTACAACCAAACATTTCGACTTCAGATATGATTAAATATGTGCACAGACAAGATACCAAAAAGAAATAACTTTCCGTCAACAACATCAAATCACAGACTAATAATCCGTTCTATAAATGGGAAAACTCGTTCTTTTTAGGGAATAGAAATCGTTCACACATTAATTTGAACCAGTTCTTTTTAACGACTCATTCATTCATAGTACGAACTCTATTAATTATATTACAACGGCTATGAAAAAATTTAACATCGTTCACGTTGAATTTTTCCAAAAATTCTAAGCGACTAAAAATTAATGTATGAAAAAATTATTACACGATGTACTTATAAATCTAAATTTAAAACGCGATTTCCAACATGGTTTAATCTATTGTGCCATATTAGCGAATTTACCATATTTTTAGGTGATAATTTTAGTAAATACATTCTACAGTTTTCATCTAATATAAAACTTCTGTAGAATCTATTACCGTAAATTACACATTTGTTGTTATGTTTAAAGAGAACATTATATCCATTTTTATTTATCTGTATCGCAGAAATTACATTTTCTCTTAGATCTGGAACGTACCATACATTTATGAAACGTAGTGTATTATCAATATCAACAGAACCTATACCATAAGCCATTAATAAATTTTTTTCATCTGCTACTTCTATTTCTTCGGGATTTTCAAACTTTTTATAATTTTTCAAAAGAGTTTTATCACAGTGATGTGTTGCTCCTGAATCCAAAATAAATTTTGCACTTTTAAAATTCATTTTTTTTCTTATCCGGTTGTTTGACATTAATTGACATTACAGATCTAGTATCTTGTTTTTTTTTTTTTTGAAAATGTTTTTGTTCTCCTTTTTTACAAAACTTTTCAATGTGCCCTTTTTGTTTGTATATTTTATAGAATTTATTTTTAAAATAACAATTTGTAAAGTTATGCCATGGTTTTTTACAAATATTACATTTTACATTACATACGGCTACATTATTAGTAACAGAAATAGGTAGAATTGTTGGCTTACCTTTTATGTTTTCAATACTTAATCTCGTTTTTACATAATCCACTTCCGTTTCATTTTCTAATACCGTAATTATTAGATTTTCTCTGAAATCTAACGTAGCGAACAAGTTCATAAAAATAAATTCTTTATCCAGTTTTAGTCGTACCGTTTGGTGAATGCAGTTTCGTGTTTTTTTTTTCAATTTTCATATATCTGAACTTCTTGTATATCAGATATTTCTTGTTTTCACTATTACAAGTGAAATGATTAACTTATTCCACATTTCGCATGATATATTACAATTCGCGATGATTTGAAGTAATTCGTCTACAGTAGAAATAATTGTATTTCTTACTTTGCAGACTTGATCCGTTGTTTGTTTTAAAGATTTTTGCCATCCCTTGACTTCTAAAAACGAAGAAATTCGGATTTTCCATAGTGAATAGTTTCCGCTTAACGTTAAATAGCTCTTAATTGTTGATACATGTTCAACTATTTTCCTTTTTAGACCCGTGTTCTAAAGGTAAACTAACCGCAAAATAACGATAAACGATAAACCCATTAACCAACAGATCATTAAAAAGAACCTAGCTCTGCTACCGTGTTATTTATTATTTAAATAACCAAAAGTTATTTAACAAAATTATTTATTACGTATTTTATTTATTATAATAATAATACATGATAGAAGAGAAAACGAAAGTGAACAAACGAATACACACACTTTTTCATTTATATAAAGTACTACGCAATAAATAATTTCTAGCACAGATAATAACGATAAGAGAGTTGACTTTGTTAAATAAAAATATGAAATATTCCAACAGTAGGTATTGTCAATATGAATTCACCTAATTTGTAAACTTCAGACAAGATCTTCTTGAACTTAGATACATCCATTGCTTTCACTAATTCATATGGATTCATTTTATTGAGGTCAACATCTATATACAATGATAGCAATTGATTTTTCAGTTTTACATCAAATTCATTTGGAAATTTTTTCTCTACTCTTCATATTTAACTTCTATCTAGAAACGATAAAATTTCAGTTTTCAATATTTCCAGAACGTTCACATTAGAACATTGTCAAAAATTTCGTACAATAACGCACATGCATGAGCTCATTTTCTAGTTCTGATAGTTTTCGTCTTTTTCTCACAATAAATTTTCCATTCTCTTTTGACTTCGCATAATTCCATATGTTTTTGAAGATCGCATCGTTTCTATATATTTGGATTTCTACATGAGTTTCTTGAATTTTATTCATACAATATAAAATATCTATATATTTTTTTTTTTTTTTTTTTTTTTAATATCGAATAAGACGCCAGTTAACGCGAATATTCTGAAAACCATTGAATAAAGTTTGAACTTCGCTAAAAAATTTGATGAATCCTTGTGCTGATATTATAGTCTCGGTATCCAACTGTTCTGAATTTTCAATCGCAGTTTGAAAGAAGTGAAACAATTGTGATGGTCTTTTAGTGTACTTATTAATGTAGAAGATAAATTCCATGGGGTTGGTGCATTTCTTGGCACTTTTTTAGTGGTAAATTCAGTAAGAGCATGTGCGCGTTTTGTAGATTTGTTAAAAAAAAGTCTGGAAAATATTCTACATTCTTTTATATTTGAAGCGGACCGTGAAAAAACTAAATTCAGACAAATAGTGTTTTCGGATACAATCTTTAGAGTTTTATACCTAAACCTCGTACTTGTCCTGCCATCACCGCTGCCACATCGTACGTTTGAGCCACAAGATTCTGAGCTAAACCATATTCTTCGATAATACTTTTGACATACTCAAGTATACCATCAGCAGATCGATCCGCACTAACATCAGTAAATTTAATAAATCTCTTTTGAACTTTTACAGTGTGACTGCATATGTAACGTAAAACTACAGACAGCTGTGATTTGTTTAAAATGTCCGACGTTTCGACCAGTAATATAGCAACGTATTCCGTATTTTTTATTTCTTCTTTTATCTTAGTTTGAACAACAACATATAACGAAGAAATTAAATCATTCTGAATACGATTTCAAGAAGTCTGTATGTGCGTTTTTAGGATCATAATCATACTTCGAAAGTAATTGTAAATAGGCAAGCTAATTAACATCCAGATAGCATACTGCATCAACTAATCGTTTTAAAATGTTTCTATTTTGTAGACAATCTCATTAGCAATTTGTACTTGATCATTTAATCGTAAATCTACGCGCGACTTACCGAATTTCTTCAATTTCATGGAGGAAAAAATATGACTGGGAACATTCGTGTTTTTAACCGTATTAATCAAATTATTCAAGTTATCACATCCCTGAGCAGGATCATTCCACACACATTTTTTTCACTGCCAAATAATGGACACGGCCATCAAAACAGTTTTTCACTATCTTCACAATCAGTTAACTACAAAATGTTTTCATATTGAGAATATTGAGATACTTTAAAATGTCTGGTAAAAGTGCTAATACCCTTCTTTTGTTCAGCTTTTAAAGATCGTAATCGTGGTTTTGGCTTACCACAATTTATAATTTCTAACTGTTCATTAAAATGGTTTTCAAACGCATTCATGTTTATGTGTCTAGTGTGTCTTTATGTTGGTGAATTGAAATCGATCTTACAAGCGCTTACTACAAGGGTCGTTTCTTCATATGTAAGTGTCTAACATGCTCTTGTTCAAGGTCACAATTTATAGTTTGTCATCTCTATTTACGCATCCCAATAAAACGAATTCTCTATGTAACCAGCTAATACGACTCGCTTGCATAAGACAATGCATACACTAAGTATAACACTTCAGTGGGCAGCCACGCATCACACGCGGTTGTTCAAGTAATAAGCGCCAATATAATCGTTTTCTATTTTAATAATCGACCTTTTATAAGTTAGGATAAAAATATTATTTTCTCATAATCTTTTAGTGTAAGCGGGGCACCTCGCTTGCCTGGAATGCACGTCACTGTAAAAATCGTTTTTTTATGTCGCGGTGGCATAGTTGTGTTCGACTGTCAACTCGACGGCCGAGGGTTCGAAAACAACTCGCGACATAAAAAAAAATATTATTTTTCGTCATTACGTATCTCTTAATTATCTCGAATAAGGCAGCGACATTCCGTATAGCATCATATGAGAGCGCATCTGCTTTGCATATAAGTACCTCGAATGCCAGCACATTTTGTATGTAAAAATAAGCGTTACAATGAATAGTCATTCGTTTTGAATACTTCATACATTGTGAGATTTCTCGCGAAGTGTTATAAAAAGTATCTATAGTAGTTTGTGCATTGGTGAAATAGGAACTTATAATTTTTTCAATTTTTCTTTTGATATATTTCGTAGAAAACTGTGTGTTTTGTGCGTGCGTATTATAGTAATGTGTGGAGTAATTCAACTTCCACTTCCAGCGACTTTACGTGGAAGTTTTTTCAAAGGGAGGATATTATCACATTAAGCAAAATATTCATTCATCATCGATTATACACGCTCGTTAATTTCGAGAAGTTAGATATTTTTTTATTACGAGATTTTCCTTTATTTTTATTATAGTTTGTAGTTAAAGTTAATAAAGTAGGATCCCACGAGAAATTCTGCTCTCTCCAAATTCGTGTATAAATATTCTTACAGGAATAAACGTCATAAAACGGCGGCAGTGTTACAGTGTGATGAACGTGCTGCTTCCAAACAATCCATAGACCGTTTTATAGAGAATTGCGACTAGGTTTTAGCGAGTTTATCATTAATATTTTTCAAATAATATCAGGTTGCTATGGCGTCCTTATTTTGTTTTCGGGGATGTTCGGAAAATGCTTAATTTCAATTACGAATATTAGATTACGTTAAGATAACGATTTATTTATTAAATGGAAAGGGTGGAAATCTTGAGTTCGTTAAAACACACTGTTTGATGGTCACCTGGCCGACTAGCTATAGTCTATTATATATATTATTTTTATTAATCTAAATTAACGTACTGTGGGCAGCCACTAAGGTTACAGCACGGTGGAAAGGAAGTAAAATCAAGAAATAGATACGAGACATAGGTAAAAACACGATTAGATTAGTTAATCATTTTTGAAGAGAAAATAAGATAAAAGGTGCAATCTGAGTAAGAAGGACAAAGAACACTCAATGAGGATGTGAAAGACGGAAGACATGGTGCTATACACGATGCACTGAGGAGCCGGAGTTCTGTCGATCAGGTATAAATGGGTTGGTTTTGTATGACCCAGCCGCAGTTATTTCTGCGGTTTCGATGCGAATGATAAAACGAAATTCATCATTTGACGAAACTCGTTTATTGTTGCCACGAAGCAAAAAGTCTTGATTTGACATAATTAAGCACATCAATAGCTGGAACTGCGACATTTGGGATCGGTAACAATGTGGAAGCCTCCTTTGTTGCTCTAAAAAAAATAAACAACAAATTATCAGTTTGAACTATTACTTTTGTTACTACAATATATATATATATATATATATATATATATATATATATATATATATATATATAATATAATATATAAGGTGATTATACTACGGCTAATAAAAAACTGATGGTCGAAAATACGGTCTCAGCTGCACTCAAGATACGTAATTAACGGTTATTTTAGGAGTAAGGGCGAAGTGTAATTTAAAGTCGCTGATTAGCATCGCGGCGTATACCTGACGTCGAATGTGCAAAGATCGATCGTAGCATTTCGTTTTGTAAATTTTCATTGTGGTCGGAAATTTGCTGACAGGAATAACATACGACGACGTTATCTAGTGACGGAACCGATTCAACCGATAAACCGTTCCACCAACTTTATGGAATTGGTAATCGATATAACCGAAAAAACGGTCGATACCATCGGAACGAACATAACGATTACGTAACAGTAAGTGGTACTTTAATAACAATTTATCAGTTTCGAAATGAAACTCACGATTGTTTCGCGATGCCGGCGACAGCGTCCGATTAGTTTTGACGTATGTTTCGATTTTTATCGTCGGCGGACGATAATAATAATCGTTCGGGAACTATTACATTGATACGATCTGAACAAAATGAAATAGAATGTAAACGAAGTAAAATATAATAAAATGAAATAAAGTATAAAAATTAATTAAAATATAACAAAATGAAAAAAAAAAGTTTAAATGAAATAAAATCTAATAAAATACGAAACCCCTGTGTAACGGAGGTCTGTGGGATCATAGGAAATGTCCGTTATAGAGGGTTGTCTGCTATAAAGCGGGTGTTAAAAACATTCCCAATGCTTACATTTATGTTGTATAAGTAGGTATATAATGAAGGTACAAATAATATTTATAAGGAAAATTTTACTTGAAAATCTACTAAAAATAAATCATAATATACACAATGCGCTTAATTTTAAACTTTTATATATTTATGTGTATTTTATTTATACACATAGTATGTAATTATGTAATTATGCTTGTAGGAGACCTATATAATTTTTAAATCAAACAGCGCCAATATACAATATTTAATCCGGTCAGTAATGTTTATAACGGTGTGTTGGTCTCTCAAATGGTGGTGGGAATATACCGCTTCGCATCTGATTCGCCTACTAGTATAGATACATTATTAAGTGCATTTGTGAGTGAATTTAAAACCATGTTTCAATATTTAATGAACCTGAACGCTATGATATTAAATTTATTGTCCTCAGTCGTGAATGAAACTAGTAAATAATGACTACTTCATTAAGAATTTCACTTTGGAACTCTAATAGCTTATTACAACATAAAATACATAGATATACTCCTCATCTCGGAAACGCATTTTACAAATAAAACAGGCTTTAATATTCCCAACTACGATGTGTACACTCGTCTTCGGCCGGATAATAAGGCTCGCGGCGATAGTGCAATTATTATTAAAAAAACAATCAAGCAATACGAGGAGAAAAATTATTCCGGAAAAAGAATACAGGCTTGTACGGTAAAATTATGTTCATTTAGCGGAACCTATCTCCGCCGTATACTGCTCTCCAAATGAGCGATTAGATGAAAACCTACTCGTCAATAAGTCATTGGGAGCGAAATTCATATCCGGTGGGATTGGAATTTAAAAAGTCACAAATGAGGCTCCCGCTTAGACAATCCCCGAGAAAAAATTGCGGAAAAAGTAATTTTTAGCCAAATTTTTTTTGGGTTCCCCATTCCAGACAATTCGCCGGTGGGACAAGTTTATTGCTTAATAACTAGGTGTAATATTGTAGGAGGTAGAGGACTAGAGTGTTAAAATTAATAACTATAATTATATCGAAAAGTGCAGGTGTATCTGAGAATAAAATAAAAACACGATGGGTGTAGTATTCCTCTGCAAAGTGTACTTAATATCTAGGGTGTTCACGGGATGAATTACACGATCCTGTCATCCATTGGGTGTGTGTGTGCGTGTGCAAAGGTGAATTTGTAACAATGCGTGATAGAAATTAGAACAATGAACTTAAAATATGCTTATTGCTAACAAAATTTGTACATCTTATATTATACAAGTGTAAATAAAATTATAAAGAAAACTTCTTCGAAAACGAAACAAAATAAATTAGAAAGTAAAACGAAATGAAGTTAAAACAAAATGAGTATATGGATTTACAATTAGTTCCTTTTTTAATAATATCCATACTTACAAAAACAAAAGAGCAAAACCATTATTAATAATAGAGAGGGAATTACATTAATAGTTCTATAAAAAAAAAACAACTTAAGTTATATAACAAAACTATTGTAGGTGTGTAGTGTATATTGCGTAAGGAGGTGCATGTGTAGGCAGTCAGTGAGAAGTATAGACCACACTATTGTTGCGATTTCACGTTTGAATAAGGTGCAACGAGGGTCACTTATAAGATGGAACCTATGTAAATGAGAACCAAATTTTCCATGTCCTTAGAGCACCTGCGCATTATAAAAATTAATGTTTAAATTTTTCAATTTCATTCAATCGGAAATTTTCGGAAGAAACACATAGATCTTCCTTCCAGTTTTACATGTATCCCACCTCTCGTGCCATGTTGTAATAAGTGAGTTTTTAATGAATTTTTTTAGAATTTCAATATTAGAATGGTTCCCTAAGCTAGAGGTTTCAACATTCAAGAACTGGAAATTTCTAACACAGGAAATATCCCCAACCACCCTGTATTAAGAGATGATTGACTGTATGGAATTTAGTCAAACGTCTTTAAGTTTCACTTCCTACGCACCGAGTCTCAGACTTAAAACAATTAATCATTTAATCATTTAAAATAAATACCGGATGATAAAATTGACCTAAAGCCGCTGTCAAACGATCGGTTTCAACGATGACAACAACGGATAAATATACGTAAGACGCGATAGAAGCAGCTACCGGTAACATGTTCAGAACCGTGAGCGACATTGATGGCCGTCGTGAGAAATTTTCCGTACGTATTCAACTCGTACGGATTGTAAAACGGAACGGCTAAATAATTTTCGTAATTTAATCGGTCGTCAGTTCTGGCAAATAGATAATATAATATTAACGATTGAAACGAAGCCACCGTTACGCCGACGATCAAAACCGTAAAAGCAAAATAAACATCCTAAATAATTTGTTACGGGCAGGACACGTGAAAAAAAATTCAGTAACAATTCGACCGAAACGATCGTTATTCGATAAATTAAACCTAAGAATCGTTTTCCTCCATGGACGGCGACATAAGGAAACCGGACATATAAAAAGTGGATGACACGGGTGTCGAAGGTGCTTACTAAGTAAAGGGATTAAATTTTAATTAAAAAAAAAAATTAAAATTAATTACTACATAATGTTATGTTTAAGTCGCCTGTGTTTATATTTGGAATACATGAAACGAAGTTGCTTAGAATCGTAATTGGCAATC
The DNA here is from genome assembly GCA_032883995.1 of Coronaproctus castanopsis. Classification (NCBI taxonomy): domain Eukaryota; kingdom Metazoa; phylum Arthropoda; class Insecta; order Hemiptera; family Monophlebidae; genus Coronaproctus; species Coronaproctus castanopsis. The sequence continues at coordinate 53,251,077 of CM065053.1, read as the reverse complement.
GAGGAGACGAGTACATTGTTTTGGTATGAGCATTTAATAAAAAAGTCAATCGATAGGTTTAGAACAAAATCTCTAATATAGGGCAGGAGCTTCGTGCATACTGTCGATTCTGGCATAGCGAAGTGCATTGAGAATACATCTGAGGCATCTGTTTTGAATGACTTGCAACGTGTTAAATGAGGTTTTTGATATAGAGCTCCAGGAAGGACAAGCGTAGCAAAGTATTGGGCGGATTAGTGGTTTGTAAAGGATTATCTTGTTGTTAATGTTGAGGAAGGACTTGTGATTAAGAATGGGGTACAAGGAACAGAAGGCATTGTTTGTCTTGATTGTGATATTATTTATGTGTTTAGTGAAAGTAAGTCTATTGTCGAGGATTACACCAAGATAACGAACCTTATCGCACCACTCTAAAGTGTTTCCCTGTACGATCAGATTGTCAGGTAGAGCAGGTCTCCTGCGGGAGAAGAAAATAGCTTCAGTTTTGTTCGGGTGAATGCTAATTTGCCATTTATTGTAATATTTAAGTACCCGCGATATCCCATACTGAAGTCTATTACGAATTGTGCTAGGTCTATAGGAGCTGCAGAATATCGCAGCGTCGTCAGCAAATAGTCCCACTTGCGTCTTGGGTGGGTTTAGAAAATCGTAAAGATACAGGGAAAACAAAAGTGATCCGATAATACTGCCTTGCGGGACACCCGCAGAGCAAGATTTATGAGACGAGGCAGCGTTACCTACAGATACATAAAAAGATATATTGCCTAGGTAACTATTGATTAAGTGAATTAAGTTACATTTTATCATTTTATAAAGAATACCTGCGTGCCAAGTTGTATCGAATGCTTTAGCAACGTCAAATAGTACCATGCCGGTATGCTTGTTTAAGTTGAAGTTATGGGTAATGGAGTCGGTTATTCTGCATATTTGTTGGGTTGTAGAGTGATGAGAGCGAAAGCCGAATTGAAAGTTTGGAAGTATATTATTGTTGTCGAAATGGGATAATAATCTAACATAAATCAACTTTTCAGCAACTTTACTTAGGTTTCTCGGTAGACTAATGGGGCGGATGTTGGAAACCTGTGAAGGATCCTTACGTGCTTTGGCAAGGCGATGATTTTGGCAAGTTTCCAGCTTTGCGGGAAGTATCCCAGTTTAAAGATGCCGTTCATAATGTCTGATAATACAACAATGGCGGAATGAGGGAGTTTCTTGATTATAAGTAATGATATATTATCAGGGCCTACCGAGTACTTTAATTTCGTTTTTTTGATGATATTGGATATTTCTAGAGGACAAATGACGTTAACACAATTTTAGGTAGTGTTAGTTATATGTAGATACGTCTTAGTACTGCGTATATACCTCTGAACCTCAGACTGGGCTTTTTTGCGCCGAAATCTGGATAAGTTCTGTCCGTGAATTTTGAAGTAGTGAGCAGCCAGGACCTCTGCTTTTTCTATGTCAGTGTAAACATAGTCACATGCGGACGGGTTGCAGAGGGGCGGAAGAGACTTACTGCGGTGGGTAAGGTTTTTAGTCGCCTTCCAAAGACTATTATCCTTGGGGCGGAATTTGTTGTACTTTTCGTTTTTGTGGTTCTTGAGGCAATGCGGAAGAGTTTTGGTCAAAAGAGTCAATAGCTGCCTTAAAAAAGAGGCGACTGGTCGGCCAAAATGCTTGGTGCACAATCGTCTGATGTAATTTTTGAATCTGATGAGTGCAAGTAGGTAAGTCGGCAAATTAGACGTAGGTGAACAAACAATGTTCTTTTTAAGAATATGTCGTTCAATCGATGTCAGAATAAGTTCGACAAGGTCACTTATGGTTTTGTCAATGTCAGCGGGACCGGAAATATCTGTGTGGACAATGTTGTTGTTAATGTATTCTTTGAATTGAAGCCAGTAATCTAAAACTTTTTTTTTTCTAAGAGGAATTTAGTGGTAAAAATAGTAATGAGTATTTGTATTATGATCGGATGAGAGATCGTTAATAGAGATTAGGTCTGATGTGTTTTATGTTTTTTACAAGCGCTAAGTCTAAGATCCTGTTTCTGCATCTTGCACGATTGGAAAAATGTGCCACTCTGCGAAGAAGGCCATCTAGTGATAATTGGTTAAGTATAGTGCCAGCAGAATTATCATTAAAGCAATTCCAACGTCTGCTTTTGGCATTGAAGTCTCCAACTAAAATTACCTTGTGATTGACTCTCATTAACTGCCTAATGTCATTTGCACTGTTTATATATAGAAAGTATAGAAATGGAATTAGGACTATGATAATTATTAAGATTACAACTAGTAAACTAGTAACATAATACTTGCTGTTGGTAATGATATTGACACCAATAGCTTGGACACAGCTCAAGTGAGTTAGTGGAAGTAGTTCTACTTAGAAATGTTTTTTTATGAGAAGAGAAACACCATCCTCCTCTACGACTTACATCACCTCTAAATATATTGTAACCAGGAAACTGGATATTGTTTTTGCTGTCCAGCTTGGTTTCAAATAGTGCTGCAACATCAATACGGTTGATGCATATAAAATAATAAAGCTCGTCATACTTCTCGATTAAAGAGTTACAATTCCAAGCAGCTAGTTTAATTCCTGTGGGTGGACGACAACAAATACATATTAATAATAGTTTCAATTATTACCTGTAGCATACTTAAAACATATTTATTTTTAAGTGATTTAAGATTATTAAATATAGCTTTAATTACATTAAAAATATGACTTAAGTTAAGTTCGCGTAGCAAGCCCAGAATGCTTGCAAGAGAAAATTCACTGTTTGTGCTAGGATCAGGGGTTACAATACGGGGAGGACGAAGTGCTGAAAGATCTTTGTTCGTTATTTGGAACATTTACAACCAGGTTGGGAACAGAAGAATTATTAGAAGAGAAGTCAAAACTTGATTGGTTTGGTACTGAGTTACGAAGTAGAGTGTTGGATCTAATTGTTTTAGCATTAACGATTTTTTGAATGACGGTACACTGGTCGAAGTTAGCAGGATGGTCTCCGTTACAGTTGGCGCATTTAAATATTTTTTCGAGACAAGAAGCGGAAATGTGGCATTTGCTACATTTAAGACAGCGTTCTGGGAGATTACAGTTTTGAGACACTCCTCGATACATGTGCACAAAACACGGGAAAGTCAAAAAAATTACAAGTTTCAGATGAAAAAAGGACTGTTTGGAGAGGAGTTGAAAATGAACGAAAGAAAATTTGAAACGACGTTCCAATTATCGCGCAATGTATACAACAGAAATCAATATCAATAAATGCAAAAATCAGACATTATAATGCAGTTATTAAACCGGAATGTTTATGTGCATGCGAATGTTTAGAGCTAAATGGCATTGAAAAAATTGAAATATTGGAAAAAGGTAAGAAAGAGTACGGCAGAAATTCTCGGTTCAAGAAAAGAAGAGACGATATTCAGAAACAGACACAATAAAGAACTATACGAGAAAGTAGAAAACCTATCTGACGTTATGAGGAAAACAAGATTGTTCGTTTTATGCGCATATTCAGAGAATGAGTAATAACAGACTAACGTATCTTTCAGAGGTGGTTGTTGAACACGAAAAAGCATCTCGATGAAGTGCGAATAGACAATGCAACGATCGATGACGGAATAGAATTTGGAAATTAAATTTAAATATTCGACGAATTTAAAGGAACTAATAGAACCGGATGGACAGACGATAGGAAGAAAAAGCATTGATGAAGATAAACTGACCGGGAAGAGAGTGGAAAGAAAAAAATTGTTATTTTCCACATGGTCCATTAATTTGAAGGAATAGTGCAATATAGATGTTTCATTAACTAAAGAGCAAATAAATAGCGGAACAAATTGAAATATATATATAAGCGCCTTACTGCTGAGAACACTTTACTTAGTTGTCGGGCGCGTTACGTCCGCTTATTCTGTAGTTACTATTATCTTCTTTCATATTATTATCATTATTATAATTATTGTTATTATCGCGGGGTTGAACATTAATAATAATAATAATAATAATAATAATAATTACAACAGTAATAGTTATCGTCAAATCTCGGTTTAAACAACTCGGAGGTTCTCAACCTCTTTAGCTAGTACCTGGCTGCCAAATGGGCGGCGTAAAAACGGGCTTATGTTTAGAACATAAAAATCGTCTACATCGACAATGTTATAGAGCTTTGCCGTAAATATAAACGTCCTCGTAGTAATTACTACCAACCGAAGAAGATTTTCAACCGAATAGGAGTATGGAGTGGTGGGCGCTGCTAATCCGGTGACTGACCTGTTTAATGAATACTTCATTATATTCGTCACTTCTTCAGCCGCATTGTGTCCGTTCGAGGCTAAAGACCTCTTTGTAAGGCGTGTAGATAAAGTTCGCCATATTCGTTCACTGTGTATATGGTATCTATATACGTACATATACAACGATTTTTCTAACATTTCGTAATTTTTAATGTCATCGGTCGTGTTCAGGCTTGGATTTTTAACGTCAACTGTCATGTTCAGGTTTGAATTTTTAACGTCATCGGTCATGTGCAGGTTTGGATTTTTTAACGTTATCGGTCATGTTCAGAGTTTATTCGGCAATTAAATGACGTATTCATGCTGAAAACTGAAAAAATTGACGTCCCTGATGCGTATTAATGTCTAATAGAAGGGCGAGAATCTTCTACACTATCACACTAATTTATCCTACCTTCGGGAATTAGAATAATCAAACTCTGCACGATGAAGTTTTCACTCGATGCAGATTTCGATACTAATCCGTTTGTAAAACTTATTGAAGACACCGATTCCATCCGACTGAAAAATAATCCCCGTATACTAAATACGAGCGTAGACGTTTCGAGAACAACTTATTACAATATCCTTAATATGTCTGTCTCCAATTATTTAAAACCTCTCCTGTCCGCATCCTCAGCGAGACTGAATTTGTGTTGTCGTTTATTTTTATATACATAAAACTAGTGTATATGTGTGCAGACATACATCTGTTTATTTGTTTATTTATGTATGGCGTGTATATATAACTTTTCCAATTTTTTTTTGTATTTAATTATTTATATTATTACTTTTTTTATATAAGCTTGTTTAGTTAACATATCAACATAATCATCAACGTCGTATTGTTCATTACTGAAAGTCTCGACTAGCTATTGTACGTTTATTTTACATATAACACAGTATATGCTACAAACAAACAGCTAAAATTAAAATCACTAAATTTTTATAAAAGACCACAAAGTTTTTCATCTATAAAGTCATTTTTAAGTGGGCAAAAATAAAAAATATTGAATTATCAAAAATATTTTTAAAAATATAAAAACAAAATGAAAAATAAAATAAAATATAAGAAAATACTTAATCTAGATGTGTGCAATATTACAAAAAATGTGAAATAACATATTCGATTACAAAATAATCTGATAGTGAATGATATAACTAATCAGTAATATACATAATAATCTACATAGGTAAACAAATACATTAAATTCACTATTTCTTGTAATATTTTACATCTATATTAAGCATTTTCTTGCATTTATTATTTAAAATATTTATTATATTTTTTATTTTTATTCATGTTCACTTGAAAATGTCTTAATAGCTGAAAAACTTTGTGATGTTTTAATATAAATATTTAGTAATTATAACTACTTTTTTATTTCTTAAAAATCACTCAATTCCACACGCACACACACACACACACACATATATATATATATGGGTGTGCATGGTGAACATGAAAAAGCTATTATAATGCAAATAAGGTAATTTATGGGATTGGTCAATGGGATAATGAAATCAATATATAATAAACAAAGTTCAAATAGGTAAAACGGTAAAATATAATTAATAATCGATATTATCGTCGTTAAAATTAATGTCATCGTTAATTGAGTCTTCTGCATAGATTAAATTATCTAACTTGGAATCCTAACAAAATTACCTAACATTGAGAAACTGTTGTGCGATTTAAAAAAAGTTTTTTTTCCATAATAATAATAATATGTATCGGACGCTATAGAGCTTGTTATGGAAAAAGATATAAACAGGGAGAATTATCTCTCGTTTATTATCGAATTCAAGAGGGATTGTTTGGAGAGTTATACTGGGCTTAGAATACTTAAATTTGCACAATATGTAGCGACTACTCTAAATAATATCGACGAATTAAACGTTAAACGAATGGAACAAGAGAGAGTGCAGAATATAAATTTAAATAAGACAAAAATACTATCTGCACGCGAAATAATAAACACGAATTATAATGAGTACTGAAAAAAGTGAAAAACTAGACGGTGTAATAATTGTAAGACAATCGGTACTAGTAATAGATTGGATGAAACAGAGAGATAACTCATAGCATTATACTTATCCGAATTAAAAAATATTATTCGTTCGAGCATATTTTTAATAGTCCTTACAATCTACCAGATGCGTACAATATCGAATAAAATAGTACGCTTGAAAAATTGCCAGCGAAATTTAAATTAAAATAAAAAATGAATCCGTAAAATTTGGAATTATTAAAAACAAATTAAAACTTACTTCGCCCGTGTACTAACAAGAAAAAAAACAAAAAGGGAACCCCCGGCTGGTTTTATTGCCAGAATGGATTCGGACTAAGCAAATAACAAATGTATCAGACGACTGTCGTTTATTAGAAAAGGCAAAAAGATAGAAGATCTGAAATCAGATCGGAGATATCGTTAAAATGTTAAAAAACCTAAACAGTATGACGGACCAGAGTTCGAGGCAGTGGCGAACCTATGGGAGGCTACTACGCTTAACCAGAGCTCTTAGATATAAAATACGTATCAAGAAGGCGCGTAACTTGTAAGCTTCAAACACTTTCGCAGTTAAAATGACAGTTGAAACAGAAGACAATATTTGAAAGAGCTCGCGTTATCACTAATAAAACCTCATCTCGAAGAGTTTGCAAAACAGTCTAGATTGCAAAAAGTATTGTTAGGAAATATTCCTTACATTCTGTCTGCTAGTGACATTGAAAATCCAGCTGACTGTGCAACATACAGAAAAAAAAGTGGCCGTTGGTTGGACCGTTCAGCATTCATGTCACTGAATTTTTTCTTGTTGATGTTATTGTTTCGTTGTTGATCGTTTATAATTTGTTTTGCCTGTCAAATTTTGTTACACATTCGTCCGCGTATATTCGATTTTTTTTCTTTTTAGATGAGCGATGTTTGAGCCCTCCCCAAATACAAATCCTGAATACGCCACTAGTTCGATAGACTTTCCGAGGCTAGAGTTTAAGTTATTTCAATAATATTTTTAATTTGCGACTAAAAAATAAATAATTAATTAATTAATCGCCTCGACTTTCGATAAAGCTGTACAAAACCAGTCAACGTTAATAATACGAATTACGTATTATCGTAAATTAGGAATAAATGAAATCCAAATTGAGGCAATTTTCAAAAGTTGGTTTCGCTTTGCACGGAGTATTTGTCGACGAATTTCAACAAACAAAAAAAAATAGATACTCGGTTGTCTTCGCATCAATCGGCCTAAAGTTAATTATCGTAAATGACCCACAGATAGCGTCGCGGAGTTTTTCGATCGTGCATGTCTACACGATGAGGTTAATTTCTTGGAATTGGAACACAGTTAATTCGATTCATCACTTCTAGAAAACGACGTTGTTTACACGTAAATATTTCGTAGTACACGTCACGTGGATTGGTGGGCATGTATGTTTGTCTGAGTGGATTTTTGTGTGCGGATACATAATATATTGAATCGAAATGGGCGAGTGCACGTTACCGAAAGCCACGCTATTTCATTCACTACGACCAATTATAATAGTTACTTTTTATCTTTTAATAATGGAGAATATACGCTGGCGTGTATTTATATATATATATATACACACGTGCCTATATATATATATATATAAATAACAGCTGAGTTTATTCATACATCCCTTCGTCTAATTTGACTAGCTGTTGTTCCTGTTGGCCAGGTCATTGTATTATGTAGACATCCTGCATTCACCCGTGATATTATTATTATTATTATTATTATTATTATTATTATTATTATATCGTCATCGTCATTAATACTACTTTTCACACTGGTCTCTGTATTTTGTTGTCGTATCGTTGTTTACCACTACATAATACCGAACAACAATCAGGGCCGTATCGTCTACTTGGTTTACAACCGAATAAATATAAATGGAATGACGCGTCTGCCAGCCGACTGGCTTACTCTAGTAATTTTTGTCTCTCTTATATAATACGATAATATTTATAAAAGGAACATCGGTTTCGTGGTACCTTCACGTGTGATCGGACGGTTGTTTACGTGTTGAACTCAATAATAACGCACACACACACATATGTATATAATAATTCATTTTACAATAAATTAAATAATTAATGTTCAGTTTATTTGGTTGGATATATATATATATATGTTTAACGATTTTTACTTTATACCGCGATTATAAAATTACGTTTATTATACACGAGTGTAAAATTATGGAATATTATGTTTGTTTACTATCCCTCTATCTTATTAAATAATAATAATAATAACGCTTATTTATAAAATAACGCTTACGACTCAAGGAACGGTTCCTGTTTTATATAATCGAACGTCGCGATCAGTTAGGTTAGGCTAGTGTTTGTTATATACGTTTTTTTTTCGTTTTAGTTTTTTCTTGTGTTTACGTTTTTTTAACGGTTTTTTTATTTGTACGTATTAACCGTTATAATTTTTCGCGTTCGTTTGTTTTTTTTTTCTCCGTTATTACATCAGGGACTAACCGGTAAGTTACCTATATAACGGTTATTATAAATACTGAATTTTATTATTATTATTATTATTAACAAAACCTCCGCGGACGTTAGTTACTGATTAACAAAAAGCAGGACAACGTTATAGTATAAATAGTATTAACGGAAATAAATGACTATATATATATATATATATTCCGGCAAATGTTGTGCAGTGTAGAGAAATGCGTCATCTGAGGAAGGGGACTTCCTGATTTGGAGAATATTCCGTGTCATTCTAAATTAGAATAAAGCTTTTGTTCGGTCTTTATACTCCTGTCGTTCATGCCTTACTTAAATCGTAATTTAACCGTTTAATAGTATTAATTGTTTAATTGTAAAAAAAAATAAAACATTTAATTGACGTAACTTCTTGTTTCGATTCGAGCTATTGCCAAATTCCAATATCGCCACTTCGTTACGTCGCGACCGGATAATTTTTCTGATAGCGATTTTCATATTTCATCTTCGAAGTCTTTTATAAACAATCTCACTGCCGGTATAAGCTATTTCAGTATATTACCTAATTTGTAATTATGCAATTTTTACATGGAGAATTTTATTTTCCTTTTATTATTGTATCAGTTTTAATTTTTTCTGTTAAATGTACTAGTTTGCGAAAGGTAATCTAAATATCTGGATATTTGGAATACGTAAAAATTTCGAGACACGCGTATAGTTTTTCAGGCCAAAGTCAAATTCTCTTGGTCTGCTTGTTATAATTCTACGAAAGCTCCAAAATTCAATCGAAAACAATTTTATTGCTCCGTGTACATTTTTTTTTGTTCGTCTGAACAGAGTCCGATTAAAGTTTACATACGGAGAAAAAGTTGTGATAAAAACTGACGGACGCTTGGTATGTTGAAGAAATCGTTGGGCGGTTTAATTTAACCGAGAAGCGACGAGAATAAATTAGGTTTATTCGTAAATATCGTAATCTCTCTAATAAAGCAACTGTTTATAATGTTTTATTTGTTTTTCTTCAAAAGCCTATATTTGTTATATAATACAATACACGAATTAACATCCTATTCTTTATTAATATTTCTTCCCCCATGCCCCCTTATCAACGGATCTATACCATTATCTCTCTGATTTATAAAATTTATTCTTTCCAGAAAACTCTTTCAATACACTCTCACTCACACTGTGACAGTATCCGCTTTATATTCACTTGCCGCATATTCATTATTTATTTTATATTATATAGCTACATAAAATATTACGGTTTTCTATGTCTTATTATTCCATTTTGTATCACTTGCTTCAGCTTCTTAGTTTCTTCTTTCAGTATTTCTTACTCCGGTATATTATCGAATAATTCCGTTATCGCGTATTTGTTAATTACACTAGTACTAATGTTATATATATATATATATATATGTATTATATTATATATAGACACGAAGGTGTATATATGTGTCTATCTATATATTTATGTATTAGATGCAAAGCTAGGCGTATAGATGTACCGAAATTATATGCATTGGTTAAAACTTCCCCATTATTATTATTATCACCATCAAAGATTTTGTTTTTGTACCAGTAACCCGTTGACCTGTAAAATTTGAACTGTTTCGAAAGTAATCAACTATTTATCACGCGATGATAACATTGTTATAATGATAAAGTATAAAGTATTTTTTTCCGACAGCCATTAGTTGACAAACTATGTTAGCAATGATATGTACACCAACAGGCATAGTAAGTGTATGTATGTTTGTTTGAATGTGAGTATTAAATAAGTATGGCGTCATCAAGATGTTAAATTTACATGGTTTCTACTTGTTAATTGTTAGGAAAATTCAGATCAACATTTGATATATGTATATATATCTATATATGTATAATATATATATGTATATATGTATATATGTATATATATATATGTATGTATGTTTTGTGTATTTACATATGTATAATATATATATATGTATATATATATATATATGTATATATATGTATATATATGTATGTATGTTTTGTGTATTTACATATGTATATAAACACGTTCGCACACATACACATGGATATATATATATAATATGTGTATATATCAACTAGGGAGGTAAATAAAGATATGGCGATATTTCAGATATATACATTTGCATACACATTCATAAACCCCACGACGTCCACAAGGAAGACCTATGGCTAGGTGACGAGATGATATTGTTAAATGGACAGGAATCAATTGGATTCGAGCTGCACAAGATAGGAGTCGTTTGAAAAGTTTGGGAACTGCCTACACCCGGCAGTGGTTTGATATAGGCATATCGTGATATATATATATATATATATATTGTTTATAAGGCACCACAAAGATGCCTAGTCTCAGCCTCAGAAATACGCTTAAAATTATTTATCTATAACACATACGCGTAGAAATATTGAGACAACGGTTAAGTGACTTAACGTTATCTGAATTTAATCCTATACAATTATTATAATTTAAATGAAGATATCAATAGCAGGTATTAATAGTAATAGTATACATTAACGTTAAATGGTTAGTGATGTACCTGGAATATTGCGACAATCCGAATACTTAGCCGCTAATTTTGATCAAGCCTTTACGTATATAAAGATCATTGCGAAGATTTTTATATATAAAAAAAAAAGTCGGCACATATTCATGAAACTGATTGATTCTACCCGGGGGGTGAAGATCCAAGCGTATTAAGAACATCGGCTTTAGCTGTGTACAACTCTACAGGTGAATATGCTAGCTCAGTGTGGCGGAATAGAGTAAACGCGTAAAATAGATACATGCAGCATGAAACTATTCGAATAAGTACAGGATACTTGAAGTCGGCACCGATCGATAAAATAGAAATATTATAACGCGGAAAGCGATAGCTTCGGAAGAAGTAACTAAACGAGAACAAGACGTAACACGTCGATTGTGTGCCACATATGCGGCAAAAGTTGACTGAAGTCTTGAAAAAGTTTTCTCAAAACAGTAGATATTTCAACAGTAACCTCTGAAGTTACTAGAATGTAATTATGGAAGGGGGATAAGTGAAAAAGAATAGATTGCAACTACGGGAACTACCAAACGAACACTTATCTCCCGGTTATAAATCGTCGTGGTCGGTATGAAGAACTCTGAATGGAATAAGAATTTATGACAGGCAGAACGGCGCAGAACATGAAAATATGAAAATGTGCGGATGACGACAGATGCGAATATGCAGCATGTTCTCATAACGCCTACTAACTTGTGTTCATTGTTATCTTTGCGATTCCGAATGGAAATGATCAGTATAAATGTAATGCCGGTCTCCGGGTAATTCCGGTTGTTAAATATCCGATGAGGGAATAGAATATAAGCTGATCGATACGATAAGAATAAGAAAATCGTCGAGGACTTTGTCGTTAATTTCGATTAAAAATCTGCATTTCGCCGGTCCGTTTAAAATGTCGCTTATATAGATTTAAGAATCCGGTTCTCACACTTTTTAAAGGTCAGAGTTTAAATATATATATATATATATATACCGTGTATTTGTCCTGTTTTTGCAGAAAATTGTACATTTTTACTTTAAAAAATATTTTAAGAGGTTTAAATGTATTTTTAAAATCGGAAGCGTCTACGGTCAACCAATATATACTGTTTCTGGTAAACAATTATTGAAAGTTTTCGTATGTGTTTGAAGGTGTTAAATTAATAATTAAAAATCTTTATTCGATTTATTCGCTTTTTTTTTCTATTTTGGTAAGATCTTTTTTTTTTAACTTTAACTTTTAGCATGTTTTTTTTTGTTCGTTTAATTTTTCATTGCTACGTTTTATAATTTTGTTATTTATCAAGTTTATATCGTAAGAAGTTTTTTTACTGCGCTCGAATTTCGTTCCGGTGCGTTTATTTGGTGTTATTATAACTTTTTAAATATATCATCAAACATACGAGGCTTAACTTTTCTTTATGTTTCCTTAATTTTTTACGTTTCCATTGTCGTAATTTAGCGAGCATTTCGCGCTTATAACCGAATTCTACGTCCTAGTTTAATTTTGTATTACCCTGATAATAAAATAATTTATATTCGACCGGATATTCGACTTTCGTTCCGGCATTTCATTTTATAACCGGTTGTTCATCGAATCCGACTTTTCCGAAGTGAAATGAATATACACCTCGTAATAATAATCCGTCTTCTAAGAAAGTTACGAATAAAAATAACGACGACGTCCAGCGACCTGTATTGCCGCGTTCTTATATTTTATACACCCGTTAAAAACAGGTTCTTACTCGTCGGCTGTGAAAGTTATATTTACAATTAGCGACTACAATAATTACGATTACCGACCGTTGTCATCATCCTGTTAGCGACGATAATCCTAATAACAAATGATTATCGTTCGTAATAATCGTAATATTAGTAATAAATGACGAGACGATTACAATTGCGGATGTTTTAAAAGTGTATATTTCGAGTTAAACCGTTACGAATAACAAAGTACGGTCGCGTTATAGCACTACCGTTACCATCGACGTAGTAAAGCCTTCTGACGTTATGTCTAGTTTAGTCGAAGGGAGTAGTCATAACAAAAACAAACCAGTTCGATTTTCGTTCCTACCAAACAGTTTGTTAATTTGTTATGCGTGTTCTTCTATATATATATATATATATATATATATATATATATATATATATATATATATATATATATTTATTTATTTATTTGTTTTTATTTTAGGACGCTCGACTACAAAGGTCATTTGCAAGTTACAGAAAAATTATTTACTACTTTAATATTTGTTTAGTTTATAATAATTTTTTTAAATCGGTTATTTTTAGAAAGTATGATAATCGCTGTATTACATCTTCATTGTAATGCTTCACTTCAATCTTAGTCCAGTTATTGACGACTGATTACGTTTGCGTTAACCTAGTGTGGTCGATTCGTAATCGGGCTCATCTGTTCCTGTCTGTTCGCTCGGTACTATGTAGTCCACTGTTCTATTCGCGGTTTGATATTCGCTAATTTGTTCTGCGCTAATCTCGACCACGAATCTTGTCGAACAAGATTTATCGCGAATTTTAATTGTTTGCATATCCGTGATCCGGGATTTCTAGTCCGTGGAGTTGGCTTCTACCATGGTGGGCACGAGGAGTCTTGCGTGGTACAATCAACCGTTATTAAATTAAGGTACCGTATGAAATGTTTATTACAACGTAATCCAGATGCTTCGTTATTTTTACTGAATTTGTTTTCTAAGTTTGAATGAAAGGTTTTGTAATAGTTTGAATGGGTTTTCTTCATACTCAATTCGAAATAATATTTCTGGGCTAACAGGATTCTTCGATCTTCGAGTGTTGTTATATTAGTTTCGGCATGTAGGCTTGATACTGGACTAGTACTGAAGGCTCCGCTGCAAATAGGAAGTGCCAGATTTTGTATTACATCTAATTTATGTATCACTTTCGACGATGCCGTACCATATGCAATTGAACTGTAGTCTAATAAAGATCTAACGTGAGATGCAATAACGTTCTTCTGTCGGAGCCCCGCGATTTGTGGTGTAGAGTTTTGAGTAAATTAAGAGCGTTTGTGCATCTAGCTTTTACATACTCTACATGCGCCTTCCAGTTTAATTTTTTATCCATGATTAATCCCAGGAGTTTAGTTCGATCGGTGTGTCGTATAGTTATGCTATTCAATTTTAGTTGAACAAGACAAGTATACGACGTTTTCCTGCTGAATATGTCTTTTGCAAAGAGAAACGGATATTTTTTGTCGAAGCCCATTCTTCTATTAATTCGATATTTTGTTGTAGTTTCTTTTCCAGGGCAGAAATATTGTGTCCTCTGATATATACAACCAAGTCGTCGGCATAGATGGAATATTTTACAGGTTCCCTAATAATGCGCTCTTATAAGTCAGATAGCATGAGTATAAATATTAGGGGGCTTAACACGGATCCTTGAGGAACTCCGTTTTCTTGACGTTTTGATGTAGACAGTGTATTTCCTATTCGAACTTTAAATTTTCTGTTCTGTAGGAATGAACGGAGGAATTTAGGTAGGTTGTCGCAGAGACCGTGGTTGTGGATTGTTTTTAGAATTGCTGTGGTAGATATGTGATCGAAAGCCTTTTCTATATAAAAAAAAAAACGCAAATAACGTGTTGATCTAACGTAAATGCACCCTGTATTTCTTGTTGTAGCCATATTAGATTGTCAACAGGAGGCCGTCCTTTTCTAAAGCCACTTGAAAAGCATGCAACCGTTGAGCAAATTCACCGTGTTGTACATACTGCAACTCAAGCACTTGAGAACAAAGAATTTGCTACAGCAGTTTTTCTAGATGTTAGTTCAGCTTTTGATAAAGTTTGGCACCTTGGTTTAATCCACAAAATTAAAAGATATTTTTCACCGGGCTTTTGCAGACTACTCATGTCATACTTAACTGATCGACAGTTCTATATACATTTTAGATCAGCGACTACGCACTACATTAGCATTCGTGCTGGTGTTCCACAAGGCTCTGTACTTGGTCCTATACTCTTCCTACTTTATACTATGGATATGTCTCAAACTCCTGAGACAACAACAAGTCTTTTTGCAGACGACACTGCAATAATTTCACATAGTCGCAGTTATGTTACAGCTGCATGTATTCTTCAAACAGCTGTAGACAATATTTCAACTTGAGCTCATACCTGGAAAATTAAATTAAATGACAGCAAGTCAGTACGAGTAGACTTTTCTCTCTGACACCATGGTTACATTCCAACTTATTTGGATGGTAAACCGGTTCCAGTATCTAACTCTGCTCGCTATTTAGGTCTACATCTTGATTGTAAGCTCAATTGGCACGAGCATATTAGAAGAAAACGGGAATTCTGCTCTCCAACTTTCGATGGCTCCTTCAGCCTAATTCTGAGTTTAGTCTCGAAAGCAAGAGGCTCATCTATACTTCAATTTTCCGACCAGCATGGAGCTATGGTGCAGAGATCTGGGGATCCGCACCCAAAACTAATCTCGAAATTCTCGAAAAATTTCAAAACAAGTTCATGCGTATGATTTCAAGAGCACCTTGGTTTGTCTCGAACGCCCAACTTCGTATCGATCTCAAAATCGATCCAGTTCCTGTTATTATCCACCAGAAGTCAAACAGCTACATTAATCACCTTCACCTCCATCCGAACGTTGAAGTAATCCTACTATTAGATGATTCTAATGATATCCGACGGCTGAAAAGAAAACATCAGCTGGATCTTATTAATATT
The DNA here is from genome assembly GCA_032883995.1 of Coronaproctus castanopsis. Classification (NCBI taxonomy): domain Eukaryota; kingdom Metazoa; phylum Arthropoda; class Insecta; order Hemiptera; family Monophlebidae; genus Coronaproctus; species Coronaproctus castanopsis. The sequence goes on along the minus strand of CM065053.1, from coordinate 53,235,026 downwards.
TAATTTTATTATTTTTTTTTATAAAATAATTTAACTACATGTGAAATGCTCCTATAATTAGTTATTGTAAATGTAATTAGTTTTATAGTTCCAATAAAATCTTTATAAAAAAATAAAAAAAATAAAAAAAAAAAAAACTTTGCTGGTTGTCTATTAAGCCATCTCGTTCAGGGATCCACGTTAATTTGTTTCCGACTATCCTTTTAATTTACATAGAACGCAGGTCAGAGATATCGGTGTATAACCAGCTGGTTCATACTGGTTTTTATTTGCCTCGAGGATTGGTATGATATTGGCTTCCTTCCATTTGTCTGGAATTGCATTTGATTTCCAGATCTGATTTAGTAGGTGGCAAATTGCATCAATATTATGACCTTATAGGTGTTTTATCATCTCAGGATATATCCGATTAGGTTCGGCTGTTGATGATCTTAACCGTTTTTTTGAAGTAGTACTTCCTGGTGTGTAATTTCCGTGTTGTAGGGTTCATGGTTATTTGATTCAAAGTTGAAGGTTTGTCTGTAATTTTGTTATTTTCATAAACTAGCTCATCAGATGGATTTTTGATCGCATATATGTAACATGTTTTTATCTTATTTGATACGATGAGATTACGAATTAAATTATATAATAAGTTTGATAAGTGTGTTAGATTAAAATGAATTACCTTACATTGAGAAACCAGTTCGTTTTATCCACGAATGCGTGAGAGAGGAACAAAAACCTCTTACCGGGAACGATCATACACACTCGTCCCTCTTCGCAAATTATTATTCACGACCATATGTTATAAAATAACTCGAGAGATAAAAAAAAACGCAGAAACACACACCGTATCGATAATAGTCCTTAAAATGCTACTGACCACACGTATGTTTTTATAATGCGTTTTCGCAGCTCTATGGGCATTGTTCTGTTGGTTATTATTTTTATTTTTTTCAGCATAGCCTGTTTCGCTATGGCAAGTCGTTCCCGTATGTCTTGGGAGCTACGACCATCTTCAGTAATGGTGCTTCCCAGGTACTTGAATGATGAAACCTGCTCTATGTTTGTTCCATCGATTACCATATTCATTTGTTGCGGTTTTATCCCTATTATCATTACTTTGGTCTTTTTAGTATTAATCTGCATTCCGTACTTTTTTGCTGATTTATTTACTTTAATTATCATTTTTTGAAGCATATGTGGGCTATTTGCTAATAAGGCCAAATCATCAGCATATTTGATAGTTCGTATGTTTCGTCCTCCTACTTTTACACCATATCTTGTATCTTCAAAGGCCTCTAGTAGAATTTGCTCTGCTATGATATTATATAAATCCGGTGACAATGGGCAACCTTATCGCACTCCTATTTTGATTTTGACTGGAACTGTTTCACCATCTACTGTTCTAACTACGGCTTGTTGACTATTATACAGCTGGTAAATGATATTAATGATCGTACTTTGACAGCCGATGCGCAGAAGAAGCTGAAACAGCTTGTCCTAGTTCACCCTGTCAAAGGCCTTTACATAGTCTACGAAGCATATATACATATGTCTTCCTCGATTTATATAACGTTCTCCCAGGACACGCATGATCGTGATTGCGTCCCGTGTTGACATTCCAGGGCGGAATCCAAATTGACTGTCATCTAAGTATTGGTATTGGTTGATGTATGTCGATAATTAATGATTTCATACAGTTGGTTTTTTACACCACTTCCCGCATGCTTTATAAGTTCTGATTGTATATTATCCATTCCTGGTGCTTTTTGGAATGGTAAGTTCTTTAGTGCAGATTCGAATTCTTCATACAATATTGGGTTATTCTCTGCTTCTTCATTATCGGTGTGTTGAAGGGGGGTCCATGCTGTCGTACCTGCATAAAGTGTTTCAACATAGTTTTGCCGTATTGCTGCGTTCGCTGCGGTATCACTGATTACATCCCAATTTATGTCTATTAGTGTCCTACATCTGTACCCTGATATATGATTTGATAATTGTTTGATTCTTCTATTCGATAGATCACTGCGTTTTTTGTCTTCCAGGTTTTCAATTTCCATACATTGCTTGTTCCACCAGTCTTCTCGCGCTTTCCTACATTAACGTAATATCTCATTTCTTAGTTGTCTAAAGATTTCTTACCAATGATTAGTTTTGTCGTTCTTATAACATCGTTTCTTATCTATTATTTCAAGTATATCATTGGTAATCCATGGTTTCCGTATTTTTCTCTTCTTTTCACCAAGTGTCTCCTTAGCTGCGGACCTGATGGTCTCTCTTATTTTTGACCAGTTTCCATTAATATCTTCGTTGTCTGTTTGATTTTTCTTATCTAGTTTTTCTAGCATAACTTCTGTTGTATTTTTAAAAAGATTACTTATTATGTCGTCTTTCAGTTTTTCTGTATTCCATTTTGGAGGACCTGTTAGTCTTTTAGGTTTCTTCATCTGTAATCTTGTGTTCATTATTACAAGCGAGTGATCTGCATCTGCGTCAGCTCCTGGGTATGCCATCGATTTTTTCACTTGGTTCCGGTATTTTTGGTTCACCAGAATATAATCTACTTGACATTCCATGTATATCTTCTGCGGTTGTATGTCTTGAACCACGTATTTGTTATAACGAATCTCTCTGTACAAAAATCTACTAATCGCTGTGCTCTCTTATTTTGTTTTCCAAGTCCAAAACTACCGCACGTATTCTCATCGCGATTCTCTCCAACTATCGCGCTGAAATCGCCCATTATAATTAAATTATCATCTGCCGGTAATCCTAAAATGATGTTTTCCAAAACGTCATAAATATCAAACTAAAATCGAAAGTTGATGCAATAATTTCTTAATATTTTGTGAATCAGTACGTGAACGACTTTTAGTATAGGATCATCTGACAATATTTTTGATTTTAATTATGGAAGTTATATATATATATATATATAAAGAGATCGAAGAATTAGGGGAAACATTCTGCTTAATAGGAGTAGAAAGGGCAATAGCTTCATGAATCAAGTTCGTCAGAGTGGTGAGACAATGGTCAATGTTGTCAGTATCAGAAATAGGTAGGTTTAAGTTTATATTATCAGAAATATGACGCTTAAATAAAAGTTCGCATTTTTAAAATTAAATGTTTCACGTACCTGGTTGTTGCAGTATGTTAGTGACGATTATAAATATTGGGTTATGATCGGAAGTTAACTGAAATGGGCAGCGTTGTATCGATATTTTTGACTAGAACTAAATCAATAATACTAGGTCGAGAGCCAGGTGGTGGGAAGTATGTAGGTTCTCGCGGTGCTAATATTTGTATATTATTTGGTAGAGAAGTACGCGCTCGGTTTTCACTCGTTTTACCGTATTTCGAAATCGTTTATTTATTCGTCTCTTATTTTCCGTTCCGCGCGTTAAGTTCGTAATTTGTTCTTAGATGTCAAACAAGCCTTTGATAAGGTGTATCGTCATGGTCTGCTGTATAAGTTAAAAAAAAAAAAATATTACCGCATCCTTACTATCTTTTTCTAAAATCCTACCTTGAAGATCGTACATGCCAGGTCAAAATCCTAAATCAATTCTCCGATACCTATCCTGTTTCTGCTGGCGTACCTCAAGAAAGTGTCTTAGGTCCGGCGTTTTACTTAATCTACTCTGCCGATTTTCCAGTTGATAATAACGTAATTACAGCTACGTTTGCCGACGATACAGCGTTATTAGCTATTGGTAAAGACAGTAGCGAAACTTCTAATAAACTACAAAAAATCTCTGTTGAATGTTGAAAACTGGCTGAGACGTCGGCGTATCAGGGTAAACAAAAGTAATTGCATGCTGGTCGATTTTACGTTGCGAAATTTTACGTATCGACCGTTAAAAATAAATAGGGTGATTATTAGCCGAGAAAAATATGTTAAATACTTAGGCGTACACTTGGATCGTAAATTGACATGGCAGAAGCATATTAGCCAAAAAAAAAAAAACCAGTTAGATATAAAATTGCACAAATTAAATTGGCTTCTTGGCAGGTACTTCAGTTTGTCACTAGAAAACAAATTTCAAGTTTATAAAATAATTATAAAGCCTGTTTGGACATACGGTTTTTGATGTTATTGGGGTTGCGCAAAAGGTACACACACACATAAACAGGATACAACAATTTCAGAACAAGGCCATAAGACTCATCGTCTCCTCATCATGGTACGTATCGATACGTTACATCGAGACTTAAAAATCCCATATGTGAAAGACGAGATGAAACGTGCCGTAAAACAATATGTAAGCCACACAAAAACGTACTGGCGATCAATCTACTTGTTGACACTAATCTAGATGTTCGTAGGTTAAAATGTAGTCGACCGTTTGGGCTAGTCTAACTTTTCAGTGGGTTCCATCGCTGGATGCTAACCCTTAACTAGTTATTCCGAGTTCCAGTCCGATTGCTAGATGGCTACCTGGCCAGTTGTAATTTTAAATATTATGAAAAAAAAAACTCGTAATTACGACCTGTCTTATAGTAGCATTGAATTCGGCCGAAATTGCGTTCATATAATTTTTTTTTTCAACATTTACCAAGTTTTTATTGATTCGTTCATTCGATTTATCGCTTAGCGTAAACCTGAATTAATTTCACATTTATAGGTTTTTCATTGCATTTGTAATAATACGTCTACTTGATATGGAGTTAAGTAATTAACGACATTTTTTTTAATTACTTAATAATGGCGCTGTAATTAATTTTAATTTTAAATACATAATTAAGGAAGAAATGTGTTCGATCTATCATTTGTCTTTATGTAGTTATTATTTTCATTTTCATTATTTTCTCAATCCGTTTTTTTATTTATTCATTTTTTGATTTGTAATCATTTTTATTTTTTATTTCTCCTTTCCGTAATAACTTTTTGAAATGTGCCGGTGTATTGTATTGAAATTGAAATAAATTTTATTTAATATTATTATTATTATTATTATTATTGTTACTATTATTATTATACTTGTTATTGTCGTTGTAATAATTCTTCTACTTATTTCAAATTTGGCCATCGTGTTAAATAATTTATGCAAGATTCGGCGTCTTCGTCTCTCTCTCTGTGCTTTGTTTATTCTTTGCCTATTTTCTTCTTTTATCTTTCCTATCCAAATCATTTGTAATTTTCTTTTAAAATTTCTCAAATTTTTCGTTTTTTCCCCTTAATATTTTTTTTCCTTTTTCGAATTTTTTCTTTCTCTACATTCATTTTGATTAACTCTATTGCAAACCAGACTTTCACGTATTTCGGTTTTTATTTAAAAAAAAACAAAACATTTTTTTCTTGTATTTTTTTCTTGTAGTTTAATCATTCAAATTCCATCCTTTCGAGATAGTAATTTATGATGATGATGTTCATTGTTGTTATATTTATTAATATTTACGCGTGTACATGGACTCAGTACAAGTTGGTTTTTCACGTTATTTACTTATATATTTCATTATTTATATTATTTATGGCTTAGTTATTTCCGACAATATTTCGCAACTTATTTCTTTATTACGTATATTTTTCGATATAGAAGTGTATATTAATTGAAATTTTTAGACTAATATTATTAATATTATCATATTCGTTATTATTAATTATTATTCTCATTATAAAAAGTACCATTCGACAATTCAAACCTTATATGTTGGATCTGTAGCTTGTTTCCCGAACTAGTAAAGCTTTCGCTTAACAATTATTAGTGACGATGTAAGCGCTCGATGGTTCAGATTAAAAAATTACCATATATATATATATATATATATATATATATATATATATATATATATATATATATATTTATCCGATATTATTATTTTACATGTAATAGTTATATCTAATATGGACGCTGTTATTGAAATGAATATTTTAGATCGTCTCGTTTATATAGGGAACACATTCCGATGAAGCTTAAATATCTCTTCCTTTAATTAATGTTTCGATAATAGCGGTAAGTAGTAGTCTGTAGCTTTTTCTGTTGTTGTTTTTCAGACTTTGTTCCCAATCTTAAATTTCAGGAAAATTGCATTTATAAAGGTGCAAAGGACTATTAATAACGAAAAATTATAATAATAAAAAAAAAAATAAAGTCTATTGATGCTTAAAATTAGGAAAATTATGTAGTTAATCAACGTATATCGCTTATATATATTCATAAATATGTAAATAAGTATTTCGAACTTGGGTGTAGTAAGTCCTTTGCGAAAGTGTACTTATATTTAAAGGCAACAGTCAGGATGACAAAATATAGTCCCTCTACAGTTTCTTTTATTATTATTATTCATTGTCTTCTGGATATTTTAATTAACCCTTAACTGCGGACAACCGGTCAATTTGATCCGTACACGATTTCATTTTTTTTTTTAGTTTTCAATAATCAACTATATACTGGTACTTCTCAGTACCTTTTCAGAGTTTAGTATCATAACTACATTTGGAAGTAATGATTATGTTGTAGAAGAGTTATTTTAATATAACAATCGCTACTGATCAAGAATACCGGTTGTCTGTGTTGATGCAATAATAATATTATTTCCCTTTTCATTTCCGTGTTTGTAATGCACCAGTCCTACGGGGATAATACTGTACTAACTCGGTATCTATATTAATATATAAAACTGTAGTGTCTGTAATTTGTGAATATGTTCATTATAATCACTGCATTGGGCTATTTTTATCGCACATAACAGGAAATCCGTTTTTTAAAATTTTTGTTGTCTGTCTGTATGTCTGTCTGTCTGTCTGTTCCTATTTAACTCAAAAATTATTAGAGCAATAGTGATTAAATTTGCACAGATTATAGCCTATATTGTAGGATTCGTTCTAAGCGTTGTTTCATGTTAATATCACAAATAGGACAGAAATTTCAATAATTTAAAATTTCAAAAAGTAGGAGACAGCGATACCTCTATGTAATCGTTTAAAATTTAACAGGCGTTCGAATGTACCTCCACTACCAACATCCACCTTTCAAACAACATTTTCTTGCATTAAGGGCATCGATGAAATAATGGACGTGTATATATATATACATACATATATATATATATATATATATATATAACTGTTAAAAGAAAGGGACAGTGATATTGTATTTAAAAAAATAATTACACAGGCGAGAAGCCGTGGGTAACTTTTAGTAATTTTATAAAACAGTTTGGAATGGCTTCGGTAACACCTGAAATGAAACAGAGATCGTACACAGCAGATATCAGTCGACAGGTCCGATTATGTACAAGTTGCATATTAAATATAGATTAATGTTATTGCACTGAGAATGGAGCAAGCACAAAACTGTCAATCAAAACGACTTGCAGAAAATTTCCGTCGAAAAATGATGAACGAAAAACGTTCCATACCTGTCTAATATGCAAGACGCCTATATGTACGGAATGTACAAGACGTTTTTTGTAAGCACTTTGTGGTCTAAAAGTATGCATTCGAAGTACAATGCAGGTTCTGACACAAAATATTTTTTTAAAAATATTTTTATTTGTTTATGTTTAATCAACATTAGTTAACTGCGTCTTATAATTAAAAATAATATTTAATCACCTTTTATAGATATATATGAATATTTCATAAATTATGTTTATAACTTCATAAAATAATGTATGTACTTTTTTACTACAACTCGTTTAATTTTACTTCAAATTTATCGATTTTTTTTAAATGTACACAAATATACTGCTTTTTAAGAAAATTTACGTAGATACCTTAATAATTTAAATAGGAATGTCCGGTTGTCTGTTTTAAAAATAGTACGTTTGTGGTTAAGGGTTAATGCCACTGCGAATAAAATATTTTGTTTTATTGTTAACGCTAATAATATTATTATCATCATTATTTGTTTTTCTTTTCTTTAATTTTCTATTGTTCGTTTATCTGTATTTAAAATTTAAAAAGATCGTATGCATTATTTTTTTAAATTTCTATATGTTCAGATGCAACTGCAGAATTGTTCACGAAGCATTCTGTATAGTAACGTAAGCACGCTTTTAATATTTATAGATTGTATTAATGGTTTTCAACATGTCCAGGAATTTATTCTTTAATTTCTGTGAAAATATTGAAAAATGTATACGTACGTTATATCTAGTTAAATACTTATTCCTCCCGCATTTATGGGTTATTTAACCAAGTTCAGTTATGATTTCGTGTATAACTTTTTTTTCTATGTTTTTTTTTTAATGGGGGATGCGTTTACAGTCTACCCAACGAGATACTGTACTAACAAACTCATATTTCTATAAACTTCTCTTCTCAAGGAATAGATGAAGAAGGGACAATACATTATACGGAGGACCGTTACGAGAGGTGCGCAGTAATTTAAGATACAGTTCAGAGCGTAATGTTATTAATAAGAACACGTGATCAAGATTTCAAATTGCACGTCAAGCATGTAGAGAGCAGTAAGTAGTTTCTCTAAGCTTCGTAAGAAACAGGCTCCCGTCTCCGTATCGGAGGAAGGCGACTACTTACCTATATACATTTTATTGTACAGTGTAGTACAAGGCCATCGTAATATAGTGTTAGCGTAAATAGACGTACACACACTCGGGAGAACTGATTGAAATACCTTTGTTATTGCATTTTTATAGCGTGCTATATTGTTAATAGCGCCCATATAATAAATTGATTACTTGATTGATGAATACTATTAATTGTTATTATTATTATCATCATCAAGTTGCATCTCCTTCAAAGGAGGTTGCGCATCAAGGGCGTTGGTCTTTTCATATTTTCCTGAATCTGGCTGCAGCTACTACTTCCCTGATTCTGTTGAATTTTGGTGTTACATATTCTAATCTTTTCCTTCCTCTTGTTATTTTTCTTTGTACTGCCATCATAAACAGCCCCTCTTGTCGAAGTTTATGACCTTATTATACGTTATTAAATAAAACATTTGCTAATTTATGAGTTATTTTAAGTTAGTGCGCTTAAATTTTCGAAAATGTCAAATTAAAAGAAGTATCTTTTGTTTTTAATTTCAACCTACGGCGTGTATTCTTGATTTATTTACTTAATGTCCACTACTCGTGGGTTTTTTGCGCACTTGCGGGGAACATTTTATGTTGTTGTTTGATACGATGTAAAATGAAGAAATAAATTTTAATTTGAATATTTCATGTGTACTATTATCATCATCATCATCGTAGTTTTTTTTTTTTTTTTTTTTTTTGTTGACAATAATGCTGATTAGGATGCTGTTGCATGGTGTGTTGTTGTCATCGTTACTTTTGTTATTATGTCTTGTTAGTATTGTTCTCTTACTCTTACAGTTGTTTTTACACCTCAAATGGACCGGAATGAGGAAAATGGAGCGTAAATTTTATTTTTCGGGACCGTGCGATTAACCAAGCTGCAAGTATATTCTCATTTCGATTTCGACGTCTTCCACGCGGAAGTTTCACAAAGAAGTCGCGTCGAAATGTTTACTTTACTCGATCGTTACGCACAATGTATCTAGTCTCTATAACGACGGTAATAGTGATGACCAGAAATAAAAATTCCGTATAAAGTTAATAACAACGATAATAAGGGCTTTATAAATTATACGATGGAGTACTCGTGAAAAACACACACGCACAAAGAACCGAGAATAATTCCGATAGGTGCAGCTTATTTCCGCGTTTTTTTCTATCTATTTGTTCTTTTTAACTCCCGTACGTCAGTTCTCATTCGCCTATATAACTTCGATATATTTCATCTTAATTATATTCTAAATACAATTAAGGTTGAAGCATCTAAAAAGCCATTTATTAATTCGACGCATTCGTGTAGAAAATCAACGTGATGTGTTAATCATTTAACTGCTCATTATTTTTTTTTCTCTCTGCAAGCTGACCAACAAGATCATTTAGCAGTATTTAGGAGGAGAGCATGACAGGAAGGGTATAGTACCCTAGTACACACCCGGCAAGTAAAACGAAGCTGAGAAAGCATAGACGCCGACTTTGCGTGGCAGGGGATGCAGTCACCAACTTAAAGTTATTATACCGGGTCCATGCCACGGTTATTAATTAAGGACTTTGCCCCTTCAATGTTTATTATTCGAGAGTTATAACTCTTTCAGTACCATAAGTTAGACATCAAAATATATAAATAAATATTTTTCTTAGAGATAGAATTTAAATGAAAATTTGTTTCATCTGCTTTGCGTATAATTTCGTAAATGCTATTTGCTTCTTGAATTTCAGATTTACGTTAGTAGGGAAGTAATATTGGAGGTAAAATGCTATTGTCAGCATGTATTTAAAATTGTTTTAATTGACTGATGTTCTATTCCCAGGAAACCGTTGATGATTTCCTGTTTTTCTGATATTATATTTCTGTTTTTTTAGTTTGTGATTTACACATTCCCTTTTAAATCAATCACGTTCTCACATTCTTAATTATTGGAAACGAATGGTACAGTGCATAAATATTTTTTTTTGTTTATCAGTAACCGATTTTATTTTGTATTTTTACGAATACGATACCGTTCAACTTATTAAAATTAAAATAATTGATAAATTTATAATTAAAACAGATAAATAATTCTCAGATTCGATGGGACTGGACCCCATTAAGAGTCAAATTCTAGTTTTAACCTAAGAATGTATACATATTTTCGCATATATTCACGTTAATGTATATATATATATATATATATATATATATATATATATGATTTTTATATATAAGAAAACAATTTTATTAATGAGTTATGTTTATGGAACATAAAAAACATTCTTTTGTCTCCCCCAAAAGTTTTTTTCAAGTCGGCGCACCCCAAAGAAAGTGATAATTTGCAAGCTCAAAAATAAACTGCCATCTAATTTTATGAATGGGATCGGATATCATAGCGCATCTTGGGTTTCAAATATTAAGAAGTATTCACCTGTGATTGCTGATTTTCCGTTAATTATTAAAAAACACAGGTTCTAATATATACGACCATATTAAGACAGTAGTTTAGCCTCATGCAACTAGCGCAAAATCTCACTTGTTAACATCATATGCCTAGTTAGCAAAGCGGTTCACGAGAAAATTCGAGAGAGGAAGTAGCTGACAAAAATGACAGTCCATAAAATATTGCCAAACTTGAATTTCTACCGGTACTGGGTTAAAATCTTTCAACAAAATGAAGGTTATGTTTAATCGATTATTGGACATTTTCACAGCACTCAACCCAACATTAAAACAAACAAAATAAACTCTATACTTAGTTTAGCTACATGGAACGTCAACGGTTTAACGGCAAATCGAGCTAGAAGCATTTATACTTGATCAAAAATTACACATCGTCTTGATCTCTGAACTAATAATTATCATTTGAAAAACTACACTTTTTATGGGGCCAGTCAAAAAGAGGATTACTTACATCTATCTTTAATTCAATAATCCGTGTGAGTCACTATTCTTCACAATGTAAGGTTGTAATGATTTGCAAACCAGGAAAATCCACTAATGAAATATCCTTCTACCGATCTATCAGTTTATTACGAAAGTTACCAAAAGTTTTTTAGAAACTACTTAGTTCAAGACTTACCCCAATTTTGAACAGCTCGATAATTATTCCGAATTATATGAATTTGGCTTTAGACCGATACATGGTACGATAGAAAAAGTTCATAAGATATAAAAACATATCGTACATTGTAATACTGTTCATCTGCTTTTTTAGTTGTCAGTCGGGCATTTGACTGCGTGTGGCATGATCGTCTGCTCTTTAAATTAATCTATCTATTATTTCCTTCATATTTAAGCTTCAGATATTTACAAATAAAGTATGACCATGAAAAATCTGGATTTCATCCTGGGGTGTCTCTTCTGTATTTAACTTTTTATTACCATATCCACAGGGCATTAAAGCTCGTTTTATTTGAGAAAGTGTTGCGTGTATTACTTAAAGAAGCTAGAAAAACGTAATAATCAATTGACAGTTAATTTATTAGATAACGGTAAACATGTTAGACGACTAAGTCGACTAACCCCCTTTCATGATCCCTTCAGGTAACTAAGCGTAGTTCTGTCATAAATGGATGGCGACTTCACAGATGATAATACTTTCATCTCAATCGCTATTTATAACTAAAAGAACACAAATCACATTTTTATTGATGAGGAAAATTTTTGATTCGTTTCTTTTTTATGAAATTTCTTTTTTATGTTCCCAAACATCACGTGTTAAGTGACGTCAGTGACGGCATGAGTATGGGGAAATTTTTTCAATAACTTTTATTAAAAGTGATACTAGCGGTTTGATGACAGATTTTAATTAAAGTAATAGTCAAATATCATTGTTGTTATGGAGCCTGTTGTTAATATAATTTATATTATTGACGTTCAATTTATTATTACTCGTATTACGCTGTCATGGATGCTATTGTTAGTTTAAAGATTCTCGTGAAACAAGCTTTACCGACAATTTTTGTGTTAGTTTTTTTTTATGTATGGAAGCACAGTTGACGATTTATATAATGTTCTAGGCTGTTTATAAACGGAACGATCTTTACAATTTGGCTAGGTGGTCTTTACCGCATAAAGCGTATTTAACTGGTTCAGTTGCATTTTTAGTTCACACGTTTATGCCATGGATTCCGCTGATAACGGAAGGAAAATTACGTTTTACATTGATTTAGAAAAAATATCTATTTCATATCCTACTCCGCTATGTTATAGTCGCTAGAACGTTCGACTATCAACCAGATTGACATTCGTGCTACTTTTAACTAACACCGAAAAGACAATGACATCCACTCGATTAACATCATGGACTTCTGCACCTGCGTCGCTTATAATTAGTTTCTTCAATGTTAGCCCATTTTGTAGGTAAAAAAGAAATGTAAATGGGCTAGTTACGACGTTCGACAATTAACCATACAACGATAATGAGAATGATTTGATGTTATATGTACTCAACAACCGTTTACAAAGCTCAGTATGTTTTAGAAGTATAATGTGTTCTGCCTGTATGTATATTAGTACGCGTGTGTGTATAGGACGGTGATGCGGATATATGAATGCGGTTTAAATATGCTGAAGAGAAAGTAAGAAGAAAGAAAAATCAGTACACTATAAAATAAATGTTATACAGAAACAATGTAATAATAATAATAATAATAATAATAATAATAATAATAATAATAATAATATAATAATAATATAATAATAATATTAATAATAATAATAATAAGCGTTATTTTATCGTTCCGAAAATTACGAATTTCATAAGCCATAAACTTAATCGTGATTGTATAGAGGCGAACTGAAAAAATAATGAAACTCAATTAGCCGTTACTTTGCAGCAAAAATTCCACAAAAATAAATCGGAAACATTTTAACAGTTTCAGTAATACATTATAAAATTTTAACATTAAATTATAAATGTTATAGGGGTGTTTTTGTTATACAATATTGGTTCATAAATGAACATTAGATAATTTTCAATGTATTTGTATATAAATATCTTTAAAATTGTGACATTTCTAGTATTGAAATTGTTATTAACATTAAAATTTCATGTCTCGTATAGTGGACATTGCGACTGAAACGTTTAATTAATAACTTAATAAATAATTAAGGCGATAGGGAGTCCTATACTATGCAACAACTTTATATTTTTGTCCACCGGTTTGTACAAAAAAAAAAACTATTCCAGCTCTATATTTTAAATTTAAGGTAGTGATTTACAATCATGTTTAGATGTGTTTCCTATCATCGGTATATTATTTTTTAAAGTAAAAATTTTTATATGTAGAAAATAAATAACGAAACAATAATCGTTTACATTGTCTACTAACGCCATCTACATATTCACAGAACTAATATTTCGATGTACACTTGTTTTTATATCCATCACCGGCAGTATTTGTTTGTTAGTAGTTTATGTTGTTATTCATGTTGTTCGGTATTTAGCATTGAATTCATATTTATAATTTTCTATGTTGATTCGTACCGATTATTAAATTTTTACTTGTAATATTACTTACAAAATTAATTGAAATTGTTTATAATTCAGTATAGTAGTTGCTGAAAAAAAAATAATAAGAAGATAGTTGATTGAAACGGGAGATTGAAGAATTGAATTTTTATTTTCCAAAATTTCTCGACAATTTTATAGAAGTTTGTTAGAACTAATAGTTTTATGCGCGAAACAGCGTAAATTACCTACTTATTTTATCGGGTATATAATTATAAATACGTTCGATTAATTTTCAACGTTTAAAGTACTTTTTAAGGTGCAATTTATACGAATTTTCAAAATATTTTCGTATTAAAATGTTAACTATCGGAGATTTTAAATAATGAGTTTTGTACTATAATGTGGGAAAATGAACATTCGAAACCCTTTCGTAATAAACTTTTTTTTTTTACACTACTCCAGTCAGTATGAACTGAACACTATTAGCGAAACTAATAAGTTAGTAACAAATTAACTTATACCTAAGGTATGGCGTGAGATACCGATCACCTTCGATAAAGTGAGTAATCAGAGATTTATTTTAGTTGAATAACTGTTGTAGATGTATAGTGGAAAAAGAATCTCATATGTTGCATTATCACGAGTAAAAATATTAGAAGAATTAGCATTAAATATCATTCACTTTATTCTGCTAGAGCATAGGGATCAATGGTAGCTAATGTACACTGAGAGCATTAGTCAATCACCTTTCACTTATTACTATCAGTTCCAGCCGTCCCAAACTTCCGTGGTTCTATTCCTTTAAGATGATTAGTCGTAAGGGAATTGTACTCATCGGTAGATTGCGATTTGGACATTATTTGTTCCCTGACCGTCTTTTCCGTATGCAGCTTAGAGAAAGTTCCTTCTGCCCCTCCATTCTGAACAGGCAGTCTGCAATCCCGATCATGTTTTTTTTTTAATGATCTGCTGTGGCGCCGTTGGTTCGGAGCTTTACCTTATCTTGTTACGTTCTTATTACACCTGCGTATAATGTATCGTTTACCAAAAGCTAACCGTGATAGTGATATTCTGCGATTTATTTCCGCTAGCATTAACTTATTTCTCTATGTCGTAATTTTTTGATGTTTATTCATTTAATCTTTCTATATCTGCGCGTCAATTGTTATTCTTAATTCCTCGTTCGTATTTGACACTACTTTTTTTTTTTTTTTGTGTGTAAATTTATTTCTAATCCTATTTTATTTGTAAATGTATTTAATTCAGTTATCATCCCTCGTAGTCCATCAGCATTAATGCTTAGTATCACTACATCATCTGCAAATCTAACATGATTGAGGTATACCTTTTGAGTTCCAATCTATATTTTTCTATATATATAGATTAGAATACAGTAATAAACAGTTTCGGTGACAGTGTAAGCGTCGTACCTTCTCCTCATTCCTATATGGTAAATATTCTTGATTAGTTGTATTAATGTACAATGCATCTATTACAGCCTACATCTTTATACTGAGTCAAATGCCTTTACGAAATCGATGTATGTCGTGTGCAGTTTTATATTATATTCCTCGAATTTCCGTATTAATGTTCTAATTGTCAATAGATGGTCATTCGTACTAAAACAGGATCTTATGGCTGCTTGTTCTATTGGCTGATTAAATTCAATGCATTACTCTGCCATTATACAAGTAAATAGTTTATACAGTTGGAATAATAGACTGACTGGTCTACAGCTACCAAGGTTTTCTGTATCTCTTTTCTTTTGAATTAGGGATTATTTTCTCTTTTGTCCGCTTGTGTGGCATGAAAAGCTCAATATCTATCCAAGACTAAATGACTGAAACCCGGATGATAATATATAGGTATATGTGGTATATAAAAACAATATATATATATATATATATATATATATATATATTACTATACCGCTTAAACGTTTACAGTGTAGTTCTTTCGTAATAGACTTAAAGCGAAAACATTCGAACAGTTAACCTAATATCTAAGGAATGCCTAACAGCGGCCTATTTGATGGCATACGCGATCGTATATTTTTGACTAAGTTTGGATTTTTAATGGCGACAAACTCGGTTGATGTGAAACGGTTAAATTCAGAAAATATTTATATGTAGCACATTAATTAAAAATCATTCCGATATTATAAAAATCACGTCGCAGATCAAAATTTATAATTTTACGTCAAGAAAAGTCGGTGTATCTCTTCTATATCGTGGTTGACGATAAAGATTCCTAACGAGGATGATGCGTAGACAATTTTTTATTATTACGATGATAAGGAAGTGATGAAAAGTTCGTATTTTAAATTGGAACCTGTTGATCTTATCGGGAAATTATTTACGACGCCCTATAAATAATCGTAAATATAAAAACATCATCTCCGACTTGGTAATAAAAAGGGACCGCGTTGTATTGGAACTCAGTAGGACTGATAATAGATATTATTCCGAGAAATAATAACGTTATTCCGGCGTTGATAATGCGTTATTTAACGGTTCTTTAAGGAACGTCGACCCAATTACGTTGATTGTCATCTGGAATGTCTCTTAAACCCTATGTACATAGTTAGTGTTCACCGGTAGTATACGTGAGATGGTATATGCGAACGTGGCTTGGTATGCGTTAGAATGTTACCGCTTGCTACGATTACACAGTGAGAAGACGAGTAAATTTAAATGCATATAAAAAAATAAAAAAAAAATAAAAAAGGAAAAAAGTTGTACAAATTTATTAAACCAACAGTTCTTATATGTATATATATATATACATATATATGTGTGTGTACATTGGCTATCTCGAAAACAACTCTCAGGATTAATTTTGTTCACACGTATAATTTATTAAGTAATATTAAGTAATTAAAAATGGTCTGTATGGACATTACGAATTTTGAAATTTTGGAGTACACACCGTTAAATTTTGAAAATTTCGACTTTTTTCCCCCCCGCGGTGTTTTCTCAATCAGCTTAGAAAAATCATATATAACGATTTGCTATATGTCGAGTATTGAGATTGCTGATATTAAACCGCTAATATTTCTAAATCAAGATAAATATTTTCTTAATAAATAATAACTTAAAAATATTAACGCCGAAACAATTTAATACTGTATCGGATGATCACACTATAGCGCAAAATATAAAGTGCTTTTGGAAGAATACATGGGGGTTTAACAAAACAATATTTCCTTATAGTATAATCGATTAAATAACGTATAGTGTTTATACCAAATTATTTTAACGTACAGTTTATTACCGGACATCATGGTACGTTTAAAGAATATTTATACAAGTATAAAAAAACGCATTTTAATAAATGTGAAATATGCAACCTATCTCCTAATACCGAGTGCATACTGTTAGGATGTAACTATAGTAGTACTGATTTTAGCGATACTTGTATTACTCAATTAGTCAATAAGGAATTTATTTAGTGCATTCGCAGTAGCTGAAATAAACTACCGAAAAATACAATTACACTAATTAATTTAATAAAATAAATTACCTTCATTGTAAAATAAACCGATTAGAGCGCCGTAAATTTAAATCATTTTAGTTTATTACATATAATTACCCTTTCATTCAATTTTATTAATACATTTACCTTACATCGTGTATTACGAACTGGGACTAAAAATAAAAGTAATTTCCCAAAAAAAACATTAACAATTATTTTACTTTGGACAATAAAATAGGAAATAAGGGCGAATTATCTTTTTTAAACGTTTTAGTGAAGCGAACTATATTCGAAGAATTTTAAGTACCTTTGTTTCTGGAACACCTCTACACACACGAAGAATAAATATGTGCACAAGCAGTCGCACCACTGTCCGAGTCAAGAGTGGGTTCTAAAAAATGTTGCTACGCAGAACCAACATGATTTCAAACAGTACAACCTTAAAGAAAGAAATTGCGAACATATGCTCGATGATTATTAATGGTTTTGACAGGAAGGAATACGGCTGGTCTCATAAAAATTTGAAGCCTGAAAAATTTATTAATAAAGAAGAGACCCCGTCGTCGATATAGCGTTACCTTATATAAAAATGCATCACAGAGAGAATAAGAAAAAAAAAAAACCAGACCAGTGTTTGGTACGTGTAAAAAAATAAAACAATATTTACAAAGCCTCAAAAAGTGCATGTTGTGGGTGTATATGAAATTACTTGCGCGTGCGTGCTCCGCTATATTGGACAGACTGGTAGAAGCATCGACCAGAGAGATTAAAAGAACACAAAGCTGAGTGTAATCGTAAGAGAAAAGATACGTTCGCAGTGGCTTCGCACCAGTGTCCTGAGAATCATGAAGTAAAATTTCATGATTTTGGAATCTCGTCCAAAATGGATAAAATAAAGTTCCAGAATTGTTGGAGAAGCAATTGAAATTTATAAACATCCAAATTTCAACAAAGAGGATAAATTCAACGTGGCTATCGGTCATTGGCTCGAGAGGGAAAAAAACGAGTTAAAATAAATACAACTGCTGTTTAGTAAACAACTAACTTCACCACACCGATTTTACACGAGCCAGCAAAACACGTAACTACGGAAACAACTGGACGTGGTTGGTAACGAGGGCATATTGCCACACAACACTATCAACTGGAAAAAATGGAAAACCCTAAATAGATAACAAGATGCGGCCGTACAAAGGAAAATCTAAAAAAAAAATGGGGACTAGATTTCAAGATGCTAATGCGGGGCGAAACAAGACCATAAACACTTGTTCAGATGTCCACTATGAAATATGTGGACTCCACAGCTTACTGACGAAGCGATGAAGCTAATTGATTTCTTGGAGAGGAAAATATAAAGCGTTATGGATTACGACGAGTAAACAACTCCGGTCTCTCACAGAATATTAGTTGATCACATCATTTACGATATTTCGGTTTCCGTCCGGATCGTAGGCTGAACCTCGTCATCATTAATCGCATCAGTCCTTTGACTGGTAGCGCTTCTTTTTCTTCTTCTTTTCCTATCCGGTTCGTTATAATTATATTTTATCGTACCGGTATTCAGCCAGAATTCTAGCCTTGTCGTTTGCTTTGGTAAAATCATGTATTGTTACATCGTCGTCGGGTTCATCTTACACTGCAGTATGTGCGACATTGTTTCTCCGCACTGAGATTTCGGATCTTCTGTTAGACCCCATTTCATCATCAATAATGCCGTTCGAGCACAGCAGTATTCGGTTGATTGTTCGCCATATCGACCATTCCTCTTTATATCCTGGCGCCAGGGTTTCTTCCGGTGGTCTCACTGGATTTGGCAGGGTCTCTTTAATCCATAGGTCTTTTTCAGGTTGTGGCTTCAAAGTGCTTTTCATGAAACTATTTCTCGACTTAAGTCTATATGCCACCTCGGTTTGACCATAAATTAGATGTCTCTCTTATCGACACTGGACCTTTCCTTGTTGGCTATTATACGGCGTCTTATACGTCTTATATGTGGAGGCGCTTTTCTCGTTGCCGTTGGTTTTAGGCAGCCTGTAATTAAACGGCACGATTCTTTTAAGGCAATAGACACCTGTTTTGTATGTACAGACCTAGCCCAAGCAGGGTAGCCGTACTCCGCACTTGAGGAACACAACGCCAGAGTTCATAACTACAGCTTTGGTACCGCATTTGGAAGTTATAAGCTTCTTCAATATTCCATTTCGAGTATTAATTTTTTGTTTAGTATTCCTGCAGTGGCCTCTGTAAGTGAGAGATCTATCCAATGTCAATCCTAAATATTTTATATGGTCATTATACTCGAGTTCTATCCCTCGCCAACGGATTTATAGCATTCTTTAGGTGAAAGGCACATACTTGCGTTTTGTTAAGATTCGGTATGATGTTATTCTGTTTTGTAATACTTACCTAACTCTTCTAATATTGTATTTGGTTTCTCTTCTACGTCAATGAAGTTATCACCCTGAGCTGTTCTAGCAAGCTCATCTGCATATAGGAAATTTGTTTCACCTCCTATCGGCTGATCGTTTGTATAGATGTTAAATAGGATCGAAGCCATGACGCTGCCCCGTGTTAGTTCATTATTTTGTCTTCTCCGTCAACTTTTTTCTCCTTGGAAGGTTACATAGAAATAACGATCTTTCAGCATAGTTTCTACAATCTTTGTGAATGTTATATCTTTTGTTGTTTTATAAACTTTTTGTAGAAGTAATCTATGGTTGACAGTATCATAGGCTGTCGTTAAATCTACGAACGCTGCTACTGTAATCTTTTTATTTTCATACCCATTTTCTATATGCTGTGTGAGGTTTTTAATCTGTGAGTTACATAATTTGCCATTCCTAAAACCAGTTTTTTCAGGGATTAAATGCAGATCTATCGTTTGTTGTATACGATTTAGCACAACACGTTGAAAAATCTTAAAGATGCGGCAGAGTTGCGAAATCGGTCGATAGTTTTTGCTTCCGTGCGATCTTCTTGTTGTTTTGCTAAGGGAACTTTTCCATATCTTTGGTAATTTATTCATATATATTGCTAAACAGCTCACTTAGCCATTTTAAAGTTCTCTCTCCAAAATGTTTGATTTACTCTGGCATTATTTCATCGATTCCTGCAGCTTTCTTTACTTTGATGGTTTTCAGTGTTTTTTTTTTTAATTTCATCTACTGTGAATTTAGACCTTGGATCTCTAACCATCTGCTTTTTTAACAGGCGTTTACCTGCTTTACCATTTAACATTAAGTGTCCTGCAATTTGGTTTGGCGTTATATTGACGTGTGTATTATTTTGCTTGTCGCCATTTAATCTTCGTAGCTGTCTCCATGCTTTGTTGCTAGCTCGTGCCGTATCAAGCTTTTCAATAGTTTCTATTCATCTTTTACGTCTTGTTTCTGCGATCGCTTGTCTTTGTTGAGTAGGGGTTGTTTTCATATTCGTTTAAATATTCGCGGTGTATTATAGCTATTTCTCTGTTTATCCCCGGTGTGTATGAAGTACGGCAGCCTCTGGTTATGAATCTCGAGATATTAAAAAGGTATCGGTATAATGGTCGTAATTTGTTCATCCAATTGTTTAATAAAATTTGACCAATCAGCTTTTTGAAAGTTGAATCTTCTTCTCATCGGGACAGTCAATGGTCTTATGGCTGTAGACATTGTTAGTTGAACTGGGCGATGTTGAGTTTTTGAAATAGGCTTCAGAATTTCTTTATTACATTGATTTACTATTGTATTTGTCACAAAAATTCGCTCAGGATTGTATCCTTTTTTTCCATCTACCGCTGGCAAAGAAAGACGGTAGTTTTGTGTCGTGGATCAAAACAAGCTTTTTTGCTATTGTACAGTTCTCAACCCTATTGTCGTCGGTGTCATTGTAAACCCCAATTTATGTTATGGCTATTAAAATCGCCAATGACTAAATATCGTTATTGTTAAAATTTGCGGGGCACTGAATTTAAACGTCGTATTAGGTGGTTTGTAAAAGAATATGATTGTACAATTATTCATTTCTACAGTTATAATTTCGATATCATTATTTCCCGTTATTTCGGCACTTTTTATAAATTTTCCCGGTTTCACAAAAAAAAATTTGTAATGTCATATTTTTCGTACGGTCGTTCTGCTACTAGTCACATTACGATGTTTGTCCTAGCTTAACTTTTTCCTCGATGAGTCTGTTGCAGGCAGAGTATATCACAGTTAGTTTTCTTGCAGAATTCCGCAATAATTTATTCTTTGTCCTTGATTAATCCCTCAATATTTAACGAGATCGTTGTTACCACCTTCTCCATTCGCCTCTATCTGCTGCCGTAATTTTCAAATCGCGATAGGTACTCCTACATTATACATTATTTGTCCGATGTAGCACTTCCTTGGCTGGCCTCTTCTTCTTCTGCCTTCTATCATGCCTTCATTGAAATGTACTTGTAGCGATGGCAAGTTTTATAATCGATTGTAAATTCTTCCTAAATTCAAGCGACGTATTTTTTTTTACAAATTGTACTTTCGATGGTAACTTACGCATGCCCATCGTCTATTCCTAACTCTACTACAATTACAAATTATCCGAAATAGATGTGTCCGTTCTATATTAAACGCATCGCGATATACTAAAATTTCTCCAATACACTAATCAACATACTATTTTCTCGAAGGTTTACCTATCTTTTAATCATTGTGTATATACATTAGGCCGATCGTCGATTACGATTTCAGGCGTCTAAAGATAATGATTATATTCTTGCGAATTATGTTCACCACACATACACGCACGACGACGTCGTAGCAAAATGAAACGCAATTGTACGAAACGTGCGCAATATAATACATAAAAACTAAAAAAAAAAAGATATTTCATTTCGACGTAAAAATAATATGAATCAAAATTACTCGGCCTATTTGACATATTCGCCTACACAATAGACCCACTATCACACGTAAACACATCTAATATTTACACGGTATATAAATTGCGTGGTGTACGTATCTAGAAGTTTATAATCGTCATAGATGCGTGCATTATATAATTATATCACCGAGAGACTAGGTCGCAATTTATCGCTTTATTGATCAACCGTAACCGACAATTTTTTGTAATTGCTCGACCTTACGACTGCTTTCGCGTGTTCAATGTAACAAATTAAATTGTGTTTCAGTAATAAATCCAATATATTATATATATATATATATATATATATATATATATATATATATATGCAT
This sequence comes from Coronaproctus castanopsis, assembly GCA_032883995.1. Lineage (NCBI taxonomy): Eukaryota > Metazoa > Arthropoda > Insecta > Hemiptera > Monophlebidae > Coronaproctus > Coronaproctus castanopsis. The sequence goes on along the minus strand of CM065053.1, from coordinate 53,212,438 downwards.
ATTATATATAGTGGTGAGTATGTGTGCGCATATAATGTGCTCACATCAAAATGTAAATCATTTAAGCTACAATTGCAACTTTAGTTATCTTCTTTATATATATATATATATATATATATATATATATATATATATATATATATATATATATATATATATATATCTGAATATTGTGTATATACTGGTGAATATGTATGCGTAGAGATGTGCTCGCATTAAATTGTAAATCATTCAGGCTACAACTGGAACTTTAGTTATCTCCTTATCAGTTGACATTAATTAATTTTTGGCGCAAACAAGATGTTAATATTTTTCGATTTTTATTTATTTCAGAATTATGCGCTCGATAAAAAATAATTTGCTTTTATTCGCGGTTTTCTGATTGCCGGTAAGTACCCATTTACTGTTAATGTTATTTTTTTCTTGTATTTTATCGCGTGCATTTCGTCTCTTTCCTGTTATTATTTATTATAATGGCATGGGCCTCGATGTTACAAGCAACGTAATGTATGTATATGTATATGTATACACTTTCAATGGTAGACGTCAAACGAGAGTTAATATTTCTGTTATATATATAACATTAATGTGTCAAAGACCAAAATCATGTGCATTAGTAAAGAACCAAATATGGTTAACGTAAGACTAGAATGAAAAGCTTTAGAACAGGTGAAAGCATACAAATATTTGGAACAACGGATTACAGAGGACGTATCCTGTCATGAGGAAATTGCAACCAGAATTGCAATGGCAAAAACAGCATTCATGAAGAAAAAATCGTTGATCACACAGCGAAGCATGTCCCAAAATTTACGGAAACGAATAGTAACAACATATGTATAACCAGTCGCCTTGTATGGGTCAGAAACCTGGACGTTATCTGTAAAAGATAGAAAAAAATTAGAAGCATTTGAAACTTGGTGTTGGCGTCGCTTGCTGAAAGTATCATGGATCGACAAAGTATCAAACCATTGTATTTTTGATCGAGTACAAGAACGACGTTCTATCCTACGAAGTATAAGAAAAAGGAGGTTGGAATGGATCGAAAAACCCGATAGAAGAAGATATATTTTATATATATATATATATATATATATATATATATATATATATATATATAATTAGTGTGTATCTGTCAATCAATCGATCTATCTATCTATCCCTGTAATAAGTGTATGTATATACGTAATTGTACATTTAAAAAAATGCATATATTTAAAAGTAAGTACACACACACATATATATCGAATAATTATTACCACTGTTTTAAAACGTTTTATCGGCTCTTATCCATTCGGATAGTCAAATTTGTGAATGTAATTTACAAGTTTTATCTGTCGTTATGTTGTCTATAAGTGGAGCCGACATATTCACGGTCGTCAATTTTACTATTATATCTTAGTTTGTTATTTTCTTCGCGCAAATGTAATTTTTTTTTTAATTCGGAGGTTGATTGACCGCTGTCACCATCAGTTTGTTTGGAATTTTCTCATTGTTTTGTCCTGTTTGTAATTCTCAATTTATTGGATGCGGGTGCTTAATCTTACGTCGTTTACAGTTTTCCGGTCTGACATCTCGTTTTCTAGTTTATCTTTTGCAATAGTAGGTTAGCTTTTTTTTTTTTTTATCTTTTATTCTGGTAGGTGAACTTTTCACTTTAGGCGGGTCTTCTATTACAGATATAGAAATACTCGGAATTGTTCACCCTCCTGCGTTATTATGTTCTGTTTGGTATTTCTGTGTCGTCCTCTGTTACGTAGTTTTGTCATCTAAAACTGTAAATATGTTCTCGTTAACGTGATTTAATCTTCAATCCTTTCAGGCTAATTCACTCATCGGACTTATTCTAATACTCACTTCTCCCTTTTATGTTTCCTATCATGCTCCTACTTCTTATTCGCTCTGTTCTATAGCACCGTTGATTGCGGTATTACAAACAAAACGTATTTTTAAATATTCAAGCTTTAATTTGTTTAAAAAAAAATACTATTCGCCGAATCTATAACGGAATCGTTATATTACTTTTAATTACTTAAACTGAGTAAGAATGTTTGCTCGCGAAAATGATCATCATTAAGTGCCGTCTGCGTATCAGAGGTGGGCGATTATACGTATTTAGTTTTATAGTGTAAGTAGCGTACAAGGTAATTATAATATGGCTTTAGCGTATAGATAGACATACGTACACCCGATAGAACTGATTGTAATCGCTTTGTTCTCACAATTCAGCGCAGCATGTTTTCGTAGTGTACACTATATTATTACGGGCGCGCATACGTTGGTTATACGTGGTGATTTGCCATTCCACGCGATAGTAATATTAGGATATTATTTATAGAATTATTTTCTGATGGTAATTGTTGCGTTCGCCGTTCTAACGCGATACCTTCCGTTATAGAAGTCCGTGCCCACTAGATGACGATAAACGATTACGACGATACAGTAGTTATAAATTATATCGCGTAATAATCCGTAGTACGAATCAGCACCGCGGTGTTTTCTCGGTGTCTGGCGTTCTTTTACAGTTATACGCTATTCGTAATTTCTAATATTGTAAACGCGCTGTTTCCAGCTGCAGCCTTAGTCGTCGTTTGATAATTCCATTCGGAACGGAAGAAGCTGGATGTAATATTTCCAATACGATCGGATTAGATGACAGCAGTACATCCGTTCTTCACAGTAATCCAATTGTACGCACTTTTCGACGAGCTTATTATAATGAAGTTTGACTCGAGCTTACTCTTTTCGAAAACTTTTATCTCTATTCAATTTTTCTACATTTCTTTTCGTCATGCCGTTCTTTCTCCCACTTTACTCGATTTCTTCTACTTCGTGTTCTATACGATCGCTGTTCTTCCTCACTTTTTTCGAGCAGACATACTCACAAAAATGACGTCTGTTAACTTCGCTTCCTATCCTCATTTAGAGACGTTATCGTTTATGCATCTTTGTACATTTTACTATGTCACTCTATTCCGACAGACTGTACTTCGACCGTGGCGTCGTTCTTAATGACGGAAATTATAATTTAAGTTAGTTTAACGAATCGTCGACAAAGTTTCTTATAATTAAAGCGAATTCCATTCGTAACGAGTTAATTAAGAAAATTACGATAAGTCGGTGTCATTCCGTATAGGTTGATTAATTTCGAATAGTTAAAAAAAATCGTTCGTATAAAAATTAATTGTTACGACATTTTTTTCTCTCATTTTATATCGCGAAAAAATTTACCAATTACCGACCAAGAAAAAATTAATTTATTCGATCGTTGTCCTATGCTCTATTTTGATAAGTTAATATAAATATGTAAACCATACACACACACACACACATATATATATATATATATATATATATATATATATATATATATATATATATATATATGGTTTCAAATATTGTGTAACATTTGCACAATATCAAAGTCAGAGTATGGAGAGAGTAAAAGAGTTACAAAACGTTAAATACTGCGAGGAAAGCAAATAAAATTTAAAAGCTGCCACTTATAAACGCTATGCTGGCTGATATAAATCCAATGATCCGAAGTGCACTCTTCGCTGATGATCGGGAAATGTTTGTTCGCTGTCATGATTATAATCTTGGTGAACGCAGAAGCTTATTAAATGGTCCACAAACAGCGGTCTTTCGTCTTTCCTTTTCACCCGCAAAAACTAAAACGATACACTTCGGTAGAATTCATCGCTGCCAGCAGCAGGCGGCTATTACCTTAGGATCTATGGAAACTGTATGTTGAATTAGATATTTTGGCTTGATCTCCGACAGAAGCTAAATCTGATGAAAAAGTTGTCACGTACCACCTACGGTGCAGACATCTCTTCTCAGAATATACCGAGCCCTAATAAAAGCGAAATGTGAGTATGGTTTTCCTACTTACGCGTCTGGTACGCTAATTGTCCTGAAACGATTAAACTCAGTCCACCACACTTCATTACGCTTAGCACTTTCAACACCAATAAACCATCTGCTATATGATTCCGGAGAACTTTCCGCCGATCTCTTCATCGCTCTTACATTTTATTTAAATTCCACCTTCACTCACTCTCAACTCTTGATCTTCCTGATGATGCAGTGTCTCACATCGTAACTATCAAATCACTCCTTATTTAAACTTGCTTGTCCACAATAAAACTACAAACATGCTCCATATATATTGATGTCAACTTGCCTTCCTTCTGCAAAACCGACCAAATGTTTATTCCTCCTTCGATACCCATTCCCATAATCTTTGACACTCCTCTCCTAACCTAAACTCCCTTTCATTGCCTCAATCCATTATCTAGGACTCATTCCAGAATATCCTAAGAATGTGGTCACTAAGTACTACACACGGGTGGAGTCGAAAAAGGAAACTCCGCTGTTCGAGCCGTCATTTACAGACATAGGACAATCGTATGTCCACTTCCATTCGCGTTCTCTATACTGTCAGCAGAGTTATATGCAATCTCTTGCGCATTTGATATTGCAGAATCGGAGCTAAAACACGACATATCTATCTGCGCAGTTTCTGTTAGTTCAGTTAGAAGCATACAGAATAGGCACGAACTTCAGTATCACTATATTAGAAAAATCATTTACTTATAAGGGACAAATTATACGCGCGTGAGTGGACATGGCAATATTGAAGCTCTCATAGCGGCAGCAGATTCATGTAATTAAATACCGATTTCGGTCGTACCAACGATAAGTATATGACGATCCAAATTTGGTGTAAGATGAAGTCGAAAGCAATGGAACGTTTCGCCACCCTTCTTCATTACGATCGTAACGTCACAAACCGTGTCAACGTTCAATGATGTGGTCCTCTGTTGCGTTCGGTCCGGATACACACGTTTTACGCACCAGTTCCTGTTCACCAGCGAAGATCGGCCGACCTGTCCTACATGCAATACTCCCCTTACCATCGCTTACATCCTAACTTCCTATCCAACATGTACCCTCCAGCGCTAGCCCTTCCTCACAATCTTCTCAACATTTTACAACACACCTCTTCCTCCAAAACACAAACATCATTCCTCTATTCTAGTTTCCCAACACATTTTTTTCCGTGCCTATGGCCTAAGTAGTAGGATACGGTACGGTCACAAAACAAATAAAAAGAAATCTACGAGTTTTCTCAATTACTAATGATAAATGTTAATATTGTAATTTAGGTTTAAACTGATAAAATAGACGCGTATATATGTATACATAATTAATACCAGAGAGAGAAAAAAATATATAAAATACAACAGAATTTATCAACGAAATAATTTAGATTTATAAAATACGTTTATAAATTTACCAACGCGCATTATTTCGTTAACCCTTTCACATTTCTGTTTAATGAATCCATCAAAGGAGATTCTAGAAATTTATAAATTAAGTATTATTACTACGATACTTAAGAATGGAAATCAGACCCGTGTATAATCCTTGTTTTTCCTTTCGTTATCAATCCTTTGACTGGTTGGTGCTGTCGCAACGATATTCTTCCATTTTCCTCTGTTCAAGACTTTTTCAATCTAACCAGTGTTTTCTAAACCCGTTTCTTGTTTTATGATCTGCGCTTTATTTTAGTTTCAGTCTTCCTATTTTCTTTTTCTTCGCGAACAACCGTGAGCATACTCGACTGCTTCATGTCCAATCCATTTCAAAATATTACGAGTAACAGCGTACTGCTTTCTCCCACTCTGTTATAGATATTTTTGTTTGCGACTTTGTCTCCCTCCCTCCATAACACTTTCAATAATCTTTTCAACTACCAGCATTTTTCCTAACATTTCGAAAATATTAGGGAAATGCGCGATAAATATTACGTCGAATTATTTACAACGCGTAAACCTAGCAACATAGAAAACATAATTTCGTTTATTCGTATTATATGTCGCCTAAGGCTTAACGTCGACAACATTCCATACGTTCTATTTACACACAAGTTAGCCTCTTCGCCATTCTGTACCCATGCTTGCGACGGAGACACAGATCGCCGATGAAAACCACCTATTTTTCAGCTGTAGTTATTATACAATGTATCAATCAAAATTCCTGCCACGTATTGTAAGTAAAAAAAAAAAACTAATCTCAGATGCTTACTTAAGCGTATGATTCGATTACTTATCAACTTGTAGTATAAATATTTAATAAGACATGTATCGTCCATTTATTACAGCCTGGGTGTAAAAATGCACATTAAAAAAAAAATACTTCGGTATGAATCAGCTTAAAAAGTAACGAATGATATGATAATTCGTGCATCGTTGTGAATAATTAAGAATGTTAATTTCAAGGTTACGCCTCATCATTGCATCGAGCACACACACACATATCGGGAACACGTGTTTTTTCAGTGAGCCGTAATTTTAGGTGTACGCCTTCGATTTAGAGTGTAATATGTTTCAAGTCGTAGCTTGAGTGCCCATTACAGTTTCTATCAATATTGAAATAAATTATTTTTGATTTGTAAACGATACAATTCGCACGTGTATTTATTTATTTATTTATTTTTTATTATTTATTTGGGCAGTATATAAATATTACTTATGTTACGCTTTTTAATTTACACTGTACGCGATAATAAAGGATGATGACGTGATATTTTTTTTCTATTTATTTGTATCCAGTATCCTTCATTTAATTTTATTACTACTATGGTAATTACATTTTTTATTTTTAAAAGTAAATTTATTCGACTACGACTATGATGGCTATTTTACGTGCTACTGTCACGTATGTGGGATCCACTATAGCTGAAGTTGGCACAGTTGCTACTCGACTGAGATTCGAAACAACTTCACGACGTGGAAAAGTTTATGAAGTTTTTCATCATTACCTAACTCTTAATTATCACACAGATGGCAGTGGCACCCCAACTTTTGCATAACGTCATATGCTCGTCCATTTGAGTTGCGTATAATTAGTGCCTTGAATGCTGGCTCATTTTATTAAACGTACAATGGCTAGTCACGGCATCGATGATGGTTAAGTTTTTTTTTTTTTTTTTTTTTTTTTTTATACTGATATTTTATTTATTTATTTTTGGCTTAGTCATTCGTGGAGTACAATCTTAAATATAATAATACGTTATTTCCAATACGTTTTCTCATAGCACAATTCACATAATTAACGAACGAATTACAGTTAGATAAGTTTAAACCGTGCCCACCATTAATCATTAATTCGTCATCAATACCGTAAGCATTTAATATTTTAAACGCTCATCAATAGTATAAAAGCATTCAAACAAGAAATGACAAACTGTATCGAGAACGTCTAATGTGCAGAATTTACAAATACTCGAGGACGTAATTTTAAAACGCTCCAGATATGTCCCGAAGCTACCGTGACCAGTTAAGACTTGACTAATATAAAAATTTAACTTTAATCTTTGCTTTAATTTAATTCTTTCCTTAATATCTTTTAATAATTTATACGTTAATCTACCATGACTGATCCATCTAACTTGCGCCATATATATGTAAAATTATTGTTGCTATGAGACTTTTAAAATTCGTAATATTAACAGTATTATCGTATTTAAAATTTAAAATTATTCGTTAAATTGATCTAGAATTAGTGCGTTATAAACGATAATCTGAACATTTTAAATTCAGATTAGACCGCTGCTTGATACATACTTAAATCAGCCGGTAATATTCCAGTAACAACGAATTGCCGCTGTCTAAACGGTTCTATATAGTGAACCAACACAGTAGTAATTTTCTTTGGGCTTTTAGAATTTTATTCACGGCGGACAAAATTTATATAATTAATATATATAACGGAACAGTAGTTGAAAATAGCTCGTATCGTTATAAACAATTAATCTCTTATTGAAATTAATATCGCCTATGTTTAGGCTGAATCGATAATAAACATATAACATATTTTATTTACTTTATCGATCTGGTAAATTTGAGTTTATAGCCTAAGATTACTTCTAAGTATTTAACGTACTTAACAATAGGATTTACCACAAATTAATTTACTTAATTTTTGTTATCTCGCTGGTTTGTTTATTGCTGCATATCATCATGACTGTCATCAATTGAGAATTCGAGACTACATTGAAGAAATAAATTTTTAAGTATTTTTAGAAATAATTCTAACGTTATCAATTTCGGTAATGCTATGCAGGTTAACTCTACAGCGCACATGTCATCAGCAAAGCTGACAAATTCTGCACTGTAATCGTAACGGTCAAAAAAATTTCAATTTGCTTGTGAATATACGAATACAATATATTCCACAGTGTCGGCTCTAGAACGTGGAATCCTGTGGCACTCCGCAAAAAATATTGCGCTTAATAATGCTGTTTTCGGATTTAATTACTCTATTTGTTAAATATTTGCAAATTAGTTCAACCAAATTAGAATTTACATTATAAGTATGTAATATTTGAACTATCTAACAATGTTTGCAACTATCAGATGTGCCTTTCACATCGAACGTGATTATAACGCTAAATAAATTCTTGATTTTGGCAAGTTCAGTTTTATCAGCCAGTTTTTTAGCAGGCATTTCTGTTGAAGAAAAACGTCTAAAACCGAACTGTTTTTCGTGTAATATTTCAAGTGTTTTAAGTATATCCAGTATTAATAACTTTTTTTTCGATGACTTTTCCAATACAGTTTAGCAATGCTGATAGGCTGATAACCACTACATGTTGTAGTATCTTTTTTTAGGCTTATTTAATAATTTAATTTCGGTATCCGGAAAAACTTTTAAACAGAGGCGTTTTTTAATTTTTTTTTTTTTCAAAAAGATGAATCTTTATCATGTATAATTTTAATTACCGTGTTAGAAATTTTATCTGATGGAGTTGCTTTTCGAGTATTGAGTGATTTAATTACTTGATCCAAATCCTCGAATACGAGTAATTTACATATGATATAAAATTCTTCTTGAAATCGAATTTATCCTTTTTTAACGGAGAGAAGTATTCGAGAAGTGCTTGCATATTTATCTTCTTGATTAGTCGATATAAATTTTAATTGGGTGGAAATTCAAACTGTTTAAATTTTCCAGCAAAAAAGTTTATAAGGCTTGCCTTAACATTTAGAATTATTAATAAAGTTTTTTCAATTAAAATTTTATAATTTATATTTAGTTCTTTTAACGAGCATTTATAGATTAACTTTTTACTGGGCTTATTTCTTCTTAACTTTGTTAATTGTTTTCTTAAATTATCCCGCTTAGGTGTGTCCCTACCAATCGTTAAAATTTGCAGTGTTTTTCATATTTTTACACTGGTCAATTAAACCGCCTAAATAAATATGAAATCTACGAATATAATTATTTATCTCGTTTGTATCTTGACTTTGGTTAAAAAGCCTCTTAAATTTTTTGTAATATATCAGTATCCGTTTTTAAATTTAGATGTTTATAATTAATTGACCGCTGTAAAAGCCTTTGTTTATTCGAAGGTCCACTGATTACGATCTTAACACTGCAATGATCAGAAAGTTCGCAATGGGAAATTGTGTGCCGAATGTTAGAATCCACGACGTCTCTTGCCATTACTAAAGCTATCAAACTTTTCCCATTGTGATTACTAAACGTGTATTCACCAGGACGGTTTAGTAATAGAAGGCGATTAGAAAAAGGAATTTTTTCCAATATATCTGCATCCGGATCTGACATTCTCTAACAGTGAACTTCTTATGTTAAAATCACCAACAATAACAGGAATTAAATGCTGAGTGCTTTTCACAATTTTTTTTATAATTCGGCAATAGCTTCACGTTTCGGATCACGAGGAGGCGGATAAAGACCTATTATCAAGAATTTGCAATACTGAACTGTAACTGTTAGGTTAATGCCTGTTCCACGAAGAAACGCTAGAACAATGAGTCAAATTGCGATTGAAAAGCTGCTTTGTGGCGATAGGCTAACTTCGTGCCGTTCGATCGATTTAAAGCGTTCTAGAGTTTATTAACGACGGTTTTGTTTTACCTAGTATACTATAGGACGAAATTTCTTCTTTACTAAACCTACATAGAGTGTCCGATCATAAATTGACGACCGGTTTAGCGGTTGGCTATATATTTCAAATTTGAGCAAAACTTAACGAAATATCTCTTATACATTCCGGTTTTTTTGTTTTTTTCTTTTGTAGTATTCAAAACTAGTCAAAATTTAATTAAAAACCGAAACTCAATTTCCGAGAGTAACGCATACACCCGCGTCGTGGATTTAGCGTTAAATTTAGGCGTAAATATTTCATCACTAAAATTCTTCTTATTTTTACACCATGTCCGACCGAAGTTTTGGCGATCAACATAGCTGTTACTTTGTCCTTAGACTACCGATGTAATATAATCGATTCGTGTAATGAGTTTTTTTTTTAAATTTTACATAATACTGCGAGCTGCCTCTACCAAGGATATTTAGCAGTACGTTTAAAAGAATTGAACATGAGGGGAAAAGTATCTAGCGATACCTACCCGATTACCTGGACCATAGACAAGATCTTGCGGTTTCTGACGTTTTAGTCTCCTTATGCCACCGGAGGTACTGAGCAATCGCCTACCAAAAGTGTTCGGGTGGCTATTGAGTCTTTTTGCGTGTCTTTTAGCGTGAACTTTTACGACCTCAGTCACATACTCTATACGTAAATCTCGATACAACGTTAGATTTGTTACATACCAGAGTGCCTTGGATATCATCCGAACAATTTAATTTTGTCACGTTTGTATTACTTTCAGGTTTGATGGTCTAGTACAACCCCAAAGTTGCACCCCATAGGTCCGGACAGGACTTAGAATCACTGTATATATTAAGCGTTTATTATCTGTCGTCAGTGTTTCTCCCTATTAGCCGGTACATTTTTTTAACATCTAATTCTTTATTGTTATTATTATTTATTTATTTACGTGTTATGTGCAGAAACTAAGACTAGAGACACGGAAATGGGATTACAGTCAGGATTAATGTAATGAGTGCTGGATCCGATGGTTATTAAGCTGAAAAAAAATATCACTCGAAAAATTACGTTTAAAGTGGTTTCCAGCTTTATACCCTTAAAAAAATTCGTAACGTTATTTTATTTATATAACGAACGTATTTTCGTAACCAGAATCACGCTCTATCGAAAAAGAAGAAGGTATTTTACGAACGAAGATATAATAACTAACTTAGCAGGACACGATCGACGTCGGAACGTTAAAACATCGGAATGTCGGACGATGTTTTCAAATAGCGAAACCGACGGCATTGCGGAATTTTTATCAAATACGTACCGCATATTCGCGGTAAATCGCCGGATAAAAGAGACTAGGAGAAACGAAGTTAAGAAGATAGGCAACCGCAAATCTCGAAATCGCTGAATAAGATAAAAGTTTTCAGTTAAGATAATCAACCTTGGATGGTGAGAGGTGGTTGCCTTTTGAATAATCAAAAGAAAACGTCCAACAAGTCTTTTTATAGAAGGATGAATGAATGAATGATGATATATATTTTTTTAATTATTAATTAAAATGTTCTCATTGGAACCGAAGGACGCCGTAATATTCCTCCGAATCCGAAAATGAAGATGAAGAATGAAAATGGAAATAACTCTACTCCGAAATTATCTTCTACTTTCCCCTTTTTCCGAGAATGACAGTTTTCAGAAAATTACGATACTCCTAAATTATCTCCTACTTTGAAATTTCTCTTTTTTAAAGTTAAGCTTTCAGATGATACTCGAAAATTCATTTACCGACAGGCGTTTAACGCTAAACAGCCAACAGAAGACAGATTCCGTTTTAGTTTTTTTTTGATAAATACTCATTTGACGGAATTCGTAATTCTCCTTCATCTATCGCGATCCTCCGCATTACCTTTGACCATTTTCAGCAGCCTCGTACGTTTGTATATATAAAACGTCGCTTATAAATATCATTTCGTATACATTTTTATATACAGTCTCAGAATGTGACAGCAATAAACAACATTAAAATGTATTCGTTGTAAAGCTATTCTCAGGAAATGAAACAATTGATAAAATTGAATTAATACAACGTTTTACATTTTATGTATTTTACCATAACTTAATGTAATTATATAAATATTTCGAAACGCTCTTACTTAATAGTAATTAAAAGTTAATTCATCGAACAATTTAAAAAATGCAAATGTTGGGCAGCTATGGAAGCATATGTCTTTTGTGTACGCGTATATTTATTATTATTAAATTAAATTAACGTGCCGTGTAGGTAGGAAAAGAGGATTAAATTTAGGAGTAGAGACACCGAACCGATAGAGGAAGGTAAGTATGTTCGACAATGAAACATGGACATCTTTGAAGAGGAGATAAAGCGAAGGAGGGAGATTGATATATGCTCTAAGCGAGGTATGAGGGACAGTCAACTGGAATATGGGAAATAGAGAGTATAAAGCCACAGCCGAAACACAGCGGAGTCATAGAAGGTACCCATCAAGGCGCAATCTGGCGATGACCACATCGTCTCTGCGGTTTGGAAGCAAAATTGTCCAAAGATCGATCGGATGTTTGATTTGCCGTAGTTTGTTGTTTTGTGAAATCAGCTATCGCATCCTTGCAAGAAGCCCATTTATGATGCATTTCTTAAGGTCAGCTAGTTCATTCCCATGAACCATAGCATCAGCTGAGATCTACAAGAACGTCACTTACCCCGCCAGTATCAGTTTCATCACTATTTGGCTATGGGTTGCTGATCATGTTTAAACGCAGAGAGCGCGGAATTCTGGAAGAGAGTCAGAATATATAGTTGAAGGTCGATCAGCATAGAAACTCATTAAGGATTCCATAGCGAGATAAATCGCGTTTAATACAGCTAAAATGACGGAGAATGTGTGCAGTAACGAATCGACAAATCCGTTGAATAGACATGCCTCAGTGTAGAATACGATAGATTCATATGTAGGGGACATAATGTCTTTCTTGATTTCTGGCTTTCTCTCCATAGTCTGTGAATTGCGAGGTCTAACCAAACAGTTTTTTTTTTCAGCAAAAAGTAACATTGCGATATTATGAGTGATTGACTGCAGATTTGGGAATATATATATATATATATATATATATATATATATATATATATATATATATAATATATATATATATAGTGTTAAAATATCTTTAAAAAACTACACGTGTAGGGAGTGATTATTTAAGGGGAAAGTTAGATATAGTAAGATCAGTATATGGTAGCCATGGGAGTTTTTTTGCGAAATAAATCTGGTTTTCTCTCCCAGACGTTTAAATCTGGCTCACCTCTCGGTTACACTAAATTGCAAAACCACCAACTTTAACCTCCCAGAAATGTTTCTTACGGATTATAGTTGACAAAAAATTAACTTGTGGTCCCACATATTAAGGAATTAGCAGGGAAATCTCTCCAAGCCTTCAAACATCTTGAAATCTTTAACTTCTGTTTGGTTGGGGGGCTGATCCAACTATACTTCGTACCATTTACACTGCCCCATTCGCTCCCGTTTAGAATATGTCTGTTTTCTCTTCAGTGGAGCCTGTAAATCCCATCTCAAGAGGTTGACAGTCGTTCAAAATACATGTTTGAGAATAATAACAGGAGCTTTCGTATCAACTCCTACTTTTGTACTACAGGCAGAAGCTTTCCTTCCTCCGTTACAAATAACATATATCTTGTTGGTAGATCGGTGATTACTTAAACGAGTTGATAATTCTAGGGCATTTATTTTTTATTCTCTTCAGTCGCATTAACCGGCATTGGAAATTTAATAAATTTGATTGATATGTTATATTTTATTTCAAATATTTGATCTTTTATCGTTGTATCGATTTCTGTTAGTTCTAAATGTACTCATTTAATATATATATATATTTATATTTCGCCTGAATCATAAATAAACACGCACAAAACTAAAATGATGCTTCAACTTTTACCCACCATTAGCGTTCAAACTTTACTATCTTAAAAATAGACAATGTAGCGATTGAGAACGTCGAATGTTCTACGAATCTCGGTCGATCAACACACTGAATGGAAGAGTGTTTAAGAACAATCATATCCTGACATCCACTAAGTTAACCGTTTACAAGTCTATTGTATTATCAACGTTACTATATGATTTAGAAACGTGAGCCCCATATAAAAGTCATGTGCTTATATTGGAACGTTTCCATCAACGTGCTCCACGTAGAACCCTTAACGTATGCTGGCAGGATTGAAGATAAAATAAATCCGTGCTGCAACGACCTGATATACGTTCAATTCAGCTATTGCTGTATTAAAACAATGTGAGATGGTTGGGGCATGTTACAAGCATGAGCAACACCATACTGCCGAAATATGATGCTTTTTAGCCGAATGATGATGATGTTAGACGCCCTCACTGGAGGTACAGAGACTACTTGCGGCTTATATTTGTCGAATGTCAGCCAGAATCGAACTTATTAACCATCTGCGAACCTACAAATAACGATGCCCGAATACTCGATACAGAGTGGGTCAATGATGATGATATCGATAAAAAAAAAACGCTACCAATAATGATATTTTATATATTTCTAAGTGCAACTAGCTTAATTTTTTTTTTTTTTTGTGCGGTCAGACTTTCTATATGAACGGATTAATATCCGAAAGATTCGGTTGGTTAAATGGAGTACAGGCTCCGATAAATGCACAAACTTTCACTTCATAATCGTTCTTTTTGATTTAGCACTGTTGGTAAAGGAATTTTTTGACGATGAAAAAATAGCCAGCAACAGCCTGGTTTCCGCATATTTTCCGCATTATTTTCCTCATCGTTTTATTATTTTTGTTATTATTATTTCTTCTCGGTAACAGACCCAAACCGATGAATCTTATTAAATTCTAAGTGGTATTACCATATTTATCGAAGGTTTTTCATAATTTTCATAGAATGGGTTTTTATTAATTTTCCCTTCGACGGTTCTTCACCAGCGCCGGTTTTCAATATTTCCGGAAAATTAAAATATCAAAACCCGTAGTTTCTATATTGTTATCAACGCGTCATCCGATGGTATAATTATGAGTAGAAATACTGTTAGTCAATAACGGTTTCCTGAAATTGGATTTTTAATATAAGGTCCTTTTTCCTAGTTAATATTATTCATTGAGCTTTATTAATTTATTTGTATTATTATTATTATTATTATTATTATTATTGTATGAACTGAATCTTATAAATTTTGTTTTGAAAAATAATAGTATTTTCAAATTTAGAGTAAAGAATGGGGTAGGAGAATTCGGGTGCAAAAAAAGCGAATATATAGTTCCTTTGCCTCACTTTAATGGGGCGCATGTGAGAGCAGAAACTACATACGCGGGAGCTATATTGTATAATGAATTACCGAGGGTTCTGAAAATAAGTCTCCTGAATATTACAATAAACTGGTGCGTTATACATTATTTAGAGAATTTTGAAGTAAATGCATAATCCTTCCGGAATTCTTTATTTTCAAAATTCTCTTATCTGTATTTAGGGCAGTTCTTCGTTTAATAAAATAGTATAATTGTGTTATATAAGGTGGAAATTCCATATTTCAGTTAAGTCCGGCAGCGGTATATAGATTCCCTTACTTACAAATTCTTTTTTAGATTAGCAGGCTCGGATGTATACGTCTGTATGGATGTATGCTGGGACGTGTATTTGCATACAGATGTATATTATAAAGATGTTATTTTCATTTAGCGCAACTGTGGTAGGTGTTTTAATTGTGTAGTTTACAGCTCGCGCTATTCGCGCATATGCGAACAGAAATTAAATGATTTGAATGTATGTTTTGAAGTGAAACTTCTATTGACGCGTTGTATAAGGGGAGTTAACCCATAGAATGCGCGAGCAAACCAAAGGCTTATACACATAAGCACACAGGCAAGCCTATTCTCCGAGTGTAGTCGGGTTGCTCCACTCTTTCCCGCATGCTGTACTGATATACGCGTATATTCAGTTTTCATACATTGCAGAAATTATGAAATAATATTTTTTTCGATATTCGTTTTCTTGCGCGTGCGCGCACGGATATCCGTTATTTCGTTTAAGCATTCGCTGCACAAAGAATGTATGTGCGACGAAGATTTAAGAATGAATTTCATGAAATTTATACAACATCGCGAGCTTATTAAATAAGTAAAGTTTCACCACTTGTTCCCTGCGTCCCGAGTAAAAGAGTTTTTTTTTCGTTTTTTTTTTTTCTTTTTTTTTCTGTGGAATGTTCTAAGTGTATACTACCGGCCTTAACATTTGCGAGCGTGTATATACATGAGTGTATATATCGAATTAATTCCGCATTGGGAATATGTATATTCTTTTGGAGGTGTAAATACGTGCGGTAATGTCTTTGTATTATGATACATTTATTGCTAGATTATTGCGCATTGATGGATGTATATGTATTTATTTGTATATGTAGTTGTATGTAGTTCAAACTTATGCCGTAAATGTTTGCAGCGAATAATGTTAAATACGCGTAGAAAATTCGTAACATTACGTATTATATTTGTATAATTTTTTCTTCATTATTATTTGTATTTATTATTCTAGTTCTTAAATTGACAAATCGGTGTCTTTATCAATAATTTAATCGCTTACCGACGAGCGTAGAAACTCTTTCCCCTTTTCCCAAAAGCGTCGTATAACGAACGCGTTAAAAACCGTCCAGACAGTGACCGTAGCACATTTTGACGATAAACCGCAATACTTGCCAACTAATAGCTAAAGTTTTCGGTAAAGACGTAATGTCGACTTCTACACGGAGTTCAATCAAGAGTTAGCGTTGAATATTTATATCGTTTTAGTCCAAGTAAAAGTGAAAAGTGTACCGGCGGTTGAATTTTATGGTACCCTTGTTTACATCCGATACGATCGAGTCGGGTACTTTCAGAGGAATAATAAATCGACTTCTTAGACATTTTTATGAACTTCGTCTTCAACGATGATGTTCACAATATTTAGCGTACGGTTAGTTCAAAGTTTTAAAAGAAAATAATTTTTTTTTTTTTTTTTTTTTTATATTTGTAATATTGAACTGCCCAAAGGCATACACACAATACATTTAAAATAGGAAAATACATAAGCGAAGGTACAGATTCGGCCAATGCCTTATCACGAACTAAGATTATAATTAGCGTTTTACATAAATCTAAATTTTAATATGAATATGTAAATAAAATAATAAGTTATAATAAATCGTGCGGTTTAGTCCGCCTTAATCTACGAGTGTCTCCTTCTGTATTGAGGAGTTCAGCAACAATTGTATTCGGATGTCCATAAAGTTTTGCCGCGTGCTTCCTGGCGTGAAGGCTAATAGCTGCGTCGACGTCCAAAATTTTTAAATCGCGATGTAGCAAAGCATTGGGGACATACCAAGGGGCTTTAGCTATCAAGCGGAGTGCTTTATTTTGAAATCTCTGAATAATGAGCCTGTTCGATCTCTTCGTGGTGCCCCAGAGTTGGATGCCATAACACCAAGTGGGCATTAGAATAGATAGATAAATAAGTCGTTTATTTGCTAAACTAACAGGTGAATGATATCGCCGCTTGAACTGGAATCATCATGTCAAAACCAAGAGCCAGGAACTTCGCCTTAAATTACACAAGCTCTATTGGCTGCTTGGATAAAAGAAAATAAATGAATATATTTAGTAACTATGATATTGATTTTGCGCACCGTATTTCGATTGAATTCTTTATTTAATTCACCTAGCTTATGTGTGTGCTGGCTGGTAGTATATACTGTATGTATTTCACCTTCTAATATATTTAACGTACGTTTTAATTGTACCCTATACCTAATATTTAAGTCCTAGTATTTGTTCATTTATTTAATCTCGCGTTTTTTATTTATTCCACGAATGCACTCCTGATTTAGCATGGTAAACAACTCTGCCTGTCAAGCGAATTGTAACTTATAGGAATAAAGGAATTCACAGGGAAACAATTCTTATCCTTATTATTTTTGTCATTATTATTTATTATTGTATTCATTTCTGTTATAATAACCATTATTTATTTTGTATATATATATATATCATCATCATCTATTCTCACTCGTGACCGAGTATGAGTCTATTATCCGTGTTTATGTCGCATATGAGAAAGTAATCCAATGCGGCGCGTTGTTTTAAAGCTACATAATTGACACGTTACATTTTGTTGTGTGATATTCTTCTTACTGAGGGCTTTCTTCTTTTACGTTTGATATTGATTGATTTTAGTACTAGATTGGACCATGCTGTACGGTTATGGGCGATGTTTTCCCACTTATCTTTTAATGGTTGAATGCCTAAACTTTTTTAGGTGTCCGGAGATTACGTCTTTGAATCTTAGCCGTGGTCTACCGAGTGGACGTTTACCATTTGCCAGAACGCCATACATCATTCTTCTAGGTATTCGGTAATCTTCCATCCTAAGTACATGTCCCGTCCAATTTAGGCGTTTACCGACTAGCATTCGATAAACTGTGCGGCAATCTGCTCGGGCCAATACTTCTTCGTTTGTTATTCGATCAGTCCAGTGTATTTTAAGAATTCTACGTAAAAATCTCTGATGACATTTATCTAATTTTTTAATCTGATTTTTCATTATTGGCCATGTTTCACTCGCGTATAGAAGTACTGGAATGACAACTGCTTTATATACAGCTAGTTTAGTATCGGATAATATATTTTTGTTATCGAAAACCCTTCGCTGTAACTTACTATAAGCAACGTTTGCCTGTTTTAACCTTGATGAGATTTCATCATCCAGCGATGCGGTTTTGTTAACCACTTTAAACGTTTCAACCGAACGGACTTTATTTCCATTTATTTCTATATATTGGACACCACGTCGTCGCAAACTTGTATGATTTTAGTTTTATCGAAATTTATACTTAATCCAAAGTCCTTATACAGCTTTTCTAAAATTTGTATAGCTTCTTTCAGCTCATCAGCTTCATCTGCAATCACTACACAATCGTCTGCATATTGTAAGCTTGTCAGTTTGAAGGTCTGTGTCCGTTTATGTGAAATAAATCTGGTGAGATTATATAAACCACCATCAAAACGGAACCGTATCTTAATACTGATATTAGCTGCGTGCTGTATGAAGGCCTTTTGCACCATACCCATATAAAAGTTAAAAAGCGTAGGCGCTAAAATGCAGCCTTGTTTAACTCCGGTGTTTATGTCTATAAATGTAGTTAAGCCTGCATCACATATTATGGCTGCTTTAGTTTGATCATGTAGCTGTTTAAGAAGACATAGTATTTTCGGCGGACAGCCTACTGCCTTAAGACACATCCATAAAGCTTCTCTATTTACGGAATCGAAAGCTTTTTTAACATCTACGAATGCCATATATAGCGTAGATGCTTGTTCTCTATTTTTTTCAATTATCTGCCGTAGTGAAAATATCATATCGACCACACTCCGATTTTAAACCACATTGGTTTTCTAGTATCAGTGGGTCAACTAGAGTCTTAAGTCTTCCTAATAAAATTTTACTAAATACTTTGCTTGCCGTACATAAAAGAGCTATACCTCTATAGTTAGTGCAATCTGCTTTGTCACCTTTGTTTTTAAAGATTAGTATTATTGCCGCTTCTTTAAAATCCTGCGGTATTTTTTCTTCGACCCATATTTTACTATAAAGAGCATGCAAACAGTCTACAATATCTTTTCCTCCAGATTTATATATCTCTACTGGTATGCCATCTAACCCAGGAGATTTGTTATTTTTCATGCTCTTTACAGCTTCATTCACTTCATCTATAGTTGGTGGCTCATATAAAAATTTATTTTCATCTGTTGTAGATATAGTTTGCAACAAATTCGTGTTAACATCGGTAGTATTGTTTAAAAGATCCATGAAAATATTCTTCCCACCTTTTCATTACACTTTGCCGATTTAGAATTAAATTTCCCAAGTTATCTTTGACTGCTGTTTTTCGTTGATATTTTGGCCTATAGACGGCTTTGATTGCACCATAGAATCCACGAGAATCGTTTCGATCAGCTAAAACCTGGATTTCATGTGATTTTTCTATCCACCATTCGTTTTGTAGTCTCCTTGTTTCTCTTTGTGCTCGAGCTTTTGATATTTTAAAGGCACCGTGTTTAATTTTATTCGTTTTGTCCGCTTGCCATTTGATGAATGCCTGCTTTTTTTCTTCTAGTAGGTTCTTAATTTCCCCGTTTTTATCAGAAAAAACCAGTCTTGTTGCCTTTTCTTCCTATATCCTAGTACGGTCTTACATGTAGTGTTTATTTTTTCTTTAATTGCATTCCAGTATTCGGCTGCTGGCATATCTTCATGGCATTTCATTTCCTCGACTGTATTTTTAAGTTCCGTGTTAAGATGTCGTAGAACCGATTTATTTTTCAGTTTTGTTAAGTTATAAGTTTTATATTTATTTGCATTTGGCTGCTTCGTATGATAATAGTAGCACTTTCTAAACCGAAATTGTGAGCGCAGCATAAGGTGGTCTGTATCACCGTCTGCACATCTCATAGCCCGTGTAATTTGACAATAATTTTTCCGTTCTTTCTTAGTTATTACGTAATCAATCATGTGGGCCATTTTCGATCTGGGATGCACCCATGTGCCTTTATGAATATCTTTCAAATTATAATTTGTATTTGTAATGAATAGACCATTTCTAGCGCAAAACTGCAAAAGACGTTCTCCATTTTCATTTTCCTTGCCTATTCCATGCTGGCCGATCACACCTTTCCAAAGGTGTACATTTTGACCTACTCTTGCATTAAAATCACCTAGGATTATAATATTACTTTTTGTATAAGTTTTCTTTAATACTGTTTGGAGTTCTGCATAGAACTGCTCTTTTTCTTCATCTGTACTTTTTAATGTTGGTGCACATACACTAACGACCGTAATCTCCTGGCAATTTGGAAAACGTAGTTTCATATACATGATACGATCGTTTATGCCAATATGCTCTTCTGTTATGTAAGTATTTAGTTTCGTACTGATGGCTATTCCTACTCCTCGTTCGTGTTTTCTGCCAATATCAACTCCTTTCCAGTACAATGTATATCCCGACACATCTTCAGTTACCGTTCCTTCGCCAGCCAGTCTGGTTTCACTCAAAGCTCCAACATCTATTTTGTATCTTTTTAACTCTTGTAGTATAATTGCTGATCTTCTGATTGGTAGCTCCTTGTTGTCTTGAAGAGTTCTAACATTCCATGCTGCAAAGTTCCATTTTCGTCCGTGGTGTTTTGCGGAGACTTTTTTATTAATAAATCGCAAATGTGTCCTCTTCCGATCTCCCGAAGAGTGACGTGCCCAGTAGGCGCGTGAGGACTCGAGTCATCCTGTGTTGCCACAGAAGACCGTCCACTGTCTGACAGACCGGTTAAAGACTGTCCCGTGGATTCAGCATTTTTTTCCATTTGCTGTACTTTCATATTTATATGTTAATAAAACTAAGATAATTGTGAAGGGGTAGCGGCGCATATAGGAACATGGTAGTTGGAGCGCAAAACAACAGCCATGCCGCCATGTCCATTCTGATCATAGTTTTCCAGTGGCAAGGAAATCCAAGACGACCGGTATGTCCAGAACAGCACGGTTTCTCGTAGGCAGTTTAAAAGGAGAAAGGGATTTAAGGAAAAAGGAAGAAAAGATGTCACTATTTCGGGGTGACACCCTAGCCTTTGGGTCAACACCCTAATCACAAGGCAGTGGTTTGTTACTGAGGAGGTAACAAATTTAAGGTTTTTACGGCGACCTTAACTCGCCGAGGGAGAGACAGTCACAGGATTTTGCAGACTTTTAATGAGCAGGTCCTTAAGCTGCCCATCTGCATCCTCGTGTCTCCGTGCCCTGTCGCTACTGAAATCACCTACTTGAGGCTTATATATATATATATATTCTACTTTTTTTACATTCCTGTAATTATTAAAAATGATTGTATGTAAATTACGAATTTTGAAATTTTGGGCTTCGACCTCGAGTACACCCTCCATAAAATTTTGAAAATTCGATTTTTTCCTTCGTCTTTTTCTCGATGCTTATCTAAGTGTGTCAAACATTTCAACTCGATCGCATTACTAAGAAAATAAAAATGAATGAAATCTTGATTAATTCTTGCTAGTGTTTTTTTTTTTAAAGTTTTTAATTCGTAAAGGGTGGAATATAATGATTTTTTATAAATTTTTTTTTTTACTATTTATTATTGTTATAATCTTAACTTACGTTAAATAAATAACTATATTAATAAGTTTATCGTCTAACACAGAACTTGTTTTGTTAGGCGACAAAAGAAATAACGGAATTTAACCCATCAGCTAAAAAACCTTCCTTAGAAAATACTATTTAGAAAATAAGTCTTCAGGCTTATTGCGTTTAAGGCGTCGGATTGATTCGATATCCAGAAGTTTAGTTGCTTCTGCACTGACATGATGTAATAGCCGCTTCTCGTGTTTTTTTGCGAAATCTTTGATGACATCATCAACAATTTTATCTGCAAATCACGATGAATATCGTCGTTACGTGAGTAGCAGTATGCGTTAACTACGGCACGTAGGATGACGTTTTGTCTCGCCTGGATCTTGTTGCGATGTGAAGCCTTAGCACATCCCCAAAGTTGAATGCCATAGGTCCAAATCGGTTTTATTATTTTTAGATATAATAAATGTTTAGATACGTCCAATGTAGAGTTTCGACCGAGAAGCCAGTACAATCTACGTGTTACTGTTTTTATTTGTTTAACTTTTGTTCTAATGTGAATTTCCCAAGTTAATCTTTTATCTAAATGAATCCCTAGGTATCTAGCAGACTCAGCTTGAGGAACTGATAGATCAACTATGTAAACTTTATGTCGCATATCAACTTTGCGATAAGCATAAGTGACGTGGACAGATTTAGTTTCATTTAACTTAATTTTCCAGTCGGTTGTCCATCTTTTGACATGATTGAGTGCGCTTTGGAGTTTTTCTGTGGCTTCAGCTTGACTATCACTAACCGAAAGTATTGCAGTATCGTCTGCAGAAGTCGCGGTTATTGTTTCTTTGTTCGTAGGTAGATCCAGTGTGTACCAGAGATACAATATTGGTCCGAGGACACTACCTTGAGGAACTCCTGCCTTTATATTGTAAAATGTCGATACGGCATCTTCGTGTGCTACCCGAAATTGACGATTAGTCAAATATGACTCCATAAGTCTACAGTAATTACCTGGAAGTAGATTACTCATTTTAAGTATAAGACCTTCGTGCCATACACGATCGAACGCTTGCGATATGTTGAGAAATACAGTAGTACAATACTGTTTTCTTTCAAAAGCCTTTTCTATTACAGATGTAACTCTATGGACTTGATCTATAGTCGAATGCTTATTTCTAAACCCAAATTGATGGTATGGCAAATCGACAACTGGTTTTAATCGTTTTAGTAGCAATTTTTCGTACAGTTTCGATATTGCAGGAAGCAGTGAAATTGGACGATACGAGGTCACTTCTTCTGCAGGCTTGTCTTTTTTAAGCAACATAATAATCTGTGCTGTTTTGAAACAATTTGGTACATATTCCAGTCGTAAACATGCGTTAAATATGTATGTTAAAAATACAACAGCTTTACGCGACAATTCTTTTAAAATGATTGGATGTATCTCATCGAATCCTGGAGCTTTTTTTGGATTAATATTTGTCAAAATTTCTTTTGCTATTTCTATAGGTGTAATATACTTAAATGTCACATTGTTTTTATATACTACTGCAATATTGACGTTCGATTGAATATCATGCGGCTGGAATATGTTTGATAAGTATTTTGCAAACAATTCCGCTTTATCATCATTAAATCTAATCCAGTTACCAAATTGGTCCTTGAGAGGAGTAACCTGTACCATAGGTCTCTTTATTCTTTTTGTGGCTTTCCATAACGAATATTCTCTATCTGCCAGTGGACTGAGCCCTTCAATGTATAATTTAAAAGTTTTTCTTTTTATTGCTTTTATTAATTTATTTAGTTTATTGTTTATTCTATTAAAAATATTTTTATCTTGCGGATTGTGCGATTTATGCCATATTTGTCTGGCTCGTCTACGTTCCATAATTAACTTCCGCACTTGAAGAGGATACGTTACTTCTTGGCAAGTGTTAATTCTTGGCTCCGGAGTTGCAAGTTTAGCAGCTGCACGAATTGCTTCGTTCAAACCATTAGATTGCATTTCTATATCTTCTGTAGTTTTAAGCTTCACTTTCAGATCAATTGGCTGATCGAGGTTTTCACGGAATTTCTCCCAATCGGTAAACTTATTTGTAAGCGTACTTTTTTTAACTTTTTGTATTACGGTAGAACTGACCGTGAGCAGTATAGGAGAATGATCTGAAGTTAGATCTTCGATATTTTCTACCTGAATATAATTAGTAGCAATGCCTTTTACTACGTAAAAATCTAGCAAGTCAGGTTTTTTCCTTTTGTCGGTAGGCCAATAAGTAGGCTTGCCTCCTGAGACATAATTACTATGAGTGTTATGTATCGCTTCCAATAGTTCTCTTCCTTTACTATGTGCTAGGCTCTTGCTTTTATTAGGTACTTTTCTTGATCCCCAAGCTTCGTGCTTAGCATTATAATCACCTCCAATTATATATCGTGGACCATAATAATTAAAGAGGTGTTTGTATGAGTCATTTTTCACGTTATGTTTAGGTGGAAAATAAACAGACACAATATTTACTATTGCGCGGTTGTAATTTACTGTAACAGCTGCGGCTTGTACATAATATTCTTTTTCAAGAGCATGCCGTATATTACGTTTTATTATTACTGCAGATCCTCCATGCGCACCGCCATCAGGGTGGGGAGTATGATAAATAGAATAGCTTCTTATCTTCGGACAATTTCTACTGGTGTAATGCGTTTCTGATATCAACACGATATCAATCTTGTGTAAATTGAGAAACGTCTCTAACTCGTCGAGTCGATTTTTCAGTCCATTTGCGTTCCACGCGAGTATTCGTATTGATTTTTCAGACATTTCACAATCTTCTTTTACGCTTAATAGGCGTTTTTTGACGTTGCTCTCCTTCAAGCTTGCTGAGGCGCTGTGAAATTGACGCCATTTCTTTTTTAATGTTATATAAAGCTTCCATAATATCCGCAAGTGATGGCTCTTTTTGTTGAGTATTATTTATATTTTCTGTTTTTTTTTTAGTGCTGGTGCCACGGATGATAAACTTTGTTGTTTAGTATTGACCTTTGCTACTGAGGCAAATGATACATCACTTGTTACTTCCTGATTTACACTTTTCCTTTGTACTCTTTGTACAATTGTGGTTGCGGGCTTCTTTAATAATTTTTCAGTGTCACGATAAGCTTGACAACCTCTATAATTTGCTGTGTGGTTAAGACCACAATTGACGCATTTGAACTTTGTGGGATCTTTAAGCAAACAAGTTGCCGATTCGTGGTTTTGTGCACATTTAAAACACCTGAACAGACGAAAACATCCCTGCCTAGTATGATTCCATCTTTGGCATTTTTTGCATTGAGGAATCTCTGAATTTTTATACGGTTCTTCAATTTTAACAGAGGTATACGAAAGATGAGTAATTTCATATATATTTTTATTATTATCTTTTGGTTCCAAGTCGACATAGAATAAAGGATACGTCTTCTTGGTTCTATTAATAATTTTATTATCACTATCCCGTAGTTTTATTGTCTTAGTAATATTTACGATATTGACAACATTATGTCCCATATTTGCTAATTCCGTTATTAGCTCTTGTATATCAGAAGTAGGGTGAAGCCCACGAATGACAACACGGAATGTTTTGTCAACTTTCATTTTGTAAGTGTGATAACAAACTCCATTTAGCGGGTGTTTTTTATTTTGTTCAAATTCTTTATTCATTTCCTTAATAAGGGATGTGATATTGCGAAATACATCAGCAGTTTTAGACGAGACAACTATATCACCGTTATTTATAGTTTTATAGACAAAATTATTATTCCCGATCTTTTCACCAATTATTTTACGAAATAAAGTAAATTTTTTTACACCGCTTACGGTTACTTTTGGGAGCATATTCTTTTTTGAGGACTTTGGCTGTTCTTTAGCAACAGGAATTTATTATTATTATTTAATACATCCTTATAATTCGGCATTTTTTATAAATAAACAACAAAAAAAAGATTTAAAATCACCAAACCTTTTAATGAAAAATCACAAACTCTTCGGCTGTTAATCCATTATCGAGTGAACGTAAAAATGAAATGTAAAAATATATACAATTTATAAAAAGTATAAAATATAACGAATACTAATTTAGATATACAATTTAAAAAAATTGGCGAATTAAAAAAACAATGTTTATAAAATAATGCGATAGCGAATGTGGTAAACGTTGCAATCAGATCATCAATATAAAATTTATACATAAACGATAACACATACAGCTAATAAAATAAAAAAATAAATAAAAACAACTGTCCAATATAGAAATTATGAAATTTTGTTATATACTTCTTAGAACAAATTTTTCATCGAAATTTATCATTGAATTTAGACAATTATTTTTATATTTTTCTTTTATGATCTAAATTTTTCTAGTATTTTTTTTTGATAATGTTTTCCATATGTAAAACTTTATAAGTTTGGTTAATTGTTTTTTTTTTTGTTTTTTTGTTTTTTCTTTACTGTGTACTGCTACTATGGCCAGAAGCACCCGAAAGTAAATATGAGATGTTAGATGAGATTGATCGTATTTATAGTTTGAAGAAATTGAAGCGTTGCTTCCACAGTAGTTGGATAATCAGATAAAAGTGTTTTGAATGAATTACTACTGAAGTTTTGGGGACGATATACGGAATATTGTGGACAGTCAAAAAATAAGTATTGGAGTGTTAAGGTCGTCCGGACGCAATGATCGCACAAAGGTGGATTTGTTTTATTTAAAATATGACCATGAGTCAGTGCGGTATGGCCAATACGGATACGGGACAGTATTACCTGATTTTTTTAGCTCTGCACATAATGCTTCCAAGGAAGAGATGAGGAGCGAATAGATCTAAGATGATTTGTTGAAGGAATTACATTCCACAGATCACAAAACAATTTATTTGTTATATATTTGATGGAGGCGATTGCATCTGTTTCAGATATAGAGACTAGATAAGGCAGAATTCTAGTTTCCTCTTTAGCTGCTTTATCAGCTAAATCATTGGTAAAACCCGTGTTACTTGGAATCCATATTAGAGTTATTTTTAGAGTAGGACATTGGTATATAAGATTTAAGATTTTTATAGCAATTGGATGAAATTTGGAAAAATTAAAGTTGAAACACGTAATGGAAGAGAATGTATCGGAAGATATTAGAAGATCATTGTGGTTTTCAGTGACAGAAGTAGATATCGCAAGGTAGATTGCGTATAATTCAGCGGAAAATACCGAGTATTGTGGAGGTAATCTGTAACAAAGAAGATGATCCTCTGAAACCACCGCACAACCACAATATATATATTAAATTTGGATGCGTCGGTATAAACTTTTTTTACATCCTCTGTATTTCTTTATAGATTGTTCAATGCGGATGTTTATTTGATCTGTAGAGAGTGAATTTACTGTGGAAGCAATAAAGACTGTCAATCGGACTTGTACGAAAAGCACCGATGGCTATTCTAATTGCTGTATTTCAGATGGTATCCAGTTTTCTCGGTGTGGTCTTTTTGATGGTTGTACTGTATATTACGCTTCGGTAGTCCAGCTTTGATGTTATAAGACATCTGAATAAATGTAGTAATGATTTTTTATCCGCTCCAAATGTTGTGTGAGCTAACTTTCTTAGCATATTCATGTCCGCAGAAATTGAAACCAGTAATTTATTTACGTGTTCTTTCCATTTTAACTCATTATCCCAGAGTAAGCCTAGAAATTTCATGACTGATTTCATTTTTATAGGTTAATTTTTAATTGTGATCTGTAGTTTTTTTGTACATTTAATACGTCGGCAGAAATGAACGGCCGCGGATTATGACTGAGAAAGTATCAAACCATTTCCTGCTTCCCAAATTACTATATTTGTTACAGTGTCCTGTAAAATTTTTTCACCCACTGAAATATTTTGACATGGTAAAAAAGTTTGCAATATCACCCGTAAATATACTGAAGAAAGTGGGTTTTTTGCATCGTTAATGAAATATTATTTATCAAAATGTTAAATAACGTAGGGTAAGTAACGAGCCTTGCATCGATTCGAACCTGAAATTTTCGGTCATCTAAGAATTTTTTTATGAAGTAAAACATATTTCCAGAGATTGACCAGTCATATAGTGTAACTAGGATTTTCCGTCTCCACGTTGTATCGAAAGCTTTTTGAAGGTCGAAGAATACCGATAAAACATGAGCTTTCTTTTGCATATAGAATTGTATTTTATTACTAATATAATACAGTGCATATACTGTTGATCTCTTTTGACGGGGGTTAATAGTCCTTGCTGCTGAATGATATATATATAAATTAATAAAATTACAAGTTTATTCAATAGAATATTGTTTACAGAAAAAATGCCTCAAAAGTGGAATGAGACAGAAATAATATTATTACATAAAAAAGGAAGTAAAAAAGATATGAATAATTATAGACCAATAAGTCTTACAAACTTTTTACAAAATATTTGTTAAAGTATTGTATGCAGATCTAGTAAATCAATTAGATGATCAACAACCTGCCAGACAAGCAGGTTTTCGCGCAAAACTACTCCACTATAGATAATTTGCATATAATACAGCATTTAATCGAAAAGGCCGATGAATAGGAAATAGAAATATTTTTTACATTTGTCGACTTCCAGAAAGCATTTGATTCAGTAGATCGCGATTTCCTCTATTTTTCTTTGCAGAATTAAGGGATACATAAGAAATATATAAAATTAATAAAGAGTAGTTACGATAATACTCGGGAAAAGATAATATTAGATTAGGAAGGAGAAAGTTTTCCATTGAAAAAAAAAGTTAGGCAAGGGGACCCCTTGTGTAACCAGTTTTTTAACGCGGCGGTGGAAATTAAGGAACATATTATGGGAACAATACGGAATAAATATCAGTGACGCACATTTAACAAATTTACGTGTAACACTTATAGTTTCCGCGGCTGAATAATTACAGATGATACTTAACGAATTAGAAGAAACTGCGAAGAAAGCAGGATTGAGTAAATCTGAATTATTTTAAAATGGGTTGAAGAAGTAATATATCTTGGAAAATTAATTATAATTAATTTTATTCAAAGATAAAACAGTCAAAAAAGTAAATAGAAGGATAGCAATAGGGTGGAAAAAATATTGCGCTTTGAAGGAAATTTTTAATACGAAAATGAGTCCACATTAAAAGCGCAAGTATTTAATACATATATCATACCGGCGATTATTTACGGTTCACAAACATGGTCATGTAAAAGCAAATAAAAAAGTTACAAATTGCACAACGGGCGATAGAAAGAAAAATGTTAGGGGTTACAAAATTTTTTTAAAATAAGCAACAAATCATCAAGATCACAGTCAAGGACAGATGACCTAATGGAGATAGCAAGAAAACTAAAATGTACGTGGTGTGGTTATGACATGCGGAAACAAGCAAACAGCTGGGCCCGAAAATGTATAGAATAGATTCCGTTGGATAGGAATAGGAAAATCATAAGACAAAAAAAGACAATAGAAAGATGATACCGGCAAATATGTGGGGATCAGTTGTTGCGGAAAGCAAGAAAGAGAACGATTTCGAAGAAAATGTTTGCTGGATATATATCTTTAAAGTAACAAAAAAACAACAAAACCACAGAATAGGACTTTGCTCAAGTCGGGCTTTCATTATTATATAATTTTGATTAATTTGTGTATGTATTTTTAGTGTATTCAAATGAAATAAAGACTTTATTTATATATGTTTATTTATGTATGTATACAGACGACCATGCTTTTTTCTCGTAATTTACTTTTTTTTGGAAAATCATGTTTGTTTTTTTTTGAAAATATATAATTAGGTAAGAATCACATAGTACTTTTTTTTTGTTCGCTATTTGCCATGTATAACTATATAGGTTATTACGACATACGGTAATTACTTGTTAAATGCCAAAGACAAATTGATTTAATTTAACATATGCGAGTGTTTGGGCCACTACTTAAAAAAGAGATGTTGACGAGTAGGATTTATGTCGAGAGACGAACGTGATGTTGTAAATTTGACGCATGTTAAGAGAATATAGTGAACGGAAGAATAACATGATTGCAAACAGAAAGGGCAGCAGGAACGGGTTGATGTCCTGTGGAAGATAATAATCATGAGACAATGAAATACGTTCAATACTTAGACGATTAATTATTGTAAAGTCATTTCGGGGTCATACACTCGAGTGGCTACCACGGTTCAGTAGTTTTTTAAAAATTTTAAAATCTATATAACTTCCATTTTTCCTTAGATTTGTACTGGATTATTCTATTTTCTGACGAAGGTTAAGTCGCATCTGGTCCCACAAGACAGTAAATTGCTGTTCACGTCGATATGTCCAGATAACCATAAGTAAGCAACCTGAGTTGTCCTTCATGAGTTGAACCATGATCTGTTGAATACATTCGATTAATGGGCATTTGGGTTATGAACTGAATATGGGATAAAAATGCGTAATTATACGAATTTTGTTTGGGAGAGATTTAGCTAGATAGTATTGTAAAGAGTTCAGAATATCGTATAACTCTGTATTGAGAATAGCGCACTAGTCAATTTTGGAATGAGTGAACTGAGTCATACGCTTTAGAGAAAAATATTGTCGCCGCCTTGAATGACGTTGTATCCGCCTTGCACCATCAGCATACACCGGCATAAAATCAGCATATTTATATATGGATCGTAATGTTTTCTCGAGAACATTTAATGGGTTGTTGGCTTAGGTATAGGAAAAAATGATTATATTTATGTCAATATCCAGATGGTGTTGAAAATTTAATTTCTTAAGTTGTTTTCATATAGGAAATTAAGGATTCCCGGTAGAAGATCATTTGAGAAACAAGAGAGTACAGTATGGTCTGGATGAGATTAGAATAATTGCGTAAATGGTAAATAGTAATTTCTACAAAAGTAAATAGGTGGGACATCATCCAAAGTACATACACAAAGAGATAGCGAGGTTCTGTGAAGGCCGAACATTGTCCCGAGAGAAGTATGATGGATGGAGTCAGTCAAGAGATTTTAGGACAGCTTATTTGGCAGAAGAATACAACTGGCACCCATAGTTTCTTCGGGATATGATTAAAACTTTATATATGTTAAGGAGTAACTGACGACGTATATTTTATTTTGTGTTGGGTAGGTATTTCAGCACAGTCATGGAATTAAAACGTAACCATATGACAA
Source organism: Coronaproctus castanopsis (assembly GCA_032883995.1). Lineage (NCBI taxonomy): Eukaryota > Metazoa > Arthropoda > Insecta > Hemiptera > Monophlebidae > Coronaproctus > Coronaproctus castanopsis. The sequence goes on along the minus strand of CM065053.1, from coordinate 53,181,114 downwards.
TGCCGGATAATTTTTAGTCAAATAATTGATCAAGAAATTTGACATTTCATTTAATAGGTTGAAAATATGCTTGAAAAAGATTGAAGCCTTTTGAAGAAATCTAGGTGCAGACTTAGATTAGGTCATTGTTGTTAGATGGTGATTGGGTTTTAAGAATTGCTTATTGAATTGTATTTTGGGCGTTAAACGGATGGTTAGATGATAAGGATATATTTAAGTCGTCGATGAGAGTAGTTTGATGGCGTCCATTATATTATTTATGTACATTATAAACAAGGTAGGACTCAGAACTTTGTGGAATTCCAATCTTTGAGGGAAAGATTTGAGATATTGATGATCCATTCTAGCATTAAATGTGCGATTGTACAAAAAAAAAACGTTGTAGTCTATATTTGGTCCTCTGTATAACTTATTGTCCCACCTTCATCTAGAAAATTTATATCTCGGACATACCGACGTTACTAGAGAAGTTGTCGGAGTATATAGAAATATGAGTCAGTAAGTACAGTACCACGTTGGGTAGGCTGTAAGGGCATCCCCATTAAAAAAAAACGTTTTACCCGCGGACATTAAATTTTTAACAAACCATACCGCCGTGTCCAACAAAAAGCTTTTTCAAAATTAAAGAATATGATATATAAATGTTTATTTTTGAAGTTTATCAATATTTGCCTTTGAAGACTTAATAAACTTTTTTTTTTTAAACATTACAATCTTAGAAATAATTCTAAATAGGTAATAATTATGATTACTGGAAAAAAAAATTATTGCGCGTTGCAAAGATAGCCCACTGGCTAGACTTTGATATTTATAACATGTATGCCTTACATTAGTTAATACTTATGATACCACGAGGTTGTTGGGTTTGAGACGTTTCAGACGTCTTATATCTTGATCAGTAGGTAAAAGTGATGAGACCTCTGGATTCGGATGATTACAGAGCCTTTGATTATGTCGGGGAGCCAAATCGGCGATGACTTCATTAACCGACTTAATTCTTAAATCTCTGTGCAGTAATTCGTTTCGCTGAAACCAACTGGCACCGGTTATCATACGAATGAAATCATTTTGGATCACTTGAATAATTCGTTTGTTTGATGATTTAGTGCAACCCCAAATCTGGACACCATATGTCCAGATTGGCCGTATAATAGTTTGATAAATCAGTCGTTTATTTTCTAACTTCATCTTGGAATGTCGCCCTATGTTCCAATACATTTCGCGTAATTTATTCTTAATCTGGTGAACTTTTGCATCGATGTGAGCTCTCCAAGTTAGCTTAGCATCCAGATGTAGTCCCAAATACTTTGTGGAATTAGCAACTGGTACTTCGTGATTATTTATAAAGACTACGCACTGCGGGTCCCGCTTACGCAGGGCGAAGGTGACATGGACAGATTTTTGCTCATTGAGCTTAATCCTCCGATCGATTGTATATCTTGCTTTACGCCATCCAGCTTGTACTGAGGTAAGGATGATATTTTTCTCTAGGATAAAAATAAGGCGTCTGTTCAATCTTTTTGCTACAACTTTAGCTATCACACTTAAAAGAGATATAGTTCTGTAGGTCTATGGGATCATGGGACTTTTATTTGGTTTTAGAATAGGTATTATTTTGGCCAACTTCCAATGGTCAGTGTCCATATGTGAATATAAATATGTAGTAGAGAAATCTTTACACTTAAATGCATGTGTAAAACTTGGTCCAGGTGCGATATTAGAACTGTGGTAATATATTTGTAACTTCTATTTTGGTATTCCTAATAGATTTCAGTAATGTGTTATTATTTCTTATTACTAAATCTATGCTAAATTTGTCAAATATTAATATATTAAAATATTCAGGAGTATAAAATTTTGGATTTTAATCAATGTGAAAAAGAATACATATGAGAAGCAAGAAAATAATTCACAGTAAGATTTAAAGAACATTTAAATTCATATATGAACAATGATGAAACTTCATTATTTAGAAAACCTGATAAAGAATTGAAATACAAAACTTGCAAATTATTTAGCACTGGTATCAAGTAATTGTCATTTACCGAATGAAGAGTTACGACGTCGACTAGAACACGAAACAATCCCCCTGAAAGAACTTTCCGACAATAACAAACCTTATAGTATTCCTTTTACTTATAAGGAACTGGAAGAAGTCCTAAAATGTACAAAAATAAACACATCTCCAGGACCAGATAGAATATGCATAGAATTCTTAAAACATCTCTCATCAACAAGTCTTCAACAATTACTACGTATCTATAACTTTATCTGGGAATCGCATCAATTTCCAACAAATTAGGAACTGGCAACTGTAATACCTATACCAAAACACGGTCAAAACAGTAATGAGCTGGGGCTACAAATTGCGGAATTACCTCCAGTACGTTATACTGACCGACTCAACTTTGGCGTTACAGCGCATTGAAGCGAGAAATTCTACTGTGTCTATGGTAGACCAAATATGATACAGTGCTCACAAATTAAGTGAACTTAATACGGCATCACTTTCGTCTGGATTCAAAGTCATCGAGGGATAATAGGCCACGATGATGAGGTACATCGTGCTGCATAATGGCCTACCCAAGTTTACCTGCCGACAGTACTTGAAGAAGACAACGCAAAATATTATTGCCAGAAAATTCTGAACACGTGGAATCGGTCCTTCCATTTTCGGCTGAGTATACTTGGAAATATAAAGAAGGATTTAACAATCTGGCCATTAAAAATTTTTAAAATTATTTCACCGAGGTTGGAAACAGCTGTCTACAGAGTGTATATTGGTCACACGCTGAGTACGCACGTATCTACTAAGTGCCCAACTACCACCAATATGCGAATTGTGCTGTTCTCCATTAACAGTCTACCTTATCGTGGTTATCTGCCAGAAATTTGAAATCAGCTAAAGAACAATGTACCGGATGTAAACAACCTCCTCCTCCTCACCAACTTCATAATGAATTCTAAACTGTGTAATCATCTTCATATTTCGTGTAATAGCCTTATAGGCAATAACCAGCCGTTAAAAAAAAAAGGGAAAAAAAGTTAAAGGTGGGTTGAAAACTTTCGAGAGACAGCTTGCATCGAGATAAAAAACGTCCGGGACAAAAAAAATTTCGTACCCCCACAAATATCATTCCTGTTCGGACAGCGATCATTTGGAGTCCCGAATGCTCCACTCGTCGTCATGCTGCTTCTTAAAAACCTGTCGAGAGAATCTGTTCGCTGTATATTGCTGGAAGAATTGAAATTTTATCCTTATAAACTGGTAATATATCAGGATTTAGAAAGTACCACCGGCCATAATGATAACTTGAAAATACTTTGTGTGGTTGACCATAGGTTCGTACTGTTTGGTATATGCCGTTATTACTTTTGTCGGAGTTCTTGAGGAAAATAAGAAAAAAATCATAAAAATATAGTAGACGATATTAAAAATAAGAAAACGAAATATATATCGCATAAATCCTGAAAAGGTGGAATTTTCATGCTCGCAGAATATGTAAAACCAATACGAGAAAGAAAGCCATTGGAATTGTTAACAATAAATCTACTAAACAATTCACTTTGTAAGAACCTAAAGAAGTCATTAGAGAGACAGATATGAATAATAGATGTACACAATTTCGTTAGGGGCAGCGATCATGATGATGATGATTGATCATGATTGACCGTTGCGACTACAATGAAAGTGGTTCTCTGCGAAGTGTACCGAATCTAAAATAGTCTTTCATAGTGTTGTTGTTGTTGTTCTTCTTCTTCGAAATCTTTCGCTGTACTTAGAAAGTTACGACAAATTTTTTGAGACGACTTTCTACCAGTTCTCATTATCCGTAAAGAGGCTGACGGTTATTTTTATTAACAGATTTCCATTTTTTCTCGAATCTAGTACTCTTCTGACATAAGACGGTTCCAGGCTATATTGTAAATCATATACCCGCCTAACCTGTTCCAGTTTCAAGCAAATGGTGATTATTCTGCATATTTAAGAACAGGGATTTTTTTTCGCGTGAACAGATCGATTCTATTTTTTTCCGAGGTAGCAACGTGAAAGGGATGATGATCTTAATATATGTGATTTAGCTGTCTAGCTTCAATTTAGCATAATTTTTTTGCTTTCGCGGCCTTACAATGGCGTCTAGAATCGAGAGACCTATCGTAACGCTCAATTACTTCGGTTAGTCGGCTCGTCTCGGTTTAATTACATTCCACTTAATTCGTAATTAACGGTTCGCATTTCGATTTCAGTGATGAAAGGCTATATTCGTGCAAAAATTCAAAAATATAATAATAATAATGTTTATATGGTAAGTTATGCCGATGATTTTATACTTATGTTCCCATATTAAGAACAAACATATAATAAAGAAAGCAAACGATACATTGATAGAATTTAATAGAGTAATAAATAGATTAGGTTTACAATTATCGAAGGAAAAATGTATTGCAACGATGATCAATACCAAACAAATGTTACAAAAATCAATAATTGAAAAAATTAAAATTGGAAATGAAAAATTGAAGATAACTGATTTTAGATTAATAATTGACAATAAACTAAAATTTAAGCAACATATTAAATATTTAAATGAAAAATCATTAAAAATATATGCTAATATTTCAAAGTTATGGGGAATAGGTAGTAATCAAAAAAGAATACTGTATATAGCTACAGTTCAAAATATGTATTTGTATGCTTCTGGGATATATATGGTAATTATATAAGTAAAACTGCATATAGAAGTATAATATCACATCAGAGAAAATTTTTACTTAATATCTCTGCTGGATACGGAACAACGTCAAATAACGCATTACAGATTATAACAAAAATAATACCAATCGATTTAATGATAGAAAAAAAATGCAATTGTTAAGTAAAAAAATACAGGAATGTTATGTTATCATCAATTGAAGAGAGAATGAAAAAAGTTGGAAAGTTGTAAAAAAACATTTAGATTGGAAATATGCAAGAAGTGGCAGACAGATGGGACAAGGTAGAAAATGGAAGACATACAAAATAATACCTAATATAAATCGATATAATAAAAACGAGAAAACATATTTAAACTACTTTATAACAACAGCATTGACTCAACATGGGGATTGTAATTATTATTTAAATAGATTTAAAATATCAGAAGCGGATACATGTGATCAATGTAAAGTAGTGGAAAATATGGAACATATATATTGTGCCACTGCCAAAAATATAATAAAAGAATTACCAACAAAATGAATATTAATAAATGGGAATATTTTGTTCAACTTGTTGATGATACACTAAAGAAAACAATCAATCCCAATTTAACTGCAAAAGGTGAAAGTATTTGTGTTTCTGAATTGTTATAATGATATTTATGTAATTATTAGATAATTGTCGGTATTATGTTATTTCGTTTTAAATATTTCACACGTTATTATAATTATCAGAAAATGATTGAATATATATATATATATATATGTGTGTGTGTATATTTATATTTATTTTATTTTTATATTTATATTTGTTAGGGTGTACAATGATGATGAAAGACTCAACATAATAGGAAACCAGTTATAAGGCCGCTACAGTTTTTAGCCATGGCCTTTTGGTTGTTTCTTGAGTACATCTGAGGGGGAAAAAAGTATTAAATAGAAAAAGGTAGGGTGCTTCCTAGATAGATTTGGTGTGTTTTTAAATCTTTTGCAAATGTCGATCTTCCCGTTTAACGACGCGTAGAATGTTCCGTCTGTCAACGACACTGAGACTATCCGAGCGAGCTTGATTGAAGTCTGTTGCATTATCGTAGATATTTTTTGTTTTTTTCCGATAAGTAGTCGACTATATATGGTATCATGTATATATATATATGTGTGTGTTTGTTTCTGTAAGGAAATATACAGGTTACGAAAAAAGAAATAGAAAAACGTAAATTAACGGTTTTTTAACGTGAATAACTGTTTTAATTTACGTATAAAATAACGTTTTTTTTTGTGACTCGGAAATACCGAATCTGTTTCTCGGACGGAAACAGAAGTCATAATGAATAAATTAGAAATGTATAAAAGAAATATGAAAAAAAAGAAAGGGCAAAAAAAACTGTTTGCCCCGTGAAAACTCTAACGATAGTTACAAAAACGTATTCACGGAGTAAGGGAGGTTTTTAATCGTTTTATACAACTGTAGCATCTAACTTGGTAAATATATAGGAGGACTGCGTTTCCTTATTTCTTTCTAATTTTAGGGGTAGTAATTCGTTTTATTATTATTATTATTATTATTATTATTATTATTATCAATTTAATATTATTTATTATTTTCGATATTGTTGTTATTATTACTATTATATTTTGTCTGGCTTGTCGTAATTTAATGCGGATGACTAAGTTCGCCTTCGTTTATTCCGGAAGATCGTTCGTTATTATTAAAGAATTTACTAGGAGGCTGATTGCAAGCTGGTTGGTATATATTCGTGTTTTTATACGATGATAATGATGACGTAGATTAAAGTTTTAAACGCGGATTGCCGCAGAGAATATCTAATCGTTTGCTATTTTTGATTACTTAAGACCTGTTGTAATTTATATTGTTATATCTTCTTCCGTCTTTGCCATGCCCGCTTAGCAGACGATAGCGACCGAACTGTTACAAAATTCTCGATATGTCAAAATTTTCTTACTTCATAAATTCCAGCATTTTATATCATCTATCCATCCCATCCTTGGCCTATCGCGTCTCGGCTTCACTTGTATTCTTTCCTGCATAATCGATTGTAGCACAAGTAAAACTGCTTTTTACCGTCACTCTAGCGGCAACTACATTAACGAGGAAGCTTCGTCTGTGTCGAACTGTGTTGGTCATTCTTTTTATCAGTCAGCCGGCTTAACAGATTGGTTAGAGTGTGATAAAAAGGATGGCAGTAAATTTTGAGCGATGAAGATATTGTATCTAATGTTCAACAGCCCGATAATGATCAAATTGACGACAATGATGAAGAATCAGAGCAATTCGGATGTTGAAGCTAACAAAGTGCGCATCGATTAGTTGGAAATATAAGAGCAGGCAAACTTTACACGGATCTTACTTTAAAATGAAAAGAGATGAAATCCGCACCCGAATCCGGAATTAAATCCAAAAAAAAAAATCACCTCGGATAATAGATGATTAATAAATCACAGCTGCAATTAGAAAGAGGTATCGTTATTCAGAGGTAGAAATAAATTTTAGATGTACAGAATCGAACTGCCAAATTCTGAATAAGATAAGGTTCGCACCAGTATCTTAAATCCAGAAAATCACCTTGGATAATAGATTTATTATTAGCTGGAAAATATGGCAGATTTTAATACGGGTATGTAATACAAAAATGGGCAATAACGACATCTGCTACGTGTGAGTGCGGAAATCCAAAGCGAACAATATAGCATAATATATTAGTGAATTTGCACCGGTAGGTTTAACGTTAGCAGACGTTAGCAAACTTAACAATGGGGGCCATAGACTGGATAACAAATTTAAAGTTAAAGTTATGATGTAAATTTTGTGCAATTATATATGGATCTACTGTTATACGAGAAGAAGATTGTTGTCTTTATTTATTATATTTTATCTTTTTGACTACTTTATTCTTTGTGATGCCTCCCATTCTTTTAATCTTATTTCTTGAATATTACTTCATTTTATATATGTATGTATATATGTGTGTGTGTGTATATATAAATTTTCTTTTTGTAGAATATGGGACTTACTGAAATAAAGATATTTATTTTAAACGTTAATAATCTCCGTGTGCACTTTGACGATGTCAAAACTTTTCCGTGGTCATTCGTCTATGATATCTTTATGCCAACTGAGACTTGGTTATATTCTGAAGAAACAGAAATATATTTTATTCCTATTTATCGGAATCATGCTCAGTGCTTAGATCAGATGGAATAATAATTTATATACGCGGCAATGTACAACGCGAAGTAATAAACACAAATATGTCTACCTGTAAAATACGCAACCTACAGGAAAAATTAACGACTTCATCTCAGCGTTAGGCTTCTACAAATTCTGCGATGGAACTTATTCGAATTTTCTAAATGATCGATAAGTATTACAATTAATTCTGGGGAAGTTTTTTTTTTTTTTTTTTATTTTACATAATTACAACTAGTCCATTTGGACTATCCAGTAATTCTGATATATGAAAGAAAATTAACGTGAAGAGGTTATCCGTCCAGTGACAGGAGCCTCAGAAGAATATGAATAAAATTTGTTTAAACAATATCATAAGGCTTATTCCGTTTCAGCCTTCTTGTGTTATTTAGGTTATCTAATGTAATAATTGCTTCCGTATTTAGATGCCTAATCTGTCTTCATGTTGAAGTGCATACCGTCTAATTTCTGTAATTAATGTTGCGATTATAACAGGCGACATGAATATCAACTTACTCGATGAAAGGTGTAACTTTTACTATTTAAATATCTTAAATAAATTCCTACCGGTTTTATTGTGTTAATCGTCAGCCTACGTTCTCGATACAAGATAGTAACTACCGATCTTGACTATATAGAACATGCGTTCACATAAGCGGCTTAGAAAATAACACAATCCGTTTGATATTGTAAATCTAGATTTTACCAGTCACGCAGAAATCGGTGACGTACGTTTTATGTCGATCATCGCTTACGAAACAAGATCGATAATTGTTATTTTGGATAAAAATCTACTTTGTAATCGTTTATATTAACAAAATTAGTAGAAACCCGGTTACAAGTGAATATACCTAATTTTTCATTATTTCAAGACCATTCGCTATTTTATACAAATAAAAATTGGTTTTCAATTTTTTTTTTAGCTTTACACACGAAAATGTGAAATGTGCTATAATAAATCATCATACCAATTAACCTTATAAGCGAAAATGTAAATTATTTCAGAAACGTCATCTATTTAATGAATCTAAATTTCACACGAATCTTTAGAATTACGTCCTGTTCATAAATCTGGAGATATGGACTGTTTCTAACTAACGGTTCATGTGTATTCTATCCTACATTTCGAAAATTCTTGGAAAATGCTTAAAAAAAAAAAATAGTGTTTTAAAAGACTAGTTCACATCATAAGAAGAGGATCGTTGTGTCGTAGCTTAGAGTTATCCAGATGTTCATAAAGCATTTGATACAATAAATCGTGCAATTCTTGTAAAGAAAATTAGTCGTTGTGATTTTAGAGATAATGTCTTCGTCTTACACGGAAGCATTTCAAAAATAAACAGTATAAAAAGTGAATAGAGCTTTATAGGGGTCGGACACGAGAGAGCATTTTAGCCCCGCTTCCAGTTTTTCGATTTACATTAATGATCTTCGTAATCTTAAGTTTAATGGTAAAATTTTAGTATTTTATCTTTCGACGTACCTACCCTTCTTGCCCGTCTAAATGTTTTATCCAGAAAAGCGGAGATTATAGGATGTCATTAACGGAACGAAATATTATTTCTCTCGATAAAATATGGTGTTTTTTGCGGGGTTGTTTTAATATAATAATTCCGTTTCTGTAAAATATTCAAATTTTCTTTAACCGTTATTTCGTAATTAAATTCCCGTTAAAGAATAGAACAGCGGTTCTGAATTAATCGGATTCTTCGTCATTGCACAACGCCGCGGTTACAAAAAGAGAAGAGACGCCTACGAAGGTATATAATAAAAACGATTCAATCCGGATAAATAATAATAATAATAACAATAATATGATAATCCTGATAATAATAATAAAAATGATAATATTAACAGTAATGATAGGAGATAATTATGTGACAGCAGAACTGATAATAATAATAACAATAAGATAATTGAGTAATTAATTTTCTCGACCGGGACTTGTCTAACTAGTAGACCGCGTAATAATCGTCCTACTTTGGGCTCGAAAGCATGTTATCATTTATTATTATTATTATTATTATTATTTAGAATTATTATTTATTATTATTTATTGTTATTATTATTATTATTATTATTATTTATTGTTATTATTATTTTTTATTATTTATTATTATTTATTGTTATTATTATTTTTTATTATTATGTAGAATTATTATTTATTATTATTTATTGTTATTATTATTTTTTATTATTTATTATTATTATTATTATTATTAGGTTATTATTCGGCTTTTAATTAGCCGGGCTAGGCAAAAATTTAATTTTCTTTCTCCTTATTGTACTTCGTAATAAGCAAACGCCTTCTGATCGCTTCGTCCGAAATTTTTTCAAATTTATCGACGGTATCCTTTCAGCTTGCTCGTCTTCTACACTTATAAGCACCTATACAAAATATTGGCTTAGATAAGTACTCAAAAAAATTTAAAAAAAAAAATTAAAAAAATTTTCTCGTCGTCACCGTTATTTTTATTCGTTTTCTCTTTCTTTTTATATTTAATTTTTTTTTTATAACCGAGTTTGTTCCAGTTTACTTTTAATTTTTTATTAAAGTGCTCTCAATTTTATCATTTTTAGTCGCTTGGTTTAACCCATTTTCCTTCTTGTTATGTATATGTATAATATACATATAATGTATTATAAATGTATATATAATGTGTTTTATATATATATATATATATATATAATATATTATTTATATCGGAAAATAAACTTGTATGATTGTTATTATATTTTTAATTTAATTATGAAATTAAATATATTTTTATTCGGTTGGTTTTCCCCGTTTTCCTTAGCAATTATATTATATATATATATATATATATATATATACATATCATAATCATCGTCATCGTCGTATTGCTAAACGCCGTGACTAGCTATTGTATGTTTATTTTTACGTACAAAATGACCAAACATTCAAGGTGTACTATTTATATGCGACGCAAATGCGCGCTCATATGATAAGTTTGACAAGGGTATATTTTCACCAGATGTAACTGAACCATTCGACAGAACTTGCCACGAAGGTATTACTTACGACACGGTATAATGCAAATACCCTAAATACTTAATTCGTCTAATTAATTAGCTACATCGATGTAGGATGACCCAGAGAAGACGGACTGATTTGTTTTTTGAATAACTCAAAAACTGCTCGCCCAAAATTTTCGAATTAAATGTTATTTAAAAATAAGGAAATTTGTATGGATTTCGGGCCACGCAAACATACCAGGAAATCATATGGCCGATCTAGCAGCAAAATAAGCTTCCAAAATGCGCCCAGCACTGCGTATTAAGATTCCACTCAGTGATATCAAGGAAGAAACCAAGGGCCTATTTTATAGGTTGTGGCAAAAAATATGGACGGAACAACAGAGTACATGACACCTGCACACAATAAAACCGTCAGTTCGCTAATGGAAGTTTCAACCTGAAGACCGAAGGGATCAGGTGCTGCTGTGTCGACTCCGGATCGGTCATACGCAACTTACACATGGACACATATTCCAAAAATTAGTCCCACCAACTTGTGATAGATGCGACGTTCCGATTACAATTCACCATCTCCTAACAGAATGTTCAAAAATCCCAAAACCTTCTTCCTTAAATATATCATCAATTCTGGCCCAAGATTCCCCATCCGTTTCATCCTTTCTTGTTAAGCTTAGGTCGGTAAACCTGTTTAACGAAATTTAAATTTGCTGGCCGCTCCTAGCCTCGCTGCTGTACATAGCGCGGAAAGGAGATTAGCTTACAATCATTACAACATCATTCGGGTACAATAATACTTTCATTCGATGTTTTTACAACATTTTCGAACAATTTTTTTGTGCATAGAACGTTGAATTTTTGAAATTACTTCAGAAATCCGAGTTTTCATTCCAGATTTCGTGGGCGTGTTTGTAAACGCGTCTCTTAAGGTATCCTCACAAAAAACAATCTGGAGCGGTCAAATCTGGCGAAAGCGGTGGCCAAGAAGCGATGCGACGTGACAAAATGCGGTTACTAAACGCTTTTCAGTACTGCGAACGTTTCTGCCGAAGAGCGACATGTCGCACCATTTTATTGAAACCATGTAAGGCCCAAACGACGACAACGACGAAGTGAGGATAGCAAAAACTAGTTTATTATCTGTATAATAGCATCATTAATGTATTCATAGTTCACTCTCTATTTATCGACCGGTCTTGTCTTATACGAACGAGGCTATTACGACACTGATGACTTTGGGTTTGAAGTAGAAAATATATCGTATAATTGAGGACATAGTTCAAGGACGAACGGTTATGGGTTCGATAGTGTGTAAGAGGAGTGTAGTAAAATATGGCGAATAAGAGAAGAATTTGGAAGTAGACAAACGTGAAAAAAATCATGGGAATGGGCACGTTGGATTAGATGGTTATGAGAGCGATATATGGCCAATATGGAGCCTGCTGACTGCAAAATAATATTTTAAGACGGTTTACCGTTAGGTCAGCTAGAGTAGTGTATTGCTGTAACTACTTAGTTTTAATCAAATTCGAATTAGACGACCCGGTATTTACGCGGATTCTATGGAATAGAACTTATTACCGACAAACCTCAAGGCGCTATCTTTAGTTGATTATAAGCAACATAAATTTCTTCCTCGCGTCAAGTAAGAAACTGGTTGTAGCCTGTTTTAGAAAAACTCCGTTAAGATTCATGCAAGTTTTTTTCTTTTGTTTATTTATTTTTCATTTATTTTTTTCTGCTTTCTCTGTTTTTTATTTTTTCACTTTTATTTCAGTTTACTCGATATCGAAGGAAAACGTTCCGTTTTTATAATCGGTAATGTACTAGCGCTATAGTGATGTGATTTCCTGAAGAGGTTACTATATTTTTAGAACATCGATCGACATTTCGTAGCAGGTCGTTCGAACTCTGTTCTGGGAGACGTTTACAATGAGCCCCTGGCCTCAAAATTTATGAATTTTTCAACAAAAATCACATTTCAATAATAATGACTAGTAGTGAAATTAGCTTTCTATGAATGCATCAATTTTTCGAAAAAATTTGCAGTTTTCAAAAACACCTCTAATAGAGCGCAGAGTTTGATGTCAGCGCTACGTTGCGGACGAAATTTTCACTACTAATCATTACTATTGAAATATGATTTTTGTTGTAATAATTTAATTAAAATATTAAAATAACATACTTTAATCTTCGAATTCATCTAATTCGTCTTGTGTATTCGTTAATTTTTCGAAAACACCTCATGTAGTACAATTTTCGAAAACACCTCATGTAGTACAATTTTCGTAGGTTGTATTAATTAATATCGTCCATGCTGACATCGTGTAAAATTTGTCGCGATAACACTTTCGAAAACGATACGTCATAAATAATACTTATAAATATCGCGTCCGTTTACAATTGTAACGACCCAGTAATAATAATAAAAAGTGATTTTAAACATCGATAAATATTAATTTTCAATTTTAACTTCATTATCATTATATTAAGTTTTAACGACTACAAAACGAGCCATAAACTATTAATTAATCGTCAGTTAATAATAAATCATAAGATTCTCATCAACTTAATTTATTACATTTATTTACTGCAATTGTTACCATAAAAATACGAGGTATATATTTATATATAGGTATATATAAATATATATATATATATGTGTGTGTGCGCGCGTATACATGCATATTACATAAAAGAAAAATTCTTATAGGGTATATTGATTGAGATATATATATATATATATATATATATATATATATATATATATATATATATATATATATATATATATATATATATATATATATATATTAAAAACGATTTTAAATATTTACGTTTACAAGAAGGCTAAACGACTGTATATTTATGAAATTATTATTTTCTGCTACGTTTTATCTACTATACTAATCAACGCTGAACTGTGGTAATATATAAATATAAAAAGATGGTCATCACTTTTTTTTTTATAATTTACTAATATTGCGACTTGAATATAATTATTTTGTTTGAAGACTTCAGAACTGTGCATTTATTAAATTATTGTTTTCTGTTACTTTTAATCTACTATATCAATCAACGTTGAATTTATTGTAATATAAAAATATTAAACAAATGGCGATCAGTTTTTGGAATTTACCAATATTTCCGCTCGAACGTAATTATTTTGTTTAATAGCTAGGAAAATATTTCGGTATCCAGCTTATTTCGTTTAGATTTATCGACGTATCAAAATTAATTCAACTCCTTTAATTGTAATTAATTTTAAATATTTAGGTCGAAAATAGTTGATATTTAGGCTAAAAATATTTCCTTTTAAAATATTCGGTAGTTACTTTAAAATATTCATTAATTTTGTTACTAAATTTATTTATTCAATTATTTATAATTTAATCTTAATCGATATTTGATTTTAATTAATTTGACTTTTAATTTAAATTACTTTAATTGTAACGAATTTATTTTATTTTGTAAAACACGTTATTAAATGAATTAACCTTTAAATAGGGATATTGGATGCTGACAATACCCCACTCTTAAAAAATATGATATATTTTAAAGTAATAGAGGTGGCTATGGTGCTGGCCTCTCTATTATTTTCCTAAATAACCTCTATGAACCAGTCTGCTTGTTCACTGTATTGTAACTACTTGTTATCGATCGTTTATTTCAACTGAGTGCTGTCAACACTCCACGTCCGTGGTTACGTTGTTTTTTTTTAATTTTATTATTTTTTTGTTCTGCGTTGTATTCTTCTGTTGTTTTTTTTTTTTACTTTATTTCTTACAATATCATGTGAAGACCAACAAATAAGAATTTTCGAACTTTTTGAATTAAATATTGAACAAAATCCTGATGTATCTGATTTTGACGATAGTTCTGATAGTGAGTTTAGTAATAATGTAGAGGGTTATGATCATCAGATACTGAACAGTCTGGCATGAAATGCAATGATGAAAATTTCCCGAGTTAAATTTCATGATTGGAAAAGATGGTGTCACTAAATTGGGCCGAACAGTAGGTGTCCGAACAGTAAAATCTCGTTCATATAACATAGTCTCTCACTTACCTGGGGACAAAAATTGTGGTAAAAGTTTGCCGATTGAATATTTCAATTTATTTTTTAGTAACGACATTATACAGAAAATTGTCTATTACACCAACACGTAATAGAAAAAGTTGAACCAGCATATTGGAACAAACGACGATGTCGGAAATGATGAAGAAATTCATTCATTCATTAGTCTTTCGATTATTGATGGTGCTATAATGTCTAGTAAAGAAAACTTACAAGATTTAGTTTCAAACGAGTATTTGACCTCAATCTTCAGAACGACTATCCTAATGGATAGAAACTTGCAAAATATGGTGTAAAAATGTTTACTATATGCGATGCTAAAACATAGTATATGAATATTTATGTTGGTCAACAGCCTGAAAGATCATTCATGTTATCGAATAGAACTGAGGATATTGTACTGAGGCTTACAGAACCGATACATAATTCAGGCAGAAATATTACATGCAACAATTGGTTCACAAGTTTCCCCTTTGTGCTTTGAACTATTGAAAAGAAAACTGTAAAAAAAAATTCCATTATACCTAACAATTACAAATAAAAGGCGGGTAAATAACACAGAATTTGGCTACTATCAGGTTAAAATAGCAGTGTCATATATTCCAAAAAAAAAAAGTAAAAATGTTATACTGATGTCTAGTATACATCCAAACACCACTGAAATACACTCTGATACTAATACTGAAATAATTAGTTTTTATAACTGTGCTAAAGACGGAGTGGATATACTAAAGACAAATTGTGTGCAACACCTATACAGTGAGCAAAAGAACTAAACGACGGACAGTGATCACTTTTTTTAGAGACACTTGATTAATAAATGCTCGAGCCATTTTCATGACCAAGAATCCTGAAACTAAAATTGTAAAAAGAAAATTAAACCCGACCCTGTTTTTAAACACGGTGTCAAAAAGTGCAAATAAATAATTTCGATGAGATGGTATCTCCTCGTCTAACATTTCTTTTTACTCAAATTTTTTCGTTTTATTCCATAAATTTATCAGATGTTCTTTATAATTTTTATGTACTTGTCATTGATGCCAGTTAGGTTTAATGAATTCAGTACTGTCCAGATAACCTCTGTGTCGAACGCCTTATCATGGTCTATAAATACTAACGTATAAATCTGTGTTGTACTCCCCACCATTCTGTATCAGCATTGTAATTGTTAGCAGAAATAAACTTTTTATCCGGCACTAGTTCGTCTCACGATAACGTCCATAGAAGTCTTTGTTAAATTTTCGTTTGTCTCTCTTGTATTTCTTCTTAATTGTTACACTAATGCTTTCTTCGTAACTTTTATAAACGAATCAGGAAATAAATGGTTTATTTTTTTAAGTGAAAAGTCTTTCATCTTAATCTTCTCCATTACGAGAACCTGTGTATAAATTCGTTTCTTATTTTTTTCACACTGAAAAAGTTTTAATACGCTCCAATTGATATAGCTAATAGGCATTACTTTCACCCACGTCTATAGGCGGAGTTTTCGTATAATGATGTATGTATATTTATATAGACACAGATGCGGATGGCGTTGAAGCAAAATTTATGTCTGCCGGCTTAAGCTAAAATTCGCAACATTCTTTTGCCCGTTCTTAGATTTATTATATTTTTAGATTTTCCCTCAGCCGCCAGTCTGTAACTCTTAGCGAGAATAGTTTATCCTCTGGTGGCTATTTATACATTTACGAGAAGCGTATAAATGAAGATAAATAGTTATAGAGAATTAAAAAATTAAATCCATAAATATATTGATTTTCTTTCTTTTTTGATAGTCCCTGTCTTGTCTTTTGTACGATGATAAATTTAATCGAGTTAAACGTATACGATTGGTATAATTGGTAAAAAGATTATATATATATATATATATGTGTGTGTGTGTGTGTGTGTGTGTGTGTGTACATATAAATACAATTTTAACCTTTCATGGTTAATTTCCATACGTTCAGAATTTTTATCGATGTATACCATGTTGATATTTTTTTCTTATAACGTTTCGAAAACATTGGCAGTATTCAAATATATATATATATATATATATATATATATATATATATATATATATAATAATAATTTAGGTATATTTAAATATAAAGCGTCCGAGAAAAAATAACGTTAATTTTATTTTATTAAACGGTACTTTTCGGTAGTCACGTCATCTTAAGCTTTAGGAAAAATATTATACGTTTAAAATACAGACTTGTTACTGTGTACAAACTATGCTAATGTGTTAAGTATTTACTGCTGAATGTGCTGCAGTACTTAAAGTCTTATTAATTTGAATGGATTTGGATGTTTGTAAGAATTAACTTATGATGAAGGCTATTAAATGGAATATGTCAGATGCAGAAGTTGATGTCGAATTTTAATAGTTTTAATCGAGATACAATATTTGGCAGAAAAGCATAAGTTTTCCTGCCAGTGTTAGAAGTGTCCCAACTGCCCTGCCACTTTGCGACCAATAATGAAAAAACATGTTTTTTAAACTTCTGGTTTGTCATTGGTTCCACACAGATACCTTCAAGCAGGTTAAAATGTATCATTTTTAAACAATCCCCCCCGACCAGCCTGTGCTCTCCAGTGAGAGCCCTGCCTACAAGATATAAATTAATAGGGGACACATGCAGCAGAGGTAGGAGTAGTCGTATACAATGAGCCCATTCGGAGCAAAAATTTCATTTGCTGCTTATTGGCCAGAACAAGTATTTTTCTGTTTAAGTAAACGGCTGCACCATAACCATACAGAGCCTGAATGAGGCCTTTATACAGTGTGGAACGTTCTTTGAAAGCCAAGCCCCAAACATTTTTTTGTATATGTATTAATTTATTAAAAATTCTCATACATTTCATAGAAATATATTGAAAATGGGGTAAAAACGTTAATTTTTCAACGTATGTATAACGCTGGAATCAGATAATAATTCCAACTCTTGACCCGGCCAATAAGAGAGGCATTGCAAAACACAGAAAATCTGCATTTGCTGGGGGAAAACATTAATCCTAATTCAGCCACTACACTCTCCAAGTAACATGCGAGAAGTGGAAGTGATGAAGCTCTCTCTGCTTTAAACACTAAATACAGATCATCGGCATAGGAAATTAGTTGACATGTAGCATTTACAACAGAACAGAATTTATCAACATTATGATGTACAGTGGAATACAAAATATTCCACAGAGTAGGTCCAATGACAGAAGAACCCTGTGGGACTCCACATGTAGGTGATCTTGTACCGGCCGATGATCGAACGATTATTAAAATAATCTATGATAATATTAATAATAAAATGATTAATACTGTTATTTTTAAGTACATCGACAATTGCAGACCAACAGAAATTGTCAAATGCCCCTTTAATATCATAAGAGACCACAACAGCCGAGGAACCATCAGAAATATAATGCTCGACTGTTGAAACTAACGTATATACTGCATACTCAGCTGATAGACCTGAACGAAAACCAAACTGATAGTGATGTAATGTACCCCTGACCGTAATCTCCTGCACCAAGACCTCATTGATGGCTTTTTCATAGACTTTCCCCATGCAATTAAGCAGGGAAATAGGCCTATAAGCTGATAACTCCGAAGGATCTCTACCTGGTTTAGAAAGCAACTCAGAGAGGCTGACTTCCAACAATCCGGGAAAAGACCAAAGTCTAAAGATTTTTGAAACAAAATGGCAATAACAAAGGAAAACAAGAATGTATTTTTTAACCAAAATATTGCTAACTCTATCGTCAGCAGGCGCTTTTTTATTACGCAAATTTTTAATAATTCGGGAGATGTTATCAGGACATACTACAGGAGAACTACAGCCAGAAACAGGCAACACAACCAAAGGGGAATCAACTTTAGAAGGAAAAAAGTGGTCTAATAAAGCACCCACTTTATCACTCTCGGAGACCACGGTCTGATTGCCTACCATGATATCTGGTAGTAAAGAACCAGACTTTTTCTTAAATAACATTTTATATGGTCTACCCCAAGCAGAGCTAGAACTAACAAAGGCCTTCCAATACTGAAATTTAGCCTTTATTATCATCTCAGATTTATATAACCTACTCAACTCCTTTAGCACATTCTTATAAAGAAATATACAAAAAGAGTCCTTACATTTGGAGAGTTTTTTCCGGATTAAGTTAATTTTAGTTTTAAAAAATTGTAATCTGTCGTTCCACCAATCAATCTATGGAAAATCAACAGGTACTGAACATCTATCAATCAGCTCAATCAAATACGTATTGAATTGACTGATTAAAGAATGTAGTTGCCTCTTTGATAAACAGTCTTTTACATTAACAATAAGCTTAACTAACAAAGTATAATTAAGATAATTTATAAATTGATCCAGTTCAATTTTATAAAATCGTCTGGTAGGGAGGCGACTAAAATTATCTTTAAAGTTAAAAATAAAACTACGATGGAACGTCAGGTCCATCTCAATTAACTTTTAAGATACTAAATGTGATGCACTGGCAGAGACCAACAAATAGTCTATGATACTTGAGCCATTGTAATTAACGAAGGTAGGGTTACTACCATTCGCAACCACAAGATCCCTAGAGGCAACCAACTCACTAAAGTCAGCAGAGTCCCTGGTTTCCCTAACACGAGGCTCCATTACTGGTAACCTGAAGTCCCCAACAACAATGTGAAAATAGTTTGTTAGGAGATAAATAGACACAAGTAATAATGTATTTACATATCCTAACAGAAATCAGATTAAATTTACTATATAATAAAGAATATGGTATGTCTGTCTTTACTATAACGGCAATTCTATTATTAATATAAGATATATAATTATTTTTAATCGGAATTTCACCATTTTTCAAGTAGGGTTCTGCCAGTGCACACACATCCAAGTTATCATTATAAAAATTTCTAAGAAACAATGCATGACAGGCATTCGTCAACATTAAGATATAAACAACTAACTGGCTCCATGGTCAATCCTAGCTCTCATGTCCTCCCGGGCTTTAAGCAAACAGGGACAGTTCTTATTAAAGGTAGCATGATCAACCGCCCTGAATATTATCCCGTAGCTCTCCTTATCAGCTAACTTAGAATCTAGCTCCTGCCACGAGCAGGATAACTTAATGTTATTAAATGTGCAAGTTGAGCAGACACCATTATCGCAACATAAAAAATGTCAGATGCATTAATCCGACTAATTACGTTGAAGCTTAATAATTTGGAACGTTGGGGGGATTATTTGCGTCCTTGTTATGGGAGCCAGGTCATAAAAGTATTCCAAACAACGAATTTTTTAATAACGTAGCTAAAGACGCGTTATCTACTGGCGTAGTACTCTAGCTTCTAACCGAGGATATCATTCACTGTACAGCTGAATCATAAGAATCTTTAGGAAGTGATGTACACTGAAAGCATTTTAGTCGATCACTTTTGCCAATTACTATCGACTTCAACCGTTTTTAGCGTATCTATTTCTTTATAATCGCAAATAAATTCTACTCATCGGTAGATTACGATTTGGACATCATTTTATTATTACCTGATCGTCTTTTCCATATGCAACTTAGCTCTATTTCGTACACACAAACTGCAATCCCGATCGTGTTTATTTTTTAGTGCTTTCCCGTGTGGCCTCGTAAGTTCTGAACTTTACCTTATTTGATTACGTTCTCCATGTATTACACCTGCATATAATGTATCATCTCTTCTCTAGTCCAGTTTTCAATGTTATTTCGTCTGTTTCACATTTATGATTTGTATCCGCTACTTACGATGTTTATATATTTTTGATCTACACCGCATTTTTTGAGTACCTTTAAAATTGTCCAGATTTCTACAGTGTAAAATGACTTTTGACAGTCTAAAAAAGCATACATAATTCGGTATTATATTTTTTTCACTTCGAAATTACTGATCCCGCTTTACTCGTATGTACCTTAACCCGATCTGAACACTGCTGGTTCTCTCGATGGCTGGCTATCTATTTGTTTCATTTTCTATCGGTGATTATATACGTAAATAATTTATGTGTGTACGACAGTAAGTAGGTGATATCACCTTTCTTGTGTGTAAGTACAACAACGTCAGTTTCATTCCACGATTAGCGTATCGAGTTCCTCTTTAGACACTTTTCTTAACCGGTCTACTACTATTCAATTTGCTCGCTTCAACATTTTCGACATTATACCATCTGATACATGGTTGTTTTTAACTACTTTTAGCGCTGCAGTAATTTCCGAAGTTATTATTGTTGGAAGTTTACCTTGCAGTTCTTCAATTTTTATCTTATCTATGCTCGAGGATGAATTCCTTTGTTTCGTCTAAATTTTTGTAGAATTTTTCGACTCTCACAATTACTCAAATTCCTCCGTTTACGTTACTCTCGCTGCGCCTCAACTTTTTTTACTAGCTTTTATTTCTCGAGTTGCATTCTATCACTCGCTTTATTAATCATGTGTAACTGTTTTATTTCATTGCTCACCCGCTTCTACTTTTATTTAATTTCTATCGTTCGATAATTTTTTTTTATCCACTTTAACTTTTCTTCATTTTTCCATTAATTTATTTGTGTCATCGCTTAATTTACGTTGTGTTAATGCTCGACGCAACCAGTACCACTACAAAGAACTGAACTTGCTCATTTAGTTCCAATATTGCAACATTTTCTTTCTCCTTCTTTTAAATTTTTAATTTCTCCTAATATTCAACCTTTTTTTTTTCCGTTAGTTTTCCTTTATCAATTAATATAAGTTCGCTTCTCGTTGGCACGTTCGATTTTTAATTTAGTTTCAATTTCACTACAACCTCGCCTGTTTTCCTTATTTTGCTTAGTTCAACGTTTTACACCTTCAAGCTGCCATCTCTAGATCCGTGATCTTATCATCGATGGTAAGTGTCCTAACATCGTAAATTGTTATATGTAGTTAGTTTTTATTTGTTCCTTTATTAGAATTATTACTACGTTCAAGAAGGTTTTATTTTAATATCTATCCCGAATTTGTATTTTTACTAGTTGGTGGAGAAGCTATAGTCATAGTCATTTGCCCATTATGTCTCCCGCTGTTACTCCTTTGTTTCGTTTTATCATCGAAACTAAAATGTCCTAATCGTCCTTTTTGTCCAGACAAATTTAAGTGACGTATTTCATCCTTAGCATATTAACTACTACTGTTCTTATTCATATTGTTGTCAATCCCATATTTCAACTGGTTAAATTTATATATTACTTTCCGACAAATCTTTGGTATCTCCGGAAGCAAGTAAAGATACTGCTTCGTGTTTTATTTCAGGGTTTATTGCCTTTTAGGTCGGTACCCTAATCGCAAGGCAGCAGTTTGCTGCTGGGATTGTAGTTGATGAGATGTATTTGCACAGGCGGTCTCAACTCGTCATGGGTTAACAAGTATCCGTTTGCATATATTGTCTTATAGACATACCCCGTTCTGTCTTTCCACGACGGCTTGTTTAACTAATGCCTTATGCGCAGCTAATTCACATGTTTATAGGCCGATTCACTCTCCGCCACCTGTGATTTTTTCCCTACCTTATAGGTAATGAGCACTCCTTTAATTCTATGTCTAACTCACAAATCGTACACGTTAACATAAACATTCAGTTCGTTCGTTCTCTGGAAGTTTTAAAAACAATCCATGTCGGCGCTACCTCCTTCCTTTCGGAGATTAACAAACAAATATCGCGTAACGAAACCGGTTCTTTTGTTTACATCACAAGGTTGAATTTTTATTTATCATTATTAGTTTTATCATTTATTATTTAGTACTGATGATGCTGTAATTGACGGAACTTTATATATAAATTATCGTCCCTTTATGATAGTGTGTAAAAAATGGCCTTTGAACAAATGTTGGAGTTCAAACGGAATTCTAAAAAATAGAAGCCGGAAATATAAAAGCGAAAGTTAATATTGTGAAAAGATGCGTCGTACCAGTTTCGAAATGTATGGTTTTTAAACGTGGTCTATGAAGCAGCACACATTGATAAAGTTAGTCGTGTACAGAGAGCAATGGAGAGATCTGTATTTGGAATTAGAAGAATTGACCGAATTCATTCGGAGATCATAACGCATAAAACCAAAGCAATCGGATCAAAATGGAACTGAGCTGGTCATACGATTCGTCAGGATGGTTTGGTCACAGATGTAACCAAGTGAATTCCGAATTACAATAAAAGATTAAAGGGTGCAGACGAATTCAGACAGCGGATGAGTTCCATTTGGTTACGATTAAGCTCGGCTAGAACGGAATGGAAACGTTCCAATTATACGCTATTCATAACGATGTCTATTATTATTATTTATAGGTGTCCGGTATACACGTTTATATGTTATATAATATTATTAGTATATTTATGGGTGTGAGGTCTTCGGCCGGATATTTGGCGAAATAAAGGCTTTATATATTTATTTATTTATTTATAAATTATTATTTAGTTTATTTATTTTTTTTTCATTCCACGTTTAGTTTACAGGTTATATTTCATTAAGATATGATGATGATGTGCAACTGTGTAACTATGAAGATTTTCGATATAAACTAAATCAATTTTAATCCATTCCGGAGAAAAATATCCAGAATATGCTACACTAATATTTAGTTTAACGTTGTTAATTCTTAAGTTGTTAGCTAGACACTAACTACTTATAATATAATACACGAAAATAGTCGGATGTTATCCTGAATGTTGCCTTTTACACTTGCATACATATAAAATTTAAATATTTATTTATATATATAAGTGGAGTACGTGTATGTATAATTTTCCTTTACATCTCTATATAGACATTTTCTCTGTTTTGTACGATTAGTCAAGAAAAAAAACCGATAATGAATTTCTTTATTAGAATAGACCCTAGACCTTGCGTCAAGATGGTAGCATATTATCTAAGATCCGGTCATTCCAATCTGAATCAATCGGTTTTTAACCTCGCGAATTTCGACGGTTCAATTCTAATTGTCTCTTTTGCGACCTTATATATTACGTATATATAAAACACATAGGTGTGTGTGTGCGTCTGTGTGTATTTGAGCGGTTATATTATAATTACGAATATAGATTGTTCGCTATGATTACTGTTGTCATTATTTTACTTTCCGAAGGAGTAATGTTTAAGTGTAGACAATGGAAGAAATAAAAAAACACGAAAATGTATAACGAGAAATAATGTAGATGTTTTATGATTTCTTTGCGATTAAACTACTGGAAGCTGTGAATTTAAGCATAAAGCCAATTCGTTAAAGCTCTCATTCGTTTAATTTTAGATCGTTATCTACAGCTTCCCGAAATTTATTCCAGTTGCTTTATTTATTACGCAGGTTGGAAGGACTTTCCTTCTTTATTTATACCTGTACTTACTGTAGGAATTATAGAGCTGTGATCTAATACCAGATAAAAAGATGTTTTAGCCTCGATATTGAACGTATACCTTTAGTAATAAAAATGGAAAAATCGATGCATCTGGTTTTTTGTTTCTATCGGTTGGCCGATGTGTTGCTCGCCTGTAGCAGCACATTCTAAAAATTTATCCTGAATTATTTTGTGCAGTAAGCTACCTTTTGCATTTATAAGTCTTGACCCCCGTCACACACTCTTCGCATTCCAGTCACCGCCAGTTATGAACCTGCGACCTAAACTATCAAAAGTATTTAATTAATTTTTCTTTTGAACATTTTTATATTTATATTTATTTATATATTTACAATAATTGGGCTTAAGCCAAAATTACCAATTGTGTGCACTGATAAAAATTCAAAAAAAAAAATCAAAAAAGAAAAGAAAAAAAGACTTAAAGACTAATTTTAGAAATAAAGACGTAGGTGGCCAGAGCCGTGAGGATATCGTTGTTATTCAGGGCCAATAAGGAAGCCACCGAGTAAGGGGGGGGGTGTGAATATTTAATTGTAACATTTTTTTGATAAATGTATTCTGGTATACAAATCGCTCGGCTATATTTCCCGCATGCACAGGGCAGTATAAAGATGGAGTGAGATTGATAGAGTACAAATGGCTGATTCGGGGAATAAATAGCAGAAATCGCAATTTTGCCGTTTAATGAGAATACAATTATGTTAGTTGCCTGCATTTCTTTACTAGTTAATTTGGTTAATTCGTAATGATTAATATTATCTTTAATAATGACTGCACTACTACCACGAGCCTTGCCATCTGGTCTATTTGTCGAATATATGCTGTAGCCTTGTGAAAATAAGATTCATCTGTAAAGTGAGTTTCAGCAAGTAATAATATATCTATGTGCTCGAGTTTTAAACATGTTTCAATTTTTACTTTATTTTGTTGTTGAACTAGATGACTGAACATAGCTTTAAATTCATTTAAAAAGTTTAATGTATTTGCTAAATCTGAGCGATTATATTGAGTTTTGCTATTTTCGCTAGTAACATTTGTCACTGTTATTTTCGGCTGAAGTATTACCAACACCGGCATTTGCGAAATGTTTTGCGCGATTGACACTATTTACCACAACTGCTACATAATTAGCGTGTTGATTTCTATTACCTGAACTACTTATATCAATGGTTTAACATTTATTGTGGTATACGTTAACATTTAGGTAATGTGTTAAGGGTCTTTTCTACACTATGATTTTGTCCGCATTTTACGCACCTAAAGGAGCGATTACAGAACGACCGCGTATGTCCCCAAGATTGATATCGTAGACATTGTGTATGATTTTTTGGGGATGTGAAGCTTCAACTTTTATTTTTGAATATAATAGATAGTTTAGATTAAAAAAATCTTTAATATTTTCAGCAGGTTCGAGGTCTAAAAAATGCAAAAGCAAGGGTTCTTCCGTGATTTTATGTTTAATGTTTTTCTTTAAGCCCATTTTTTATTTCATCCTGCGTGAAAGAATTGTCTACATGTCTTATAACAATTTTATATGTCCCTTCTTGTTCTCGTCGCTTTTTTAATGTTTACTTTGACCGTGTTTAGCTTAAGAGAGTTTTAGCTGTAAACTCGCGAGTATCTAACATTGCGGTTATTTTCTTCATCATGGAAGAGAAATTTGTAACATCATGAACAAAAAATGGAGGAGGAGTTGAAAATGAAGTAGGCATTTGTTTCGCAGGTTAATTCTCCATGTAAACCGCGCCAATAGAAGTTTCTCTTGAAAATCGATACCGCGTTTCGTTGCAATTAAATATTTTACACGGAGATAAAATTAAATTAAATCGAATCTACCTTAAACAATTAACGACCTAATGAAAGGAGTTGATAAAATATATATATTTCTTTTTTGTTTTGTGTTTTGTAGAATGTTTTAAATAAATATTTCTAGATTCGATTAAATTTAAAATTATTCCGCAATTTATGCGTTAATAGTTTTTTAATTATTTAAATTTCCACTAGTGGAATCACACGCGAAATATCTTATTTATACCGTTATTGTTTTTTGTTTCGAAACAATTTATTTGTTTCGTAATTGTAATCGGACAAATTACATCCAATTACTTCGCGTTGACAAAATATCGCTTCAACTCGTCTTTGCTCATAAAATCCCGATATTGCTAAGTTAAATTCTTTAACTACTTATTCATATCTTCCTTTTTTCTACGTTCTTCTATCGATTCCCGGCTCATTGACAATGTAATTTCGTCATTTCGCACATTCGGCGATGGTAATTGCGCCTGCCTGTTTAATGGTATATCCTGTTTAATATTCGACGGCAAGTGAATTTGTGTAACATAAGTAGCGAGAGTAGGAATTCCGCTTCGATATCGATTGCATTCGTATTCTCGACAAGGATTCATAGGAACAGCCTCGTTCAAGTGAAGGTATTCCGTTGGTTTTTTATTCAACTGATGGCTGCGATTGACCATATCTGAAGTTAACGCTGTTGCGACGATAATCGTTGTAATCACGATCAGTCGTAGGCGGTTGAGGCCGATATCCGCGGTCGCCAGAATTATTTTTTCCGTAAGAATTGTATTCTAGTCGTAGATAAGGATATTCACGTTCAAGTGAAGGTATTACGTTGGTTCTTTCTTCAACTGATCGCTGCGATTGACCATATCCGAGGTCGTTAACGCTGTTACGACGATAATAATCGTAATCACGATCGGTCGTAAATTGTTGAGACCGATATCCGCGATCACGAGAATTGTTTCTAAGACGGTGTCACTCCATCGCATCTATATTCCGCATGTCGATCGGTCGACTCTGTATGACGTCGCTATTATCGACGATAATTCTCGTAAAAATCATTCATTTTTCGTATATAAAACGTATTTTTTATATAAAATACAAAACAAAAATAACATGAGAAAATAACAGTCAACAAAAGGTGTAATTATTATCGAGGTATATAACTTTATGTTTTATTTTGTCGGGTAATTTGTGTAAATTAAAAAATTGAAAAATTATGTTTATTACTATGCAATTACATACGTTATACAAAAAATACAAATATTACCGTTACCGAATGTCATAACCATTCTCTCCCAAAAATACATCGAAAAAATGTAATCAAAGTTAATCATATTTATAATGAAAGAACTTATATGTAACTTATATGTTAAGTTATACTAGTGTAATAGAGTTTGGTAATCGTAATCATCTATAGAATTTACAATTTGAATTTCCGAATATCTACAGACGTCCAAAAATGTTTCGTTTATACCTTTAATCATTTCCCGTACTTAAGGGAATTTTAACATATCTTATAAAGATTTGATCGAAGTTAATCGAGGTTTATTTCATATATTTGGAAAATTGTATATTTTATCTATTGTTTTTGATAATCTGTTGCTTATTGTGTCTATTCTATAAGATAATATCACATAGAGGTTTATATCTATTTCCGGTATTGTCGGTATACCATTAATATGTATTATATATATATATATATATATATGCTTTGTAACAATACCAACAGAAATTACTAATAAAATGTATAGACGTGCAAACTTAACACACCACATTCATCTACATGAAATGAGACAACATACACACTGAAATATAGTTTAGCATAATGAGTTAAATGTAGTATGAACACACTACCCAGAAATAAAGCTTTACAATTTCATCTAGAAATGAACTAAATCCTCGTTACCACGCTTACATGTCGGCATTAATTTCATATATGAATACAATCAACTCAAAGCACGTATATAGCACGTTAAGTTAATAAATATCTAACAGTAGCCTCGTGTCTTCGGTTATAATTTTTGAAATATCTATATAAGTAGAGCATTGCAATAAACAGATCTCGTGTTAGTCGACTCATACAAAACTGACTTTGTTCGTTTATCTCTAGTACGGATGCCATACCGTTCTCTGTTTCTAAATACAAAGTCGAGCAAGTGAAATTTTGATATTTTTTTTTTGTAGCTAAAGAATATCGCCAATATCATCTGATGCAATAGAACGTTTTAAAAATAAAAACATTACCGCGAACTACCACATGACTAAGATACTTACTATGGTTCTATCGGCTACTATCTAAATAAATTAAAAATTATGAATGGAAGTAAATGTTGTAACTGCGAAAGCGTTGAAATTAAATGCTATAATATACAAGTGCATTAAGTATAATCACCTGTGACAGTTGTATAACATTGGCTGTGTATACTTGAATTAAATGAAATTATATTATTTCAACAGTTTCCTGATTCATTTCAGAATTATTCAAAATTAAACGAACGTATATGCATAATCGCTACTAGTAGCCCTAAGCTAATTTCGCCGGCTACTCTAGTTTGTTATATTCTAACATTAGTTTAATTGATTCTTGTATTATTCTATGATAAAGTTTATTTATATAGTTTTAACTTTTTTTTGTTTTATTATTTTTTAATGAATTCATGTATATTAAATTGTATTTTATATATATATATATATATATATATATATATATATATATATATATATATATATATATATATATATACTTCTGTACTTACTAATATATAAAACTATAGTGTCTGTCTGTGATTTGCGGATATTTTCAATATAATCACTACATTGTGCTGTTTTTATCAGACATAAATATGTAATCTATTTTTTTTATAATTTCTGTCTGTCTGTGTATTCCGATTGATTCAACTCCAAAACTATTGAAGCAATAATGATTAAATTTGCGCAGCTTATAGCCTATATTATCGGATTCGTTCTAAGCTTTGTTTCACATTGATATCACAAATAAGACAGCTGCGAAATCTCCATCATATCGTTTAAAATTTAACACGTTTTCGGGTTCGAATGTACCTTCACTGCCAATACCCGCCAGCCCTACCAGCTCGTTCAGTTGCGTTAGAGGCGTTGCCGAAATAATGGACGTGTATATATATATATATATATATATATATATATATATATATATATATATATATATATATATATATATAGTTAAAAGAATGAGACAGCGAAATTGTATTAAAAAAATAATTACACTGGCGAAACAGTGAGTAACCTCTAGTGTATATTTATTATATATATATATATATATATATATATATATATATATATATATATATATATATATATAATATTATACGTAAGTATTAAGTTACATTTATTTGGGTTAAAAAATTACGACGAATTAGAAGAACATGACGGAAACAGAAGTTTCAGAGGAATATAATTGTCGTGGATATCGATGTGTATTCAGGACTAAAAAAATACCATTTAACTCGAAAAAGAAACTGTATAATCAGTGTGTTCTTCCGATCTTGACATACAGTTCGGAAACGTGGCCATTCACAAAAACAGGCATAAAAATGATCAGGACAAGAAAAACTGCGCATGAAAGAAAAATGTTAAACATCCGACTGCTGGAACGTTCGTAATACATGAATACTAGATGACGCAGTGGAGCGGATGGCAAAAATCAAATGTAGTTGGGCTGGTCGAGTGGCCAGGTGCAGCGATAACAGATGGCCGAATCGTTTTCCGCAATGGTGACCGATCGACAAAAAAAGAATTCAGTGGAGATGATTCGTTAACAGGACGACATAATAAAAACTGGATACGAAATGCACCAAATAGAAGTGATTGGAAAGTGTCGGGGAAAACTTTCATCCAGGAATGAATCTATAAAATATCGTGATTAATCCATTCAGTCCCGCATTATTAATTTTAATATAAGATTATAAATTTCGGCGCACGGAATAATTAAAGATAGTATAACGTGATGTGTAGATAATTTTTAACACGTTGAAATATTACCGAAATTGAAACGTTCTACGTGCCAAAGTTTAAAATAAACAATTTCGTCGTCATTAAAAGTCCGCGTTCCGTATATAGGACACTGTGCGACTGAAAGAATTATTAAATACTCGGATACTAATGAACGCCGCTTTTTTTCCTATGCAAGTACTTGTTCCTTTTTTTTTAGTTACGTTTTCTACTCGTTCGCTTGGGCGAGAATTCGCTAAAATTGAACTTTTAAAACGCCCCTTTCGACGACGGGGCAGAGTGACACGAGGTCGGATTTGATAAATGTTCAGAGTACGGGAAATAAAATGACACATTGTTTGTATCGTATCGTTTACTCTGTACGCTAGATAGTGGATAGAGTACTTTAGTTACTAAAAAGCAAAGCGTCGGAAAAACCCGCCGTCAATTAATATAGTTTATTTCTATTTCTAGAAGAATAGCGAGGTAACCCTTTTAGAGATAATTGAAGCGAACTTTGTCAGAACTGAAATTACTTTCAGATTGAAGAATATAGAATGCGCCGTTACCTGCGGAAAACGTTAGGACTATTCTTTTGTTGTCGTGGAAAACATTTTCGGGGAAAACCTGCTATTATTATCGCTATTTCTTCTAGAAAAAAATGAAAAATAAAAATAAAAACAAGTTAACGTCGATTATAGTAGTGGAACGAGAATGATAATTTAATATTACCGGGTTGGGAGTTGTAAATTTTGTCACTTGCGGAGGCGTTGCTTATTGTTTCTCGAGATAAAACGATGCTTCCCGTTGTTGCAGGATGTTGGTCGTAGTATATAACATCATTCGTCAACTTGTGGCAACATTTGTCATCTTTTAATTTACCTTTATTCTTTCCGCGTTCAAATATTAGTAGTAATAATAATAATAATAATGATAAAACGTGCTAGAAAAACAGCGTACGTTCTATAATAAACGAATTGAAAACTACTTTTCAATTCACTCGACGCAATTTGTCGGTGAAAACCACGTCTCAATTTGTCACTGTTGAAAGTTTTGTCAGTTTTGTTGCAAACGAAACGTCACTACTCACGAATTCTGACGTGGTTTCCACTGAAAAACTCTTCGACGAGTAGAGATAATAACAACCATGAAAGTTTCGATTCTTTTATAATCTTTCAATTGACGAAGAATTTTCGTAATGAGAAATGTGTATCACGGGATGCGAAATTACTACATTACCGTATTTAAACCGATGTACACAATATATGCGACAGAATAATATTGAACACGAACGGCATGCTCGAAAAAAAAAAAATAAAATAAAATAAAGGAGAAAATGAATTTTAGGCCCAAATAAACTAAACGAGAAGTATAGGCAAATATCCAATGGTGAATTATACGAATATTCGGTCGAAGTTAATCGACGGGATGAAAAGAATTGTGTTCTACGGTTACCCGAACCTCACCACGAGGCTAATTAATCGAATATTTACTTACATTCGGAGTATAAAGAACAGACGAAAATAGTTCGAGAAGATTGAAAATTATCTAAACGAAATTAGAATTGAACCGAACGATGTCGACAAGAAAGAAACTTGTCAGAATGTGCGATAATTTTCGAGCAGGAAAATTGTGACATCGACAATAAATGCGGAAATTTCGGATAGAAAAGACAGCTAAAACATCGAACAGTTGAAATATCTTA
Organism: Coronaproctus castanopsis; assembly: GCA_032883995.1. Classification (NCBI taxonomy): domain Eukaryota; kingdom Metazoa; phylum Arthropoda; class Insecta; order Hemiptera; family Monophlebidae; genus Coronaproctus; species Coronaproctus castanopsis. The sequence goes on along the minus strand of CM065053.1, from coordinate 53,149,295 downwards.
GTCCTGCGTTTGTCTATTTAGAAAACAAAATAAAAAGTTAAAAAATTATAATAATAACGTTAATAATAATGGTAACCGCATCTTCGGAGGGGTATTTTAATGAGCTTGTTCAATTTTGAGTAAAACTTTTGCAACTTAAAATACCGTTTCTTATACGCATCCAGTTGTGTGCAGGTGTTAGACAAGATTTCGTCAGACTCCAGAAGTTGTCTCTCTGCAATAAAATTTTCACACTACAATCCTTATTAGTCTCTCGTAATAATGAAAATTCGCAATTATATCGGTCTTTTTCAGGATGTCGGTGTCTGCATTATGTCTGTATGGATTCCCGGAATTTACTCGTTGACTGCTATGGCCACTCTCCTTCCCTTCTTCCTCTGTTTATCGGTTATTCACCGCGCATTGATCTTCTCTCCATTGTTAAAACTGTCCCACAAGGAATACTGGAATGTGGTCTGGAATAACCTTTATAATGTCTGACGTTATAAATTGCTTCAGACTGATCTTCTATGCTTACCCTGGTTTTGCAATATATAGATTAACCAAATTCGTCGATTCATAATCGCCGTATGTAAACTAAGAAAAATCGTCTCCCTTCATAATTCCAAATGAACCTTACTATCTCTCCCTACTGCTCGCATCCTGTAGATTCCAGTCTCATTACCGACTCGAATCACATATTGGATGTAACTATCTATCTTCCTTCCGGTAACACATTATCAATCAAATCGTGACCTTACCAATTCCTCTCTCTGTAAGAATGTTTTTCTTATTTGCGTTTATAAGTTCATTCGCGAATGTAACTTAACTGTATATTTATCTAATCTTTTATATTACAATTTGTAATTGGTAAACTTCGTGGAAGCCCGCAAAAAAAAAGAGAACTTTACACGTACAGTCGAATACAATGCGGGGGAACAGTTTCTAAAATAAAATGGAAATATGACTAAAATCGGGTAATTTTTATTATTTTTTAAAATATCGTAAATTTTGTAACGTAAAAACTAGTCATTTTTGTAAAACGACGAGAATAGCTATAAATTTAAAGACTTATTTATATATAACGATCCTGTAAATGCTCTCCATTTTATGAAGTTTCTAAAATGTTTAATATTTACAAACTAATTTCGAATTTGAAACACAATTTAATGTCAAAAGTAATGTAGAGTTAATTAACAAGCTGAAAGTAATAAAATTTAATAATAATAATATTAACTACAGCGCTAGATATAGTTAATAATATGTATAATAATATAGCAACGGATTTAGTAATAACATATATATATATATATAGAAGATAATCAAATAAATAATTAAGTTTAAAAATCACTTTCTAAAATTATTAAAAATTGTATTAAACCAAAACTATTTTAAATTTAACAATAAATATTACAAACAAAATAAGTATCGATAATAGGCTCCTTTATATTGCCTATTTTAGCAGAAATATACATGAATAAACTGGAAAACATAATATGTAAAGAAAATAATATATTTAAAAACAATATTAAATTTTAGATAAGTAAATGATATTTTCATAATTTAGAATAACAAATTAAAAACCCACAAATTAAATAAATTTGTGATGTAATTAAGCAACATTAATCAAAACTTACAATTTACAATAGAAATAGATAATAAAAATATAAATTTATTACATTTGAATATCGACGTAAACAATAATATACCAGATATTGATATACACACATAAACAAAACCTAACATATGTAATAATAACAAACGATTCTTTTCGCGCAAAATCGCATAAACTAGCTCTAGCTTAAGAAATTTTTATAAAGAGTCGAAATTATTTTATCTTACAACAAAAACGATCTTAATAAAGAAAATAATATTATTAAACAAATAGCCAAAACAAATAAATACATTCCGAACATAGAAGATTAATTATGGAACAAACCAATAAATAATAATCTTCAACAAAATAAAAATTAAAAAGATAAATATTTAGGATCAGTTAAATATGTAGGAAAATACACTTATAAATACTTAAAAATCTTCAAAAAATACAATATTCTGATAGCAATAAATAATAATAAAACATTATTTAAATCGATTTTCAACAATAAAATAGAATATCACAAAACTTCTGTAGCATACAGAATAAATTGTACAAAATGTAGTAAGTTTTATATAGGTAAACGATAAATAAATAGGAGACTAAGAGAACACTTTAATTCATATAAAAATGAAAATGACGATATGTCAATTTATGGCAAACACTGCAGAGAAGAAAAACATAACAGCTAATATAAACATTTTACACGTAGAATATGAATTTAAACAAAGACAATTATTAGAAAAATGACAAATCACAGAACACATAAGTAGTAATAATTTACTGATAAATTTTGATGAACAATTAATTTTATTTTATAAGTAAACGTTATTGTAAAAATGAATTTTAACAGTTTGTGTTAATAACTTTTTTTTTATAGTGATTAAATTTGTTTTTATTCTGTTTTATTATTATTATTGATATTATAATATATATATATATATATGTGTGTGTGTCGCGGTGGCATAGTTGCTAGAGTGCTCGACTGTGAACTCAACGGTCGGCGGTTCGAAACTATCACGTGATATAGAAAGTTTTTCATTAATTCTTAATTATCATGCAGAAGGCAGTGGCACCCCTATTCCGTATAACATATAAAAGTAGAATAGGTAGTCACGACATTCAACAAGGAACAATACGACGACGATGATGGTGTGATATATATATATATATATATATATATAATCAGGTGATCTGTCACTAACAAATGTATGCATTCAATTTCACACGTATCGACTTTATATGTTCTCCTATACGCAGAAAAGATAACATGAATATATTTTTCATATTTCCAGGATTATAAGAAGTATGCCCGCACATGGTCTAAGAACAACGAATAGAAAAACCTGATTAACCCTTTCAGTGTCACGACGTTCATTAGTATGTGAAATTTTAATGCTAACACAATTTGGTTGACGTGAAGTATCTCCAATTTTAAAAATAATTATATAGATACGTTGACAATTATCTACAGTTAACCTAAAAAACCGTATTACATAATAAACACCCGTGTAATGTTTGTAATTCGTTGCCAACATTTTACGACTGGAAGGGTTAACAGAGTCGGTTTTTTTGACGACGGGGTCAAAAAGCACTGGTGACATCGCACCCCTGAATGGTAATCAGACATGTGAATAGTGTTTTTGTTCGTTTTCTTTTGTTTTTCCCGTTGTTTCAAGTACATCAGATAACATGCATCTAGATGTCGTAGAACATGCCAAATCAATTTCAAACGTTTCCAACATATTATAATTAAGAATTTGTAATATCGTCTTTTTTCCGGCACTTTCAATAATCGGCTCCAACACCAATTTTCCAACGCCTTCAATTTCTTCTGGTACTTATTGGCCATAGTTCATGCCTCAGATCAATACAATTGGGTAGCGTGGTAAATTTCCAAATATGTTAAAGTTGCTCTCTGTAATAAGACTATTGCTTCCAGTTCGTTCAAAACTATCGGATTCGTGCTGGTTTTGCACATATAATTTCGATTTGATTTCATATTTTCTATTCGCTCGTTTATTTATCGCTGATGCTGGCAAAATTTTCAATTTAAATTGTTGGTATTGAACGTCCGTAATGTTAATTCTTTTAATCGATATGCTAATTTCGCTACGCGCATACGGAATAATTAAATTTAAATTATTTCGATTTATGCTGCGACTAGGGTTTTATATCGGAGCTATAATAATAATAATAATAATCAAATCAAAATTGGTAACTTCTGTTTTATATACAAAGTACATTAAGATAATTTCTTAACCGCTAATGAGTAACCCTGCACACATCGCGAATACAACATAATAAATTGCATGCACAAAAAGTTACTCACATTTGCTTGTCCCTATTCAAACATTGTCCCAAAGTAAATAAATCTACATATACACACACACACACACATATATATATATAAACATATCAATATCAGGAAACCTGTAGGTTTATACTCACAAGGAAAAGTTGTAATTATTGACCTTTATAATAACATATACACACTGAACCATACGATACTGAACTATCAGTCATATACATTCGCACACATATACATATTTACAAATATATAATCTGCGCGACCCATATACGCATCATATTCACATAAACTGACGTATAGGTATACATAATAAAATCTAAACCACCGTTATTCACACATATTTTATAGCAGACCTTTAATGCCATAGATCCACCATGACTCCTGGTAGATCTGTGGCATTAATCATATGCTGTAAAATATGTATGAATAGAAAAAATCCCGACCACATAGAAAAACTCCAAATATAGAAAGCTGATAACAACCGGACAGAAGAATCACTTCAAGCGTACTGTTGCCTGAATTATTTATCCTGGTGAACACTAAATATGGTACGAAGTTGTACCATGCGAACGAAACACAATCTATTTTAGTGGGATTTGACAAAAGATGATCAATGTCAGTGCGGTGAAATACAGGATGCGACCCATTTATTCAATTGCAAATTGGAACTTTTGATCCATCAAAATTATTTTCGAGAAGACGCATTGAAATTTATAGATTACTAGACAAACATTTGTATATAAGTCAACCAGATAATGCATTCATTTACACAAATAGTATGAAATATGTAATAATTATACTTCTAGGGACATATCATTATTGCACAACTATAAACACTACCGTCAATCGTAGATACCTGTTTTAGAATGCACAAAATTATTATTAGTTGACTGAGAAAAAGAAAATAAACATCCTACTAATCTTGAAGTGAAGTCACCGTAGTTTGCCTAACAAATTTCAATACTTCAGAATTTTTGAGTTTATTCCATACGTATTTTACCTGTAAATACTTAGTTACAATTTCCTTCTACTTGGTTTACGGTTATTAACAATAATAATAAGAATAACAGCAATATCTGCGAAATAATTTATTTGTGATTTGTAACAATTAATGGTAAATAAGATTTGAGGATCACATTGATGACTGTGAAATCCCTCGTCATATTAAAACCTTATATTATATTAATTTATTAAATGTCGCGGTGACGTAGTTGCTAGAGTGCTCGACTGTCAACTCGATGGTGGGGTTGAAAACAAACACGCGACACATAAAATTTTCATCATTATTTAATTCTATAAATGTATAATAGCTAGTCACGACATTCAGCAAAGAACAATATGACGATATATATATATATATATATATATATATATATATATATATATATATATATATATATATATATATTTATATATAATCAGGTGATCTGTCACTAAAAAATGTATGCATTCAATTTCACACGTATCGACTTTATATGCTCTATCCCCTATATGCAGAAAAGATAACATGAATATATTTTTCATATTTCCAGGATTATAAGAAGTATGCGCGCATATGGTCTAAGAACAACGAATATAAAAACCTAATTAACCCTTTCAGTGTCACGATGTTCATTATATAGTATGCGGAGAAGTCAGTAGCACCCCACACCGTATATCATCATATGCGCGCGCATCTCTGTCGCATATAAATAGTGCCTTGAATGCTAGCTCATTTTTCACATAAAAATAATCGTACAATAGCTAGTCATGACGTTCGGCAGTGAACAATTAGATGATGATGACTATTACGGATATTTTACCGGGTGGTTAAATGTTTTAATTATACCGGTTATGTAGGGTTTACAAAAATTTATTTAGTCTGTAGTAATTTTTCGGTTGAAAAGAAATCTACCTTATGAATTCCAACTCTTGAATTTTTGTCAGCAGGACTGTGTGTAACCATTAACGTTTCGAGTTACTGGGATAATTTCACTTAAGATGATTCCACACGATTTAGACACTTGACTAAAAATGTGTTTTCATCTTTAATATTCTCTCTGATATTTAACTAACCTACTATTTACCAACAACATTTTTCAATGATTCTTCTATTAACCGATCACTAATCTACCATGTCGCAATGCCCTTCTATTAACCTTGTTCATCGTTTTTATATGATTGTTTACCATTCTTTTTTCTTCAGACTATTTCAATATCTCTCCTCCTGTCATCTATTCCTATGTCTTATCCTATATCGTCGGTATGTATGTCTGTTTACACACACACACACATATATATATATACATATACACATATAATGTAGATGTTCAAATTTTGATTTCCGGAATCGAACTCTTCAATCATTGCCACATGGCTTATTTAAGTTGCGTATGTATTTTATGGTTAACAATTTTTCTGGCATCTTATCTTCATTGTTATCTAGTTAAATCCACCTTTTGATAAGCATCGTTATATAGTCGAATGTTATATCATGCTGCGTCGATTTCTGAGGTTCGATTATTCCATTCCTTGTTTTCAATAAACAATGAATATTTTCCCAGAATCCACTTTAATTCGGTTAATACTGATCGATCAATGTCCTGAAATAAATTTGGAGTCGATCGTGAATAATTTTCATTAGTTTAGTGTACATTATTAATTCCGCTACACATTGTACTAAATTTCATCCCTCAATATATATATATATATATATATATATATATATATATATATATATATATATATGTGTGTGTGTGTGTGTGTGTGTGTGTGTGTATTAAATTGAGGTTATGAAGGGGTAAAACAACTGATTATTTAAATTTTGGAAGTATACTGTCATATGGATACACTGTTTTTACCAATTTTCGTGTGTGCATTATATTATATTTTTTAAACCGTATAGAATTTATCAATTTTTAGAAAATAACCTATAAAAAAGTACTTAAAATCACTAAATTTTTTTAAAAATTACTACATGTGGCGATTTTAACTGTTTTTTTGTTGTTGTTTATTTTATATCGTAGATTGTGTAATCAAGATCGATTAACAAGAGTACGAATTAATTTGAAAAAACGGAATATTATTTAATTAATAATCTCATCCTCATACGGACCTAGTTACATATTATATGAGATTTGTCAACTCGTGGTTTCGTTAACTATGATTACCCAACAGTTAGAATGTGTCCAAAAACGAGCGTAGATTGATTTCTGAGGGTACGTTATTTTTAGATTTCAAAAAATTTAAACAAAAATCACCGTTTAACCGTAACGATAAGTAGTGAAAATTTACGCCGCAAGATAGCGCTTGCGTCGAAACAAAATTTTACTAATTGTGATCTTGAGGAGCGAAATTCCATATCTCCCAGAATATATTTATAAAGTAGTCTTTAAACTGATTTATCATGAAAAATTTATCCCGCGAAAACGGTAACACGACGTCCTACGTAAGCGGTCTTGATGCGAACGCGATTGCGAAGCGAAGCGATGCGGTGACACACGAATTTAAAGCGGAGAGCGCGACGCGGCGGATTTTGTCCTACGTACGCGCGAATCGCCTCGCACGATCGCAGCCGTTCTTCAGTCTGTCATGGATGAACGTAACTGATTGCGTTCATTCGCGCGAAAATATCAAACCGATTGATCGCGTTCGCTTCGCGTCCGTCGCGTCGCTAGGCGAACCGCGTGCGTTTGGTCACGTAGGACATTTTGTTCACTATACACAGTTTGTTATTTTCGCGCCGCGCCGCGTTCGCGTTAAAATCGCTCACGTAGGATATCGCCTAACAGATTTACAAAAGAAACACAGTATTTTCAAGAAAATCTAATCTAAATGAATAGGAATTGTACTGATATTTTACCAAAGATTAAACAATCTGTACTAATTGATTTTCAACAGTACTACATCGCCGAAAGTCAAAATAAAGGGAAAAAATACTTCGCCTTGATGCATACAGTTCCCAGTAAACCATGGTTTCAATTACATAAAAACATTTCGAGGGATTATATATCAACTTTATTTAGATTGCGTACTGGTCATAATTTCTCCCCTCACACCTAGCTAAATTGTGCATAATTTCTGATGGTACATGTGATGTGTGCCATGTTGACAATTGTATCGAACATCAAATTTGGATTTGTCCGAAGTTTCGAAAACATAGAGATGAGATGTTGTTTAGTGTTGTACAAAAATGGCACACATTACCCGTGAGTATTGAATTGATTGTTTCCAAACCATTGTCTTCTGTCTCTGTCAGTTTATATAATTTTATCAAACGTAGCGGCATTGAGATTTAAAATAGATTAACTGGATAAAGGATTAAACTGGCCAAATGGCGCAAGCTGGGCCAAAAAAAAAAAAATTGATAGGAATGTAACTGAAAAGACTGACAAATGCAAATATCTGAATAGCCGGATGTCCAAAATAATAGTTCGGATTAGCGGTATGAAATCGTATAGAATTAACCAGAAGTACATTTACCTGATTAAAAAAAAGCATACACACAAAAATACAAAACGTCCTTTCTGATAGAAAGTTAAGTTTAATGGTCAAAAGTAAAGATATCGCACTGTTAGCTGGTTGCTTCTTTATAAAAGCTAGACATAGAAAAGGAAAATATGAAGAATCATCGTTCAAAATGTGGGAGTACCGATAATTGTACAAAATACACTAGACGAACAAGATGAAAAATGAAGAAGCATCGGAACTAACGGAAACTGACCAAATATTAATTGGTGGTAGTGAAAAGAAGAGAAATAAAATGTTGAAGCGAAACCTCTATTAGCGCGTATATGTGGCATTTAACCTGCAAAACGAGCAAGGAACTGTATATAACCACGTTTTGTTGCTGCCAACGAAATATAGGACGGATAACTGACCAAATATTAATTGGTGGTAGTGAAAAGAAGAGAAATAAAATGTTGAAGCGAAACCTCTATTAGCGCGTATATGTGGCATTTAACCTGCAAAACGAGCAAGGAACTGTATATAACCACGTTTTGTTGCTGCCAACGAAATATAGGACGGATAACTGACCAAATATTAATTGGTGGTAGTGAAAAGAAGAGAAATAAAATGTTGAAGCGAAACCTCTATTAGCGCGTATATGTGGCATTTAACCTGCAAAACGAGCAAGGAACTGTATATAACCACGTTTTGTTGCTGCCAACGAAATATAGGAATATATGTACACATCTATATCTATACTAGTAATAAAATTGTAGTGTCTGTCTATTATTTGCGAATATTTTCATTATAATCACTGCTTTGGGTTATTTTTATCACACATAAACAGAAAATATATTTTTTTTTAATTTTTGTCTGCTTTTCTGTCTGTCCGTCTGTCTGTTCTAATTTATCTCAAAAACTATTGAAGCAATAGTGATGAAATTAGCATAGCTCCTATATTATCGGATTCTTTCTAAGCTTTGTTTCGCATTGATATCACAAATAGGACAGAAATTACAATAATTTAAATATATGTATACTACATTTTGTTAGAGGCGTTGCCGAAATATCGGACGAATATATATATATATATATATATATATATATATATATATATATATATATATATATATATATATATATATATATATATATATATATATATAATATGTATACTATACTAATTGCGTTAGGGGCGTGGCCCAAATAACGGACAGAGATATATACCTATATTATACTAATATATAAACCTTTTAAAAGAAAAGTACAGTAATATTTTATTAAAACAAATAATTGCACAGGTTAAGCCGTGGGTAACATCTAGTAATACACATGTATATATATATCCCGTTAGCATGTTTCGCGTTACCAACACCCAGCATTCAATCCACGTTTTGTAGCGTTAGACGCGTCGACTTATACACATACGTAGGCTTATTCTTATGTATATATATATATATATTTGTGTGTGAGTTTATATATATACCCGCGTAAAAATTAAAAAAAAAAACTCTGTATCGAATTTAGAAGTTTCATTTCTTCACCGGTGCAGAGATGGGGGCTGGGAGGTGAAAAATACGAGTTATTGTAGACAATAACAACTGGCATAATAAGAAATCCATAGGTAGATAATGTTGAAAATTGCACTACTTGAATAAAAAAACAGAGTAGATTTAGTAGAAATAGCAAAAGTTCGAAATCGATTGTACTAAATTGTCCAACTTGAGTAAACCCGTATCGTTAGAAGAATAATATGTAATATCGAAATATTTTCAACGTACATTTTCGAAATTGCTCATGCGTCGTTCTAATCGGCATCCTTAATATTCCGGATAAAATTCTTTTTACTATGGCGTCATTTTTAGTTTAGTCTTTATAGTGAAGATATTGTTCTATTACGTTGTTATACGATTGATCGGACTATTAACGACTCTCTCGTAAAATCAATAATAGAAGGAGAAATGTACGGAATGAATTTAATATAGGAAGACCTCGAAGAGGATATATGTCGCAAATTATAGAAGACATGGAGTGCGGCGGCTACTGGGATGTGAAGAGACTGGCAGAAAGGAAGAAAGAATGGCATACAAACCAATATTCGGAGATTGATGACAAATGACGATGATAATGAATTAAGATATTTTGGTATAAACCGGCAAGGGGGGACATTACTTGTCAGAATTTTCTATTAAATCAGCTTACCATCGTAGACGCTACTACTAATGACTCGTAGACCATGTAAATTCAAAAATAGCTTTTTCGAAGTGAAACTTAGTCCGAAATTTGTACAATATTTGCTATTACTGCTTTTACATTCTGGTCGCGGTTACTGTTCATCGACGGATAATAATCGTACGATTGAGATTATCTTCCGATTGATGATGGTCGGCTTAGGCGAGTTTACTACCAATTTTTCAAAGTGGACTTTAAAGGACCTATAATATTCGTTAGATTTCTAGTGAAATCGTACAGCTTGATGTAGCAGCTTTTTTTTTTTTGTTAAATTCATCTTAAAAAAGATAAGAAAATTCGTTATATCAATTTACGATTTTCCAGCTGAGTTCCCTTATCTATAGTGTTATATTTAACTATGTTTGCTATATTTTCATATTATATACTTGTTAATATTTAATGTAATTACTTATCATACATTAAATTTTATTTTTTATCACAAAATATACAAAGTTTATTATACTATAAAACTCCTGTTTATTAAGCTCACTGAGAGGCTTAAATCCTCTTCTTTTCCCTTTCTGATTGAAATTTTTTGCATTCGTGTACTACATGAAAAGAAGAATCAACCGCTGTTTTACAATCAAGACATATTTCAGAGTCACTGATTTTAAATTGTTTTACATAAGAGCAAAAGTTTCCATGACCTGTTAAATATTGTGTAAAGTGAAAATTAGTTATTTCATCGTTAATCTTTTTTCTATAGAAGGAATTATTTTATACGTTGTTCTTCCTGTTAAAGATTGATCATATCTAGTTTGCCAAATTTGGACACTAACAGCCTTTAGTCTTTTAATTTTTACTAGTATTAATTTTGTTTCATATCTCGTTAGTTCTTTTTCTTGTTTTAGATTTTTAATATTATTTGTAAGCTCTAATTTTAAATCAACGGGCATTATGCCCGCTACTACATTGGCCGAAACATATGAAATTGTGCTGCATATTACTCCTATTAAAACTTTTCTTTGTAGTCTCAGCAATTTTCTTTTATCCACTTCCCTCAAAGTTGGATAATAGACCATTGAGCAATATTCAGTAATTGATCCAGCAATAGCTCTATACAAAATTATTCTCTCCTTATATTTTAATCCAAACATATTTGAGTACAACGATTTTAGTGTAATATAGAACTTTTTTATTCTATCTATGATGTATTCTACATGTTTACAAAAATTTAAGTTGCCGTCTATTTTTACACCAAGATACTTTATATAATTTTGTTATTATCTACTTCTATGCTTTTTTCTAGTTGTTCTTTGATAATTAATTTATCATGTTTTTTGCTTATTAATAAGGCATGCGTTTTAGTAGTGTTAAATTTAAGACCGAGTTCATTTATTTTTTCATTAATTAATTTTATTACATCATTAATTTTAAGTATTTCTTCAGTTTTGTTAAATCCAACAACTAAAATTACATCATCTGCGTAACTAATTATATTTGAAAAATTATCCAACTGAATATCGTGAACAGTACTTATGGCAACATTAAAAAGTATAGGGCCCAATACTGATGCCCGTGAGACTCCTGCACTCAGATTCCTGTTATATATTAGTTCATTTTCTCGATTAAATAATCCTATTTTTCTGTCCGTAAGATAGTTTATTATAATTTTTTGTATGGAAGGTGAAAAACCTTTATTTTTTAATATATTAAGTATTTTATCAATTTTAATCCTATCAAAGGCATCTGTTACATCAAAACTAATTAAAAGAATGTGTCTAACCTTTTTTTATTAAAGTTGAAATATCTCCATATGATTTTTTAACAGCAATTTCAGTCGACTTATTCTTGATATAACCAAATTGGTTTCTATGTAAAACGTTTCTTTCATTTATTTCTAAGTCTAGATAAATTTTTATAATTTTTTCAAAAACTTTACCAAAAGTTGGAAGCAGTGTTATTGGACGATATGATTTAGGACTGGAAGGGTCTTTTCCAGGTTTGTGTAATATTTTAACTTTTTCTTGTTTCCAGCATTTCCGGAAATACCCTAAATCTAAGCAATTTTGGAAAATTGTTTTTAATATATTTTTATCTATTTTATGTATGATTCTAATCATTTTATTTGAAATATTATCGCAACCATTAGCTTTTTTATTGTTTAAGTTCTTAATTATTTCAGTTAAATTATAATCATGAACTGCAAATGTTTTTCCTGGATAAATTATTGTCGAAGTTATTGTGTCCTGAGGGAATAATTCATACAAAATTAATCTGCGTTTTTCTACTTCATCATAAATAATTTTGTTATTTATTTCAAAGGCCGGGATAACAGTTTTTTTTAAATTTTCCCGCACAGATTTTATATGGTTTTCCCCAAACTGTAGAATTTTGAACCAGTTCTTTCCAACTTTTATATTTTGAATTTTGTAACTCAGCTGTATAAATTTTTTAAATTTCATTAACTTTTAACTTTAACGAATCAGCCTTATTTTTATTCTTATCCTTTATTTTATGAAATCTCCCCTGTAATTTTTTAAGCAAAATTTTATAAAATTCAAGGGTTTGATTCCAAAAAGGTTTGTTATAAATTTTTGTTTTACTATAAGATTTCAAAATAATTGTTTTAATGATATCAGTAACTTTAACAATCTTATTTTCTATTTCCTCCGTACTTTTAGTATTATTAATTTCATATATTTTGCTTATAATTTTATGATATATGTTTTTAAATTCATTTTCGAAAATATTGTATTTGATTGTTAAAATCTGATTCTCTTGGTTTTTTTTAAAGGTTTCGTTAATTTGTAATTCAAACTCAATAGTTAAATGTGGTGTTATAGTTGATGGTTGTATTTTAATATTTTGAACCATTAACTGTATGGGTTATTATCAAATCAATAACACTAGCTCCATTAAAATTACTGAAAGTTTTAATATTATAAGGATTACAAACCCGCAAGTCATTAGCAAAAAGGAAATTTTCAAACTGTTCGGTTCTTTTGCGTTTGTAAAATATATTATTAAGATTTTCATACAGTGTAGATCTTATACGTTAATATTAAAACTGGTTTTAGAAAACTGAATTGTGTGATTAAATTTGAAATTAAAGCGATATGTTGATCTATGTATTCATTAGCGAAAAATATGCAGAAATTATAATATAAACTTTTGCCGCTATTATGTTTTCAGTACTTTTTAATTGAATTAAATTTATGTTTTTATTATATGCAATAGCCACGTTATTCAGCGATACCGCATCATATCCAGAATTGATTCCGTATAATTTATTTTTTCAGGAATTATTATTAAATCATATTTACTTTCTGATAAAATTCCATGCTGTTGCACTTTTGTTCTCCCTACATTTAGTAATACTATTGTCAATTTTCCATTCATTATAACAATAATTATAAGTTAAAATTGAAATTAAAGTATTCTACATGAGTAACTTAAAATTAATAATAAACTACTTAATAATTACTTAGTGTTTAACAATAAGCCTGGCAAAAATTTAAATACGTAATAAATAATTAAAAGTGATATCTTTTTTTAAGACTCTCAATCATTTTCAAATAGGGTGGACAAGTTCTAGCGATAGTACTATGTTCAATTTCTTCTACTGCCTGCTTTTCCGCAAGCGTGTTTACCACGCCAGCTGCCAGTTTTCTTTTACATTGATTAAGTACACACGTGGAGCATTGCCTGGCATCTGCAGCCTTTTTTGATATTTTTTGCTCTTCAATATTTATTTTACAATATTCTTCTCTATGTCCAATTAAGAAACACTTCCTGCACAACTGCACCGAAATATGAGTTTCGTATCTTAATGCGTAGTAACCGATATAAATTCTTGCTGGATCATTCTTAAAAATTTTATAATATGCTTCTTTATCAAGTCTAATATATGCTCTTTTTTCCGTACTCTATTAATAATTCGAATTAAACATGGCTCCTTCCCTGTTATTTCCTTTATCCCCGATTTAATCATTTCCTCATCACAATCCAGTATATTTGGAATAACTATTGTCGGAAGTAATTTTTCACTATTCTTAATAGATATTTCTGAATCTCCAATTTTCTTAATTTCTTGTTTAAATTTGTCACTATCTTCCTTAGTCTGCAGATTAAATAAATAATAATGTATTATTATTAATTTTCCTATGACCTTTTAACTTAATTTTATTTTGAATAGGATCAATGTGTTTTTTAAGTTTTTCAAAAGTTTTTCCTGCATTTTGACTTTTAATTATTTTCGTGACGTTTTGCTGGAAACTTTGTTACAACTTTAGCATAAGGAGGTTTAGGCTGTTCCATAGAAGTAATATTTTCTAAAATTGGTTTCACATTTTCCAATACTCTATTTGTAACTGTTTCAACGATATTATCTTGAAAGCTTTTTTTCGTGCCTCATCTTTCATTAAATTATGCAGTCGTAATAATTCTTTAGATAAATTCATATTTTTTTCGCAAGATTCTAATACTCTATATATCAACTGTAATTGTTTTCTCCGCATTTTTCTATCAAACTATTTACTTTATCTATTTACTTCCAATGCTAGTTTTTGTATTTCTTTTAAACATTCGATCAATGTAAAAGAGAGGTTATCACCAGGTGTAGTTTCGCTCATTATTAAATCGTGTTATAACATTAAAAGCAACGAAGATAACGTTACTAGAGAAATAAATTTACTTACACGCTTTTGTTCTCTTATCAACTAAATTATCGACGTGCCGTCTAACTTTATACCGCAACACTATACGGAATACACAAAATACGACACGTTTTCAGTTATTATAAGATGCCGTTCATAAATTTGTTCTTTATTCGTGTCGTTTAAATCACACTTGTACGGCCACGTTTCCAGGTTAGGAATGTCTGCTTTTATTCTTACTTCAGTTGAGCCCTAGTTGTGGACTGTCAGTTTGCGGTAATTCATGTGTATTTCATCGGCTACCTTCTATTCAAAACGAATTGTTTTAATTTTTTATTAATACCGATTCCGGAGATTAAATGCGGAAAAATTCGATATTTTCTTACGGCATTTCTTACTTAATTTCTAAATTTTTTACCTGCTGCTGTTAGGGTCTTATTTTAAAATAATAGGAGGTCGACGAGAAGTTAAATCTCACTTAAGTGTCTAGGTCGACATTTCATAATCGTATTGACCGGAAGAATTCATTGCGGCGTTTTTAATGCGTTTTACATTAATTACGTAACCGGGAATTAATATCGATCGTCCCTTTATTTAAATCTCTATTCTCTTGTTCGGTTCGGGAATTTTAATTAACCAGCCGGCTCGAAATAAATGTCATCGGCTGTTGTAACGAGAGACAGCGAAAGTCGAATGGCTAATGCGAACGTGTATATGTACGTAGTACATTTTGTATATATTTACCGCCTTGAAATCGACTACGTCAAACCGTTGTAAAAGGTACAATACAAAACGTAATCCTCGAGCGTCGTGTCATCCTATCCGACACGTAAGCCAGACCAATATGAAACGTGGTTTATTAGAATATACACGCCAGTCTACGAAAAAGTAAATTTCGAGAAACGGGGATATACGATTTTGGGTAGAAGTGTTGCATATATATATATCTAAACAAAATACAAATAAAAAAAAAAATTAAATCACTTTTTTTTTATTATTAATAAAACTTTTCCAACGTTACATCTTTATCGAACATAAAACTAATGTCTTTGTTTCATTTCCAGCTTTATTCCGTTTACGTCAAATTATACATTCCACACGACGTCGAATATCTACACACGACGTGTTATTACATAGCAAAAATTTTATTTTAAAAAAATTTTGTTTATCAAATCCGAAATTTTTGAAAAAATTAATTAATTTTTTAAAAATTGTATTTAAAAATCGTATTATTTTTTAAAGAAATTTTATATAAATATTTTATTAATTTTTTTAATATTTAAAAATCGTATCAATTTTAAAGAAATTAAACATTTTATTCATTTTTTAAAATATTTTATTTAAAAATTTAATTAATTATATATATATATATATATATATATATATATATATATATATATATATATATATTAAAAAATTATCAGCATTGAAAAAGACAAAAACATTTATCTCTCACACAGTACAATAAATCTACACACCCTACAAATATAAAAGAAATAGTATTAAGCACTCTTCAAAAATACAATGACTACACACACGCATACACAGACGGAGCAAAATCCACAGCAGGCGGTGAGAATTCACCAGCAGCTTGTTCCTACCAAATTGATAATATACTACACTCTATCCGACTAAGCGATGGCTGCACTTCTCTGGATGCAGAGTTGTATAGAATTATGTACTGCATTGAGTACATCAGATCAGCTGTACCTCCACATCGCAAAACATTGCTCATAACAGACTCCCTCTCCTCTCTTCAACTAATATGCCGTCAAAATAATAAAAATACCTTAATATTAGAAATTCAATACAATCTAAACACACTACATAAGGAAGGATGGGAAATCCGCTTTCTGTGGATCCCAAGTCACATTGGGAGCAAACAGGAATGGACGACCGACTGGACCTCACAAACAATCTTCCTTAGGAGCATAAAATCAACTATAGAACCTTGGTGGCCTCCAGATGGCACAAGTAGAAAAGAATATGGTACCCTAAACCGTCTACGAGTGGGTCATACAGTCATATCACACAATTACCTTTATACCAAAAGCCCTCCTCCAACAAACTGCTCCTAATGCGGACATTTAACAAAACCAACAGTCACACACTTAATCTACAACTGCCAAACACTCACACCACACAGGTTAAAACACAAAATACAGGGCCCAATACACAAAATACTTTCAAACAACACTCAATCAATAGTTATCATTCTGGCTTTTGTAAGAGAAAGCGGACTCCTAGCATACATAGACACACGTCTCCTTATGCTGTAATAACCCTGGTAGTTACAAACAGCATATGGAGATTTACATAATATTAAAATAAAAAAAAAAAAAAAAAAAAAACATTGAAACAAATTTTGTTTAAAAATTTTATATATTTTTTACTATTTTTTTTTAAATTTTATTTAGGAAAAAATTTATTAATTCTTTTAAAATTATTTGAAAATACTATTAATTTTTAAAAATTGTATTTTTTTTAAACGTTATTAATCCTTTCTGTGAATATTTATTAATTATTTTAGAAAAACATATTAGTGTTTTAAAAAAATATTACCGACTTTTTATTCTTGGAGTGACATTCTGCATTTAAGTAAAACAATTTAAAAAAAAAAACGTTACCCCTCAAACCGCAGGGAAGATGTGAGACTTTAAAGACGTTTTCCCAAAAAGACACTTTTTAATATAGTCACAATTTTGTACAAATTTCACATAGAATTCCTTTTCTCATGTTGGATTTAATATATTAAAATTTCAATTCTTCCCCTCGCCCGGAGAAATGGAATTTTTTGAACGCATTGTACGACATGCTTTGACGTGGCGATGACCAAAATGTTTTTGTTCTCACGTCTAATTCGCGCATACATCCTTTGTACAGCGAAGATTTCAACGAAATAACGTATATCCTTACATTTCTCTCGTACATGCGCGTTAGGCCATTTCGTTCAAATTTTCGCTGCACATTATGTACCTACCTGTATTTTGGCTCGCTCGCTCGTTTTACAGGTTAATTCCCCATGTATACAACGCGCCAGTAGAAGTTTCGCTTTAATTTTTTATGTAAATATCTTTATGCCGTTTGTAACTACCCGGATTATTACAGCATAACGAGGCATGCGTCTAGTTTATATGTATGCTAGGAGTCCGCTTTCTCTGGCACAAGTCAGAATTCTACCTATTCATTGAGGTTGTTTGACAGTATTTTGTGTATCGGGTCCTGACTTTTGTATTTTAACCAGTGTGGTGTGAGTGTTTAGCAGTTGTAGATTAAGTATACGACTGTTGGTTCTGTTAAATGTCAGCATAGGGGGCAGTTTGTTGGTAGAGGGTTTTTGGTGTACAGATAATTGTAAAAATTATTAAAAATTTATTTATTTTTCTGTTTACCTTTTCTTCGCAGAATAATGCGCGATGCAATCGAGCCGTCTTAATCAGATCGTTCGTTCTCTTTACCATCGCCATCGGTCGACGCTCTGCCGCGATGCCGTCGTTCGTCGTACTAGAAAGGATAATCGTTTCG
Organism: Coronaproctus castanopsis; assembly: GCA_032883995.1. Lineage (NCBI taxonomy): Eukaryota > Metazoa > Arthropoda > Insecta > Hemiptera > Monophlebidae > Coronaproctus > Coronaproctus castanopsis. The sequence continues at coordinate 53,130,625 of CM065053.1, read as the reverse complement.
AAGACGATCCTCTAACAGTAAGAAGAATAAGCAGCTCTAATATTTCGGTCGGTTACGCTGACGATGGTCGCTCCTCATGACAAAATTGACGACGACCGTATTGCAATTATCGCCGTTCGTAACGATGTTGCTGCTGCTCGTGATCGGCGGTTATTTATGCAGCGACGAGGACGACTACAACAACGACAATATCGCCGTCGACGGTCGAGACGACGAAAAAACTACCGTAAAGACGTTAACGACGACGTTAAAAACCGGAAGTAGTAGTAGTAGTAGTAACGAGGAAATCGGTTGCGACGGACGGTCGAAAGTGTTAACGTCTCGTCGCGGTCTAATCTATACGCCGAATTTCCCGAAATCGTTTACCGTACCGATACGTTGTCGTTGGATAATAGACGCGTCCGCTTATGCCGGTCAATCGCCGGTCGTGTACGTTTACTTTACGCAGTTGTACGTTACATCCGGTTTAACGATAACCGAATACGGTTATTACGACGTCGAATCCGGAAACGGTTTATTAGGACGGCAAATATACAACGCCGTCCACGACGAAGCGTTACGTTACGAATTTTCACGTACGAATTTAACCTATTTAGTGATCGATTTTCAATTAGACGTATTAGAAGGTAATCATCTGCGCGTGCTCTATCATCTGATGGACGTTTACGGTTTTAATATTACCTACGAAATTACCGAATACGAACCGCGCGATAAACGATGTACCGTAACCGACTGTTCGTTAGTCGGTCATTGTTACGCCAGTTACGATTTTACGTAAGTAATCGAAACTAAATATTTTTCATCGTGTTTTTTTTTTCGATTAAAAAATAGAAAATTTTATTCTTATTTTTTTTTATTCTTCCTCCGGTGCATATCCGTTAACGGATGTTCCCGATCGAATTAGCTATTATGGTTTTGTCCCCATTGCTGTTCTGAAGAGTTCTGTGGATGTTAGTCGAAACCATGTTCTTAAATTCTTCAGCCAAGATATTCTCCTTCGTCCCATTATCTCGCCTCGCAGAATTCTCTGCGGTAATTCGTATCTTCTTTCAGTTCTCTTTATCCGGACCACGTATTCTAATTTCCTGGATTTTCTTATGTTCACAGAATTTCCAATTCTTTGTTGATCTTTAATAAAATATATTTGTCGGTACGGTTCTCTGCGTTCATAGGGAGTTTTCCGAATACGACGAATAACCACAAAAGCAATCAGCTTTTTCGGCATGCTTCCCGTCAAAGTCTGTGATTCCATTCCATATAAAAGTATTCAAAAAACATAATATCCGAGTAGTCTGATTTTTGTTTGTAAATTTACAGCCCGACTCTTACATGTGAATAATACGTTTATTTTATTAAATACCTCGCTTTCTCTATTCTGCATTTTAATTCTTGAGATTCATCCCAATTCTCATTTACTATAGTTCCCAAATATATACGCGGTGATTAACTCTTTCTATATTTTTCTTTTTTATGATCAGTTTATTAACGTTTTATTTTATTCGTAATCCGACCAATTTAGTAGCGACATTTTTAGGTGTTTTCTGTCAATTATCACCCTGTGGTGTCACCCGATAGCTTTTTCCCTAAACTAGATCCAGTGGTTTAGTGCGTTTTAATATGAAAGTGCCAATGTGTGTTTAATCAATCCGTTAGGATGGCCGTCCAGTTTACCTACACGTCTTCGGTCATACCGGTTTATCGGAATGTTTAGATCTTCGTGTCTACGTTGGTAGTGTACCAGCATGAGTTCGTAATTTTATTTAAGATTTTCCCACAGTTTAATAAGTCCATCGAATCAACCGCTTATTGATAACTGTCAGAGCGTTGTCTCTGTCTACGAGACAAGTTTCATTTTCTGAATTCGGATATTCATTTAACTATACGATGACACCACTTCAATCGACTATCCAAGTGCATACCGCACATCTAACAAGGACTACAACTTTCCCACTAGTAAACTGTACGTTGATGCATTTTTTCTTGTTAACATTAATTTTTACATTTCGAATTAATTACCCACTTTATTTAGCGCTTTCTGCAGGTTATTACAGGTTACTACAATAGGTTACTACAGCTTACTACTGGCGCGGCATTAGGATCTGCGTCGTATCAGAGTAGAACTGTATCCAGAGCCACATCTGTGTTCTTGCGGTGCGAGATCCCTAAAATAGTCTTCAACGAAGATCACGTGTCAACTTCGGGTTATAAATAACAAACAGTAATGAACAGTAAAAATACATGTTTCTCTCGTTTCTGTACATGCCAAGAGCCCTGCGGAATATCCTCAACTCATATATTCCTAATAAATTACACGAGAAAAATGATTCTGTCAGATTAATATGCCCCCAAAGTGTATTTAATCAGCTCTGGACATCCTGTTCTTTTCCCACCTCTTGGCGTCTGGCTGAGATTATTCCGATCTTAAAAAAGAACAAAAATCCAACGGAACTAGACAGTTACAGACCTATTACTCTCACATCTGTTCTCGGCAAGGTCATGGAAAAAATAGTCAACCGTCGTCTCCTATGGATACTGAACAACAAGAATTTTTTATCAAACAAACAGTGCGGATTTCGCTCTAAAAGATCCACAACTGATCTTCTTTATTACCTTCAAAGTAATATTTTAGAAGCCTTCACCATGCACCAACATCTGCTCGCCGTTTTCTTCGACTTCACCAAGGCCTTTGATACAGTTCTACATTACAGAATCCTCGAACAACTACACCAATGGAATATTGATGGTCGATTACTCGCATTCATTAGGGGGTTCTTGGATCAGCGTAAGTTTCAGGTCGTACTTCGTGACATTAGCTCAAAGCCTCTTGAATTAAAAAATGGTGTACCGCAGGGTTCAGTTTTAAGTCCGACGCTCTTTATTATTGCTATCAACTCAATGCTGGCGGAAATAAATCCAATGATCCGAAGTGCACTCTTCGTTGATGACTTGGTAATTTTTGTCCGTTGTCAAGATTATAAGCTTGGTGAAACCATGCTTCAAGAAGCTACACACAAGCTTACTCAATGGTCCACAAACAGCGGTCTCTCTATCTCACCTGAAAAAACTAAAACAATACACTTCTGTAGAATTCATCACTGCCAGCACCAGGTGGCCATCACCTTGGGATCTGAGGCTATAGAAACTGTTTCCCGAATTAGATATATTGGCCTGGTCTTTGACAGAAGGTTGACATGGTTGGATCACATAAATTACCTCCGAGCGGCTTGTATGCAAAGACTAAATCTGATGAAAAAGTTGTCACATACCACCTATGGTGCAGACAAAATTTCTCTTCTCCGAATATACAAAGCCCTAATAAAAGCAAAATGTGACTATGGTTTTCCTGCCTACGCGTCCGCTACACCAACTGTCCTGAAACGACTAAACTCAGTACACCACTCTGCACTACGCCTAACACTTGGTGCAATGAGATCAACACCAATAAACCATTTGCTATATGACTCTGGAGAACTTCCCACCGATCTTCATCATTCTTATATCCTACTCAAATTCCACCTTCACTCACTCCGAACTCCTGATCTTCCTGATAATGCAGTGTATCACCACAATCATCAAACTACTCCTTATTCAAACTTACTCGTTCATAATAAAATTACAAACATCCTCCATAATCTTGACATCAACCTGCCTCCACTCTGCAAAGGCAACCATCTGTCTATTCCTCCTTCGATTTCCATTTCCATAATCTTTGACACGTCTCTCCTCAACTGCCTCTCATTGCCACAATCCATTATCGAGGCCTCGTTCCAAAATCTACTAAAAATGTATGGTGGCCATGAAGTACTATACACAGATGGAGCACAAAAAAAGGAAACTTCACTGGTTGCGCCGTCATATACAAACATGGGACAATCCGATGTCCACTACCATCTACATTCTCTGTATTGTCGTCAGAGTTATATGCAATCTCCTGCGCAATTGTTATTGCAGAATCGGAGCTAAAGCATGACGTATTAATTTGTACAGATTCTCTCAGTTCAATTCGAAACATACAGAATAGACACGAACATCAGCATCCGTTCGCGAAAACTATACTGGAAAAATCGTTTACCTATAAGCGACAAATTGTACTTGCGTGGATACCCGGACATCGTAATATTGGTGCAAACAATGAAGCTGACACAGCGGCAGCAGATTCATGTAATATAACGCCGGTTCCGGTCATACCAACGACATGTAAAGATATGACGATCCATATCTGGAACAAGATGAAGTCGATAGCAATGGAACGATTTTCCATCCTTCCTTATTACGATCGTAGCATCGCAAACCCGATAATGCCAACATCCAGACGGAAAGATGTGGTCCTCTTTCGCGTTCGGTCCGGACACACACGTCTTACGCACCAGTTCCTGTTCACCAGGGAAAATCGGCCTACCTGTCCTGCATGCAATACTCCTCTTACCATCACTCACATCCTCTGTCCAACATATACCTTTCAACGTCAGCTTGCTGGCCTTCCTCTCAACCTTCCCAACATATTACAACGCACTTCATCTGCCGAGACTAAACTTCTCCTCTTCCTCAAAATCACAAACATCTTTCCTCTAATCTAGTTTCTTATACCCTTCTTTCCGTGCCTCTGGCCTAAGTAGCAGGATACGGTACGGTCACAAATCAAAAAAAGAAGAAGAAAGAATGTTTGTTTGTTTGTTCGTGTTTTATAGACAGCTAAACCGCTCATCCTATTGGGCTGAAATTTTGCAAGTTTATTACCACCAATGCCGGGGGGAAGGCGTTTAGGCTATCAAAAAGAATTAAAAAACATTTTTGGGGCGTGGTTTTAGGGGAGTGACCTTTTTGAATTTCGATTTTTGACAAATTTATATAGAATCGATTTGATAGATATTAAAATGACGAATTCGAAACAGAAAACGGTTTTTGATACGATCGATAGGTCTCGAGCTACGAATTTTTAAAAATTGGCCACTCGTCATCTTTGGCAGGGCATTGCGCGCGACGTAAACGTTTTTAAACAATTCCGAGTCGGGAAATAGTCATTTCTATATAAGATCTACCTAATAAAGCGAAAAAAATTTCAAACTGAATCCGAAAATTTCAAAAGGGGTGTGTACACATTTAGTTCAAATTTCGATTTTTTTGCAATAATTCGCGACCGATTCGAAATTGGGGAAACGAAAATTACGCGGCATTAAAATACGCGTCTAATGATGGTATTGTCATATTTTTATAGCAAATACTCATCAAGAAATTTGAGGTTAAAAAGTTTTGGTCGGAGGTTCGGGTTGGCATTAAAAGAAAGTAGACGCGGAGATCTAGTATTTATGTTATAACGTAAATGTTACTAAAATTAACTGGCGAGTTTAAAGCTGAATTAAATATATTTTCTTAATCAAGTTCAATAAATAAAAAAAAATTAAAAAGTATATATAGGCTTATCATTTAAGGTTCTATACAGATTTGTTTTTTAAGTTTTTCGTGTAATTCCTAATTCTCCGTCAGTATTTTAATTCAGCAAATAAGCTAATAAATTTATTGATTCTGTAATACAATTTCATCGACTAAATGTAATAAAAAAAAAAAAAAAAAAACGGGAAAAATTATTTCAATCTAAAATTAAATAAATCTCGAGTAATTTATACGTACGTGAACATGTGCCGAGTATCCTTAAAGTTACCTTAGCATAGCTGAATAGAAACCAGCGGCTTTATAAAAATAAAGAAATAATAAAGGAAATAAAAGTAAAATAACAATAGGAAAATTTTAGAAAAATGAAATCGTATATTAAATTTAATTTAACGCGCATAAAATTCGTATAATATAGGGTGACCCAGACAAGACGGACGGTTTTGTTATTGTTTGAATAACTTAAAAAACTACTCGATCAAAATTTTTGAATGAAATTTTATTTCAAAATTTGAAAACGAGAGATTAGTTTACAATCATTTGGAGAACACAAATTTACATGACCGTCATTTTCAACAATACGTTCGTTCAGTCTTTAGAAAATTTTCGACGCCTTTTTCGAGCATAGGTCGCTGAATTTTTTAAATTTCTTTAGAAATCCGAACTTTCAGATCTTGCATATCTCGTGGACGTGTTTCTTAAACGCGGCTTTTAAGGTATCACCACAAAAAAAAAGCCGCGTACCTTTGAATTATTTTCGAAACTCGCTTTGTACTGTCGTGATCGATTCACGCCGAAAATAACGTTCTGCGTAAAACACGCGCTCCTTCTCGTTATAAGATTTCATGATCTGACCAAAAACGAATCTCTCGTGTGTACACTAAACGTGGAGCACGCGGTTTCCGTTACAGCAGTATTACCAAAAAAACGAAACCATCCGTCTTAAACATTTTTTCGTATTTTCTCTGGCGCATGCGCGCGTCGCTATTCGTTATTTCGTTAAGATCTTCACTGCGCAAAGGATGTACGTGCGATATAGATTTAAGCCATGTTGAGTAAAGCATATATTCTTTTTGAAATTTCTACGAAATCGTGAGTTTATGAAATAAGTGTATCTTTTCATTGTGCGTAATGTACACGTTGGGTTTAATATATTGAATGAAATTTTACGTTCTATCGCATTTTATATCGTCGTTAAGTTTCACTTCTTCGCTTCGCCCGAAGGCGCAGAATTTTTTTATTATTTATCTTTCATCGTACAAATTTCAGTCTTATAAAATGTTAACGCATATATATGTATTTATTACGTAAGTGTTTATATATATATATATACATACATAAATACATATATATATATATATATATATAATCTTCTTCTCTACGCCTTCTCCGTTCGAAGTTTGGCGATCATAGCTATTGTTGGCTTGGATGTTACAGCCTCCTGTAAATCTTCTTTTGAGCATCCATACCATTTCCGCAAGTCAGCTATCCACGGTGTTCTTCTTCCCCCTGGTCTTCTTCTGCCTTCTATTGACCATTTAGAACAAGTTGAAGTAGGTGGTATTTTTTCCGGGTGTCTGGATATGTGACCGAAGTATTGGATATATATATACACACTTTTGTATTTTCTGCAGGTGAACATTTCCAAAGCTTTCATCTATGTTACTCATTTAACTCTGTTAAAACGGTAACTTATTTATTCGTATGTTTCCGAGTACAAATAAAAGCCATTTGCTACTTAATTAATTCTACAGATTAATATTTAGTTTCTCGATCCATTCTTTTTCTTGATCAGTTAGCTCCGCGATCTCTCTTCAACCGTTATTTAATGCTCGCATTTGACATTCCATTAGTATATATAATTGACTGTCTTCATCTGCGCAGTCGCATGTTGCGTTGTTCTTGATTCCCCATCTGTGCAACATTCTTCCACATGCTCCGTATTTCGTCCTAATACGATTTAGTCTAGTCCACAAATTTCTCGGTAGATCAAACAGTGCCGGTTGGAAGGTTTTTGATGAGTTTACGTTTGTCTTGGATTCTCATCTGTGTCTAAACCTGAATTTCGTCGAATTTCTTGGAAATTAGCTGAGCCGCTAATTTATGCGCCGTTTTTCTTGTTTTGAGTCGCTCTGCTACGTTTATGTCTAGATGTATCGTGAGGGCTTCGTTGTTATTATATTTCATCCATTCTTTTACTGCAGCACCTCCGATATCCGGCGTCAATATGTTATTCAGACTTGGTAGCCATGGAGTTGACTTTACAGCACCACTTATAATTCTCATCACCGACTTGAGCTCGACTTCAATTTTCTTAAACGGCAATAACGACGAGGTCGAAAATGTTTAAACGCGAGAATTCGTCTTAATTCCGATTATTCATTTATATTAATTACAATTTATCCTCGTTTTATTTTGTTTCAAACACTTTCATTCTATACTGCCCACGAGGAACCATCCTATGAATTTATTATTCATCTTTCTTAATCTATCTGTTCGTCATCCGTCTACCCTTCTCTTTTTCTGAATGTTCGTCGTTATTTTAAATTCTTCATAAATGACGAAAATAAAACGTATAATTTCGCTACGTATAATTTTGTCACCAACCACCCATACATATAGGTCGCTGAGACGGATAGATACATTTAAAAATCGTCCTCGAAAATTATCGAAAACTGCTTTTATTACAGTGTAAGTTGGAATTCGTCCAATTTTACTGGAATTTTTTTCATTATAGTTAATCCGATAGTTTTAAGTACTCTAACTACGATTCTTAACTGGAAAGTTACGAGTCGAGAAGAAAAACTTTTTTACTAAAGAAATTTAATCTTCGTTTCTAATTTGTTGCAAAAAAACTAATTTGGCACCACCATCCAGATCGATCGTTGTAAATTTGTCCTTATACGGTAATCGATTTTTACTTATTTTATTCTCTTTCCGTTGTTAAGAGATACGCGTACTTATATTATGGCGATAATTATCTACGTAGAACCTTAGATTCGTTTTATAGAAGTGTAGCGGATCTCACCCGTCAACATCACTATCGTGGACATTAAAAACTACTACTAAAATAAATCTATCCTTCACGAAATTTTTAATCCGCCGCTGTGAAAAAAAAAAATCGCCACAACGAATAATATTTTCATCGAAATTCTTACAAGCCGTTCAAGTAACGGAGCGTAACATCACTGTTCGCTTGTACTATAATAATTATCGTTGACAATGCGTTCGCATAGTTGCCGGAGCGTTCGACTGTTAAGCTGATTTGATCCTAGTTGGCGGCATAAAGTTATCATTATCACGTAATTCTTAATTAGTTAAAAAAACATCTGTGCCTGAAACTTTATGACGTTTTCTAAAAATTAACTATAGTTTTTTGTCAATACAGTGTAAGGTATTAAATAAATAATCAAATTTATATTTTATTGACAAAATTTATTTTTGGGCAATTCGTGAATCAACGCATATCGATAAAGAAAGTGCAACAAAACGTGGTTTGATAGGCGAGTGTTGCTAGTGGAGGTACGAGGTATATATATATATATATTTATACATATATTTTCGTTCAGCCCTATATTCCGCTTGCTTAGTCGTTTTACGGGTTAACTCCCCGTATACAAGGCGCCAACAGAAGTTTCACTTCATTAGTAATCAATGCTAAATATTTAGCACTAATCATGGACAAGGCGGAATTAAAGAAGAATTGGAACATCGATCCGAAGTAAAACGGCGGAATAAACTGTTAGGCTGAAAAGCCTGACATAAACAGAGCGAAAGACAGAGTATATAAGTAATGGACAGTTTATCTATGTGATAGAATGAGCGGAAGGGGTAATGGCAGAGAGGAGAGAAGTGGATACTGATGGACAGATAATAGACATATTGATTGACAAGCACGGAGAAGTTAATTTCGATGAGGTGGAATTGACGTATAAAACTTTAAAGAAACAGAGATGTATTGTTATTGTACGTATTAGACCGTATATAGTTATTTATGCGAGCAGTGAAGAAGAAGCAAATTAGTTCATTAAAAGTGTTTTAAATGACGATAATATTAACAATAATAATAATAATAATGGCGGTAATTATATGTTTTGGAAAACGTAAATTCTAATAATAATAATAATAATATGTCTTTCCTTTTGTTTATTGTTTCGACAACGAGAACGGTTATTGTTATCATAACAACGCCTCGGAAAGGATTAACGCTCTAGTAATTTCTCTGCACTTTTTTCCCAGTCCTACTACCAATAATGGTGTTTTTACCTGGCAACTTTGCTGTGTTAGACGAATAAAACATCGTTAGAATCTGTAAACAAGTAAATAAATAAATAATTAAAACTTTTTATATTTTTGTTTTTCTTTTTGGCCACAACGTGTGTGCTACTGTAATGAAATAAACGTAGAGAAAAGCATAAATTCATTCACAATGTGCGTAACAATAATAATAATAATCGATATATATCAGGAAATAAAGTTATAAAGTAACTATGTAGATGTATAATATTCTGAAAATACCGAGATCAGTTAGATAAAAATTAAAAACTAGGTCAAGAGTCGTATAACACAAAAATATAAATTATAAATATCTTACATTTGCATTATGTAAGGCGAATAAATTTTAAAATTCGCATAAAAATATAAACACAGTAATATATATAGATGTACGAATTAATACATAAAAGCCAGAGTGCCCACTTAGGGGGAAAATTTTGCACGCTGATGAGACGCCCAAGCGGATATTAATAAACGATAACGGCCGAATTATAATTTCAATCGGGACGAAACACGCTGTTTCTTCACGTCGATTTTTATAGTTTTTAAGTCAACCTTGATAAGGTTAATATTAATAATAATAATAATAAAATAGTACAATAATAATTATAATAACTTGGGTTTTCCACTCGAATCGTTTCATGTAGGAGATGAATTTTCAATTTGTTCCAATTCGGCAAGTGAAAATCAATTCTTAATCAATGACGACCGCCATAATTGTTTTCAATCATGCCCGAATAATTTATATACCTTTAAAATTTAAGTTTTTTTTTTTTGCAGAATATACAGAATCCGGTCGCATGTAGAATGTTAAGTTACACTCAAGATACACAGATTAAGACTAACTGTTTTCAATCCCCTGCTGGATATATCTATCTCGAAGTTCCTTCCATTTTTCTCTGTCAGCCGCTTTACTTACCCAATATTCTCGAAACCAACGTGTCATCTGCCTATTTTACGCGTTCATTCACATTGTCACTTTATTTGCAAGAAGTTCCAGATGTGTTGCCAGATGTCCCGTCCATCTCCATTTTCATTTTTTTATGTTTAGTATTATATCCTTTATTCTTGTTGTTTCTCTAATTCGTTGATTTTCTTTCTTGTCTTTCTCGGTATTATTCCAATCATCTTCCTTTCGATTATCCTTTGAGCTACTCTTAGCTTATATTCCACGTTTCACTGCTATATTGCGAGCACGCATTGGTGAAACGTCTCTCTTTTCAGACCTACTGGAATCTTCCTATTCTGTAATATATTTTTTTTAGATTTCTACATGCTAGAGTGATCATTCGGATTCTTCTCATCATTTCGTCCTTCATTATATTGTCACTTTTTCTAACTTGTCCCACGCGAGTGAACCATGTTACTTCCTGTATTTTCATCTAATCTATCGTAATATTGCGTGTGAATTTATTTCGCAGAAATCTGTTTTGGCTATGTTGATTTTTAGTCCTATTTCCTCGATTTTTGTATTAATTTCCTGCGCCATTTCATTTAGTTCTTCTATATATATTCATTATATCGTCTGCATATCTAAGATGGTTGAGATAATCTTTAAACCATTATTATCTCGGTTTAATTTTTCAAATAATTGTAAGGCCGTAATATGCATATTTTAGGTGACATCGAATCTTCTACACTGATACACCTGTATAGATTGACTTATTTTTTCACTGAACCAACCTCTATTTTGCTTTTTTATATATGTTTCGTATGATTTAGATATATTTATTTCGGCCGTCTTCAGTGCTTCGAGAAAGTTCTGTGTTCATATAGAATCAAAAGCCTTTTCATAGTCGATTAATAACACGTATATATATAATGGGCGTCGAAATTCATTTTGTTTCTCTAATATTTATTTTATAGTATGCGATTTATAGCTCCCATGTCATTTCGCAATCCGTTTGTTCGTTCCATCATCGGCTTAAGCCTATCTAAATGCTCGTTTATCTTTTTTTGTAATGATTTCCATAATTTATACCGATTTTAGAGCGGGTTAATGGGTCTATTACTTTCTTATCAGATTTTTGCATGTAATAACATTAATTGCGCCTTATTCCATTTTTCGGGTATTGTATTTTTTCTGTGTACAAAGGTTGAAAACGTTTGCCAAAAGGCCTGAAATCTCGTCTGACGATATTTTCAGAACTTCCTCTTTTATTCCGTCCAGACCTGCACTGTTACCGTTTTTCATACTTTTAATCGTAGCCATTGCTTCTTCTTTTAATATCTTATCTTTTATTTCATCCTTAATATTACACTGGTCATCGACGATTGGCATATTTGTGGTAGTATTCCCGGTTTATTTCCCCGTTTTACTTGTACGTTCTGTACCATTTTTGTCTTTTAGGCCTATTACGTTATTGCTTCTTATTTGTAAATTTTTTCTTAATATTTTCATACTTTTTTTTCTCTCTATTATCTCCTGCGTTCATTTATTATTATAATTTCTGATATCGTTTCTGAAGCTTTTGCGTACAGTCTTACATATTTCATTATATTCCATTTTGTCCGTATTCCGATCCATTTTCATTTTTGTCTTTTGCATCAGATTTTTTTTTTTGTATTTCGCGATATCTTAGATGTGGTTTGTTTCGGTAAATTGGCTCGCAATATTTTTATCACCATAGCATTCGTATCATTTACTTTCTGTGTCTCACTTTGAATGCGATTCATATTCTGCGTTATTTGTTTTTAAATTCAGTTCAATTCTCTTCTCCTTTTCTATCGGGTCTTTTCCCTTTATTTATTGCTTTAAAAAGTTCCAATCTTTTATCGACGGTTATTTTCACCCTGAACAATCTGTGGTCACTCCCTGTGTTACGTGATATTACCGTTCCTACACCCTTTATTATCTCTTTATTCTTCGCCAATATAAAATCTATTTCATTTTTCACGGTCCAATTTGGACTACGCCAGGTCCTTCTGGTTTTCTCTAGTTTCTTAAAATATGTTTTACCTAATATATAAAGTTTACTTACCTTTGCGAATCCTAATAATTTGCGGCGCGTCCCGTATCACATCCTCGTCGTGCCCCTGGTAACATTGTTTATATAAACAATGGCTAAGAATACGGGAAACAGTCGGCCAACTGTGCTGTGTACCTCACACCACGTGGGTAGCAATATGTCAAACACGTCAAGTAAACCTGTTTGTGGACATCTAACCTACCCGAAGAAATACGATATTATCATTTGTCCCCTCTTTCGTTTCCGGTTACGATTATTCCTCGTATTCACGCAGAAGCATTTTTATTTGGCTTTCCTAATTCTAGTCGTCCATGCTCACAATAAATCGGTCTCGTAGAAATCGTCAATCATTTTTAATTTTATCTTCCCCATTAATCCGCAAAAGCAATTCTGAAATTCCGCCACTTACTTACATCGGGTTATTCGTTCCGCTATATCGATTTTTATTAGGAATACAACTCCATTTTTGTTTCCAGCTTCTCCGAAATTATAAAGGATATTGCGAATTTTCAGATGTATCAATTCCTCTTTCCCTCGTTTGGTTTCAGATAGCCCTATTATGTCCGATTTTAAAAGTGCTAGTACACGATCTTTACATTATCTATAATTAAACGATAACATAAAGTCCGTAGCGCTGTATGCGGCGAAATCATGTAAACAAAATAAATAAATAGAGAATCTCTTAAGTTTTTCCGAGCAAGTGCTGATGCGTATCTAAAACCTTATCGGTTTGATAAAAAAAAACCAATGGAAAAAGTTTTTTAACGGGCAGGTACAAGAGGAAAGGTCGATAAACGATTACAAAAACAAGACCCTGGCGGATAGAACATTAAAACACGATAGCCGATTGAAAGATACAGAAGAAAAAAATACCTACGTGTGTTTATGTTTTGGCGCATATCGAAAAGAAGACAAAGACGGACGCTAAAATGAATACAATCAAGAAATAAGCGAACATTATTGAACTGAAATAACTAACAGCGGATTATATTTTATATTTCGTATGCATAAATGAACGAATTAGAAAGAAAATAAAAATAGTGAATTTTTAGAAATTAATACTTTAATTCGCGGTATTAAATTTGAAATGTGTTTAAAAATCACTTCGATTAAACATAATCGCAGTCTTTTTAAAGAAAAGTACAAAGGTCAACAAGAACTTTTTCCTGTCTACTTTGATCAAAAATTAATATTTACTCGTAGGCTTACGCGCCGTGTACCGTACCTTGGACCAGAGACAACACAGCGTAAGATTTGTGAGTACCAGTTGAATACTTAAGTGAAATAAAAAAGGGAACAGTGATTAAATTAGTATACGTTTTTTTAAGGAAAATTAATAATCGCGAGTGTAGGAAAGAATGTTTTGATGAATGAACGGTGGATCGATCCAAGAATCGGAATGTGGTATCGAGGATGTTGCGAATTGAGTACGAAGGAGAAACGTAGCTTATCGTTTTTATATTTACGATTCAGATCGAAAGTAGTACCTGGAATCCGTCACTGTCGTCATACGATCTTAAATCACTTATCTGTCTCTTATTAGCAGCTATAGATGTGTACCTATATAAAAAAAAGTATAAATATACAGTCCTGATTACACGTGAGTCCTCTGGTGCTAAAATTTGTTACATACTGATATATACTTAAACATATTACGTTGTTTAATTTTCAAAGGATCAATTTTGTTTTCATATGGTACTTATTGTTTACATTACGTGTGGGATACACACACACACACATATATATATATATATATGTATCTGTATACAATATGTAAATAAATTTACATTATATAGATATATAAACATGTGTGTGTATATATATATTGGGCATGAATGCATGTTTGTCTGTATTTATGTATGAAGTATGGACGCATTTACAAGGAGAAAGGTGGAAAGTGTGGATATAATATGTTGTATTGTATTGGATAAACTATTAAAAGTAAAGTAGTATACAATAGGTTTCTTCCGTGTTGCATTCGTCCGCTATAAACTTGTTTTGAAGAAAAGTGTTTCCCCTTGAACTTTTAAATCATTGTAAACAACACTAGCCTGCAAGGTATACATACCTTGATGTACAAGAACGAATAACCTTGTTATTGTTAGAAATAAATGAAAGATATTATATATACATATATATATACATACATGGGTAATAGGTTACGTTCTTCCTAGGAAAAAATAATACCAAACACCCTCACAGAAAACTGCCTATAAAGAAGTTTCACAACAGCGGATAATAAATATTAAAAACAACGAGTTGTTTTATACCACGATACGTTATAAATTCAGAAGTTGAAGGTCGCTCCAGTCGATAATCCCATATATGATGAGGATAATGACCGGATAGAATTTAATTATCGAACGTCTATGTAGCTTATACTGATATTAATATCGATTATTCATATTATATCTCGATACTATCGATTATTCTTGTTATTAATAAAATAAAGGGGACATTTTAACATGATATGAATATATATATATATGTAATATAAGGGCTTGCGCGAGTGTGTAATATAGAGATACATATAGGTGCATGCATCATGTGTGTGTGTGTGTGTGTAAGTCATTTATGCGTGTATATACTTGCGTGTTGACAGCATACGGCGTACTTTATGCATACGTTGGTATAAACTGGATGCATGTATTATGTACTTGTATGTAAAATATGATAAAGGAACGAATAAAATGTAATGAAAAATAAACAATCTTTATTTTACCATTATTGTTAATACTACCTCTTTATAATGAGCTTATACATTAATTAATTTTCATTACAAGTGTATAAATTTATGTGTACATATACAGTAGACTTCCAATTAACCGTGGTACCGGGTAGCGTGGCAACTACGGATAAACTAATTTCGCGGGTAATCCGCGTAATTTTCAAAGATTCTACAAAACAATTCACATCAACTCGAAAGGTTTATTTATAATACGTACATACGCATATTTATACATATAATATAATTTATAAAAAAAAAAACATCTAATTCTGCGTAATTTCTTCTTTTCATATTATTCCTTTTTTTTTCATCAACCAGGAGTTATTATCTGATATGGATGCGAATTGAATTAATTCTAACAGTGGATTCTCCTATTCCGTACTGCAAGCTAATTTCCATTTTCGAATCGCCATTTTCGATCGATTTTATTAACTCTAGATTCTTTCAAATTGATAAAATCCCATTTTCCTTTCGTCAGTCGTTGTATAATAAAATAAAATCACGAATCACGAAACAAATACACTGCTATAACGAATCCGACAAAAGTAAGAGCTACCCGCTACGGCCAAGTTGGTAAAATTGATGTGAACGCAGCGAAACGTTGAAACGAAAAATGTAACATGGGAGTGTGGTTCTGAGTGTTACAACTCATACAGACTTCCGGTAACGGATGACTAGCGTACGCTTGAGTAAACAAACGTTTTGTCATTTCTGTTTTTTCTCTAGACAAAAGGAAAATCTCCAAAGACCGCGGATAATCTCCGTCGGTGAATAATCGAGAGTTTACTATATATATATATATATATATATATATATATATATATATAAGTGAGAGAGAGTGAGAGAGTATGTATATATGTATATGGGAATCACACTATTTGTTGTTTTTATTGGTATTACTTATATATTAACCCGTATTTATATAATTGTTACTTTATTCGAATATTTCGACTTTTTATACATGTAATTAAGTTAGCGCGATATATATACGGTTATATATATTATTATGGATGTATTTATATATATTATTATTATTATTATTATATATATATATATATATATATATATATATATATTTAAATATATAGTCGCGTGGGTATTGTACTTTATGCTGTATGCGATCGAAATAAGTACATTGCTCGCTACGAAATTAATTGAAAATTTTGGAAAATAATGCGTTTTCTCAGAGAGTGTCATTCCATAAAATATTCGCCTGGAATGTTATTTACATGAAAATATTTTATTCACACACCCATAAATAAATTTTATTATCATGTTTGTATTCATAAAACAACTACGAAAGTCAATATCATAAGGAAAGATAAGAATCGCTGTAAATAAATCTACTTTCCTATATACGACGATATAATTGGATTTCGCGTTCGATCCGAGGGATGTCTATAATGGCATACAGCATAAAATACATGCACGACTATATATATATATATATATATATATATATATATATATATATATATATATATATATATATATATATATACATGTAGATATTTATGTGTGTATATTTTATTATTATTATTAAATATGATGATGATCATCGTCGTATTGTTCGTTGCCGAACGTCGTCGTGTCTAGCTATTGTACGTTTATTTTTACGTACAGAATTAGCTAGCATTCAAGGCACTATTTATATACAACGCAGATGAGCGCACATATGATGTTATGCGGAGTGGGGTGCCACTGCCTTCTTCGTGATAATTAAGAATTAAATAATGATGAAAACTTTCTAGGCCGCGTGTTGGTTTCGAACAGCCGACCGTCGAGTTGATAGTCGAACACTCTAGCAACTACGCCGTCGCGACATTATTAAATATAAACATCATAATTATAAAGATAAAAAGTAACCTACTTGATAGCTTACCTGTAGCGGTTATTTATATATATATATATATATATATATATATATATATATATTTGACCTTAAATACTTCATATATAAAAGTTGGAAAATATTCCAATAAACTATCTTATTGAAAGGCTGTCAATATTATACGTTAATCTTAATTCATTATATTTAGAACATACATATATTATGTGGTGAACATGTTCTGTATCATTACTGTAACGGTTACAATATGTATTATTATTTTTTTAGTGTGCAAAGAACCGTGTCCAGTTAATATATAAGATATGTAAAAATTAATATTATTTTGTTTTATTAGAACATTTATTTTTGTTTAATTTTATAAATAATAACCTGTAAGATTTTAAGTTTTATATGATATATTTGTGTGCCTGGTGTTCGCGCGATTGCACTTAGCCAACTTTGATATTCGATTTTATTAAATAATTATTATTAACTATACGTATACTTTATAAATTAATTTTTTTTTTGTGAAATGTGCGAAAGAGATCATGTTGATTCAAAAAACGTTTTTCAGTCAAAATCAGTGTGTATTTACTTCAGATAGTGGAACGAATGATACTTTATTCCTGCATAATTCGTACACTGCGAGAAATCTGGAAGATGGTCGACCAGTAGTTGATGTCTATCTGCATGTAAGTAAAACATTTGATGATACTCTATGAGATCGTTTTAGATAAACTATATAGTTGCGAATTTAGATGTTGCATATATAATTGGTTTAAATAATCCATCTTCTAAATAGGACTTAACGAGTTATTATTCTCCAAATATATTTATCTCTTTTTAATATACATCGATTTAGAATGTACCCGTTAAAATTTAATACATCGGCGTTTGAGCTGCAGAATAAGGCTCAGTGAATCCAGGAACAGGAACACATTATGAATATGGTCAGTAGATTCAGATAAAAGTTGAGGTAAGGAAGGAGGAAGGCTGTGCTGGATTCTTAATGTTGTGAGAGCATGACAGGATGTTAGTATGTGGGGTATGAGCAGTTGAGACATTTGGCAAAAGGGACAGAGTGGCGGGTCTGTGCCATGAAGAAGATAGGAATGGGTAAGGTTTGAGTGGGATATACGGAGTCTTGTAGGGATAACATTTTTCTTTCTTGTTTGAAAAGGAAATGGCAGTTGGGATAGTGGATTAGGTTTGATTAAAAGGAGGTGGTTTTGTTCATTAGACTTCCACGCACGACACCAAGATTTAGTTATGAGAGATTTCAGAAAAGCTTTAACGTCATTAGAGTGAGGGGCGAGGGGAAATGTGTGGAAGTAAAGACGCCTCTCTGGCAGCTCGGTCAATAGCCTCATTTCCAGGAAGACCGATGTGGCTGGGAATCCAAATGAAAACTAAGGAAACTTGAGATCTAGTAAGGAAGTCATGGACAAGCAGAATGCGTTGTAGAAATGCATTATCCGTATATAGATTTTGGAGAGACTTTAAAACATTGAGTGAATCAGAAAGAATAAGGAATTTAGAAGAAGACTGCGTCGTGGACAGGAACTTTAGACACTTGAATATAGCAAAGGATTCAGCTGAAAAAATGGAGCAGGACTTAGGAAGTCGAAAGCGATGAGAGACAGGGGGTACCGAGAAGGCAGACCCCACACGCCTACCCGATTTAGAGCCATCAGTAAAACAGCACCAAGCGTCCTTATATTTGGAGATTTCAATGGCAATATAGTGTAGAAGTACATGGGGTGGGTATGAAAGCTTGGAAAAGTGGGTAAGTTTCAAGTTTATATGGAGTGGTTGCAAAAGCCAGGGTGGTGGGTTAGTATATATTGGAAGAAAAGGGGGATTAAGAATGAATTTGTTAAATTGAGGAAATAACGATAAGAATTTATTTTTGATGCTAATTGCATATTTAGGAATGTTTGTGGATATTTCATTGTGGCTTTGAATATTGTACAAAATATCATTGAACGGTAGGTTTGGAGAGATAAGTGTGGAGGTGAGGAAGTTACCTGTCAGGATTTGCCTTCGGTAACATAAAGGAAGTAATCCCGATTTACTATTAAGACTGGCTGTAGGGCTAGTATGAAAAGCTCCAGTGACTATTCGGACGGCTAAATGTTGAGTGGTGTCCAAGGACCTCAGTAACTCCTGGGCCGCAGAGCCGAATACTAGGCAACCATACTCTAATCTAGAACGAATTAATGCTTTATATAACAGTAATATCATTTTTCGATCGCCTCCGTTACGTCTATTATTAATTTTCTTCAATATGTTTAAACCTTTTTCGGAAACCATATTGCTTTGGAGTGAACATATTATTCATTTCTAAGGTCCAGGTTAGCCTCTTTTGAATAATTTTTTCAAATAGTTTGCCAAGTACACTTGTTAATGCAATGGGGCGGTAGCTAGTTGTTTCTGTTTTATTTTTTCCCTTTTTTAGTATAGGGATTACTATAGCTACTTTCCATTTTGCCGGGAAAGTTCCCTCATTCTACATCCTATTAAAGATGTGTAATAAATATAACTTGGCTAATGCATGAAGATGTTTCAACATTATAGGGTGGATGTTGTCTGGTCCTGGTGAGGAGTCACGGATGTGGTGTTGAATACAGTATTCGAGCTCGTCTAACAATATTGGACGATTCTAGTTTTCATCGTTGCAAGTATCAAAATTGATTGGTGTAGCTTCTGTTCTTTGTTTTAGATGTAAAAATTCTTTATTTAAATGGAATTAGATGATACAGCAGAAAAGTGGGGAGCCAACAGATCGGCCATCTCGGCGGTATTTGTAATAAGAGAACCGTTCTTGTATAGTGCAAAAAT
This sequence comes from Coronaproctus castanopsis, assembly GCA_032883995.1. Taxonomy (NCBI): domain Eukaryota; kingdom Metazoa; phylum Arthropoda; class Insecta; order Hemiptera; family Monophlebidae; genus Coronaproctus; species Coronaproctus castanopsis. The sequence goes on along the minus strand of CM065053.1, from coordinate 53,110,596 downwards.
ACTTGATTGACAATTTTTCCCATTGATCAGCTGTATTTTCTTCCACACTGCTGGAATCGGTTCATATTGATTGATGGAAGAGGTGAAAACTTGCCAGCATTCTTTTTTGGATGCTCTTATGAGAGTGCGCGCGTACGCCCGACGTTTACGATACTCAATAAGATTTACTAATGAATTTTGTTTTTTCAATATCCTTAATGCTTTTTCCACATATTGATTGCCTTTGCAATCTTATTGTTCCACCAGGGTACTCGTTTTCTTGAGCGGGGGTTAGCTGAGGACACAGGTATCGTCAACAGTCCAGCATGTATGATTACACTAGTTAGGAATTCGACATCCTTTTCCAGATCATCCATGTGATAGGAATCAATTATTGTGCTGTTGGTGAAATAGGGCCAGTTAGCTTCTTTTATTTTCTATTTCTGGCTCCGTGAAGGGTGAAAGTTAGATAACTTATACGAGAGAGAGATGGGGTAATGGTCACTATCGCATAAGTCCATATTTCCTCTAGAATTTTGACGTCTGGACCCCCATGTATGGCTATGTGCATTAAGGTAACCAAGTATGATAAAAGGTGTTGGTAGCTGTTTTATGATATTATTAAAATCATGCTTTGATGTTTGATGGTTGGGTGGAATATAAATGTTGCATACTGAGATTGGTTTACGGTGGATTATTGGGATTAATATTGAGACTGCAACTACTTGTAAGTCGGATGTAATTGATAAAGGCACTGCTTGTGGGATCGAGTTGTGGACTAATGTTAATATCCCTCCAGCTGCGATCAAATGTGAGGCATCATCGAACCTAAATGAACTGTAGTTGTGGATTGTGAACAGTTGGTTAGTCTTCAAATGTGATTCTTGAATACAAATCACTGGAGGTTGGTATTGTGCTATCAATAATTTTAATTCGGCCAGGTGCGAAAATGCACCATTTATATTCCATTGCAGGATTTTATTCATTCTTCGTTAGTTCAGTTTCAGAGTCAGTGGTACTGCCACGAAGTGCATTGATAAGTCTGGTTAATTTGTTCTTCACGCCTTATCCAACAACAAACTTTTTCAGAATTGAGTTGGTAAGCTGTATTGGGTCAAAGTTCATTTGCTTCACCGCTTCGATGTAATTCGTTTCTGTAAGAATTGCAAACATTATGTCTTCAAACTGGTCTGGTGTGACTTCATACCTGTCTGGGTTTTGTTCCATTTCCTGGTTTGCTGCTTTAATCGTATCTAAAAGCTGATCGGTTTCCGTTGATTTCAGCTTCTTTGTTTTAGGTGGATGTTTTTCAACATTTGTACCACAGGTCGCTTCAGTGGATGAAGCGGAAGTGGAAGAAGAAATCGCTCTTTTGAAAGCTGGAATTGCAGGAACTGTACATTTACCATTGTCGATGTTCTAGGAGTCCATCAGTTCTTCCTCTTTGTATTCACGCATTACCGTGGACACATCAGCATTATCTATAACTGGAGGAGACTTATTTGTCATTAATAAATCTGAACACTGGGCTGCTATATGACCTCTGAGTTTACATCGGTAGCATATCGAGCCTTCCTCAGCTAAAAAGATCCGGTATGTGGTGTTGTCATGTGTGATTACTAAAGTATCGGGTATAATGGTGGTTGAATCTGGCGCGACATAAAACTGTTTCTTGTTTGTTAGAATATGTGCTAGCGCCGATGGTGCGAAGCCTGCTCGCAAGGTGGTGATAGGTGGCGACAGCGGTATGTTGTGTTTCTTTAGTTCGTCTTTAATTACTGAGGTTGGGATACTAGGGCAAACATGTGAGATGATGATGCGCTTAGCTGGGATTATCAATTGTAATAACTCGGTTTTGGTGAATAATGTTGTCTACTATTTGCTTCGACGTAAAAAAAGGTACAGAATCTTTGATTTGACATGCGATAGGATGCTCTGATATGTTGAGGGTTGACAAATGCCGCGACTTTTTCTACATATTCAAGTTGTCTGACACCGTCTATCGTAGGGATTACTATTGCGTCTGTTTTGTCCAGCACTGGTTCTTTGTTTACAGCTGTTGCGTAAGAGATAGGAGGTGTTTGATGTTCTATTTGATTTAACACTGTGCCTGAATCCGCAGTTACATTGGCATGTGTAGGATGAACATATATGTTTGTAGTTGGCTCATTGCTGAGCTGCTTAGCCGGATTAAAGGAAACGTCCGTTATTCAGAATTTGGGCTTTACGTAAATGCATGATCTTTCTGTAACTCGTAAATTTTAAATTCTCTTATTTGTACGTAGGATAGTTTTTGATTTAATAAGATTGAATAATTGTTTATACATAGGGGAAACACCATATTTCAGTTAAGTCCGGGCCGGCATATATATGTTTCCCTTACAAATTATTTATGAGTGTCAAGGCTTGAGTGTGCAGGTGTAAATGGATATATGCTGGAACGTGTATTTACATACGACTGTTTCATCAAATTATATAGGTATTATTTACATTTAGCGGAACAATACAACTCCTTAATTTGTGAACAGAAATTAAATAATTTTAATGTTCTTCTTGTTTTTATTTTATTTTTTTTTGAATGAGCAAATGTATACCACCGTGCATTTTACTATATGCGTACGTCTTAATGCTCGCTGGTATATGTGAGTCCGTGTACGTGTATATATGTCGGCTAGAATGTGCGTTGACTTTTACACGTGTAAAATATTTGAAGTAAGTGACTATGTCAGCTTGTAAAATTGCATATTGTATTCATATAATTTGAATTATAATTTTCATTATTATTATTATTATTAATACTTATTAATCGCGTGACCCAGAGGAAACGGACGGTTTTTTTTTTTTTTGAATAGCGCGGCTGGTAACACTGCTACAACGCAAACCGCGTGTTCCACGTTTATTGTACACACGAGAGATTCGTTTTTGTCCAGTTTTCCTGATAACGAGAAGAAGCGCGCATTCTGCGTGGAACGTTATTTTCGGCGTGAATCGATCACAACAGTGCAAAGAGAGTTTTGAAATTAATTAATATTTACACGGTGTAAACCTGTACCATCTGGCAATTCAATTTTGATGGGTCGAAAACTTTCTAGAGACAGCTTCTGCAACGGATAAAAAAAAGGTCCGTACCCCGCAAACATCGATCGAGTTTGGGCAGCCATCATTCGGAATCCCGAAAGATCAGCTCGTCGTCATGCTGCTTCTTTAAACTTGCCGAAAGAATCTGTTCGCCGTATATTGCTGAAAGACTCAAAATTTCATCTTTATGAACTCATAATAAGTCAGAAATTAAAAAGCATCGACCGTACACAACGAAAACTTTTTGCTGGAACGATACTGAGAAAAATCGAAGACGAATTTATACAATCTTGTAAATTAATAATGAATAATATAATTAAAATACAGTCAATAAACATAATTTATACATATACCTTGTATCGGAACAAGAGACTGACCGAAATAACTGCTAATTAATTTAATTAAATAAGGACGAAATTTACATTTAATCATTTTGTATAAAATGCCCGCGTACCATCAAAGAGCACCATACCAGTGTGTTTATTATAATTAAAATTATGTCACAAACTCGGGTACCCTGGATATTTGATGAGACGTACAAAAATTTTAACGAAAACCAAACTGTACATTGGGAATAATATTTTCCTTAATTCGATTAAAATAATAAAATAATTTTTTTTGCCACCTTACTTAGGTTGCTAAGTAAACTAATTAGCCGATATTGAAAATCTGAGAACTGTCCTTCCATGGTTTAGGAAAAGCAATAACTTTAGCTGGTTTCCAGCTGTGCGGAAAATAATGAATTTTAACATACAGTTCAATATATTAGTAAATTCCACGACCTCCTTTAACGGGAGCTTCTTAATTACTATAGATGAGATTTTATCACGTCCTACTGTTGGATTTAATTGATTTAATTGTAACATAAATATCTTTCGGCGTGACAAAAATTGTTTTATCAACAGACGTGACTGGTTTAATATATTTATCGACTGTTGATCGAACTTTGTCTGATAATTGGAACCAATGTGCAAATTTTGACCATGTACTCTATAACCTTGATATGTAAGGAGTTCAGATTTTTCATAATCGTTATAAACGTAATTACTTCAAAACGAATTGTAGAGCGTTGGAAGTGCAGTGTACTGGTTATAATTTATGCAAGCCTTCCACAGACTTATCTTTCGTGTCAAGCTTCGATAAAACCGAATTAAATTTATTGTTCTCGTGTTTAATAGATTTAGAATTTTTGTTTTAATATTCGATCGCAAGCATAGGCAAAATTTTTTGTATGCTGTCTTCTAGTATTATTTTGAAATCTAATAAACATGTATGTACTTAACGGTAAATTGGAAGAAGAGAAATAATTGTGCACTTTTTTAGGCGCATAACGCTCAGTGGTGGTAATAATTAAATTCTTAAAATAATTTAGACGAGAATCAATTTCAGCATCGTTCATAATAGGCACACTTAACATAATATGATCGGATATATACCTCTTGAATTCACTCCTGTTAGCATACGCTTAATCATATGTAAATTTCTGTTGATGAGCTAATGAAGCTCATTTTCAACTCTGCGGATTCGTAAACAAATATAAGTTGTCTGGGCTGGATTTAACCGCTCCAGATTTTTTTTTGCTTCCCTCACTTCGTCATCGTCATCGGGCTGTACATGGTTTCAACAAGACGGTGCGACGTGTTACTGTTCGGTAATAACCCTCGTAATATTAAAAGACGGGTTTGGTAACCGCATATTGTCTTATCGCATGGATTTCACTTGGCTACCGCGCTCGCAAAATTTAAATACTCCAGATTTTTTTTTTTTTGTGGAAACACCTTAAAGCCGCGTTTACAAAACACGGGGATGTGGAAGACCTGAAAACTCGGATTTCTGAAGAAATTTCAAAAATTCAGCGCTCGAAAAAGTGTTTGTAATTTTGTAAAAAAAAACTGGATGAATGTATTTTTGCAAATAGCATCCCAATGATATTGTGTAATAAAAATTCATTCAAAAATTTTGGTCGCGTAGTTTTCGAGTTATTAAAAAAAAAAAGTCCGACTTCTCTGGGTCACCCTATATGTATGCTACTTTTGTCATTGCTATAATATATAATTAATTTTTTATTACGCGTCATTAATTATTTTTACTTTAAAATGGTATAATTGCTGAAAAGCATTGATTATTTTGACAATTAATGATTTTTGTAATACATCGTTCGTGTTTCTCGTGTTCAGGGTTCGCGTAATTGTGTAGTAATCGTTCGTGTTTCACGTGCTCGCGGTTGAAACTGGTTGTATAAATCTTTTTCTTTTATTTCTACTTATTCTTTTATTTTTATTTTACATTATTTCTAAATTATTATATTACTTACTTCACGTATATTATTTAAATATAGTGCTTATCACGTATTTCTGATATGGAGATAGATAGTCCAGGGGATAAAGACCACCCAGATCGAATAAATGACAGCTTGAACAACAATGTTGGTTGTAGTAGTAGTAGTATTAATAATAGTGGTAATAATAATGTTGACAGTAACCTTTACAGCAGTGGTAATAATGGTAGTAATAATGATGATAACAGTAAGATCGATAATGAATTTATTAAGAATAATAATTTTAGTAGTGATTTCTTTAATAATAGTAATAATTCTATCGATAATATTCGTAGCACTGTTAATGAAAAAATTCCCGTATACTCGCCTTCCATACATTCTGGTCCTTATGTGGTTTTGATAGAGGCTAAAGATCAAAATATAGGCAATTTCAATCCCTTGGCCATTTGCAAATTACTAGCATCCTCTGATGGTCTCAGCTATTTCACCCGAAGTGAACGCCACCGAATTAAAGCTACTTTTTCCACCTGTTCTGCTGCGAATTCATTTCTTTTAAATATCAACGGTAAACACAATTTAAATGCGTTTATTCCTAACAGTCTGTTATATCGTTTCGGAGTTATTCGCGACGTGCCGACTGATATTTCGACCCAAGACTTGCAGGACGGGATCGAAAGCTCCGTTGAGGTTGTTGACTTACGCCGGATTCATAGACGTCAAGATACTACTCTTATTCCTACTCGTACGGTCGAAATTAAATTTCTAGAAAACATTTTACCCGAGTTCATATCTGTGTACAAGTTGAGATTCGAGGTCCAACCTAGTATCAAACCTCCCGTATTATGTAGAAATTGTTTCCGTTACCCACATGTTGCCACTCAATGTCGCTCTAGACCAAGATGTCCTAATTGTACTGGAAATCATTTTATTTCATCTTGCCCGCATCCCAAAAATGAATCAGCGCCTTGCTTAAATTGTAACGACTCACATTTCACCACCAATCATTCATGCCCATATTACCAGGAACAATATAAAATTAATAAAATAGTAGCCTTCGATAATGTATCCCGAACTGAAGCCATTAATATTTCCAAATCCAGTCTAGTCAGTAAAGCCTTTACGTTTGCGGATGCAGCCTCCCCTATTGCTCATTCTGTAAACAAGCCAGCTTTACCTAAAAATACCGATACATCTCGTCATCACTTCACCAAATACCCCTCTCCGAATCGTTTTCGCAGCCCAATTATCGCCACCAACAAACAATTTCCAAGCTATAATCACTTACTTTCCTTCCCATCGAGACAGTCCCCTGCTGTCTACCTCCAACAATCTTCTTCAAACATACCAAGCCAAAGTAACTTCTCTCAATCTAAATTTAATCAAGTTTACATATCTTCTCCCACCAAAGTTCCCTATCCGGATCATGCTACACAGCTTAATCTTAACACATCTGACGGGTCCCCTCCTACAAAATCCTCCTTAAACAATATCTCTTCACAACATAACCTCAGGGAACCTAACGCTGCCTTACGTAGATGCGCTTCCTTTGCCTCATCTTCCTCCGATTCTAATTTCGATACCAATAAACTTCCTCATGACAGTAAACAAAGTAAAGTCCGCATCGTCCACTCTGCTCCTTCTAGACCTTCCGAAATTAAATCGCAACCTACTTCAACTCGTATCAAACAACTCAAAAATTAAAGTATACACCCTTAATGCTAACTCACCCCCACAAATTCATTATATCACCTACAACTCTTGCGAACGACCTTCCAATCTCTTCCTCTCTCTATTTATCCATTTAGATTTATGTTCATATGTATATATGTATGCGTGTGTGTGTGTGCGTGTGTGTATGTATGTGTGGGCGTGTGTAAAAGCTCCACTATTCATATGGGTGTGTGCGTCCACATGTACATATGTATATATGCGTGTAGTACGTGCGTGTATGTATGTTATATATCTCATTTTCCTCTTACTCTACCATTCTACCCATCTTACCCTTCGATCACTTCTATTCTCACCTTTAAGCATTGCTCGACACCATATTTTTGGTTTGATCCATGCCATTCCACATATCTACATTAGCTCCAATTTTCCCTATATATCACTGCTCCTTACTTCTCCCATTGTTGATGATTACGATTCTGCAATGGAATACTCGTAGCCTACCTTGCAACAAACCAAACCTAGAAATATTTTTATGAGAAAAGAATTTTGACATTTTACTTATCCCTGAAACATGGTTATCTCCATCCACAGGTTTTTCCATCCCCGGATTTTCAATTTACAGACAGGATAGGGTTGACGGTTATGACGGTACCGCCGTGCTGGTTAAGCAACGCATTCCACATCATCTTCTTCCAGACCATTTCGTTAACTACTCAAATCAGTTGCATAACATCAACTCAATAGGAATCGCCATTACTATCAATAATACTACAGTCAATATTCTGTCCATCTACGTGTCTCCCCTACACAGAATCAATGTGCGAGCTTTCGGAGCAGCCATTGAGTCTTTTGCCTCGACACATCTCATTATTGGGGGCGATTTTAATGCTCACCACCCCAGCTGAGGCTGTAGTTCATTTAATCTTAATGGTACAGCCGTTTTACAAATTGCCGATCAATATTCACTGAATATTCTAAACAATGGGACTCACACCACGCTTCCTACTCCTCAATTTTCATCCAGTGCCAATGATCTCACCCTCTGTTCTCCCATCTTATCTTTTTCATGCAACTCGTCGGTTACCCCTTCTATCTGGGTAGTGATCATCTGCCGGTTTGTATTTACCTCCAACTCCCCGGCGGGGATACTACTTCATCTTCTACCCCTTCCTCTATCCTGCACACCAAAAAAATCAATTATGATTTATTCTCTTCCGTTGCTGACAATCTTTTCTTCAGGTTTCCGTCAAATCTCTCCTCCCCCGAAGTATATGATCTCTTTCTATCCATCATCCATGATTCAGTTTCCGCCTCCACTTGTAATAATTCCATTTACCTAGGTAAGAAACTTCCCGTCAGATGGTGGACGAAGCAATGTTCCTTCCAGATAAACAAAAGGAATCAGGCATTCCGCATCTTTCGGTTTTAACAGATCCACACCGTTATCCAAAATCTGGGAACAATGTAAAGCGTTTAAACATCGAGCTCTTTCTGCTTGTACTCTCTCTACTGATCACGAACATTGGTTTGACGAATTTGTCAACCGCGTTTCTCCTCTGTACGTACCTTCCCTTCATCAAACTAACCCTTTCCATTTCACATCTGCTTCCCCTCCAAACATATTGGATATGCCTATCACGGTTAGAGAGCTCACACATATATTAGAAAATAAAAGGGATACTGCCCCAAGCCCTGATTTAAAATCATATAAAATGCTTCAAGCTTTGTCAACTCGTTCTTTGAATTTCCTTTCCCAAATGTACTTTATTCCTCAGGACTGGCTAACCTTCAATATTACCCCTGTTCACAAATCTTCAAAACCCAAACATTTGGCTACTTCGTACCACCCCTCTAGCTTCCTGTGTTCGAAAACTTCTTGAATCTGTTATCCGCTATCATTTAGAGTGATGGTTGGAAAATAATAATATTCTGCCTAATTTTATTTATGGCTTCCGCCCCCAATATTCAACTGCTGATTGTCTCTCCTTTCTGACATCTAACATATACAAAACATATATAGATAAAGGTTTCTTGTTAGCCACATTTCTGGATCTCACTGCAGCTTTCGATAACGTCAACATCAGCTTACTGCACCAACGCCTCTTATCACTTAGTATTCCACATAATCTCGCAGCTTATATTTGTAACCTATTTAAAATCAAACATTTACACTTCCGGCAACCTACACTTCAACAATCCGCTGCACCACACTACTTACACCGGTCTCGCACAAGGTTCTGTTTTTAGTCCCATTTCATTTAATATCTATATTATGCACGATTTAAAACCTCCGCTTTCCAATTCATCCCATCTCATCTCCTATGCGGACGATCTGGTCCTCTTTCAACATAGCAATAATCTTGACCTTATTACACAATATTTAACACATGATATCATAACTTTAAGTAACCGTTTCCAATTTTCCGATCTTTCCATTAACCCCAGCAAATCTGCAGCTATCGTGTTTTCCCTCAATCGGCCTACCTATCCTCCTCAATATATTCCGTTTTATCATGACCACATCGCTATAGTAACGCAATTCACCTACTTAGGACTGACTTTAGATCAAAAACTTACTTGGAAACCGCATATAGACTTCCTTATTTCAGTTACCCTACTATCCTCTAATATCCTAAGATCCCTCTCCTCGACTGTCTGGGGTGGAGATCCCGTTTCTCTCTGCATTCTATATATTTCCTTAATTCGTTCCAAAATTGATTACTGCTCCTTCTTGTATGGTAATGCCTCCCGTCACCTCTTAACCAAATTGGATAAAATACAAAACCTCTGTATGCGCTTAATTTTAGGCTCTCTTTGTTCTACTCCTATTTCCTTTCTTTCCTCCGAGTCTCATATTGTTCCTCTCTCCCTCCGACGTAAAAATTTAGCCTTCCGATTTATCTCGAAATCTCCCAATAAACAAGTTAATTCTTTCACTTCCAATTTTTTAAAAATTTTTTTCACTCGCTCCCGTATTCCACTACTCTCCACTGCAGCTTATAAATACCGGACGTACAAGTATCTTATCCTTCCATCTCGTCCCACAATTTACTTTACTAATTCATATCATGTCAATCTTTTTAACATCTCCATTGACACCTCCTCCTTCTCCTCCAACATGTCTTCCCATCCTGATCTTAATGCTTTCATACAAAATTACTAGCCTAATCATGTACATGTATTTTCAGATGGATCCAAATTTCCCGGTCGGTCCGTTACGGGAGCATTCTATATACCGCAATATAATATCTCCAAATCATTCATTTTTCCTCAGTTCAATTCAATTTTCACTGCCGAGGGCCTAAGCATCCTTAAAACTCTGCAATTCTTATCACGTTTAGATCACCATTCCTCCTCCCTATACTTAATCTTATCCGACTCCCTGAGTTTTCTCCTCGCATTGAAGCATTCCTCCTTTCAACCTAATTCCAATTATCTTCCCTTGGCAGTGCGACAATTAACTTATTTACTATTCAGCCGCGACATCTTAAATTCCCGGTCATTCCGGAATTCATGGAAATGAGGTTGCCGACACTCTGGCCAAGGAAGCCATTTTCTTCGGCTCTCTGGTGCCGGCAATTTCCACCACAGACCTGATATCTCTTACCAACATGGATATATCCTACGAGTGGTCATCGTGGCTAGTTAGTTCTTCCACCCCTAGATATTATCTGGCCACATCACCTACTCCCTGGTACTTTAATTTGTCCAACATACACCTCAACTTCCGAAAATTTATTACAACCATCACCCGTTTACGTTCTGGACACAATCGTCTTCCGGCTCACATGTTTCGTATTGGGATTTCCAGTTCCCCATATTGTTCCCATCCAGCCGGTTCACAAATTATCGCCGATGAAAACCACATCCTTTTCAATTGCAGTTTTCATACACCTGATCAACTCGCACTCCTGAATTCCTTAATATCCATCGGTTATCGTCCTCCTTTCGCTATCACTTCCTTAATTTTTTCTAATGACTCCCGTGTTTTCCTCCTTTACAAATTCCTGACCAATTGTAACATCAATATATAATAACTATTTATCAACACGTTAGTGGGTTGTGATTGCTCCTCAGCAGTACCAAAAAAAAAAATTTAATCGTGTTTTCATCTTTTTTCCGTTTTTACAAAAACTCGCTACAATATATAACTGTCTCTCTTGATAATTTTCGTAATAACTTCCCACTGAAAACTGAAAACTGCGGAATATTCAGCTGAAAGTTCCTGTCGGCATTTACGGCAGAAATACCATCTGTCGTATATGAGAGATATTGTCGTTTCCTGCTGTTCCGATTCTGTTGTATATATGTCTATGTATGTATGTGTATGTATGTATGTTTATGTATGCTGTGTATATTTATGTGGGTTGTGTATGTTTATGTGTAGTAGTTCCGTTACACCTAACTTACGGTTGTTTAATTTTTCTTCAAAGTACGAAAATATTATTCCTCCTATCGAAAATTCCGTATGGGATCGATTTTTTGTTTTAGTGTAATTTATTGTTCATTTTAGTCGCAAGTGTCTGATACGTGAGTTATAAGCCATTTCGCAAGCTGGTCTATACGTCACTTTCGAAGCTTTTAAAGAAGTATTTAGAAAATTAAAACTTTATTTTGTGTCTATATGTGTGTGAGTGTAATATTCTATATCGAGAAATCAGATTTCTCTAGTATGTGTGCGTTTGTGTGCGTTACGAATATACATTTTTTTTTTGTTTTTCGTAACTCCAATATTCATAAACGGTTTCTTAATGCCGGTAAATATGTTTAACGTGTGAACGGGGTATTCTATCCTAGATTAAGTTATACAAACTTTTTGCTTTTTTTTATAAGTATTAATAATTCGAAGATTTATTTGTATTTTAGCATTCGTGCAAATTACTATTATTGCGTAGGTCTCTACAAACAAATATGCGTATGCAGGATGAGAATGAGAAATAAAAATTGCTTCAATGGAGTTGTTAGTGATGAAAACAAGAAAGAATATAAAAATGTAAATAAAGTTAAAATAGCTTTACTAACAGTTATTTATTTTGTGTTATTATGGGAAAAACCAAATAATATTTTGTTTATTTATTTTTTCTTAACGTCTTTCCAGCAGTGGGTTCACTCCATGGCACGTTCTTCTCTATTTCGTACGATCATTAACATCCTCTATCTCAACATCAACTTTTTCACCATGGATCATGACCAAGTATTCTTGATCTATCTCCTAGTCGCAATTTTTACATGGTTGTAAACCATTAACACCGGACCACTGCTAATTCAACTGATGTTCCAAGCATACACATATATATATATATATTTTAAACTCAATGTTTGTCATATTTTTGTCCTATGACTCCGCAGTATAGATATTATGCAAATAAAAAATAAATAAAAAGATAAAATGAAATAAATCGATCATTACAGTCATAATACTAAAATGTAAAAACGCGTATATTTGCCATTATATTTGAAAAAGTTATAATAATATAAACTGGTAAATAATAAATATACAAGATATAAATTGTATTGATGGAAAAATCGAACAAAAAAACCATCACAAATGAAAAGCGGTAATTTAAAAAAAAAAATAAGTTTAATTAATAACGTTATGAGAATACTTCGTGTATATCTAATACTTAGTTCTATATGGGATTGTAATTTCCTATAGCTGCAAGTAAATTATTACGGTGCGCACTACAACGAAGAAAAAATTTTTGGGATAGTTTGAGGATATATCTTTTACATATATGGTACCTGCAGAGCACTATGCATATATGAAATTTTAGTGTATACGGGACAAATACATCTAAGACATCGATTTTGGACTAATTGCAGTCTATTAAAACTAGCATTTGAGACTGAAAACCAAACTGGACAAGAATATGTTAAAATAGTCCTAATGATTGATTTGTAGATTATTAGTTTATTATTAATATTTAAGTGAGATTTACGATTGAAAATGAGGTAGATTGAACAGATTGCTCTCTTTGTTTTCAATGATGCATGGTCAATAAGCTTGCCTAGTCTCTTGTCTAAAATGACACCAAGATAGCGTATCTGGTCAGACCATTCTATATCTCGGTAAAAACGGTCTTCGACGAGTGAAGAAAATTGCTTTCGTTTTGGAAGGATTAAGAGCAATTTCCCATTTAGAAAAATACTTAAAATTACACGATCAACACCGGATTGTAACCTATTGCTGATTTGGTCTGTAGGAACTGCAGAACAACGCTGTGTCATCAGCGTATAAGGCAAATTCGATGTTATTTATATGCGGGAAATCATGCATGAAAAATGTAAATAAGAATGGCCCCAGCACGCTACCTTGAGCTACGCCGGCAGAACAAGATTTGCTACTTGATTTCGCATTATTTATAATGGTATAAAATGATCGATTACTTAAGTAACTGTTAATCAGTTTAATTAGATAATTGGGAAACCCGGTAGCAATCATTTCGTAGATAATACCGTCGCGCCAGTTTGTGTCGAAAGCTTTTGCCGCATCGAATAACACCATCCCAGTGTGTTTATTGAAGTTAAAATTATCTGTGATAGAGTCAGCAACTCTTGCTATCTGTTGTGTTGTGGAATACTTTGGTTGAAATCCAAATTGACTACTAGGTATTATTTGAATTAGTGAAGTCACATAATCAATGTAAACATTGCGATAAATAATACATATTATATATATACTATCGATGGGCATAACCGACTAATTAGTAACACCGCTTTCAAAAAATCTACTAATTATTCGGTTTGTTATTTAGTCGCTTTTATTTTAATTCTTTCTGATTACAATAATTTAAAAACGGCATAACGAATGAAAATATTCCTAAATGATATAATAACTAATATAATGAATAACCGATATAAAATAAATAAAAAAAAATAGTTTTGAAATATATATATATTTCAATTAAAGATCAACTAATAAATAATCTAGTATTGTATGAATTTTGCGAAGGCTATCGCGTAATCGTGAGGATTTTAGAGCTGCATCGATAAATTCATTATATTTTATTTTACAACACGAGTATACGAAATCGGTGTTTTATGAAATCGATAATTAAATCTAGTAAAAAATATAACTTAGAATCAGCGTGTATTCGAATATCGATTCTAATGAAGTCTGCTAATATTTATATAGGTCCGGACTTTCCAGTTGGTTTAACGAAATATATTAATATAATAAAATAATCAAGAAATTTTGTAAAATCAATCAATCGTACAAATTTGAGAACCTCGTTAATAAATTAAATGAGTTTTAATACAACGTGAATAAGGGATGTAATCGTTATTTTACAAAATCGATAATTTATTCTAGTAAACATATAACTAAGAATCACCGTTTGCAAAGAAGTTCGAGTTCCAATTATCTGATCCGGATGTTGTAACCCTATTATTGAACGCACGAAATATTGGAACGCCATCTTCGCAGATTCCATAATTCGTGAAACGTGGTTTCTTTGTTAATTTTTTAATACGATCTATGAATCGATTCATCGGCCTCTATCTTCTTCCGTTTACCTTTCGTGTATAATTGCTTTTTTCAGTTCGTTAGCTCGTATTATGTGGCCGAATAACGTATAAATGCAATCGATAATAATTAAGTTAGAACGTTAAATATACATAAATAAATTTTATATTTTTATTTTCTTACGAATTACGAGAAATAATTTAACAAATCAATCGAATATTTATTCCTGTACGGAACATCTTTCGTTAGTTAGATACCGGTGCTATTTTCTGAACTACGGTTATTCTACTTCTCTGTAATTCTGTTCAAGTTGTAATTACTATTTTTCGACCTACCTGATCTACATATTTCCAGATAAATTTATTTTAACAATAGATGCTGAAAATAATTCTTAAATCGGTCGAACGTAGGAAACTAATACTTAGTCCTATTACGCGAATTTGTTTTAAAAATAATATAATGTACCTTAAAGTATCGGCCGAATCGAGCGTTAGAAAAATAATTCCGACTTTTCTTATTTGATTTCTAAACAAAGATTATAAAATATCGATCACATCGGAAATTCTAAAACCGCTTCTGATACTATCTTCTGAATACTTAAAAATAATAAATTTAGCTTAACCGGAAATGTTTGAAATAATTCAAAAATCAGTCGAACGTGCAATTGTAAACAGTAGAAAAGCGCAAGAAAGATATAAATAAATAAACGCTTACACAGATATTTTATCCGGAAACGATTCATAGCTATAATAATCATAATCAGGATGATAATAATGATAAACCTAATCACGTTTGATAGATATATGCTGCAACTTAGTTGCACAATTTCAAAGCCGGCGGACTGTGTCAGCTTTCGCAAAATATGACGCCTGATATCAAGATTAATTGTGCGCGGTTTTTTATAGGAAAAATTCTATCAACTGCCACTGCAAGATATTCGGAGCTATTCTCAAATTTTTCGTCATCTGTCGTCTTAGGTGTAAGTTTCTATTCACGTTCTTTTTTCCTGAAGTATAAAGCGACTGTTGGCGTTTTAATTGGCTTTTGTTTCAGTCCATTCTGCAAGTAGTTACTTTCGAAGACTTTTCTCTAGTGTTATAATGAACTGTTATCCCGTTCTCAAATAATAAATAGTTAGTTCATTCGTATGCAGGAAAAATATTGGCATAATTTGTAGATTTGATATAATATGTTGGAAAATTCTTACATCGAATAAAATGCGTCAAGTGTATCAGTCCGTGGAATGATGCGTAGCGAATTCCAAGAAAATTGTCAATTGTAACAAACGTGTATATATATATATATATATATATATATATATTGTATCGGCTGGGTCAATAGTTATGGGAAATTCAAGAGATCATTATAAAATTTATAAATCAATGCGTTATGTTTGAATGTTATTTTATATACTCCAACATATATATGATATATTCATATTTATATTTATTTATTATTTATATATATCATCATCCTCGTATTGCTCATTGTATAAAGTCTTGAAAAATCATTGTACGTTTTATTTTTTATTTTTACTTACGAAATGAACTAGCACCCAAGGCACTAATATGTTATACGGAGTGAGGCGCCACTGCCTTCCGCCTTCTCCAAAGTTTCTATGTCGCGAGTTGGTTTCGAACCCCCCCGACTGTCAAATTGACATTCGAGCACACTAGCAACTATAGCTGTTTTACGCTGGTATTTAGCATCGTATAAACTTATTATTTCATAAAAGGAACCGTGTGAGTTATGTTATTTGCGATATTTTGAACAAGTGCATTTCCACTTTTATTGGATTATCCGTATTTTTCTTTATCTCTCATCCAGTCTATAACCGATTTTTTTTCCAAGTGTACCCGAATTGCATCTGTCATAATTTAAAATCACTTCCTTTGTTTCGTCTTTTAGGTGTCTAAAATTATTTTACTTTGCTGCGTGTACGATCTGTCTGATCCGTTCCTTCGACAATTCCGTTCGTTGTAGTTTTAACATTCTAATAAAATTTTTAACTTTTAACCATTTCAATCATGCATTGTCTTAAATTCTGACACAAAATTGTAAATTTCATATGGGGTCTTTATTATACAACACCGCTTCTTAGATGAACTGCGTATAATTTATAATATATTTATAAAAATATTTTTATAATTAAGACATTTCACGTCCACCAGAAAGTAAAAAATTGTGTTAGCATTAAAATTTCGAGTGTAAAACAACATCAACTAATCACGACGCATGCATAACCAACATTAGACAGTCTGTCACATATGCGACATTCGAGCAAATCATCCTAGTGGCTTGATGTTCCATGTTCGACAGATACGTCAATAACGGTAAAGCTGCACTCATACTAGGCAACGATGAAGATATAATTATAAATATGTACGAAGTATAAAGTACTATCAACCCGAAACTTTGTCGTTGCTCGACGATTATTTAGTACCAGCCAAATAATGCACCATACAAGCC
Organism: Coronaproctus castanopsis; assembly: GCA_032883995.1. Taxonomy (NCBI): domain Eukaryota; kingdom Metazoa; phylum Arthropoda; class Insecta; order Hemiptera; family Monophlebidae; genus Coronaproctus; species Coronaproctus castanopsis. The sequence goes on along the minus strand of CM065053.1, from coordinate 53,093,656 downwards.
GATATGACGTAGTTTGTAGTGCCTTTCCCGTATGCGTATTGGGTTCTCTCAACGGTTAATCGTAACTCATCATGTGTGAAAATCTCAATAACGTAACACCGAATTTATCAGTTTCCCGAATTAAATTATATATTATTCATATGTTAATTTGAAAAATATCAACAAATTCAATATATCGTATTTTGTGTTATTTCAGGAGTTACTCGTGTTCTTGTTTTCTGGGATTTTCCGGCGATAATTGCGGATATGGACCACTGTGCAAGGACGATATGAACAGTTGCCAAAATGGAGGCACATGCAGGTAAATAATTTTTCCTTTAACAAAATCGCGTTAATTTTAATAGTAGACAGAAATTTTCTTCTCATTACATCCTAGATTCATTAGACGAGTTTTATATAAAGTTATAGACATACGCGATAAACTTATTCATTTATTTATTTGTAACTAATCACGATATTACGGTGTTGATGACTCAGCTATTAGAATGTACTAAACGAGTTTGGAGGACGAATGGAATTGTATAATTGCGAGAATAGTTCATGCGGACGGATATGTGATCCATAGGGACCTGGTGTAGGGCAGTGCAGTAAAATATAACGAATAAGACATGTGTCATGGGTGGTGACAAAACGGTAAACTGTAGTAGATGGTGAGGAGAAAGCGATATATGTTGTCCATTGTGAGTCTACTGAGTGCTATGTGGTTAGAACGAGACAAGTTAGAGGGTGGTTTCCAGTAGTCAGCATCAGGTCACGTAAACAAGCGGCTAAAGAAGCCTAAGAAAACTTATCGTTTATAACATATAACTCATTTATTTTATTTAAAAACGTACGTCATGTTGCGCAGAGGTATGAAGTGTATTTCGAAAAATTTCCATAAATATTACATATATATGTATATATATATATATATATATATATATATATATATATATATATATATATGAGTGTGTGTGTACATTTTGGGCCTTATCTATTTTTAATTTTAATAAATGAGGTACTAAGTTACGTTATATTGAAAGAGCACTAATTGATGATTTAGCATTACATTATCGGTCTTAACTCTAAACCAATTCCCGTCGACAAAACAATGAAGGGAGTATTCACCAGCAAAAGCAAATTCTTCATTTAGGAGTGATGGTGGATTTTCGTTTCTCGTTTGATAATATTAATTCGTGCAAAGTTATACATTTACCTATTTTTAGTCGGCGATCGTATGAATCATTATACGTAAATGTTCGACCCTGATTGACCTCTT